>CP092869.1:86028121-86060744 GCA_030710605.1 Cordylochernes scorpioides | reverse complement strand
TTAACCAACAATCTCCTACTTTAAGTACTGGTTTACCATTCTCATTAATATAAACTTTTTTTTGTGTTTATCCCTAGTACATGTGGTACAGGCCATGATAATCATGGTGGGTAGAAATAGGCGACTGCTTTTACTGTAAGTGTACCACATATCTACACATGTGAAAAGCAGTTCAACTTTGTACTTACGAATATGCAAGAGCCCCGTTTAGTTACTTGCACTCGCTGGTGGGGTTGGACTTTTACAAGAATTGGGGGCCATTGGAACATTTTTTTTTTTTTTATTAGAAAAAAAGTGCCCAATGTGGGAATCGAACCTGGGTTGTAGCGGCCAAAACCCAACAGTTTAGACCATTCTTCCACCGACCCCTTAGAAGTTTGTTATTTCCACAAACTAAATTTTATAATCCCTTTTGAGGTAGATGAGGAAGACAATAACTTACCAATGGGAACTTTGTCGTAGGTTCTGAAGCAACCGATGTCTGAATCTGCCACAAACATCAGTGACATTTATTTCCATTCTTGATGATTAATGGGTATTTGGTATTTCAAAATGGTAGTTCTGACACTAAAAACTGTCCTTTGTAGAGAGGTGTCCTCTCATGGAGGTTCTACTGTATTGGTGATGAAAACTGTCCTTTGTAATGAGGTGTTCTCTAGTGTGAGTGTCCTCTCATACTGTATTGGTGATGAAAACTGTCCTTTGTAGAGAGGTGTCTTCTAGTGGGAGTGTCCTCTCATGGAGGTTCTACTGTATTGGTGATGAAAACTGTCCTTTGTAATGAGGTGTTCTCTAGTGTGAGTGTCCTCTCATACTGTATTGGTGATGAAAACTGTCCTTTGTAGAGAGGTGTCTTCTAGTGGGAGTGTCCTCTCATGGAAGTTCTACTGTATTGGTGATGAAAACTGTCCTTTGTAGAGAGGTGTCTTCTAGCGGGAGTGTCCTTTCATGGAAGTTCTACTGTATTGGTGATGAAAACTGTCCTTTGTAGAGAGGTGTCCTCTAGTGGGAGTGTCCTCTCATGAAGGTTCTACTGTATTGGTGATGAAAACTGTCCTTTGTAGAGAGGTGTCTTCTAGTGGGAGTGTCCTCTCATGAAGGTTCTACTGTATTGGTGATGAAAACTGTCCTTTGTAGAGAGGTGTCCTCTAGTGGGAGTGTCCTTTCATGGAAGTTCTACTGTATTGGTGATGAAAACTGTCCTTTGTAGAGAGGTGTTTTCTAGTGGGAGTGTCCTCTCATGGAGGTCCTACTGTTTTAGTGATGAAAACTGTCCTTTGTAGAGAGGTGTCTTCTATTGGGAGTGTCCTCTCATTAAGGTTCTACTGTATTGGTGATGAAAACTGTCCTTTGTAGGGAGGTGTCTTCTAGTGGGAGGGTCCTCTCAAGATGGTTCTACAAAGTTGTTACCAAAATTTCATGCACAATTTATTAATTTGAATTTGTCTTGTTACCTTATATGTCTAATCTATAATTCAAATGGGGAGACTTCAAATGGGCTAATGCATAATATAAATATTTATATCTATTTTTTAAATTTTATTTCAATTCCAAAATTAAACTTCTAGTTATTTAAATATATGTTATCTGATTCACAAATTTCTGGCTGTGGTAAATTTGAAATATTGTGCAAAAATATACATAGAATGTTCAAATTTGTTTGCAAAGCCCTGTCAAATGATTTTTGTTGATATTTTTTTTCTGCTTAAGTGTCTTCACCTAAATAAATAGGTATTCCTTTCAGGCAACTTATATCTTCAAAATATATAAAGCTAAAAAAAAAAAAAAGCGTAGGGTAATTATGTCATGGTTTTGTTTGCTCTAGAAAAATATATAAAAAAACCTTAAAATATCTATCTTTAAATGTCGATACAACTTGGTTTGATCTATAAACATTTAATAATCATTATTAAACAGATTTTTTTTATTGTGTCCAATATATATTCGCAATGTTTATTATTATAAACACTCGATTTACTCGATAACTCGATTAATTTGGAAAAACAATAATAGTGAATGCAATATTAAATTTTCAATAAATTTAATAATTTATTAAGAATGTTTGTTTAATTTTGAACAAACCTGGTATTAATATCTCATCTTTAAGGGTCCAAAATTGCAACTTTGCCAACATCGGTGTTTCCAAAACAAAGATGATTTTTAAAAATATTAAGGTCAATATTCTAATATATATATATATTTCAATATTGCAGTTGTGCTTAAAAATTTGCCATTAAATTTTTAACTTTTGAAATTCTTTTTTTATATAAATTTTTCCATTATTGTACTTATATCATATTTTTACATTAATGTTTTCTAACAATAATTTAAATATATATTCGGCGTTTTTTTTTTTTTTTTTTAAAGAGATTATCTAAAAATATATATATATATTGTGATATTTGAACAAAAACATGCTCAAATATATACACTAGGTAGTAAATAGTTTTCAGTTGCCCAAATAAAGCCTTTTTTTTTCTTTTGTGGTCTTAATTATAAATACCCTTGAAAAACAGACAATTCCGAAAGTCGGTAATGAATGCTCACTCAATTAAAGATATGCTTGCCCTCATTTCTCTCATTGTATCTTTTTATTTCATGAAGGATCATTCTGGTATTTGTAGTTTGATCTTGGTGAAAGCTACATTTTAAAAAAGCAACTTCTTGAATTTAGTCTCTTTACCTTCTATGTAAAAAAAAAAAAAAAAATTTTTTTTTTTTTACTTTTGTGGCAATTTTAAATTAAGTCATGTCTGATTATTTTATCTAAAGTTTTGTATAGGTTCTAATGTAAGATAAATATCAACATTAGTTCTCTCTACATTCATTTTCTATTTTGTTATAGGATATATAATAGCTAGAATAATTCTTAGTAAAAATTACATTTGATATAATAATTTATAACTTTCAAATAGGTGTACACGACGTTGATACCAAACATCCAGATTAGTTAAAAGATTATTGCCAGGATATGCATTATATTTTTTAAAACTATAATTAAATCGTTATTGCACTAATATTTATAAATATTAATTCAAGCGACACATATTTTTTTATTTATATTAGAAAAATATATTCGATATGATTAGCACTATAAAATGGAGTTACATTAAATATTCTCTTTTAGAATGTGGATTATTAAAAATATCGAGTTTTTAAAATGTACTCTATGAATAATATATGTGACCTACCAAGCTTGTATTTATAAACATTTCTCCGGGCCTGCGCGTGTGCCCCGTCCGGCTTGTTGTCGGACAAACAGACGAACATTTTCTTTAAAGTTTTCTTATGTAGTTCAGATATATTTATTTGTTATCTCACAAAACCCTCCGCTTTTGAATACATTATTCTGATGCTATATTTAAACTTTCTATTACTTGAATAAAAATGTTATCACAGGATCTTTTAATAATATTTAAAGGATTAAGAATGGTTTCAAAACATGTCATAAATCCTAATGATTTTAAGGCATTTCAAGATGCACCAAAATTTCTTGATTCTATAACAGTTAATAAACGAGAAAATATTAATAAATCAGAAAGAGTTATCTTAAATATAATTACAAATAAAGATGTAAGTTTTTTAGTTTTTTTTTTGTATCTAAAATTTAAACCATTATTGGAAACTGTATTTTGAGGGAAAATATTGTATGAAGTTCTGTATACATTGCCTACATGCACTACCTCAAACAAAATCTTCTCCTAATCTATGTTTATCATCAATTAATTATATTAAGATTTCTTTTCACAAATCAGTTGTCAATAGTTTATATATAGACAGATGGACAGATTTTTTTGACATATCTCTCAACCAACAATCTCTTACTTTAAGTATTGGGTTACAATACTCATTAATAGAAACTTTTTTTTTTGTGTTTATCCCTAGTACACGTGGTACACGCCATGATAATCATGGTGGATAGAAGTAAGCGACTGATCTTACTGTAAATGCACCACATGTCTACACATGTGAAAAGCAGTTCAACTTTGCACTTACAAATGTGCCAGAGCTCTGTTTGGTTACTTGCACTCGCTGGTGGACTTAGACTTTTGAAAGAATCGGGAACCATTGGAGCATTTTTTTTTTTTAATTCAGAAAAAAGTGCTTAATTCGGGAATCAAACCCAGGTCGTAGTGGTTGAAAACCAACAATTTAGACCATCCTTCAACAGACACCCTAATATAACATTAGCCCAAGTGATTGAAAGATAGTTTGTTCCTCAAAAAACAATAATTAAAGGTAAATAGCAATAGTACATAACTTAAAAAAGGATAAGGCACAATTTGGATTATAGATTATAAACAAAAGGTAATAAGACAACAAAAGGTTGTTACCATCTTCAGACAATCTTCAGTACTTTCAGTACCATCTTCAGTACTTTTGTCTGAAGATAGTAACAACGCTGTTACCGAAACGTCACACACTATTTATTTATTTGGATTTGGTCTTATTACTTTGTGTTTATCACCTAAAAAGGAAAGAAGCAGAAATAGATAAACAATTTAAACATAAAGTAAAATGAAGCATTAACTTAAACACACTTTCTCTTAAAATAATGTTTCCATTTGTTCCTCAAGGAACAATAATGAATTTTTACTTCAAAAAGTAGAATAAAGATTATGATTTCTTTTTTTAAAAAAGATGAACCAAATAAAAACAACAATTTGAACAAACACAAGGTAATAAGACCAAATCCAAATAAATAAAAAAAACACACTATTTATTATTTTTTGGATTAGGTACACACTATTTATTTTTTTGGATTTGGTCTTATTATCTTGTGTTTTTTGATTAGGTACAATTTGTATTATAGATTAGAAACACAAAGTAATAAGACCAAATAAATAAATAGTGTATGATGTTTTGATAATAAAGCTGTTACCGAAACGTCACATACTATTTATTTAGATTTGGTCTTATTACCTTGTGTTTACAAGAAAATGTTCACCTTACAAATTTGTCCTTTTTTCATTTTTATAATACAGTAGAACCTCCCTGTAAAAGACACCTAGTTACAGAGCTAAAGTGTCCTTTAGAGAGAGGTGTCCTCTTACCGGAGAGTTACTAAATAGTAAAAATAATAAACACAAGGTAATAAGACCAAATATAAATAAATAAATTATTTATTTGGATTGGGTCTTATTACCTTGTGTTTATAATCTATGATACAAATTGTGCATTATCAGTAAAAATGATAATTTTGAAAATAGAGCTATCCATAAATAAATCTTTAAATAAAAAGGCATATATTGAATCAAAATATCATTTATTTTGCCAATATTTCAGTTGCCTGAACGCCAACCTTTATCAAGGTATTATAACATATTTAATGTGTGTCAATAACAAACTCAGCGCTACATAACGTCAACAGAATTAAGTTTTAAAAATATTTTGTTATATTCAATGGGGTGCTTTCAATTTTGGAGTTGAATTTTCTAAATTTAATCGATATTTGTTTAGATTATAGTGGCAATTTTTTATTCTGGAATTCAAAAGTTTTTCCCCGTTTCTAATAATATTTTTCTAGAAAATTTCGTGCGTTGAATATACGCGTTGAATATAACCCCATTGAATATAACAAAATATTTTTAAAACTTAATTCTGTTGACGTTATGTGGCGCTGAGTTTGTTTTTGACACACATTAAATATGTTATAACACCTTGATAAAGGTTGGCGTTCAGCCAACTGAAATATTGGTAAAATAAATGATATTTTGATCCAATATATGCCTTTTTATGTTCAAATCAATAAGCTTGAGGGATGAGTTTCTTTTGCAAATAAATTTATTTTGAGCTTTCGGGCAACGCCCTTCTACAGGAAAATTAAAAATAAAGTAAATTAAATTATATTACACTGAGATTAAGTGAGGCAAATGTATAACGAACTATAGAAAATAGAATGTTCAAATCAATAAGCTTGAGGAATGAGTTTCTTTTGCAAATATTTTCTATAGTTCGTTATACATTTGCCTCACTTAATCTCAATGTAATATAATTTAATTTACTTTATTTTAAATTTTCCTGTAGAAGGGCATTGCCCAAAAGCTCGAAATAAATTTATTTGCAAAAGAAACTCATCCGTCAAGCTTATAGATTTGAACATTCTATTAAGGGATTAGCCTATTAATTATATGCCTTTTTAATTAAATGATAATTTTACGAATGAAAACTGTCCATTGTAGAGAGGTGTTCCTCTAGCGGGAGTGTCCTCTCATGGAGGTAGTTCTAAGGTATATTACTATGGGTGAATATTTAACTTATAAATATGTCTGTGCAGGTGGAGGCTGTAGAGAAACAGGAAGATCCCTGCGCAGAATCCCACCAGCAATTTGCATCAAGCCCTTCCTTCCACAAATCAGACAATCAGGTATGTCTTGTCACCTTATTTGTCACTTTATCTACATCTTTGAACTGTCAAGCTTTCTGGTCACAAACTCTTCAATGGGCCATTAAGGTGCAATTTGGATTATATCAAGGTGAGATAAAATTTGCTTTTTTTTAAGTATTGGAAACCAGGTTGGCTTCAACACCTTCATCAGATAGCAGTGCTCAAGTGGATAACATCTTCAGCTTTATGAAAGGGGTTGAATCCAAAGACAAAAAGAAGATATTAAATACAATATTTTAAGCATTCTGAATTAAAACAAGGTAATAAGACCAAATCCAAATAAATAAATAGTGTGTGACGTTTTGGTAACAGCGTTGTTACCATCTTCAGACAAAAGTACTGAATGGACTGTACGGAACTGAACTGTAATGGACTGAAAGTACTTTTGTCTGAAGATGGTAACAACGCTGTTACCGAAACGTCACACACTATTTATTTATTTGGATTTGGTCTTATTACCTTGTTTTATAATCTATAATCCAAATTGTGTCTTATCGGTATTCTGAATTGTTTTAGAATTTGGTAAAAGGTATCTAAAATTTGGATTATAGATTAGAAACACAAGGTAATAAGACCAAATCCGGATAAATAGTGTGTGATGTCTTTGGTAACAGCATTGTTACATTCTAATTCATTACTTTTGTCTAATGATGGTAACAATCTTCTTCTTCTTCTTTCTTATCTCCACCCAATCACACTAAGGTATCAAGCCTGTAAAGCTTGAGATTTTTGATGGTGTCTGCCGGGGAAGAGTAGAGCTCATCAATGGATGAGTCAATACAGTCAATAATATGTCTTGGGGTTGCAGGCTGAGAATTGCACTTGGTACATAGTGGGAAAACCTTGCAACCATTCTGGAAAGTCATTGTCCGTAGATGACCAGACTTAAGTCTGGAAATCAAAGACTGTTGTTCTCTTGGGAGGACAGAACCGGTGCTTGTCCCTCCTGCTCTGTACCAGTCATGTGCAGCATCAGATTTCCATTCCTGCAGGCATTGGGTTTTGATGGTACGGAGGAGGTCTCTTTCGTCTAGTTGGGTGGTGGATTCTCTTGCTTCAGGTAGGCCAAGAGCACCAGCCTTTGCCAGAGAGTCTGCCAGCTCATTACCAGGAATTCCAACGTGAGCTGGAAGCCATTGTACTGTGACTGAGCTGTTGGCTGGGAGTCGGTTTACAGACTTAGCAATGCTCTTGAGGAGGGGTTCTTGACTGGAGAAGCAGCTTTGAAGGGTATAAATGGCTGCTCTTGAGTCGGAGTAGATTATTATTTTGCTTGGCGAGTTGATGTTGATGTCTTTTAGAGCCGTATCTATAGCAGAGAGTTCTGATTTATAAACTGAAAGATGTCTAGGGTGGGAGAGGGAGATTTTTTCCAGGATCTTATCTTTGTAGATAGCAATTCCACTGCCAGACAGTCCAGTTTCAAGTTGGCTACCGTCAGTGTAAATTGTGATGTCGAAGAGGGAGCTGTTTTCCTCAATGATTTGGAGGCCAAGAGCTTTAAGTAATTCTGGCTGAGTTTCATGTTTGTGGGGATTGTCTGGTAGATGAGGGAAACAGATGAGTTTGTTGCGAGTTTTGTGTGGGGGATAGGAAGTTCTGTGTTTGGGATTAATTGGGATGTCTAAAAGATTAGAGTTGTGAGCCATGTTGAGAGGAGTGGGGCGTTTTAATCTTTGGTTTGGGACCCAATTTCTTATAAATTTTCCTGTAAGATGTTCTTTTGGAGAGTTGATCTTTTTTGTTATAAATTTTGAAAAGCAGATTTTTCTCCTTAGGTGCAGGGGAAGAAGGTTGGATTCGAGTTCAGCAATGCGATTTGGGCAGGATCCTCGAAGTCCGCTGATGATTTTAGCTGCGCTTGCTTGGATTCTGTCTATTTTGGATAGGTTAATTTTACTTGCATTGATCCAGGCTGGTGTAGCATATTCCAAAATAGGTCTTACGAGTGCAAGGTACGTTGTGCGTAAGATATTGGCATTTGCACCCCAGTTTAAGCCTGATATTTTTTTCAGGATTTTGAGCCTATTTTTGGCTTTGCTTATCATGGTGTCAATATGTTTTTTAAAAGTGAGCGCAGGGTCGAGTGTGACACCAAGATATCTTGGGGAATCTGAATATTGAAGTTTTGAATTATTTAAGAAAATATTTGGGGTCCAGTGGCGAAGGTGGTTGTTGATGGTGAAGAGGCCGATTTCAGATTTGCTGATGTTGATGGATAATTTTAGTTTCTGAATTACCTTTTGTAGATTTTTCATGGCTTTATTCAGAGATTGTTCTGCATTGGAGAGGTTGTTTTTGGAGACCCAGATGATTATGTCATCTGCGTAAAGGGCAATTTTGGCTGGCGGTTTGATAGAAGTGTGTACATCATTTAGGTAAATATTGAAGAGAATAGGGCTTAGGATTGATCCTTGGGGTAGACCTTGGTAAATACGAGTGGTTTTTGATTTGATGTTGTTGAAGTTAACCTGTATGGTACGTTTGGATAGAAAATTGCTGATCCAACTCAGCATACTTCCCTCTATTCCAAGTTCGTCGAGTTTGAGAATTAGCTTTTCCTTCCAGACTCTGTCGAAGGCTTGGGAAAGATCGATGAAGGCTGCTATAGTGGATTCTGTAGGTTTATGATGGAAGCTGTCCTGGGTTTGTTGAACGAAGTAAAAGATTGAATCTTCTGTGCTTTGATATTTTTTAAAAGCTCTTTGATGAGGGTCTAGTAGGTTGTTGAGGTTAAGATAAAAAGTTAACCTATTGAGAATCATGTGTTCCATGATTTTGCAGGGAATAGAGGTCAGAGAGATAGGTCTGTAGTTGGTTGGGTGGTTCTCAAGCTTGCCTGGTTTGTGGATGGGGATAATTGTGGCATGTTTCCACTCTTTAGGGAGGGTAGACGAGCTCCAACTGTAATTGAAAATGCTTAAGAGTTCTAGTTTGGCATGGGAACTGAGGTTTTTCAACATGGGTCCAGTGATGTTGTCTGGACCAGGAGCTTTTGTAGGGTCAAGATGACTTAAAGCTTCGTCCAGTTCATGCTCTTGAAAAGGTTTACTGAAAATGTTGTGGCTGGGTTTGGATTTTGCAAGGTTTCTGGTGAGCCTAGATTTTCTACCTATTATTTTATCCTGTAAATTAAAATTAAGTTTTGCGGTGGAGCTGTAATGGTGGGCAAAATGATTTGCTATGCTGTATTTGTCTGTGAGGGGATTTCCAGAATTATCCTTGAAGGTATTTGAGCTGCTGTGAGATGGAGTGTCCTGATTGAGGGCATGTAGTAGTCTCCATAGTTTCGTGTCGCTGGTTTTTGGGTCAATTGAAGAGCAGATTTCAATCCACTTATTCTGTTTGATTTGGTCCGCCTTAAGCTTAATTTTTGCAGTAAGGTGATTGTAATCTCTGATGAGGAGGGTGTTGTTGTTCTCAATGAGGTCTTGGTAAACTTGGTTCCTATCTTCTATTTCATCTTTCAAAAGATCTAGTACCTCTCTATATCCAGGAATGTAGAATTTTCTGTTCCCTCTGGGGATATTTTGTTTGGCAGAAATTAGGACTGCAGACTTCCAGTTCTTCCACCTGTCTTCTAAAGAGGAATTTGGTGGGATTTTGCTGAGAAGACTATCTAACAATGTTTTAAACGAATTCCAGGAGGCTTTCTTATAGTTCCAGAAAAGTCTTTGTGAAGATTTTGGGAGGGAAGTGGAGGTGGAGATTTCTGTTAGCAGAGGAAGATGGTCGCTTCCGATGCTTTTCAGGGTGCTGCTTTTTGTGAACTGTTGCATAGATGGGGAGGTGATGGTGAGATCTAGTGTTTGCGGAGTTCCATAGGAGTGAGAGATGTAGGTAGGACCATGGGACACAATTGTGAGGTTGTTGTCATCAATGAAGGTGCTGAGGATAGAGCCCTCAGTGTTGTTGAGGGAACAGCCCCAAGATTGATGCTTGCTGTTGAAGTCTCCAAGGATGAGTATATTGGGGTTAAGTAGGTGTGCAACTAAGTCTAGTTCTGGGCCTGGTTTTTGGGGTGGGTGATAAGTATTCACAATTGTTAGGGGTCTCTGATTGGGTAGGTGTATTTTGAAGGCCTGTAGTTCAGTATGGGTTGTTGAAGGAGTGTCAATTTCTTCAAAGGAAAGGTCTTTGATGAGGGTCAGGAGCCCTCCTCCTCCATCTGCTGAAGGCCTGTCTTTTCTCAGTATTTTGAAGCCCTTTACCTTAAAAAGGTGGTTGGGCTTAAGCTTGGTTTCTTGCAGACAAATGATATTAGCGCCTTTGGAATCCGCCAGTGATAATATCTCATCCAGTTTAACCTTGCTCTTACTAGTAGATATGCCATTGATGTTGCATTGAAGAACATTCAATTTGGCATTGGGAGACTGTAGGGAATTTTTCGAATGAAGCCCTCTGCCTAAACTCCAGACGCGGCCCTGATTATTCTGCGCGACGGCCGATGCAGCATAGTGGGGAGATTTGACAACCATCATGATTGGGTAAAGTAAAATGCGTCTGCCTTTGTCATTAAGACTGGGAGCACTACTCAGTGGCAGGCCGACTTAGCTCCAAAAGAAATGGCCGCCTCTGACATGAGGAACAGACGCCATGTACAGCCGCTCCTAACATGGAGTACAAACGCTGCTCATCCTGTATCCCTGGATCAGGAGCCCTTACAGGGTACTATCAGCCGGGCCAGCTGAGCCCAGGTTTTTTAGCGAGCTTGTTACTGCTCCCCCTCCTCCTTTTTCATCCGGGCTTGGGACCGGCAAAGGCGGAGTTATGGTAACAATGATGTGCCTGAAATATCATACACTATTTATTTGGATTTGGTGTCTTATTATCTTGTGTTTCTTCAATAGCCCAATAAGACAGTTTGGATTATGGATTAGAAATACAAGGTGATAAGACCACACACAAATACAAATAAATAAATAGTGTGTGACGTTTTGGTAACAGCATTGTTACCTTTCTTATTCAGTACTTTTGTCTAATGATGGTAACAACACTGTTACTGAAACGACACACTATTTATTTGAATTTGGTATTGTTAACTTATGTTTTTAATACACAGTGGAAAACCTTTCTCTAAAAGACAACACTTAATTGTTGAGCTACCTTTATGGAAAGATGTTCTTGTCAAATAGAAACTAATTGAATATAGAGGGCAATTTTGAAGGTAATTGAAACTGTAATTAAAAACACAAGGTAATAAGACCAAATCCAAATAAATAAATAGTGTGTGACGTTTCGGTAACAACATTGTTACCATCTTCAGACAAAAGTGCTGAAATTTGTCTGAAGATGGCAACAACACTGTTACAGAAATGTCACATACTATTTATTTATTTGGATTTGGTCTTATTACCTTGTGTTTATAATCTATAATCCAAATTGTGCCTTATCAATGTAATTGAAAACCTACTGGGCAGATCATCAGTCCATAAAATATGACCTATTTTTTGCTTATCCCTAGTACACGTGGTACAGGCCATGATAATCATGGTGGGTAGAAGTAGGCGACTGCTTTTACTGTAAGCGCACCACATGTCTACACATGTGAAAAGCAGTTTGACTTTTGCACTTACAAATGTACCAGAGTCCCGTTTGGTTACTTGCACTCGCTGGTGTGGTTGGACTTTTGCAAGAATCGTGGGCCATTGGAACATTTTTTTTTCAAATCAGAAAAAAAGGCCCAATGCAGGATTCGATCATGGGTTGTAGTGGTCGAAAACCAATGGTTTAGACCATCCTTCCACCGACTCCTATAAAATAACCTAACACTTTTCTCTCTCTATCATTCATGTAGATCTATCAATATGTCAATTTATTGTTTCTCTTTTTAGTTTGATTACTTTTTCTTGTATAATATGTTTATAACTGTTTCTGTTTAAAAAATGTAAATCGACACAATTATCCCTAGCCGGGATATCGCGTTTTGTGTATTGAAATAAATAAATAAATAAATCCAGGTTTATCCATCATGTGACTTAAAACTTCCACAGTGACATCAAGATTTGTTGACAAATGTGTTTTGACAGAGGCCAGTATCACAGGATCCTCCAAAGGACACACCCCCAAAGACTGTCCAATTAGACTCACCTGTCCAATCAGAAGCCACCAATAAGGAGGTGTGTAAGACCCCACCCCTTACACCAACCAATCAATTCTTATCTAAACCTGTCCAGGTCCCGGCAGATTCTCTGAAGTTGTCTCAATGGGATCTCAACCAGAAGGTATTGGTAGCTCTTCCATCAACTTTCTGTTTGTCTTCTTCCTAATCTTACCTTAATATATAAATACCAAGAATTGGAGGATCCCACTTAAGCACAGTTCTTCTTCTTTCTTATCTCCACACTGGGTGAAGTAGAATGTGTCTGCCTTTGTCATTAAAACTGGGAGCACTACTCAGTGGCAGGCCGACTTAGCTCCAAAAGAAATGGCCGCCTCTGACATGAGGAACAAACACCATGTACAGCCACTCCTAACATGGAGTACAGACACTGCTCATCCTGTATCCCTGGATTAGGATCCCTTACAGGGTACTATCAGCCGGGCCAGATGAGGCCAGGTTTTTTAGTGAGCTTGTTACTGCTCCCCCTCCTCCTTTTTCATCCGGGCTTGGGACCGGCAACGGCGGAGTTTTTTAAGCACAGTTGAAACAGTGGAGTGGACCCAGGAGGAGCTCTGAACCTCAGACAGCATTAAACAACACTAACAAGATTTAGAACAGGCCATCTCAAGCCATTGAAGATAGAAAATAATAACAAAATCTACTCCACTTGCCCAAAATGTAGCTTGGCACCTGCAGCTCTAGAACACATTTTGGCTTGTATTAGATGTACTAAACAGGACCTTTGGGAGAGGCGGCTGCTTATCATAAAACAGCTCGAGGAGCATGAACTCATGGAATTTGTGTAATCTTTAGACAAGGGGATTAGAAACATTCACAACCTCATTACCTTTATTTAACACATTTCCTTCCATCAAAATGTCATATAAACTCATGGACAAAACTTTAGGAAGTGAAAAGTCTTTGATGTACCACCAGTCATCTGTTTATTTGAAGAAAACAGAGGAAATTTTGTTCACACTTGATTATTTCATGTGTCTTCAATAAAGGTCACTGTAATATCTTTCAGAGTTATTGTCTGAATCCCGATATACATGCTAATACAGAGTCAATTTTGTTCACACTTGGTTAACTCTTGTGTCATCAATAAAGGTCGCTGTGTATTAAATATCTTTCAGAGTTATTTTCTTAATCTCGCTATACATGCTACAACTTCCTTATGTTTTGTTCATGAGTGTAGAAAAATGAGGGGAAAAGACAAACTTTTAAAAAATAACAACAATAATAAAGGCAAGGCGAGGAATTATGTTCATCTGTAGATGAAATATAACCAATACAGTAGAACCTCCCTGTAAAGAACAACACCTAGTTGCAGAGTAGAAGTGTCCTCTTACTGAAGAGTTGCAATTCTTTTATATCTTGAAACTAAAAAAAAAATCTTTATGAGTACATACGGTAATATTTAAAAATTATTTTAGTCTATTTTATCATTGTTTAACACTCAGTAAATGAAGAAAAGGGCTTGCACCACACCAATGAGGGCCAACATCCTGAAACATGTACATGGTTAGCTTTTCTTGATTAATCAAGAATGAGTATTTGGCCAATTCTGGAATAATTAAAAATCAATGATTAATTGATATTTATTCTGACAGATAGTGCAAGCCATCAGCAACTTTTAGTTGCATAATGACAAAATGCCCTTTTCTTAATTTATCTACTTGATCCTAGTGCAATTTCACTTTTGTACTATTTTTCACATTTAGTAAATGGTTATAGTAATACAGTAGAACTACCTCCCTGTAAAGGACAACACCTAATTACAGAGCCAAAGTGTCCTTTAGGGAGAGTTGCTAAATAGTAAAAATGATAAACTTAGATAAACTGTCTACATATATTCAAAAGCAAATAGCAGATGGAAATTTTTTAGAGAAAACCACACCAAGATGCTCTGCGGTGAGAACCCGATTTGTACCTTCTGTATTACAAAACTAAAAAATGAAATCACTCACTATATTTTTGATTGCTATGCTCTGAAAGAAGAAAGAAGAACCCTTATGCTCAAAACTGGACAACTCTGTGCTTCACTTCCATCAATAATTGACAATATGACCCAGAATAAGTATATTGCTACGGCGTTTTATGGTTTCCACAAGTCCATATCTCAGAAGAAGGCCAAGTGACACTCACTCCTCACTTTCTTACTGCTACTCTTTTTGTGTTGTTTTTCTTGCTTCCCTCTTTCTCTTTCTTATTTTTTTCCTTTTCTTCTGTATATATCGCTATTTCCTTTGTCTCACTGCTTTGTTCTTATGCATACCTATGGTGAATCCTGTATAGGGTCAGTGACCCTGAATAAAGGCTTTTTGTTGTTGTTGTTGTTGTAAAAATGATAATTTTTCTAATGAAAATGATAAGGCACAATTTGGATTATAGATTATAAAACAAGGTAATAAGACCAAATAAATAAATAGTGTGTGACGTTTCGTTAACCATCTCATTCAGTACTTTTGTCTGAAGATGGTAACAACGCTGTTAACGAAACGTCACACACTATTTATTTATTTGGATTTGGTCTCTTATTACCTTGTTTCTAATGAAAACTATCCTTTGTAGAGAGGTGTCCTCTAGTGGGAATGTCCTCTCATGGAGGTTCTATTGTATATTAACAAAATAGCATTAAATATTGAGAATGAATATTATTTTAGAAAATAATATATTTTTTTGTTTAACCACAATTACTGAATTGTCCGCTAGCAGGAATGTTTATTATATATAACACCATGTTGCTATACCTCTGGTTAAAACAATAGGGAATAAATAACTGTGGACGTTAGTATCATGATGTTATGTTGTTTCTTATCCCCTTATGCAAAGATTACACGATTTCCATGAGTCCATGCTCTTCGAGCTGTTTGATGATAAGGAGCGGCCTCTCACAAAGGTCCCCTAGGCAGAGCTGACTGTTACAGGGCATGTCTCCAGGTCGCGGATAGGGGAACAACCTTCAGATATGAAGGCCAGCTGCGAAACAAGCAGAATAACTGACGAATAAGTAGTCGTGGACCAACAACAGCATTGTTATAAAGAGAAGAAAGACCTCTTTAAAACTCTTAAGTTAAACCTAGTCAGTTGATAGACTTCAGCAAGGGTCCTTCTCCAAAGATACAGAAGAGTTGCATCTGTATTCATGTTAGAGTCTGCAGCAAAGGTGTCTGTTTCCACTCAGCAAGGATCCTTCTCCAGGGATACGGAGGAGCTGTGTCTGTACTCATGTTAGAGTCAGAAGCAAAGGCTTCCATGTTAGGAACGGCCTCAAATTATAGACATCATGTTTAACATCTCATTGCATTACTATATAATGAAGCTATGTTTTGGGTGATGGCTGACTTGGTTAGTGGTGTAGCTGAGCCAGAGGTCCAGAGAAAGGAAAGTCCCAGCTTCCAGGATCTCCAGGTTCATCAAGTTTGGAGGTAACAGAGAGAGTCCGAGGTTGTATGACACAGATATTGATGGAAGCCTGTAGAACTGGCTGTTGGTGTTGGGGTGGGAGCCATTGCTGAGTCCGCTCGTCGCACCCTTGGCACCTCGGACTTCTCTGCTGGTTCCAGTCTGCTGCTGAGTGAAGCCAATGCCAACCGGATTGTCAACACCTTATGCCATGTCCGAGGAGCTGCTCTCAAACTGGGACAGATGATTTCTATCCAAGGTGAGTGATTGCTCTGTTGAAAGACCTTTTTCTGAATTCTCTTGAACAGAATTGTGTTTTCTCACTACATGTTAAAGCAAAATTTGGATTATAGATTAGAACTACATTTTAGGGTTCTTAGAAAACTATTTTCTTCTTATCTGCTATATTCACAAGGTAATAAGACCAAATCCAAATAAATAAATAGATTTGGTCTTATTACCTTGTGTTTATAATCTATAATCCAAATTGTGCCTTACCATTATCTGCTATATTGTTCACCCAAATGATAACAGTAACAACTATTTAAAAAACATTCTGTGATATTCACAAGGTAATAAGACTAAATCCAAATAAATAAATAGTGTGTGACATTTCAGTAACAGAGTTGTTACCATCATCATTGTTTTTTGTCTGATGATGGTAACAATGCTGTTACCAAAATGTCACAAACTTTTTATTTATTGGATTTGGTCTTATTATCTTGTGGTTCAAATCTCAGTGGTTTTATAACAATAACAGAGGGAGTTTTATAACAACATAAAATCTGGGTTCCATAGTTTTTTTTTTTTTTGCTTATTCCTAGTACATGTGGTACAGGCCATGATAATCATGGTGGGTAGAAGGCGACTGCTTTTACTGTAAGTGCACCACATGTCTACACATGTGAAAAGCAGTTCAACTTTGCACTTACAAATGTGCCAGAGCCCCGTTTGGTTACTTGCATTCGCTGGTGGGGTTGGACTTTTGTAAGAATCGGGGGCCTTCAGAGCATTCTTTTTTTTTTTTTAAATCAGAAAAAAGTGTCTAATGCGGGAATCAAACCTGGGTCGTAGTGGTCGTAAACCAATGGTTTAAACCATCCTTCCACCGACCCCCATTGGGTTCCATATAGTGATGTTACTATAGCGAGGTGTCTGGCTATATACATAGCACTACTGTCTGTGAAAAGATATTTCTCTACAGTCACCCTATGTTGATGGCATAGACAATATTTACATATCTTGAAGGGTGCCTGGCTGACATTCATATTTCTTTAAAAATAGACACTTTGCCCAGATAAAGTTTTATTTTCACAACGTTTCAACAAAAATCTTTTATTAAAATAAAAACATAAAGCCTCCAGGGAAAATATTCTTTTAAAAATATCTCGAGCTTTCGGGCAAGTAAGCCCTTCTACGGGAGAAACTATTTTACATCCTTAATACGCCAATAAAATAATATTTAAACTTAAATAAAGTCCTTTAGTTGTTTATACAGTCGAACTTGGATAATTCGAACCCCAAGGGACCATAAAAAAATTCGAATTATCCAAAAATTCGAATTAAAGATGTTTTGAATAAAGGCTTAAGGCTTCTAGGGACCAAGATAAATATTCGAATTAAAGAGGTTTTCGAATTAAAGAAGTTCGAATTATCCAAGTTCTACTGTATTTGTTTTAAGGCATAATCAACGCGGGTTCTGTTGCGTATTTTATCTCATAAGAACTCCCTTTCAACCTTAGAATAACTTTTAACACCTTACCAAATGCTTTATTTTTATTTCTCCTGACGAAAACAAAAGATTTTTGTAGAATGACATTTGAAAGTTATCCCACATGTGTTTCTTTTGAACGAAAAATTGAAATTTATTTTAAGGAGAAATAATGCTTATTTCTAACCTTAGGGATGAAGTATGAAAGGATGAATTGTGAAGAGTAATGATAAACAGAAAAATAAAGTGTCCAGGGATGGGGAATTCCCTGCGTTATTTCTCCTAAAATAAATTTAGATTTTTCGTTCAAAAGAAACACATGCGGGATAATTTTCAAATGTCGTTCTACAATCATAAAGCCGCATTATATTGTAGTATAAAATATTTTTGTTGAAACACTGAGAAAATTAAACATTATCTGACCGATGTGTCTATTTTTAAAAGAAATATTTACATAGTTGAGAGAGAACAGCCATATATGTTGCAGACAATAACCTCATCAGCCCCCAACTCCAAGCTGTATTTGAGAGAGTCCGACAATCAGCGGACTTCATGCCAGCCTGGCAGATGGAGGTACATCCCCCCCAACATCAAGGAATAACTCCCACTCACCCATTCTCCCTGTTACAGAGAGTCATGGTGTCGGAGTTTGGCCCAGAGTGGAAGTCCAACTTTGCCCAGTTTGAGACGAAACCTTTTGCAGCAGCTTCCATTGGGCAGGTCCACAGAGGTGAACTGCCAGATGGTAGAGTGGTGGCAGTGAAGATCCAGGTAAGTCTCCGCACTGTCCAGTGTGTCGTGTATTGAAGTAGTCATGATGTACAGTACCCTGGAGTAGCTGAGGGCATTGAGAGCGATATCTCCAACCTGGCTACTGTTCTCAAGACATGGAACATCCTACCTCGAGGTAATCCTCTTCTTTCTTATCACCACTCAATCGTATTAGAACAACCATCATGATTGGGTGAAGTTGTTGTTGTTTATTTCTCAAGTCGTTTAAATGATCTCCATTAGGTTCCATTGTCTCAGCTTTTCTATTATAGTCCTGGGGTTTTCCCATAGGTCTTTTTTGGATGATTTGTTACAATTCAATAGATGTTCAGGACTGGCTGGTTGGGAATCGCATTTGAGGCATTTCAGGAATGTTTTGATTTTTCCATTAAATTTGAGCAATTGGGTGAAGTAGAATGTGTCTGCCTTTGTCATTAAGACTTGGAGCACTACTCAGTGGCAGGCAGTGGGAGAAATGAACGTTTCTGACATGAGGAACAGACACCATGTGCAGTCACTCCTAACATGGAGTGCAGACTCCTCCTGTATACCTGGATCAGGAGCCCTAACAGAGAACTATCAGCCGGGCCAGCTGAGCCCAGGTTTTTTAGCGAGCTTGTTACTGCTTCCCCTCCTCCTTTTTCATCCGGGCTTGGAACCAGCAAAGGTGGAGCTAGAAGTAATCCTCATTTACGATGAAGCACAATTTGGATTATAAATTATAATAAAAAAATAAAATAAGACATAATCCAAATAATTTATTAGTGTGTGACGTTTCGGCAACAACATTGTCACCATCATCCACCATCATTTTGTCTGATGATGGTGACAATGTTGTTGCCGAAACGTCACACACTAATAAATTATTTGGATTAGGTCATATTTTCTTGTATCTATAATCCTCATTTAGTACAATGGAACCATGTAATAGCTGCCTCTTTTATGGCAGCAGCTTGGTTATAACATCATAACTCTAACGCCCCAAGGTTTAAATCCCAATTAATCTAACTGTGGTTATAGCAACACCAACATGATAATAACATCTTGATCCTAAGTGATGTGTTTATAATGAAATGTAACTGTAATTAGTACTATTTTTGGTGTTTTCCTAATTAATTGTAATTTTTTTTTTCTTGCACCGAATATTTGATAAGGTACAATTTTTGAATTATAGATTAGAACCAAAGGTAAAATTCAATCTTGGTGCTTTTTTTTGCAGAATTTAAGATAGGATTTGATCTTGTTACTTTTTGAATTGCACAGAATTTTTTCATTTTAACAGTAGTTTTGTTGCGACTACTAAAGTAGTCAACTTTATGCAAATATATTTAGCTTAAAACTAGGAGAAAAAAGTATGTAAATCTCTTTGTATAAAAATTGTTATGTAAATTTCTTTGTTGTATAAATTGTTATGTAAATTTCTTTGTTGTATAAATTGTTATGTAAATTTCTTTGTTGTATAAATTGTTATGTAAATTTCTTTGTTGTATAAAAATTGTTATGTAAATTTCTTTGTTGTATAAATTGTTATGTAAATTTCTTTGTTGTATAAATTGACCGTGTTTTTTTAATAAAAATGAGTTCTGGATAAGAGATTGGACGTGTGGTAGTAGTTCTTCAAGCCTCTTCCTTTGGTGTAAAGTAGCTGGACCAGTAGCTGGACTGGGGCACTAGGTCGTCTCTCGGGGTACAGAGAGACACTTATCTATATTGAGGAGAAGGAAAACTCAATAAGTTTAATGTAGAGGCTCCTGTATGCAATGAAAAGAAACGTCCAAATATCCAATTCCTTTCTATTAATATAAAATATTCACCATTTTTTTGAAATATTATTATTATCCCAAGTACAAGCCATGATAATCATGGTGGGTAGTAGTTGGCGACTGCTTTCACTGTAAGTGCATCACATGTCTACACATGTAAAAAGTGGTTCAACTTTAGCACTTACAAGTATACCAGAGCCTTGTTTGGTTACTTGCACTCACTGGTGGGGTTGGACTTTTTCAAGAATCAGGAGCCATTGGAGAATTTTTTTAAATTATAAAAAGTACCTTATGTAGGATTCAATCCTGGGTCATAGCTGTTGAGAACCGACAGTTTATACCTCTCTTTCACCAACACATTCACAAACTGGAACAATGCTCTTGCCTTTAATGAAATTCAATTTTTGTATTCAATTTATATTAAGGGGGGTTGGTGAAAGGCTGGTTAAACCATTTGGTTTTCAACCACTACGACCCGGGTTCGATTTCCGCATTGGACACTTTTTTCTGATTGAAAAAAAAAAAAATACTCCAATGGCCCCCGATTCTTGCAAAAGTCCAACCCCACCAGTGAGTGTAAGTAACCAAACGGGGCTCTGGCACATTTGTAAGTACAAAGTCGAACTGCTTTTCACATGTGTGGACATGTGGTGTACTTACAGTAAAAACAGTCGCTAACTTCCCACCATGATTATCATGGCCTGTACCACGTGTACTAGGGATAAGCAAAAAAAAAATTATATTTATCATAAGCATTTGATTTACAAGGGGGAATCATTTTGTACTTATCCTAAATCAAGATGAGCAAGAAGTTATTATGTATTTGGTCTTTTTATTTTGTTGTGTGTGTGTTGATTCTTATCTATAATCCAAATTGAACCTTACAATAAATCCTTGATATTGTTTAGAGACAAAAGCTTATTTGTAATTCAAACATTTATTATCATTTTAACATGTAATTTTTCAAGGCGATTGATAAAATGAGGGAAGAAGTGCTCAACTCTACAGACAACGGCTGATTGCTCCCCTCCCCTCTAAATTGCTTTTCCTCCTCACTCATGTACATATATAACCTTTTAGGGGAATCCCCTTGTAAGACAATAGTGTCTTAATAAAGGTCTTTGTTGTTGTCATTTTGACATGTTAGGTGCCTAACTTTATTTGAAAGCCTAGAAAAATATTAATAAATCTTTGATATCCAAAATTAATTTTTTTATTTATTTAAACATTTTAGTAGCATTATATTGTCTACACTCCAAATGGTACAGTAGAAGAACATCACCTAGTGGCAGAGCAAAAGTTTCCTTTAAAGAGAGGTGTCCTTTTACCAGAGAGTTGTTAATTGGTGAAATTGGTAATTTAGGCAATTAAAACTGACTTTTGTATAGAAGTGTCTGCTAGCAGGGGGTGTCCACTCATGGAGGTTCTTCTATACTACAGTAGAACTTTTCTTTAGCGGATACCTTTCTACAAAGGACAGTTTTCATTAATAAAATTACCATTTTTACAATTTAGCAACTCTCTGGTAAGAGGACACCTCTCCCTAAAGGATACTTTGGTTCTGCAATTAGGTGTCCTTCCTTTACAGGGAGGTTCAACTGTATTATATTTATAGAAAGTAGTTTGTTTCCTCGACATGACCAACCTTTCTCTAAAGAACAACACCTAGTGGCTAAACAGGACCTTTGGAAGAGGCAACTGCTTATCATAAAACAGCTCAAGGAGCATGAACTCATGGAATTCGTGTAATCTTTACACAAGGGGATAAGAAACAACAACAACAACACCTAGTGGCAGAGCCAAAGTTTCTTTCAAAGAGAGGTGTCCTTTTACCAGAGAGTTTCTAATTGGTAAAAATGGAAATTTAGGCAATTAAAACTGACTTTTGTATAGAGGTGTCTTCTAGCAGGGGGTATCCACTCTTGGAGGTTTTTCTGTACTACAGTATAACCTCCCTTTAGCAGACACCCCGCTAGTGGACACCTCTCTACAAAGGACAGTTTTCATTTACAAAATTACCATTTTTACTATTTAGCAACTCTCTGGTAAGAGGACACCTCTCCCTAAAGGACATTTTAGCTCTGCAATTAGGTGTCCTTCCTTTACAGGGAGGTAGTTCTACTGTATTATATTTATAGAAAGCATAGCTCCAGGTAATATGACCAAATCCAAATAAATAAATAGTGTGTGACGTTTCAGTAACAACGCTGTAACCGAAACATCACACACTATTTATTTATTTGGATTTGGTCTTATTAGCTTGTGTTTATAATCTACTAGCCGAATGACCCGGGCAATGCCCGTGTTTTACCCTATTGTGAATGTTTTGATTCAAATACTATTTGTTACAATTATAAATTGGCGCCTTAAATAATTGCATATGTTAGTTAATAACTATAGCCTATGTGCTTTATCTGTCTATGTACTGTTGGCTTCCGTAGGCGTCTCTTACTGGGAAAAAGAAAGAGAGGATTCCATTTGGTTATTATCTAATATATGCATTTATTTAGGGAGCGACCCGCTCCAACACAATAGTTACAAAGACGAAATAGCGAGTGGGGGGGGGGGGCAAAGGTGGCGTGACCGTAGCCAACCAATAGGAGGGCGCCATTCCAAAAAAAAAAAGCAAAGGTGACAGAGATGAGAAAACTGATGACTGATTGATTAGGAGATGAGGAATGACGCTCGTAACTGTATATAGAATAATCCAAATTGTGTCTTATCAGAAAGCATAGCTATTTATCCACTTGTTTCCTCTACATGACCAAGTGGTGCTTGCTACAGGATTTTATATGGAGAACCTGATGGCTTCTGCAAGGAGGGAGTTGGCTTGGGAGGTGGATTACATCAGAGAAGCTGAATGTTGCCAACGTTTCAGGTAACTCTGTAGGTTTGGATTTTATCCCTATTACACATTGTACAAGCTATCATGGTTAGGTAGAGATTTGTGACTATTTTTACAGTAAGTGCTACACACATCTATAATCTTGGCATCTGCAGCTCCAGAACACATTTTAGCTTGCATTAGATGTACTAAACAGGACCTTTGGGAGAGACCGCTGCTTATCATAAAACAGCTCGAGGAGCATGAACTCATGGAATTCGTGTAATCTTTACACAAGGGGATAAGAAACAACAACATACATGTAGAAAGTAACTTGACTTTTGCAAACGGAAGGTGACTTGTTTGAAATGTGGCTTACAAGAACCATAATCCTCAACCCACATTCGAAAATATTTTTCTAATACAGTAGAACCTCCCTGTAAAGGATGCCTAATTGCAGAGCCAAAGTGTCCTTTAAGGAGAGTATTTTCTTACCGGAGAGCTACTAAATAGTAAAAAATAGTCATTTTGCAAATAAAAACTGTCCTTTATAGAGAGGTGTCTCCTCTAGCATGAGTGTCCTCTCATGGAGGTTCTACTGTAATTGCTTCACTGGCCACCCATGTTCAACCCTCCTGTAAATGCCAAATAATCAAATGAGGCTCCAATACCTTTCAAGTCTTCTTCTTCTTTTTTATCTCCACTCAATCACACTAAGGTATCATACCTTTCAAGTCTTCTTCTTCTTTCTTATCTCCACTCAATCACACTAAGGTATCATACCTTTCAAGTCTTCTTCTTCTTTCTTATCTCCACTCAATCACACTAAGGTATCATACCTTTCAAGTCTTCTTCTTTCTTATCTCCACTCAATCACACTAAGGTATCATACCTTTCAAGTCTTCTTCTTCTTTCTTATCTCCACTCAATCACACTAAGGTATCATACCTTTCAAGTCTTCTTCTTTCTTATCTCCACTCAATCACACTAAGGTATCATACCTTTCAAGTCTTCTTCTTCTTATCTCCACTCATTCACACTAAGGTATCATACCTTTCAAGTCTTCTTCTTCTTCTTATCTCCACTCAATCACACTAAGGTATCATACCTTTCAAGTCTTCTTCTTCTTATCTCCACTCATTCACACTAAGGTATCATACCTTTCAAGTCTTCTTCTTCTTATCTCCACTCAATCACACTAAGGTATCATACCTTTCAAGTCTTCTTCTTCTTATCTCCACTCAATCACACTAAGGTATCATACCTTTCAAGTCTTCTTCTTCTTTCTTATCTCCACTCAATCACACTAAGGTATCATACCTTTCAAGTCTTCTTCTTCTTATCTCCACTCAATCACACTAAGGTATCATACCTTTCAAGTCTTCTTATCTCCACTCAATCACACTAAGGTATCATACCTTTCAAGTCTTCTTCTTCTTCTTCTTATCTCCACTCAATCACACTAAGGTATCATACCTTTCAAGTCTTCTTCTTCTTTCTTATCTCCACTCAATCACACTAAGGTATCATACCTTTCAAGTCTTCTTCTTCTTCTTCTTTCTTATCTCCACTCAATCACACTAAGGTATCATACCTTTCAAGTCTTCTTCTTCTTCTTCTTTCTTATCTCCACTCAATCACACTAAGGTATCATACCTTTCAAGGCTTCTTCTTTTTATCTCCACTCAATCACACTAAGGTATCATACCTTTCAAGTCTTCTTCTTCTTTCTTATCTCCACTCAATCACACTAAGGTATCATACCTTTCAAGTCTTCTTCTTTCTTATCTCCACTCAATCACACTAAGGTATCATACCTTTCAAGTCTTCTTCTTCTTTCTTATCTCCACTCAATCACACTAAGGTATCATACCTTTCAAGTCTTCTTCTTCTTTCTTATCTCCACTCAATCACACTAAGGTATCATACCTTTCAAGTCTTCTTCTTCTTTCTTATCTCCACTCAATCACACTAAGGTATCATACCTTTCAAGTCTTCTTCTTCTTATCTCCACTCAATCACACTAAGGTATCATACCTTTCAAGTCTTCTTCTTCTTCTTATCTCCACTCAATCACACTAAGGTATCATACCTTTCAAGTCTTCTTCTTCTTTCTTATCTCCACTCAATCACACTAAGGTATCATACCTTTCAAGTCTTCTTCTTCTTCTTTCTTATCTCCACTCAATCACACTAAGGTATCATACCTTTCAAGTCTTCTTCTTCTTTCTTATCTCCACTCAATCACACTAAGGTATCATACCTTTCAAGTCTTCTTCTTCTTTCTTATCTCCACTCAATCACACTAAGGTATCATACCTTTCAAGTCTTCTTCTTCTTTCTTATCTCCACTCAATCACACTAAGGTATCATACCTTTCAAGTCTTCTTCTTCTTTCTTATCTCCACTCAATCACACTAAGGTATCATACCTTTCAAGTACAAATGTTAAATGGCTTCTACATGTGAGACATATGATGTACTCATAGTATATATATAGCCAAGTTACAAACTCTCTCTTACACATCCTGATTATCATAACCTTTGTAACATATGTAATTTGATAATAATAATGGAAATACCTATTTCTTGATTTCTCAGGAAGCTTCTGGGACGAAAGATTTGGTTGTAGAAATACAGTCTGCACCACGCTGACGAGGGCCAACAGCCCGAAACGCGTTCGTGATTGAATTTTCTTGATTTATCAAGAAATTGAGTTGGTCAAATATCACAGAACATGTTAAATAAACGTTTAGTTTATTTTTGTTCCACTAGATGGCGCTCTGCCATCTAGAGATGCCCTTGTGAGCACGGTCAGGGTATGCCTTTTTTTATTTTTAATAATATATATACGTGTGTCATAATATTTAGAAATATTTAATTAAATATGGCGGCCTGTATGGGATTATTGTTGTATTCCAATTGATTACACACAGCGCTCAACGTTAATTATACTTTAATTAACTACAAGGTAAAGGGATTAGATATAGATTAAAAGTAAACATGGAGAAAAGGAGAAAAGAATAAGAATAAGTCTCGTGGCCACGCGGCCTCGCCTGGGTTACATCCACAGGTAGTGACGTCAGAGCTCCAGGGTTGCCGAGCCAGCAATCTCCTCCCTCGAAGTGACCTCCTATTCATGGATCACTTCGCCGCTTAAGAGTCTCGTACGATGAAGTTCGTGTAGGTTTCTCCCCTTTTTTGCTTCAGTACTGAGGAGTTCAATTGAGTTCTGAGCATTTTTCTGGTTCCTTAGGATCATTGGATGAGATCGAGTAGGAGAAGGCTTTACAGTATCTTCATTATGGCTGTCCTCTTCTGTAGGTGTCACGTCTTCTTGATCTAATAAAGACACTGGATACTCTACAATCTCCCGTTGAGTCCCATAGCTGTAGTGTTCAACTGATGGAAGCTCCTCCCAGTTGCTGTCGTTCCTCGATACATCACTCTCTTTGAAGACACAGTCCCGAGATTCCACCACTTTCTTCATCTCAGGAATCCACACTCTGTAGCCACGTCCTCTGAGTGCATATCCAACAAGGTTACCTTTGACAGCTCTTCTTTCGAGTTTGGATTTACGGACTTGTCTTGGAATATGGACAAATACTTGACAGCCAATAGCTCTTAGGTGTTTAAGACTAGGCTTGTTCCCTGTCCACAGTTCATATGGCGTACTTTCACCATTGTGATTGTTGAGAACTCTGTTTCTGACATAGGCTGCGGTGTAAGTCAGCTCCGCCCAGGAAGCCTTTGGCAGACCACTTCCAGATATAGTGCTCCTGACAAGATCTAGGAGTGTTCTATTCATTCTTTCTGCCACACCATTCTGTTGAGGTGTATACGTCATAGTGTGTTCATGAACTATTCCGACGCTCGTGCAGAAAGTGTCCCATTCTTTGGAACAAAATTCCAAGCCATTATCCGTACGTATTCGTTTTAGTTTCCGGCTGGTTTGTTTCTCAGATTCTTGAATCCACTCTTTGACTTTTCCCAGGGTTTCGCCTTTGTTTTTCAGGAAAAATACATTTGTATATCTCGTAGATTCATCAATGATGGTTAAGACGTACTTGGCTCCTCCCCAGCTCAATACGTCGAGTGGACCCATCAAATCCGCATGCACCAAGTCCAACGGCATGATTTCTTTTTCCTCCTTGTGTGAGTGTTGAAGGAATGGCAGACGGTAAGACTTGCCGATCAAGCAGTCTTCGCACTTTTCTGGATTTGCCGGGCTGCAATTAAGTCCTCTTACGCTTTGGTTCTTGGCCATCTTTGCTATCGTATATGCATTTACATGCATCAGCCTTTTGTGCCAAAGTTCCAGTGTAAGCTCTTCCTTGCATTCAGATGCAAGATAAACACGATCATTCTGATCTATCGGAGAGGATGGAGTAGTCTGGACGTAGTAAAGTCTACCCAACTTCTTTCCCTCTATCAAGAGTTTTCCTTTCATGTCCATAATGTGGCAACCACTCCTGTTGAAGACAACTTTTCTACCGTTTTCTATCATTTGGCGTACAGACAGAACACTGTGACGCATATCTGGAACATACAAGGTGTTCTGGGCAATCATATTGCTGGCATCTCCCTTGTGTCCAACAATATTGGCACTGACAGTACCGATACCACATGCTTCTATAGAAGAGCCATTCGCAATAGTGATGGAACTCATATTGCTTGTGCACTCTTTCAGACATGTGAAGTAATCTCTCTTGGGAGTCATATGGTGTGTCGCTCCAGAATCTATGATCCAGGTCTCGGCGGTAGCTCCAAACAAAGTGTTGCACATTGCCGACATATTTACGCCTTTGTTTTGGTCAAACCTCTTTGGTCTTTGTTCATTCTTTCCTTTCTTCCTGCATTCCCTTGCATAATGGCCTTTACCTCCACATTTGAAACAAACAACCTTTGCTTTAAATTGTTTTTCTGTTTCAATGGGCTTCGAAGAGGCATTAACGACCATGGCACCCACATCTTTTGGTAGATTAGACGAACGCCTTTCTGCTTCTGCCAACAGCCGTCTTTTAACTGTGGCGGTCGTGAAGTCTGAATCAGGCAAGTTACATATGGTTGAGACAACGATGTCCCAATCCTCTGGTAATCCACCCAAAAGAACCATAGCCAAGTCGCCATCATCAATTTTGTCGCCAATTTGGGCCAGTTCGTTTACAATGTAGTTTATCTTCCCCATATACCCTTCCATATTGCTGTGCTGAGTCAACCTTTCGCCATATAACTGCCTTCTTAGTTGTACGGCTCGATATCTACTATCCTTTGGTGCGTATAATTTTTCCAGTTCCTCCCAGACCTCTTTCGGAGTATTCAAATGTTGAACATGCAATTGTTGTTCATCATTAATCCCGAGGCAAATTTTTGCAAACGCCTTACCCTCCCGCGACAAAAAATATTTTGTTGCAACAAGGTCACTAGGGTCAGGCTTAGCCTCTCCTGGATTGATCAAACTCCACAAATCGTTTTCGATTAGAACGAGTTTCATCTGGAACCTCCAGCTGGAGTAATTAGCACCATTTAATTTTGTAATCGTTGTGTTTGCCATTTTACAAAATATTTGGTAAGTAGAAAAAAAAGGATGGTCCAAGTAATCAAAGGAAATTTGTTTACTCACGTTTTAGGCCTTGCGCTTCTTCAGTCTGACGTTTTAAGTCTTGCGCTTCTTGTCTCAAGTTTTAGGCCTTGCGCTTCTTCAGTCTCATAATCTTTGTTGTATTCCAATTGATTACACACAGCGCTCAACGTTAATTATACTTTAATTAACTACAAGGTAAAGGGATTAGATATAGATTAAAAGTAAACATGGAGAAAAGGAGAAAAGAATAAGAATAAGTCTCGTGGCCACGCGGCCTCGCCTGGGTTACATCCACAGGTAGTGACGTCAGAGCTCCAGGGTTGCCGAGCCAGCAATTATGAGAAGAGGAAGAGAAAATTCCATGTTCAGACCAACCCTAGTTGACCATATGTTCAGTTTTCAAAAAATAAACATTTCTGGGAACTCTCCATCTCACCCCCTTCCCTTCTGGGGGCTAATTTATCCGAATGAAAAGAGTTTAAAAACACCTGGATTTGATGATCAGAGGACAGTTCTCACCAAAAATGATCTTCATACCAGTTGTTCCCAGGGTGGTCCTAGGCTCATTTCTCTTTCCTCTCTGACCTATTCTACATGGGTATTTGTTCCTGGATCCCTGCCACCTTACCACTCATCACACAACTACCACGACTGCTTACAAATCACCACATATATATATATACACAGTAGAACCTCCTTGAGAGGACACTCACGCTAGATGACAGCTCTCTACAAAGGACAGTTTTCAGTTGTCATTTTTACTATTTAGCAACTCTCTGGTAAGAGGCCCCTCTCCCTAAAGGACACTTTGGCTCTGCAATTAGGTGTCCTTTACAGGGAGGTTTTACTGTATATTTTTTATTAAAATGTTGTGTGAAAATTATTATAGCATCCACTTTTTTTTTTCTTTCTTTTAAAGACATTTTCCTACTGGCTCTAGTGGGGTGAAGCTTCCCAGTATCCCAGAATACTTGGTGCAGGGAGCTGGTGGCCCCCTACCCAGGCCTGATAGTCCCTGCTGTCATCCCCCACCTCAGCTCCAAGAAGGTGTTGACCACAGAGTTTGTCCAAGGCATACCTGTGGACCGCATGGTGGATGCTCCTCAGGATCTCAGAAACCTGGTATAGCCTTTCCTCCTTACACACTCTTTTAATGTGGAAAAATAGTACAAAAGTGAAATTAGTGGTATTAGGTGAATAAATTAAGAAAAAAGAGAAAAAGGCATCTCCTGATTGTGCAACTAAAAGTTGCCGATGGCTTGCACCATCAAAGTTTTCAAGCAATCTCTACATGCAAACCTTGTTATAACAACACCACTTGACAATGTTGTTGGTTAAAACTAGTGGCACTTTAGAGACTTGATCTTTCTTCTTTCTTATCTCCACTCAATCACACTAAGGTATCAAGCTTGTAAAGCTCTAGACTTTTGATGGTGTCTGCCGGGGAAGAGTAGAGCTCATCAATGGATGAGTCAATACAGTCAATAATATGTCTTGGGGTTGCAGGCTGAGAATTGCACTTTGTACATAGTGGGAAAACCCTGCAACCATTCTGGAAAGTCATTGTCCGTAGATGACCAGACTCTAGCCTGGAAATCAAAGACTGTGGTTCTCTTGGGAGGACAGAACCGGTGTTTGTCCCTCCTGCTCTGTACCAGTTATATGTGCAGCATCAGATTTCCATTCCTGCAGGCATTGGGTTTTGATGGTACGGAGGAGGTCTCTTTCGTCTAGTTGGGTGGTAGATTCCCTGGCTTCAGGTAGGCCAAGAGCTCCAGAGAGTCTGCCAGCTCATTACCAGGAATTCCAACGTGAGCTGGAAGCCATTGCACTGTGACAGAGCTGTTGGCTGGGAGTCGGTTTACAGACTTAGCAATGCTCTTGAGGAGAGGTTCTTGACTGGAGAAGCAGCTTTGAAGGGTATAAATGGCTGCTCTTGAGTCGGAGTAGATTATTATTTTGCTTGGCTAGTTGATGTTGATGTCTTTTAGAGCTGTATCTATAGCAGAGAGTTCCGATTTATAAACTGAAAGGTGTCTAGCTAGGGTGGGAGAGGGAGATTTTTTCCAGGATCTTATCTTGAGAGACTTGATAATTATTATGTTAGAAAGAAATTTTTTAAACAATTTTTATATAATGAGGTTCCACACTATATATATGGAATTAAATATATATGAATGAGATTTTATTTTGGAACACAAAGACAGTCTTTGTAGTACCAGTTGAAAACCAACAGTTTAGACCACTCATCCACCAACCCCCCCCATTAAATTGATTCAGCTATGTTTTTGCATCCATTGTTGATATAAAAAATACAATAAATAAATATTTATAGTTGGTGTGTATCACGTAGGTCTGTAGAAGACTGCTGGAGTTGTGTCTACGGGAGCTATTCCAGTTCCAGTTCATGCAGACAGATCCCAACTGGTCCAACTTCCTCTTCAATCCCACCACTGGGGATGTAAGTACCAACAAGCCGTGGTGTGCTAGCCAGACTCCATGTCAGTGTGGCAGCTCTCCCTCCTGGACTTTGGAGCCTGCCGCAGCTACAGTGACCATTTTGTGGACGGCTACCTGCGGGTAATCAAAGCTGCAGCTGTCCGGGACAGACCTGCTGTACTCAAATATCTGCTGGAACTTGGCTTTCTTACTGGATATGAGTCCAAGGTAAGTTATAAGGCCTCTCTCCAAGTTTTTACACCAAACCTTACTAAAGTCCCAAGATTTAAGTGTTTCATTGTTATAACCTTGGCTAAAACACATATATCTTGGGACTTTAGAATTAAGATGTTACAACCAAATTTCTATTATAATGAGGTTGCAGATATATCTTCAAAAAGTAGAATTGTTCCCCTAACAAACAAGAAAATGTGAATGCACAGACCATGGAAGAAGCTCATAGTGAAGCTGTCCTAATCCTGGGAGAGGCCTTCTCCCACCAAGGGCTGTATGACTTTGGCCAGCAGGATGTCACCCGTCGCATCACCACCATTGTGCCAGTCATGCTGCAGCACCGACTCACCCCTCCTCCGGAAGAGAGCTACTCTCTGCACCGCAAGCTCTCCGGCCTCTTCCTCCTGAGCTCCAGGCTGAAGGCCTGCATCAACTGCTCCCAGCTCTTTGACCTGGTGAGCCACCAGCGCTCCCAGGCCACCACCCATCAATAGCTTGACTATAACAAATAAAGGATATTTTTATTGTTCATCACTGCTGTATTTACAACACACTGCTGTACAAGAGTGCTCCTATTTACATACTGGACCTCTAGTTGCGGACTGTCAGCCTGCGGCCTGGGTTGATGGCTGGGGGCGGCTCTAGACCCTGGTAGCAAACAAACATAGTGAGGGAGGATTATTATGGAGAAGGAATTGTATATGGATGTAAAAATCAGTTATTTTTATAATAACCAAATACCTCATGTTTCCAAAAGTGTAACTATAGTCATTGTTGTAAAAATCATTTAATGGCTGGGGGGGGGGGGGGGGGGGGGGGGGGGGGGGGGGAGCTTCTTATAGAAAGAACATACCATTAACCAACCTTTTTTATTGTCCCAATGTTCCAGTGGCTCTCTCCAGAACACATTTTTCCTTAAGGTGGCAGTGAATCACCCAAGCATCAGGGAAAAATTTGAAGATTTGTTGATGTAGTTTTTTATTTATTTAATTTTTATCTAAAATATAGTGAATTCAACTTCTATAGAGGTAAACTGAAAATAAATATAATATGGGGGAGAAAATAGGATATTTTAAAAAGTACTGCAAGAAAAAAAAAAGTGTTAATCTCAATTCTTTCAACCTCTTATTATTTTATCAGATTCTCTCAATGTACATAAATGTCTGAGAATCATGGGGTGTTCCCTTCATATAAGACCAAGAAAGCCAGCTCAACAAATCTCCCTGCACTGAACTGACTGGTGGGGTTGGACTTTTTCAAGAATTGGTGACCATTGAAGCAATTTTTGCTTCAGAAAAAAGTGTACAAAGCAGAATTCGATCTTGGGTCATAGCTCTCGGAAATCTTTAATTTTGAAATTGATACCTTCCTCAATGGTATATTGATGGAAAACTAAAAG
>CP092869.1:85999407-86028021 GCA_030710605.1 Cordylochernes scorpioides | reverse complement strand
TTCAAGATGCACCAAAATTTATTGATTCTATAACAGTTAATAAACGAGAAAATATTAATAAATCAGAAAGAGTTATCTTAAATATAATTACAAATAAAGATGTAAGTTTTTTTTGTTTTTTTGTATCTAAAATTTAAACCATTATTGGAAACTGTATTTTGAGGGAAAAATTTGTATGAAGTTCTGTATACATTGCCTACATGCACTACCTCAAACAAAATCTTCTCCTAATCTATGTTTATCATCAATTAATTATATTAAGATTTCTTTTCACAAATCAGTTGTCAATAGTTTATATATAGACAGATGGACAGATTTTTTTGACATATCTCTCAACCAACAATCTCTTACTTTAAGTATTGGGTTACAATACTCATTAATAGAAACTTTTTTTTTGTGTTTATCCCTAGTACACGTGGTACACGCCATGATAATCATGGTGGATAGAAGTAAGCGACTGATCTTACTGTAAATGCACCACATGTCTACACATGTGAAAAGCAGTTCAACTTTGCACTTACAAATGTGCCAGAGCTCTGTTTGGTTACTTGCACTCGCTGGTGGACTTAGACTTTTGAAAGAATCGGGAACCATTGGAGCATTTTTTTTTTTTAATTCAGAAAAAAGTGCTTAATTCGGGAATCAAACCCGGGTCGTAGTGGTTGAAAACCAACAATTTAGACCATCCTTCAACAGACACCCTAATATAACATTAGCCCAAGTGATTGAAAGATAGTTTGTTCCTCAAAAAACAATAATTAAAGGTAAATAGCAATAGTACATAACTTAAAAAAGGATAAGGCACAATTTGGATTATAGATTATAAACAAAAGGTAATAAGACAACAAAAGGTTGTTACCATCTTCAGACAATCTTCAGTACTTTCAGTACCATCTTCAGTCCTTTTGTCTGAAGATAGTAACAACGCTGTTACCGAAACGTCACGCACTATTTATTTATTTGGATTTGGTCTTATTACTTTGTGTTTATCACCTAAAAAGGAAAGAAGCAGAAATAGATAAACAATTTAAACATAAAGTAAAATGAAGCATTAACTTAAACACACTTTCTCTTAAAATAATGTTTCCATTTGTTCCTCAAGGAACAATAATCAATTTTTACTTCAAAAAGTATAATTTTATTTATGCTTATGAGGTGATACAGCAGCGTATTTACAATTAAAGAGGAGACAAAATGAATTAAATCTAGAAAAAAGAAGTGAGGACATATCGGTCAATAATGTAGCTGCTGTATTGTCCGTGAGGTCAAGAGACGTACGGACCTCTGTGGTGTTGATCTCTTGGCGGAACGACTTGGAAGTCGGACTCGGGCCCCCCACTACGGCAAAAAAAGTAGAATAAAGATTATGTGATTTCTTTTTTTAAAAAAGATGAACCAAATAAAAACAACAATTTGAACAAACACAAGGTAATAAGACCAAATCCAAATAAATAAAAAAAAACACTATTTATTATTTTTTGGATTAGGTACACACTATTTATTTTTTTTGGATTTGGTCTTATTACCTTGTGTTTTTTGATTAGGTACAATTTGTATTATAGATTAGAAACACAAGGTAATAAGACCAAATAAATAAATAGTGTATGATGTTTTGATAATAAACTGTTACCGAAACGTCACATACTATTTATTTATTTGGTCTTATTACCTTGTGTTTACAAGAAAATGTTCACCTTACAAATTTGTTCTTTTTTTTTTATATATATAATACAGTAGAACCTCCCTGTAAAGGACACCTAGTTACAGAGCTAAAGTGTCCTTTAGAGAGAGGTGTCCTCTTACCGGAGAGTTACTAAATAGTAAAAATGATAAAAACAAGGTAATAAGACCAAATCTAAATAAATTATTTATTTGGATTGGGTCTTATTACCTTGTGTTAATAACACTGATAGACAAAACTTAAGGAAGTTGTACCTTATAGCATATATATATTGGGATTCAGAAAATAACTCTGAGAGATATTTTCTGAATCCCGATATATATATGCTATAAGGTACAACTTCCTTAAGTTTTGTCTATCAGTGTAATCTATGATCCAAATTGTGCATTATCAGCAAAAATGATAATTTTGAAAATAGAGCTATCCATAAATAAATCTTTAGTTAAAAAGACATATACTTATAAATGACTGCGGCGTATAATTATAAAGCTATACAACCAGTTTACCCGCATAAGTTTCTTTTTATTGATGAAAAATCATTTTTAATTTCAAAGAGAAATAATTTAATATTTCAAACTTTTGGATGACGTATGAAAAGGTTGAATATATGAAAAGTGATGGTCTATATATGAATGGATGACGTATGGAGGGTGAAAAATATGAAGAGTAATGGCGAACGGAAAAATAAAAGTGTCCAGGAGCGGGAATCGAACCCACAACCTTCTGCTTACCGGGCAGGTGCCATGTCCACTAGGCTATCCTGGACGTATTTCTCCGTTCGTAACTAATATTTAAACTGACTAATAATACTTATAAATGACTGCGGCGTATAATTATAAAGCTATACAACCAGTTCGATTCCCGCTCCTGGACACTTTTATTTTTCCGTTCGCCATTACTCTTCATATTTTTCACCCTCCATACGTCATCCATTCATATATAGACCATCACTCTTCATATATTCAACCTTTTCATACGTCATCCAAAAGTTAGAAATATTAAATTATTTATCTTTGAAATTAAAAATGATTTTTCATAAATAAAAAGAAACTTATGCGGTTTAAACTGGTTGTATAGCTTTAAAAAGACATATATTGGATCAAAATATCATTTATTTTGCCAATATATCAGTTGCCTGAACGCCAACCTTTATCAAGGTATTATAACATATTTAATGTGTGTCAACAACAAACTCAGCGCCACATAACGTCAACAGAATTGAGTTTTAAAAATATTTTGTTATATTCAATGGGGTGCTTTCAATTTTGGAGTTAAATTTTCTAAATTTAATCGATATTTGTTTAGATTATAGTGGCAATTTTTTATTCTAGAATTCAAAATTTTTTTTCCCCATTTCTAATAATATTTTTCTAGAAAATTTCATGCACTGAATATACGTGTTGAAAATAACCCCATTGAATATAACAAAATATTTTTAAAACTTAATTCTGTTGACGTTATGTGGCGCTGAGTTTGTTGTTGACACACATTAAATAGGTTATAACACCTTGATAAAGGTTGGCGTTCAGCCAACTGAAATATTGGTAAAATAAATGATATTTTGAACCAATATATGCCTTTTTAATTAAATGATAATTTTGCGAATGAAAACTGTCCATTGTAGAGAGGTGTTTTCTAGCGGGAGTGTTCTCTAATGGAGGTTGTTCTACTGTATTGGTGATGAAAACTTTCCTTTATAGAGAGGTGTTCCTCTAGCGTGAGTGTCCTCTCATGGAGGTTGTTCTACTGTATTGGTGATGAAAACTTTCCTTTATAGAGAGGTGTTCCTCTAGCGTGAGTGTCCTCTCATGGAGGTTGTTCTACTGTATTGGTGATGAAAACTTTCCTTTATAGAGAGGTGTTCCTCTAGTGTGAGTGTCCTCTCATGGAGGTTGTTCTACTGTATTGGTGATGAAAACTTTCCTTTATAGAGAGGTGTTCCTCTAGCGTGAGTGTCCTCTCATGGAGGTTGTTCTACTGTATTGGTGATGAAAACTTTCCTTTATAGAGAGGTGTTCCTCTAGCGTGAGTGTCCTCTCATGGAGGTTGTTCTACTGTATATTACTTTGGGTGATTATTCAACTTATAAATATGACTTGTCCGCGCAGGTGGAAGCTGTAGAGAAACACGAGGATCCCTGTGCAGAATCCCACCAACAATTTGCATCAAGTCCTTCCTTCCACAAATCAGACAGTCAGGTATGTTTTGTCACCTTATTTGTCCTTTTATCTACATCTTTGTATTGACAAGTTTTCTGGTCACAAACTCTTCAATGGGTCATAATAAGGTACAATTTAGATTATAGATTAGAAATACAAGGTAATAAGACCAAATCCAAATCAATAAATAGTGAGTGAGGTTTCAGTAACAGCGTTGTTACCATCTTCAGACAAAAGTACTGAATGGGCACTGTGTATATGAGTACATTCAGTACTTTTGTCTGAAGATGGTAACAACGCTGTTACTGAAACGTCACTCACTATTTATTGATTTGGTCTTATTACCTTGTGTTTCTAATCTATAATCTAAATTGTGCCTTATCATTGTGTGTGATGTGTTTTGGTAACAGGGTTGTTACCATTCGGATTAATGATGGTAACAATGATGTGACTGAAACGTCAAACATTATTTATTTGGATCTGGTGTCTTATTATCTTGGGTTTCTTCAATGGGCCAATAAGATAAAATTTGGATTATAGATTAGGATCATTCATAATCTGTATATATTTATCATGTGTATATAATCTTTTCCATTTTTACCCCTTTGTATATTTCCCACTTTTATAGGTTTCTCCGTGTTGTAACCCCAAGGAGAATCCTCTGTAAGACTTGTGTGTCTTAATAAAGGTTTTTGTGTGTGTGTGTGATTAGGATCATTTATTACTTTTGTCTTATGATGGTAACAATGATGTGCCTGAAATGTCACACACTATTTATTCATGATTAGAAACACAAGGTAATAAGACTACACACAAATCCAAATAAATAAATAGTGTGTGACATTTTAGTAACAGCATTGTTACTTTTCTCATTCAGTACTTTTGTCTGATGATGGTAACAACGCTATTATCTAAATGTGTCACACACTATTTTTTTATTTGGATTTGGTCTTTTTATTACCTTGTGCTTTTAATATATAGTAGAAAACTTTCTCTCTAAAAGACAACACCTAATTGTTGAACTACCTTTATGGAAAGATGTTCTTGTCAAATAGAAACTAATTGAATATAGAGGGCAATTGAAGGTAATTGAAACTGTAATTGAAAACACAAGGTAATAAGACCAAATCCAAATAAATAAATAGTATGTGACATTTCGGTAACAGCGTTGTTACCATCTTCAGACAAAAGTGCTTAAATTTGTCTGAAGATGGCAACAACACTGTTACAGAAATGTCACATACTATTTATTTATTTGGATTTGGTCTTATTACCTTGTGTTTATAATCTATAATCCAAATTGTGCCTTATCAATGTAATTGAAAACCTACTGGGCAAAACATCAGTCCATAAAATATGACTTTTTTTTTGCTTATCCCTAGTACATGTGGTACAGGCCATGATAATCATGGTGGGTAGAAGTAGGCGACTGATTTTACTGTAAGTGCACCACATGTCTACATATGTGAAAAGCAGTTTGACTTTGCACTTACAAATGTACTAGAGTCCCATTTGGTTACTTGAACCTGCTGGTGTGGTTGGACTTTTACAAGAATCAGGGGCCATTGGAGCATTTTATTTTTTAATTAGAAAAAAAATGCCAAATGCAGGATTCGATCCTGGGTTGTAGTGGTCGAAAACCAATGGTTTAGATCATCCTTCCACCGACTCCTATAAAATGACCTAACACTCTTCTCTCTCTTTCATTCATGTAGATCTATCAATATGTCAATTTATTGTTTCTCTTTTTATTTTGAGAGAGAGATTTTACTTTTCTTCTTGTATAATATATTTATAACTTGAGTCAAAAGGCGATCCATTAATTAAGATTATATAAAAGGGCATACCTGGATCTGTAAAGAAAAAAAAAACATTTTTTTTTCTCAAAATATTTCGAGAGATTGCTCCCTCTTTATACACTGTGCAATAAATTGATAAAGAGGGAGCAATCTCGAAATATTATGAGAAAAAAAAATATATTTTTTTTTCTTTACAGATCCAGGTACGCCCTTTTATATAATGTTTATAACTGTTTCTGTTTAAAAAATGTAAATCGACGCAATTATCCCTAGCCGGGATATCGCGTTTTGTGTATTGAAATAAATAAATCCAGGTTTATCCATCATGTGACTTGAGAACTTCCACAGTGACAAAGATTTGTTGACAAATTTGTTTTGACAGAGGCCAGTATCACAGGATCCTCCAAAGGACACACCTCCAAAGACTGTTCAATTAGACTCACCTGTCCAATCAGAAGTCACCAATAAGGAGGTGTGTAAGACCCCACCCCTTACACCAACCAATCAATTCTTATCTAAACCTGTCCAGGTCCCGGCAGATCCTCTGAAGTTGTCTCAATGGGATCTCAACCAGAAGGTATTGGTATCTCTTCCATCAACTCTCTGTTTGTCTTCTTCCTAATCTACCTCATTTACCTTAATATATAAATACCAAGAACCGGAGGATCCCACCTAAGCACAGTTCTTCTTCTTTCTTATCTCCACACTGGGTGAAGTAGAATGCGTCTGCCTTTGTCATTAAGACTGGGAGCACTACTCAGTGGCAGGCCGACTTAGCTCCAAAAGAAATGGCCGCCTCTGACATGAGGAACAAACGCCATGTACAGCCACTCCTAACATGGAGTACAGACGCTGCTCATCCTGTATACCTGGATTATGAGCCCTTACAGGGTACTATCAGCCGGGCCAGCTGAGCCCAGGTTTTTTAGTGAGCTTGTTACTGCTCCCCCTCCTCCTTTTTCATCTGGGCTTGGGACCGGCAAGAGCGGAGTTTCTTAAGCACAGTTGAAACAGTGGAGTGGACCCAGGAGGAGCTCTGAACCTCAGACAGCATCAAACAACACTAACAAGATTTAGAACAGGCCATCTCAAGCCATTGGAGATAGAAAATAATAACAAAATCTACCCCACTTGCCCAAAATGTAGCTTGGTACCTGCAGCTCCAGAACACATTTTGGCTTGCATTCGATGCACTAAAAGGACCTTTGGGAGAAGCAGCTGCTTATCATAAAACAGCTCGAGGAGCATGAACTTATGGAATTTGTGTAATCTTTACACAAGAGGATAAGAAACAACAACAACCTTATTACCTTCATATAACGCAGCTCCTTCCATCAAAATGTCATATACGCCCATGGACGAAATTAAGTGGAAAGTCTTTGATGTATCACCAGTCATGTGTTTATTTGAAGGAGACAAAGGCAATTTGTTCAAATTTGGTTATCTTGTGTTTCTTCAATAAAGGTCACTGTAATATCTTTCAGAGTTATTGTCTGAATCCCGATATACATGGTAATACAGAGGCAATTTTGTTCACACTTGGTTATCTCTTGTGTCTTCAATAAAGGTCACTGTAATATCTTTCAGAGTTATTGTCTGAATCCTGATTTACATGCTAAAAGGTACAACTTACCTAAATTTTGTCCATGAGTGTATATATGTGTGTCTTCAATAAAGGTTACTGTATTATCTTTCAGAGTTATTGTCTGAATCCTGATTTACATGCTAAAAGGTACAACTTACCTAAATTTTGTCTATGAGTGTATATATGTGTGTCTTCAATAAAGGTTACTGTATTATCTTTCAGAGTTATTGTCTGAATCCTGATTTACATGCTAAAAGGTACAACTTACCTAAATTTTGTCCATGAGTGTATATATATGTGTCTTCAATAAAGGTTACTGTATTATCTTTCAGAGTTATTGTCTGAATCCTGATTTACATGCTAAAAGGTACAACTTACCTAAATTTTGTCCATGAGTGTATATATATGTGTCTTCAATAAAGGTTACTGTATTATCTTTCAGAGTTATTGTCTGAATCCTGATTTACATGCTAAAAGGTACAACTTACCTAAATTTTGTCCATGAGTGTATATATATGTGTCTTCAATAAAGGTTACTGTATTATCTTTCAGAGTTATTGTCTGAATCCTGATTTACATGCTAAAAGGTACAACTTACCTAAATTTTGTCCATGAGTGTATATATATGTGTCTTCAATAAAGGTTACTGTATTATCTTTCAGAGTTATTGTCTGAATCCTGATTTACATGCTAAAAGGTACAACTTACCTAAATTTTGTCCATGAGTGAAGAAAAATGAGAGGAAAAACAAACTATAAAAAATAATAATAAAGTCAAAGTGAAAAATTTTCTGTGTAACAAAATATCACAATTAATATTCTGCTGATGAAATATAACCAATATAGTAGAACCTCCCTGTAAAGAACAATCCCTAGTTGCAAAGCCAATGTGTCCTTTGCAGAGAAGTATCCTCTTACTGAAGAGTTGCAATTTTTTTATATGTTGAAACTAAAAAAAAAAATGTTTATGAGAACATACGGTTATATTTAAAAATTATTTTAGCCTATTTTATCCTTGTTTAACTTTCAGTAAATGAAGAAAAGGGCTTGCACCACACCGATGAGGGCCAACAGCCTGAAACATGTTCATGGTTAGCTTTTCTTGATTAATCAAGAATGGGTATTTGGCCAATTCTGGAAAAATAAAAATAAACAATGAGTTGATATTTATTCTTACAGATAGTGCAAGCCATCAGCAACTTTTAGTTGCACAATCAGGGGAGATTCCTTTTTCTTTAATTTATCCACCTGATCCTGGTAAAACTTCAATTTTGTGCTATTTTTCACATTTAGTAAATGGTTATATTAATATGTTATAGTAATATAGTAAAAAAAAAAACTCATTAAATAATGACAATGAATTTTATTTTTAAAAATAATATACTTTTTTGTTCAACCGCAATTACTGAATTGTCCGCTAGCAGGAATTATATATAAACTCCGCCTTTGCCGGTCCCAAGCCTGGATGAAAAAGGAGGGGGAGCAGTAACAAGCTCACTAAAAAACCTGGGTTCAGCTGGCCCGGCTGATAGTACCCTGTAAGGATTCCTAATCCAGGTATACAGGATGAGCAGCGTTTGTACTCCATGTTAGGAGCAGCTGCACATGGCGTCTGTTCCTCATGTCAGAGGCGGCCATTTCTTTTGGAGATAAGTCGGCCTGCAACTGAGTAGTGCTCCCAGTTATAATGACAAAGGCAGACACAATCTACTTCACCCAGTCATGATGGTTGTCAAATCTCAAGCTTTACAAGATTGACACCTTAATATGATTGAGTGGAGATAAGAAAGAAGAAGAAGGAATTATATATAACACCATGGTGTCATAACTCTGGTTAAAATAATTGGAACTTAATAACTGTAGACTTTTGTATCATGATATGTTATGAGGTTATTTTTTATTATCCCCTTGTGCAAAGACTGCTACAGGGTACATTCCCAGGTGGCGGATATCGACCATCAGATATAAAGGCCAGCTGCAAAGCAAGCAGAATAACTCTAACAAATAAGAAGTCATGGACCAACAAAAACATTGTTAGAAAGAGTCTCTTCAAAAAAATCCTGAGTTCAACTGACCTGGGTGATAGACCTCAGCAAGGATTCCTCTCCAGGGAAACAGAGGAGCTGCGTCTGTATTCATGTTAAAGTCGGCAGCAAAGGCTTCCATGTTAGGAACGGCCTCAAATTATAGACATCATGTTAACATCTCATTGTATTACTATATAATGAAGCTATGTTTGGGTGATGGCTGACTTGGTTGATGGAGTAGCTGAGCCAGAGGTCCAGAGAGAGGAAAGTCCCAGCTTCCAGGATCTCCAGGTTCATCAAGTTTGGAGGTAACAGAGAAAGTCCGAGGCTGTATGACACAGATATTGATGGAAGCCTGTAGAACTGGCTGTTGGTGTTGGGGTGGGGGCCATTGCTGAGTCCGCTCGTCGCACCCTCGGCACCTCGGACTTCTCTGCTGGATCCAGTCTGCTGCTGAGTGAAGCCAATGCCAACCGGATTGTCAACACCTTATGCCATGTCCGAGGAGCTGCTCTCAAACTGGGACAGATGATTTCCATTCAAGGTGAGTGATTGCTCTGTTGACAGACCTTTTCCTGAATTCTCTTGAACAGAATTGTGTTTTCTCACTACATGTTAAAGCAAAATTTGGATTATAGATTAGAACTACATTTTAGGGTTCTTAGAAAACTCTTTTCTTCTCCTATATTCACAAGGTAATAAGACCAAATCCAAATAAATAAATAGATTTGGTCTTATTACCTTGTGTTTATAATCTATAATCCAAATTGTGCCTTACCATTATCTGCTATATTGTTCACCCAAATGATAACAGTAACAACTATTTAAAAAACATGCTGTGATATTCACAAGGTAATAAGACTAAATCCAAATAAATAAATAGTGTGTGACTTTCAGTAACAGAGTTGTTACCATCATCATTGTTTTTTGTCTGATGATGGTAACAATGCTGTTACTGAAACGTCACACACTTTTTATTTATTGGATTTGGGCTTATTATCTTTTGGTTCAATTCTCAAGTATTTTCTAACAGTGGTTTTATAACAATAACAGAGGGAGTTTTATAACAACATAAAATCTGGGTTCCATAGTTTTTTTTTGCTTATTCCTAGTACACGTGGTACAGGCCATGATAATCATGGTGGGTAGAAGGCGACTGCTTTTACTGTAAGTGCACCACATGTCTACACATGTGAAAAGCAGTTCGACTTTGCACTTACAAATGTGCCAGAGCCCCGTTTGGTTACTTGCATTCACTGGTGGGATTGGACTTTTGTAAGAATCGGGGGCCATTGGAGCATTCTTTTTTTTTTTTAAATCAGAAAAAAGTGGCTAATGCGGGAATCAAACCCGGGTCGTTGTGGTCGTAAACCTGGGTTTAAACCATCCTTCCACCGACCCCCATTGGGTTCCATATAGTGATGTTACTATAGCGAGGTGTCTGGTTATATACAGAGCACTACTGTCTGTGAAAAGATATTTCTCTACAGCCATCCTATGTTGATCACATAGACAATATTTATATTTCTTGAAGGGTGCCTGGCTGACATTCATATTTCTTTAAAAATAGACACTTTGCCCAGATAAAGTTTTATTTTCTTAATGTTTCAACAAAAATCTTTTATTAAAATAAAACATAAAGCCTCCAGGGAAAAGATTCTTTAAAAAATATTTTTATTTAAAAATATCTCGAGCTTTCGGACAAGTAAGCCCTTCTAAGGGAGAAACTATTTTACATCCTTAATACTCCAATAAAATAATATTTAAACTTAAATAAAGTCCTTTAGTTATTTACATTTGTTTTAAGGCATAATCAACGCGGGCTTCTGTTGCACATTTTATCTCATAAGAACTCCCTTTCAACCTCAGAATAACTTTTAATGCCTTGCCAAATGCTCTATTTTTATTTCTCCTGGCAAAAACAAAAGATTTTTGTAGAATGACATTTGAAAATTATCCTGCATTTGTTTCTTTTGAACGAAAAATCGAAATTTATTTTAAGGAGAAATAATGCTTATTTCTAACTTTAGGGATGAAGTATGAAAGGATGAATTGCGAAGAGTAATGATAAATGGAAAAATAAAAGTGTCCAGGGATGGGGAATTCCCTGCGTTATTTCTCCTTAAAATAAATTTTGATTTTTCATTCAAAAGAAACACATGTGGGATAATTTTCAAATGTCGTTCTACAATCATAAGCTGCATTATATTATATTATAAAATATTTTTGTTGAAACACTGAGGAAATAAAACATTATCTGACAGATATGTATATTTTTTAAAGAAATATTTACATAGTTGCGAGAAAACAGCCATGTGTTACAGACAATAACCTCATCAGCCCCCAACTCCAGGCTGTATTTGAGAGAGTCCGACAATCAGCGGACTTCATGCCAGCCTGGCAGATGGAGGTACAGCCCTCCAACATCAAGGAATAACTCCCACTCACCCATTTTCCCTGTTACAGAGAGTCATGGTGTCAGAGTTTGGCCCAGAGTGGAAGTCCAACTTTGCCCAGTTTGAGACGAAACCTTTTGCAGCAGCTTCTATTGGGCAGGTCCACAGAGGTGAACTGCCGGATGGTAGAGTGGTGGCAGTGAAGATCCAGGTAAGTCTCCGCACTGTCCAGTGTATTGTGTATTGAAGTAGTCATGATGTACAGTACCCTGGAGTAGCTGAGGGCATTGAGAGCGATATCTCCAACCTGGCTACTGTTCTCAAGACCTGGAACATCCTACCTAGAGGTAATCCTCTTTTAGTACAATGGAACTGTCGTGTATATTTATATTTTAATTATATAATATTGTATATAATATATATTAATATAATAATAATATTAAATCCACAGATTCTGCGATATATTGTATATATCATAACATAATTTATCATCATATAATTCTATTGTTAACTTGTAGTTCTTAAGCTTGAACCTAATACAGTGTAATATAATAAAAGCCATTTAAATAAATAAAGCCTAAAATATATTTCTACTTTTAAATCAACCTAAATACACCACAGGAACTATGCAATAAATACATATTTTATGATCTTAACTGATTCTAAGATCCCAAGTTTTAAATCCCAATTATTTTAACTGTGATTATAGCAACATCACCATGGTAATATAACAACATCTTGGCCCTAAGTGATGTGGTTATAATGAAATGGTACTGTAATTGAGGTACTTTTTTGGTGTTTCTATCTTGCATAGAATTTTTATATGGTACAATTTGGTTTATAGATTGAGAATCAAATGGTAAAAAGATCAAATTTAATCTTGATGATTTTTACAAAATTTAAGATAGGATTTGGTCTTGTTATCTTTTGATTTGCACACACAATTTATATAAATTGATAAGGCACAATTTGGATTATAGATTATAAACACAAGGTATTAAGACCAAATCCAAATAAATAAATTGTGTGTGACGTTTCGGTAACAGCGTTGTTACCATCTTCAGACAAAAGTACTGAATGAGAGAATTTTACCACAGCATGTTATCTTGTTTACACACTTGATAACAGTAACTATTTAAAACATGCTGTGGTAAAATTCCCTCATTCAGTACTTTTGTCTGAAGATGGTAACAACACTGTTACCGAAACGTCACACACTATTTATTTGGATTTGGTCTTAATACCTTGAATTTATATAAATGTTAATTTAATGTAGATGCTCTCCATGTGTGTAATGGAAAGAGACAGACCAAACATCATCCCCTTTCTATTAAAACATTCACAAACTTTTTGAAATATTATTATTATCCCTAGTACAAGCCATGATAATCATGGTCGGTAGTAGTTGGCGACTGCTTTTACTGTAAGTGTACCACATGTCTACACATGTGAAAATCAATTTGACTTTAGCACTTACAAGTATACCAGAGCCACGTTTGGTTACTTGCACTCACTCGTAGGGTTGGACTTTTTCAATAAACAAGAGCCATTAGAGTCATTTTTTAAAATTAGAAATAGTACCCTATGTAGGATTCAATCCTGGGTCATAGCTGTTGAGAACCGACAGTTTATATCACTCATTCACTGACCTCATTCAAAAACTGGAACAATCCGCTTGCCTTTACTGAAATTCACTTTTTGTATTCAATTTATATTAAGGGGGGTCGGTGGAAGGCTAGTTAAACCATTTGGTTTTCGACCACTACGACCCGGGTTCGATTCCCGCATTGGACACTTTTTTCTGTTTAAAAAAAAAATGCTCCAATGGCCCCCGATTCTTGCAAAAGTCCAACCCCACCAGCGAGTGCAAGTAACCAAACGGGGCTCTGGCACATTTTAAAGTGCAAAGTCGAACTGCTTTTCACATGTGTAGACATATGGTGCACTTACAGTAAAAGCAGTCGCTAACTACCCACCATGATTATAATGGCCTGTACCACGTGTACTAGGGATAAGTAAAAAAAAAAACTGAAACAATGCTCTTGCCTTTACTGAAATTCACTTTTTGTATTTAATTTATATTTATCATAAGTATTTGATTTACAAGGGGAAAACATTTTGTACTTATCTTAAATCAAGATGAGCAAGAAGTTATATTATATTTGGTCTTTTTATTTTGTTATTCTTATCTTTAATCCAAATTGAACCTCACAATTAACCCATGATATAAGTATTGTTTAGAAAACAAGGTAATAAGACCAAATCCAAATAAATAAATAGCGTGTGACGTTTCGGTAACAGCGTTGTTACCATCTTCAGACAAAAGTACTGAATTGAATGGATTTGGTCTTAATACCTTGTTTTATAATCTATAATCCAAATTGTGCCTTATCTATTGTTTAGAAACAAAAGCTTATTTGTAATTCAAACATTTATTATCATTTTGACATCATGCTATGCACCTAACTTTATTTGAAAGCCTAGAAAAATATTAATAAATCTTTGATATCCAAAATTTTAACTTTTTTATTTAAATAATTGAAACATTTTAGCACCATTATATTGTCTACACTCTAAATGGTACAGTAGAACCTGTCTCTAAAGAACAACACCTAGTGGCAAAGCAAAAGTTTTCTTTAAAGAGAGGTGTCCTTTTACCAGAGGTGTCCTTTCACCAATTGGTGAAATTGGTAATTTAGGCAATTAAAACTGACTTTTGTATAGAGGTGTCTTCTAGCAGGGGGTATCCACTCTTGGAGGTTTTTCTGTACTACAGTAGAATCTTTCTTTAGCAGACACCCCGCTAGTGGACACCTCTCTACAAAGGACAGTTTTCATTTACAAAATTACCATTTTTACGATTTGGCAACTTTCTGGTAAATGGACACCTCTACCTAAAGGACATTTTAGCTCTGCAATTAGGTGTCCTTTACAGGGAGGTTCTACTGTATTATATTTATAGAAAGCATAGCTATTTATCCGCTTGTTTCCTCTACAAGTGGTGGTTTCTACAGGATTCTATATGGAGAACCTGATGGCTTCTGCAAGGAGGGAGTTGGCTTGGGAGGTGGACTACATCAGAGAAGCTGAATGTTGCCAACGTTTCAGGTAACTCTGTAGGTTTGGTTTTTTAAAAATTATCCCCATTACATATTATACAGGCTATCATGGTTAGGTAGAGATTTGTGACTGTTTTTACAGTAAGTGCTACACACATCTATAATCTTGGCACCTGCAGCTCCAGAACACATTTTGGCTTGCATTAGATGCACTAAACAGGACCTTTGGGAGAGACCGCTGCTTATCATAAAACAGCTCGAGGAGCATGAACTCATGGAATTCGTGTAATCTTTACACAAGGGGATAAGAAACAACAACAAGAACAACAATGTAGAAAGTAGCTTGACTTTTTCAAACGGAAGGTGACTTGTTTGAAATAAAGCTTACAAGAACCATAATCCTCAACCCATATTTGAAAATATTTTTCTAATACAGTAGAACCTCCCTGTAAAGGATGCCTAATTGCAGAGCTAAAGTGTCATTTAAGGAGAGTGTTTTCTTACCGGAGAGCTACTAAATAGTAAAAATGGTCATTTTGCAAATGAAAACTGTCCTTTATAGAGAGGTGTCTCCTCTAGCGTGAGTGTCCTCTCATGGAGGTTCTACTGTAATTGCTTCACTGGCCACCCATGTTCAACCCTTCTGTAAATGCCAAATAACCAAATGAGGCTCCAATACCTTTCAAGTCTTCTTCTTCTTTCTTATCTCCACTCAATCACACTAATGTATCATACCTTTCAAGTCTTCTTCTTCTTATCTCCACTCAATCACACTAAGGTATCATACCTTTCAAGTCTTCTTCTTCTTTCTTATCTCCACTCAATCACACTAAGGTATCATACCTTTCAAGTCTTCTTCTTCTTCTTCTTTCTTATCTCCACTCAATCACACTAAGGTATCATACCTTTCAAGTCTTCTTCTTCTTCTTCTTTCTTATCTCCACTCAATCACACTAAGGTATCATACCTTTCAAGTCTTCTTCTTCTTCTTCTTATCTCCACTCAATCACACTAAGGTATCATACCTTTCAAGTCTTCTTCTTCTTCTTCTTTCTTATCTCCACTCAATCACACTAAGGTATCATACCTTTCAAGTCTTCTTATTCTTCTTCTTTCTTATTTCCACTCAATCACACTAAGGTATCATACCTTTCAAGTCTTCTTCTTCTTTCTTATCTCCACTCAATCACACTAAGGTATCATACCTTTCAAGTCTTCTTCTTCTTTCTTATCTCCACTCAATCACACTAAGGTATCATACCTTTCAAGTCTTCTTATTCTTCTTCTTTCTTATCTCCACTCAATCACACTAAGGTATCATACCTTTCAAGTCTTCTTCTTCTTTCTTATCTCCACTCAATCACACTAAGGTATCATACCTTTCAAGTCTTCTTCTTCTTCTTCTTTCTTATCTCCACTCAATCACACTAAGGTATCATACCTTTCAAGTCTTCTTATTCTTCTTCTTTCTTATCTCCACTCAATCACACTAAGGTATCATACCTTTCAAGTCTTCTTCTTCTTTCTTATCTCCACTCAATCACACTAAGGTATCATACCTTTCAAGTCTTCTTCTTCTTTCTTATCTCCACTCAATCACACTAAGGTATCATACCTTTCAAGTCTTCTTCTTCTTATCTCCACTCAATCACACTAAGGTATCATACCTTTCAAGTCTTCTTCTTCTTTCTTATCTCCACTCAATCACACTAAGGTATCATACCTTTCAAGTCTTCTTCTTCTTCTTATCTCCACTCAATCACACTAAGGTATCATACCTTTCAAGTCTTCTTCTTCTTTCTTATCTCCACTCAATCACACTAAGGTATCATACCTTTCAAGTCTTCTTCTTCTTTCTTATCTCCACTCAATCACACTAAGGTATCATACCTTTCAAGTCTTCTTCTTCTTTCTTATCTCCACTCAATCACACTAAGGTATCATACCTTTCAAGTCTTCTTCTTCTTTCTTATCTCCACTCAATCACACTAAGGTATCACACCTTTCAAGTCTTCTTCTTCTTTCTTATCTCCACTCAATCACACTAAGGTATCATACCTTTCAAGTCTTCTTCTTCTTTCTTATCTCCACTCAATCACACTAAGGTATCATACCTTTCAAGTCTTCTTCTTCTTCTTATCTCCACTCAATCACACTAAGGTATCATACCTTTCAAGTCTTCTTCTTCTTTCTTATCCCCACTCAATCACACTAAGGTATCATACCTTTCAAGTCTTCTTCTTCTTTCTTATCTCCACTCAATCACACTAAGGTATCATACCTTTCAAGTCTTCTTCTTCTTTCTTATCCCCACTCAATCACACTAAGGTATCATACCTTTCAAGTCTTCTTCTTCTTCTTATCTCCACTCAATCACACTAAGGTATCATACCTTTCAAGTCTTCTTCTTCTTCTTCTTTCTTATCTCCACTCAATCACACTAAGGTATCATACCTTTCAAGTCTTCTTCTTCTTCTTCTTTCTTATCTCCACTCAATCACACTAAGGTATCATACCTTTCAAGTACAAATGTTAAATGGCTTCTACATGTGATGTACTTATGGTATATATTTAGGCAAGTTACAAACTCTCTCTTACCCATCCTGATTATCATAACCTTTGTAACATATGTACTTTGATAATAATGATAAAAATACCTATTTCTTGATTTCTCAGGAAGCTTCTGGGACGAAAGATTTGGTTGTAGAAGTACAGTCTGCACCACGCTGATGAGGGCCAACAGCCCAAAAGGCATACGTGGTTGACTTTTCTTGATTTATCAAGAAATTGGGTTGGCCAAATATCACGGAACAAGTTAAACGTTTAGTTTATTTTTGTTCCACTAGATGGCGCTCTGCCATCTAGAGATGTTCATGTGAGCACGGTCAGGGTATGCCATTTTTTATTTTTAATAATATATATGTGTGTCATAATATTTAGAAATATTTAATTTAATATGGCGGCCTGTGTGGGAGTATGAGAAGAGGGAAGAGAAAATTCCATGTTCAGAGCAACCCTAGTTGACCATATGTTCAGTCTTCAAAAAATAAACATTTCCAGGAACTCCCTGTCTCCCCCTTTCCTCCAGGGTCTAATTTATCCGAATGAGAAGAGTTAAAAACACCTGGATTTGATGATCAGAGGACAGTTCTCACCAAAAACGATCTTCACAGCAGTTGTTCCCAGAGTGGTCCTCAGGCCTGCTTCTCTTTCCTCTTTGACCTATTCCTCACGGGTATTTGCTCCTGGATCCTGCCTCCTTACCACTCACCACACATGACTGCTTGAAAATCACCATATATCTATATAGGACACTCGCGCTAAAGGACACTTCTCTACAAAGGACAGTTTTCATTTGTAAAATTGTCATTTTTTTCAATTTAGCAGCTCTCCAATAAGAGAACACCTCTCCCTAAAGGACACTTTGGCTCTGCAATTAGGTGTCCTTTACAGGGAGATTCTACTGTATATTTTTTATTGATGAGCCACAATTTGGATTGTAGATTATAAACACAAGGTGATAAGACCAAATCCAAATAAATAAATAGTGTGTAAGTGTAAGTTTATATTTTTTATTGAAATGTTGTGTGAAAATTATTATAGCATACACATTTTTTTTTCTTTTAAAGACATTTTTGCTACTGGCTCTAGTGGGGTGAAGCCTCCCAGTATCACAGAATACTTGGTGCAGGGAGCTAGTGGCCCCCTACCCAGGCCTGATAGTCCCCGCTGTCATCCCCCACCTCAGCTCCAAGAAGGTGTTGACCACAGAGTTTGTCCAAGGCATACCTGTGGACCGCATGGTGGATGCTCCTCAGGATCTCAGAAACCTGGTATAGCCTTTCCTCCTTACACACTCTTTTAATGTGGAAAAATAGTACATAAGTGAAATTGTACTGGGATCATATGAAAAAATTAAGAAAAAAGAGAAAAAGGCATCTCCTGATTGTGCAACTAAAAGTTGCCGATGGCTTGCACCATCAAGGTTTTCAAGCAATCTCTACATGCAAACCTTGTTATAACAACACCACTTGACAATGTTGTTGGTTAAAACTAGTGGCACTTTAGAGACTTGATCTTTCTTCTTTCTTATCTCCACTCAATCACACTAAGGTATCAAGCTTGTAAAGCTCTAGACTTTTGATGGTGTCTGCCGGGGAAGAGTAGAGCTCATCAATGGATGAGTCAATACAGTCAATAATATGTCTTGGGGTTGCAGGCTGAGAATTGCACTTTGTAAATAGTGGGAAAACCCTGCAACCATTCTGGAAAGTCATTGTCCGTAGATGACCAGACTTTAGCCTGGAAATCAAAGACTGTTGTTCTCTTGGGAGGACAGAACCAGTGTTTGTCCCTCCTGCTCTGTACCAGTCATGTGCAACATCAGATTTCCATTCCTGCAGGCATTGGGTTTTGATGGTACGGAGGAGGTCTCTTTCGTCTAGTTGGGTGGTAGATTCTCTTGCTTCAGGTAGGCCAAGAACTCCAGCCTTTGCCAGAGAGTCTGCCAGCTCATTACCAGGAATTCCATCTTGAGCTGGAAGCCATTGCACTGTGACAGAGCTGTTGGCTGGGAGTCGGTTTACAGACTTAGCAATGCTCTTGAGGAGAGGTTCTTGACTGGAGAAGCAGCTTTGAAGGGTATAAATGGCTGCTCTTGAGTCGGAGTAGATTATTATTTTGCTTGGCTAGTTGATGTCTTTTAGAGCTGTATCTATTGCAGAGAGTTCCGATTTATAAACTGAAAGGTGTCTAGGGTGGGAGAGGGAGATTTTTTCCAGGATCTTATCTTTAGAGACTTGATAATTATTATGTTAGAAAGAAATTTTTTAAACAAATTTTTATATAATGAGGTTCCACACTATATATATGGAATTAAATATATATGAATGAGATTTTATTTTGGAACACAAAGACAATCTTTGTAGTACCGGTTGAAAACCAACAGTTTAGACCACTCATCCACCAACCCCCCCATTAAATTGATTCAGCTATGTTTTTGCATCCATTGTTGATACAAAAATACAATAAATAAATATTTATAGTTGGTGTGTTTCACCTAGGTCTGTAGAAGACTGCTGGAGCTGTGTCTACGGGAGCTCTTCCAGTTCCAGTTCATGCAGACAGATCCCAACTGGTCCAACTTCCTCTTCAACCCCACCACTGGGGATGTAAGTACCAACAAGCCATGGTGTGCTAGCCAGACTCCATGTCAGTGTGGCAGCTCTCCCTCTTGGACTTTGGAGCCTGCCGCAGCTACAGTGACCATTTTGTGGACGGCTACCTCCGGGTAATCAAAGCTGCAGCTGTCCGGGACAGACCTGCTGTACTCAAATATCTGCTGGAACTTGGCTTTCTTACTGGATATGAGTCCAAGGTAAGTTATAGGGCCTCTCTCCAAGTTTTTACACCGAACCTCACTAAAGTTCCAAGATTTAAGTGTTTCAATATTATAACCTTGGTTAAAACAATGGAACACATGAATCTTGGGACTTTAGAATTAAGATGTTTGTTATATATTTTAATAATGTTAGAAATAGATTCGACAACGTTGTGTTGTAAATATAAGATGTAATCGAATAAGCTTTATTTACCGCCTTCGATGTCACACCTCAAGTATGTACTTTTATTTTTATTGTGTGTTATATTATGTAATCTCATTCCTAGATAATTAAAACATTTAAAATCAACCCATACTTTATCAATTCAAATACAAGGCCCACTTTTATACACAACAATTTACAATCAAATTTCTGTTATAATGAGGTTCTATAATTGTTCCCCTAACAAACATAGATGTGAATGCACAGACCATGGAAGAAGCTCATAGTGAAGCTGTCCTAATCCTGGGAGAGGCCTTCTCCCACCAAGGGCTGTATGACTTTGGCCAGCAGGACGTCACCCGTCGCATCACCACCATTGTGCCAGTCATGCTGCAGCACCGGCTCACCCCACCTCCGGAAGAGAGCTACTCTCTGCACCGCAAGCTCTCCGGCCTCTTCCTCCTGAGCTCCAGGCTGAAGGCCTGCATCAACTGCTCCCAGCTCTTTGACCTGGTGAGCCACCAGCGCTCCCAGGCCCATCAATAGCTTGACTATAACAAATAAAGGATATTTTTATTGTTCATCACTGCTGTATTTACAACACACTGCTGTACAAGAGTGCTCCTATTTACATACTGGACCTCTAGTTGCGGACTGTCAGCCTGCGGCCTGGGTTGATGGCTGGGGGCGGCTCTAGACCCTGGTAGCAAACAAACACAGTTTGGGTAGGAGGATTATTATGGAGAAGGAATTTTAAATTGTATATGGATATAAAAATCAATTATTTTTATAATAACCAAATACCCCATGTTTCCAAAAATGGAACTATAGTCATTGTCGTAAAAAATCATTTAATGGTTGGGGGGGGGAAGGGAAGCTTCTTATAGAAAGAACATACCATTAACCAACCTTTTTATTGTCCCAATATTTCAGTGGCATTCTCCAGAACACACTTTCCCTTAAGGTGGCAGTGAATCATCCAAGCATCAGGGAAAAAATTGAAGATTTGTTGATGTATTTTTAATTTAATTTTTCTCTCTATAATATAGTGAATTCAACTTCTAGAGAGGTAAACTGAAAATAAATATAATATGGTGGAAAAAAGGCTATTTTAAAAATGACTGCAAGAAAAAAAAGTATTAATCTAAATTGTTTCAACTCATTATTTTATCAGATTCTCTCAATGTACATAAATGTCTGAGAATCATGGGGTGTTCCCATCATATAAGACCAAGAAAGCCAGTCCAACGAATCTCACTGCACTAAACTGACTGGTGGGGTTGGACTTTTTCAAGAATCGGGGATCATTGAAGCAATTTTTGCTTCAGAAAAAAAGTGCAAAAGCAGAATTCAATCCTGGTTCACAGCTCTCAGAAATCATTCAATATTGAAATTGTTATCTTCCTCATTGGTATATTGATGGAAAATTAAAAGTTCACAGTGTGGTCATCCATGGGGCTTTTACATGGTTGATGCTCTTGTGGTAACTGAACGGCAGAATTGCTATGTTATTGATGTCATGAAAATGTGCCACGATAGCCCTACAACTATTTTTTAAAAAAGGCTTCCAGAATTTGAACATGTAATCTTTGAATATGTAAATTATAGTGAAATTAACTCTGTTGCACATTCACAACTACTGTAAAACCTGCCTTGGGAGTTTCCATTTGAAAAATGCATTCACACTACAGGTCAACTCCTAAGATAGAGATTAAATAAAATTGTGGTTACAATAAACCAAAACTATTTTTTCTTGTTCAAATTCACACACACAAATGATGCTTTTTTTAATACAGTATAACCTCTTTCATATTCAACATTTAATTTAATTCACACAGCCTTATTTCAAATCCCAATCAGCATATTTACTTTAATTCAACCAAAAATTCTGATCTATTTTGGGATGTTGAAAAAATTGAAGGACTGCATATTCAACACATTTAAACTTTACAACTTAAACATGTGAATGCATTAGTCAGGGTCAGAAGCCTAAGTAGCTACTAAAAATCAAATCCTGTTGTTGTTGTTGTTTCTTATCCCCTTGTGTAAAGATTACACGAATTCCATGATCTCATGGAATGGGGTGTAGGGTAGCAGCTTTCGTTGATCATGGCACCATGATCCAGGCATACTTTGGTGAAAGTCTGACTTTGCCTGTAGTTTGAGGCCGTTCCTAACATGGAAGCAGACGCCTTTGCTGTCGACTCTAACATGAGTACAGACGCAGCTCCTCCGTATCGCTGGAGTGGGACCCTTGCTGAGGTCTATCAACCGGGTCAGTTTAACTCAGGATTTTTAAAGAGGTCTACTCCTCTTTCTAACAATGCTGCTGTTGGTCCGCGACTGCTTATTCATCAGAGTTATTCTGCTTGTTTCGCAGCTGGCCTTCATATCTGAAGGTCGTTCCCCTATCTGCCACCTGGGGACGCGCCCTATAGCAGTCAGCTCTGCCAAGGGAAAAAAAAAAATCAAATCCTAAAACATAAAAGCTCCAAAGATAGATTGTGCTAAGACATGTTTCATTGTATGGACAAACCTTAAGGAAGTGGAAAGTCTTTGATATTGCCAGTCATTTATTATAATTATTTTTAAGGAGACAGAATCAATTTTGTTCACATTTGGTTATCCCGTGTGTCTTCAATGAAGGTCACTGTAATATCTTTCAGAGTTATTGTCTGAATATCCGATATACATGGTAAAAGGTACAACTTCCTTAAGTTTTGTCCATGAGTGTATATATTAATAGCACTAGAACATATATTTCTATATATCAAATGGAAAGACATGTGTAAAGTAAGCCAGAAATTTAGGTGACACAGAGCAAAATTAGATGCCCCATGTTTTATACTTAGTATGTAAATAAAAGTAACTGGGAGGATCTGCCCACCTCCTGCCATGGGGTAGAGCTCCCTGGGAAGCATGAAGTAACATTTATTTTTTTATGGGTAAAGCTACAAAAAAATAACACCTAATCAAATAAATTAATAGTGTGTGACGTTTCAGTAACAGTGCTGTTATTTTCTTGTAGCTATAATCCAAATTGTGCTTTATCATTAATGGGTAAAGGTAAGTGAAACATAAGATAATATTTGACATTACATTTGAAACAATGTGTCAAAATCCTTTATAACTAACAAAATGTGTGAAAAACGTGATCTCTCTCAGGTAAGACCAAACTAGGTAGTAAATGTGTATAGAGGAAGGATACCTTGGTACGGAGACGGTCCAGCACAGGCCGGATGTTGAGTAGGATGGGCAGAGACAGCCATCGCTGCAGGGCCTTCTCAAACCCAGGCTGGGGTAACATCTGGTAGAATATCACTCTCCCGTAGTACCTGGATCCCAACACTATGCTACAACATGACCTTTGTAATATAATGGAGGGGTAGGTTTTACAGTATAACCTCTAATTTAACTCTGACTAGAATTCTCAATACTTATTTAACCTTTTTTTTTTTCAAATCTCTCCTAACCACAATAACCACACAGCTTTATTCAACAAACCAAATATTGATTTAAAGATATATAAATCTCAAAATATCTTATTTATTTATTACCAGTTGCAAACAAGACACGCTATATCCGATCTGGATAATTGCGCGTGAAACTATTTACAATAATTGTAGTAGAGTAGGTAACAGATTTGTCAATAGGAAAATAAACATCAAAATATCTTACTCCTCCACTTTTCAAAAAAAAAATTCCCGGCAGAATATTATGTAAGAATATTACGTGTTAATAAATGTGTGCTGTGAATTAAGATGATAAAAGATAGGATTTGCAAAAAAAAAAAGTTGTGTTATAGTAAATTTAATTAGTAAAGTGTTTAATTAACACAATAAAACTGGTTAAGATCACTTGAATTGACTGAGTTGTGGCTGTTGTTATAAATCTTAATATTGTGACGAAGAAATATTTTATTATTTAATTTAATATTATTCAATGAAAATATATTCAACAGATTATAAAAATATATATTAATCTGTATTTGTGAAATCATCTTTAAAATATTTCTTTGCTTGCTTGCTTAAGATTCTCTAGCGGTAAAGAGTTTTGGGGGCTGACCTGTTAATAATTGTCGACTCGTCGCTGTGACGTCATCAATAAATACTTTTACATCTTAGGATATTTCAAGACTTGAATTCTACGCTACAACTGGTGGAGAAGCTGGACCGATACCCTTTAAGAAATAAAAGACAAATTGATTCTGTTGAATCAGACGAAACTTCTATGAATGTAAAGACGGAAGCAGGTACCCAGGTAAGCAACTACGTTGTTCAACATCTGCCAAGGAACCCTTCTATTTTCTCCGGGGAGGATGGTGAAGATCTCCAAAAATGGTTAAAAGGGTATGCACGTGTGGCAAAGTACAACCATTGGGACGAAACCCTTTGTCTTACTAAAGTTTATTTTTATCTGTCTGGAACTGCTCTCAAATGGTTTGAGAACAACGAAGAAGGCATCCAGACTTGGAAGGAATTCACATCTCAATTAGAGAATGTGTTCGGAAAAAAAGAAAATTCAAAATTGCAAGTGAAGAAGAAACTTAAAACACGGGCACAATTAAAAGGCGAAAGTACCGAATTTTACATCCAGGATGTCCTGTGCTTGTGCAAAGTGGTTGATCATCAAATGAGTGAGGAAGATAAAATCTCCCACCTCATGAAGGGGATACCTGAGGAGCTTTATCAAGCACTCCTACCGAGGGATGTACAGAGCACCGAGCAATTCATTACAGAATGTCGCCGTGTCGAAGCGCTCCGTTGTAGGCGAGTTACCCCAACCTGGTACGAGCGCCTACCAAATGTAGCCTCTCTCTGTGACCAGGATGATGGAGAAGATCTGTCATCTATGATTAGGCAAATTGTTCGTGAGGAGGTACAGCGGGCATTAGGCTCTCCTCGGGAGGAACCAAAAAATGCTACAATCGAAGAAATTGTAAAGGAGGAGATTGGAAGAACCCTGGCGCCAATCTCAAAGTCTAGGAGAAGTCCTCCTCAGAAGGAAAGACCCCGACAGTTTTTAAATACTAGATATGAGGCCGAAACTATAAGACCACACCCTGAACCTCGATACCCAAAACAAGGAGGAAGACGCGACACCAATGATTGGCGTACAACTGAGGGAAGGCCAATCTGTTTCTACTGCGGACGCCCAGGTCACATCGTCCGCTATTGCCGTGACAGGAAGAGACCCAATGAGGAAAGGAGAAATGACTATTTCCAAAGAAAGCAAGACACAATGGTATCCTACAACTCTCGAGCTGAATCTCAGGACCCCAATGACGAATCATCGAGGAAAACTTTCACTCGCTACCGAAGCTCTACTTCATATCGCGGTCGAAGCAGACAACATTTTTCACCTGCTAGAAGATCTAGCTGGACGCCCCACCATTAAAACTAGATGATAGACCACATTGGAGGTGAGGCCGCAAAGTTATAAAATCCCCCCTTACCGACCACAGTAGAAATGAGAAAAAGCTACCTTGACGTAAACATAGACCTACCAAGTCCTCATGAATAAGATATCTCAACTGAAAGAAGACATCCACCGCAGTCACCTGAAAATATTCCCGGCCATAGTACTAGTTCTTAAGACTGACGACGTAAGTCTCCTGCTGAGCATCGGGTCGATGCTCTTTATAGGAGGAGGCTATGTGACGAAGAAATATTTTATTATTTAATTTAATATTATTCAATGAAAATATATTCAACAGATTATAAAAATATATATTAATCTGTATTTGTGAAATCATCTTTAAAATATTTCTTTGCTTGCTTGCTTAAGATTCTCTAGCGGTAAAGAGTTTTGGGGGCTGACCTGTTAATAATTGTCGACTCGTCGCTGTGACGTCATCAATAAATACTTTTACATCTTAGGATATTTCAAGGCTTTATTTCTACGCTACAATATAATAAATAGAATTAATTAAAAAAATATTATTTTTTAAAAGCCTTTATTAAAATGCACACTAAAATGGAGAAAATAAATATATAGGCTACCATATAATCGAACAATTAGATCTACATATTTAGAATCAAGATCACACAATAGTAAGAGAGAATACATGAAAAATTCATGAAGATTGTAAGACAAAAGTAAAAAATTGCAATATTAGTTTATTGAGTTATTTTACTAAGAGTTTTATGTTGTTGGCCTTATTTTCAAACTACGACCTGGGTTCGATTCCCGCATTGGACACTTTTTTCTGTTGAAAAAAAAAATATATATTAAAAAATGCTCCAATGGCTCCCCGATTCTTGCAAAGTCCAACCCCACCAGCGAGTGCAAGTAATCAAACGTGGCTCTGGCACATTTGTAAGTGCAAAGTTGAACTGCTTTCACATGTGTAGACATGTTGTGCGCTTACAGTAAAAAAGCAGTCGCTAACTACCCACCATGATTATCATGGCCTGTACCACGTGTACTAGGGATAAGCAAAAAAAAAAAAAAACTAATTCATAATGCTGGGTACATATAGGGGTGTATTGCAGTATTGACAGTAGGTGATATTAGGAAAACTAGGATCTTAGGACAACTCACCGAGTGAGGGGGCAGCCATCAGCCACAAAGAGGGCGGCAGCAGAGAGCATGACAGGAGCAAGGTCCCGGGAGGCCAGACAGCGGCCTGGGCCAAGTCTAGGCAGCACCAGGCAGGCCAGAAGCTGAGCCGCAGTGTGCCGAACAGAGCGGTTGGAGTGACGTGAGGCCAGGGCAGCCAGGTGGGCTGCAGAGCGGGCAGGAGTGGCCCGGGACACCACCAAGTTCAAGGCTCTCATCAACGCAGGCCGCAACACTCCACCAGCCTCCCCACAGCGATGCAGCAGGGTGCTCAGTACCAGTTCCAGCTCAGGGTCCAGCCACCGCGGAGGCAACTCCCGGCCTAACACTCCCAGAGTACCAATGGCCAGACGGGCAGGCTGGGAACGCAGAGACCTGGCCTCAGAGGTCAGCCCCACCACCACCTGGTGGAGACTGGGGGCCAGCACTGAGGCATGGTGAGCTGCCAGCTGTCTCACCACCTCCATAGCCTCCATCCTCGCAGTCCTGCACCACTCTTCTCTTCACACAACTCTCACATTGGAGAAACAGAATGTTAAATTATGAAAAAGGCATCTCCTTATCGTGCAACTGAAAGTTGCTGATGGCCTGCACCATCTATCGGAATAAATATCAACTATTCTCGTTGATTTTTAATTATTCCAGAATTGGCCAAATACCCATTCTTGATTAATCAAGAAAAGCTAACCATGGGCGCGTTTCGGGCTGTTGGCCCTCATCATGAATGTTAAATGCTTTAAAGAATGTAGCTTGGCACCTACAGCTCCAGAACACATTTTGGCTTGCATTAGATTCCCTAAATAAGACCTTTTGGGTGTAAGTATGTGTTTTTGAGTCTCCATGCAAAACTACTTTAAATATAAGATAGAAAATATAAAGCTACTGCACAAACATAATTTTATTAAAGAGTATTTCTCTACTAACAATGTTCTAGTGGCGAAAGCCTCAGGCTATTGCCAAGAATGGTCTTATATGATCAATGGTTGCTAAGCTAAACTCCCTCACACAAGGTAACAAGAGTATTTTTCCGTTCGCCATTACTCTTCATATTTTCACCCTTTCATACTTCATCCAAAGAGGTTAGAGATGGTAAATATTTATCTTTGAAATAAATATTGATTTTTCATGGAAAAGAAACTTATGCGGTGCAACTTTAAGTGTTTTATAATCATACGCCGCAGTCCTTTATAATGTATTATAAGTTACTTTAAGTATTATTTACGAACGGAGAAATACGTCCAGGGTAGCCTAGTGGACATGGCATCTGCCCGGTAAGCGGAAGGTTGTGGGTTCGATTCCCGCCCCTGGACACTTTTTCCGTTCGCCATTACTCTTCATATTTTCACGCTTTCATACTTCATCCAAAGAGGTTAGAAATGGTAAATATTTCTCTTTGAAATAAATATTGATTTTTCATGGAAAAGAAACTTATGCGGTGCAACTTTAAGTATTTTATAATCATACGCCGCAGTCCTTTATAATGTATTATAAGTTACTTTAAGTATTATTTACGAACGGAGAAATACGTCCAGGGTAGCCTAGTGGACATGGCATCTGCCCGGTAAGCGGAAGGTTGTGGGTTCGATTCCCGCCCCTGGACACTTTTTCCGTTCGCCATTACTCTTCATATTTTCACGCTTTCATACTTCATCCAAAGAGGTTAGAAATGGTAAATATTTCTCTTTGAAATAAATATTGATTTTTCATGGAAAAGAAACTTATGCGGTGCAACTTTAAGTGTTTTAAGAGTATCCTATATATGGCTTCTCAACAGCAGCAATGCTGTTAACTGAAATGCTGGATGT
>CP092869.1:85975378-85993907 GCA_030710605.1 Cordylochernes scorpioides | reverse complement strand
TTAACGGTTTTAGATCATTGTCGTCTTCAGAGACATAAGTGAGGGGTCGATTATTAATGATAGATTCGATTTCACAAAGGGCAGTCTGCAGTTGTACATATTTCAGCTTCCTGTGACCTAGCATCTTTATCAACATTTCCTTTATTGTCCTAACCATTCTTTCCCAAAATCCTCCCCACCAAGGAGCGGAAGGAGGGATAAAAATCCATTGTATCCTTTTAATTGAGGTTTCCCTTTCAATTCTAATCCAATCCAATCTCTTGAATATTCTATTAAGTTTAGCGAAATTGGTGCCATTGTCGCTATATATTTTCTCGGGGCGCCCTCTCCGACAAATAAACCTATGGAGGGCCATCATGAAGACTCCTGTCTCTAAACTCTTCACCAACTCCAGATGAATAGCGCGATAGACGGCGCAAGTAAAGGCGGCTACCCACACTTTCCCACCTTCTTTCAAATGAAGAGGGCCTAATAAATCAACTCCTGTAATTTGGAAGGGTTTGCCCAGTCCAATTCTGTTTTCTGGCAAAGCTGCCATTGGTCCTTGCAAGAGACTTAAAGAAAAGTCTCTGCAAAGACCAATGGCAGCTTTGCCAGAAAACAGAATTGGACTGGGCAAACCCTTCCAAATTACAGGAGTTGATTTATTAGGCCCTCTTCATTTGAAAGAAGGTGGGAAAGTGTGGGTAGCCGCCTTTACTTGCGCCGTCTATCGCGCTATTCATCTGGAGTTGGTGAAGAGTTTAGAGACAGGAGTCTTCATGATGGCCCTCCATAGGTTTATTTGTCGGAGAGGGCGCCCCGAGAAAATATATAGCGACAATGGCACCAATTTCGCTAAACTTAATAGAATATTCAAGAGATTGGATTGGATTAGAATTGAAAGGGAAACCTCAATTAAAAGGATACAATGGATTTTTATCCCTCCTTCCGCTCCTTGGTGGGGAGGATTTTGGGAAAGAATGGTTAGGACAATAAAGGAAATGTTGATAAAGATGCTAGGTCACAGGAAGCTGAAATATGTACAACTGCAGACTGCCCTTTGTGAAATCGAATCTATCATTAATAATCGACCCCTCACTTATGTCTCTGAAGACGACAATGATCTAAAACCGTTAACTCCTAATGAGTTTTTACAAAATGGTCCAGAGTCTAGCTTTCCTGAATTTGAAAATTTAAAGCCAGAAATGTTGCACACTAGATACAGAGAGTTAGGTCAACTGAAGAGAGAATTGAATCAGAGATTCTTAAAGGAATATTTAGGCGCGCTGATTCAGAAATCCGAAAATACTGATAGAAGACAGTTGAAAGTAGGAGACGTTGTACTGATCGGGCAAGAAAATCTTAAAAGAATGTTTTGGCCTAAAGGGCGAATAGTAAATCTCATACCAGGAAAAGATGGAATAGTGAGAGTGGCCCATGTTAAAACATCCACAGGAACCTTGATCAGGGCTCTACAACGCTTACACCCTCTTGAAATATCCTCGAATGTTGAGACGATTCAAATGGACAATTCAAATACCAAACCCCAATCTGATGCATTTTTAGGGCTAACTCTGGTAATTTCACATTTATTACAGTGTCCTCGCTAGCAATCGGGATTGTTTCTTCTTTATCGGGATTCCGTAATACACTGACTTTCTGTTGAATATCAAACTTTTCCTCTTCATATTTATCGCATTCTTGCCATTCCCTATCAATACTTTCCTCTGTAATCCCTTCTTTCACTACCAATAAAGCCTGATATTTTTCGTTTAGATCTACAAGTTTCGTGTAATAAGACTCTAGTCTATTAAACTTAGAATAAATATCGTTATTATCAATTTGAGACTTTTCAAATTCCCCATTTATTTCATTAATAATTCTAGTGAAAGTACCTCTTAAGGCTTTTCTGCGCTTTTTAATTGCATCCATTTCCTCCATATTTCCTTTAAATCGATCACGTCCGGCTCACCAAAGATCTTCATTCTATGTACAAAAGAAAAGGATCTATAAAATAGTTTTAACATTTGGTGAGCCGGACGTGATTCTGCGTCCCCGCTGCTGACCTTTGCCCCCTCGTCTCAGCGGGGGCTTCCCCGACCATGTCGATATCTTGCTCGTTGTCTCCCTTCACCTAAGATCTTCATTCTATGTACAAAAGAAAAGGATCTATAAAATAGTTTTAACACAGTACTTTTGTCTAATGATGGTAACAATGCTGTTACCGAAATGTCACACACTATTTATTTATTTGGATTTGGTCTTTTATTACCTTGTGTTTATAATCTACTAGCCGAATGACCCGGGCAACGCCCGTGTTTTACCCGATTGAATGTTTTGATTCAAATACTATTTGTTACAATTCTAAATTGGCGCCTTAATTAATTGCATATGTTAGTTAATAACTATAGCCTACCGCCCGCCATGCGCACGCACAGGGAGGTCACGTGCTCGCCGTCAACCAACGGGCGTGCGCTGCCGGCAGGGGGGGGGGGGGGGGGGGGGGGGGGGGGGGGCAAAGGTGGCGTGACCGTAGCCAACCAATAAAAGCAAACGGTGACAGAGTCGGCTGATTGATTAGGAAAGACGCTCGTAACTGTATATAGAATAATCCAAATTGTGCCTTATCATTCACCCTCTCATATAATTACTGATTATTGATATCATTCAGAATGGTGAAATAGTCCTTTAGTACCAAATGTTGTAGTTCTCCCATTTCATCATCATGGAGAACAACTATCTCCAAAATGGTGGGTCACCCATCATAGAATGCCATTTCACAACTGTTTTGAGCAATTCTTTCTTTATAGCTCCTATTTCTATTCTATTAGATTATCTAACACCAATTCTTCCTTGATCTAACTTTCGCTTCATTCCTCAAGGTGTATCCCTCCATTATGATTAATAGGCAATCTTTGGATGATCCTTGGAGTAATTTCCTGAAAACTTCCAGTTCCTTTTGATTACTTCATTTAGAAACGGCTATATTTTCCACAAGGTAATAAGACCAAATTCAAATAAATAAATAAATAGTGTGTGGTGTTTCAATGTTGTTACTGGAATGTCACACACTATTTATTTATTTGGATTTGGTCTTATTACCTTGTGTTGTCTAATTTATAATCCAAATTGTGCTTTGTCGCTATATTCTCCATTAAATTTTCACCAACATTTTTTGTTTGTCACCCTATCTGTCCATTTAATATCTTGAGAATTTTTTTTCTTACATTTGAGTGAAATACCAGTCCTCTAAAAAAAAAAATGTTGTACAAATAATTATTTGTCTATTATAATAGACAAAATTAAAGTGATTTTCTACTATAACATTATGGAAAATAAAAAAAAATGCCTTAAGGACCTAGCTCATCATTAGTAAACACTTCCCAAATCTATCAGTCCACTACTGTTGTATTAGTTTATCTCTATAGTAGGAGATTTCAGTGCCTTATTTTGTTTGTGCCTTATCAGATTTGAAGTATATTCTTTGCCCAAGTTGAAATAATCAGATATGGTCTCCTATCTACAATATACCCCAAAATAATATGCCAAGATTTAAAAAAAAAATCTCCTGATGCTAAAATACATGTTTAATAAGACTCTGGTGTAAAGTTGTCTTAACTGGTGCAACGCAAATATGTCAAATTTGTGTCATTTGAATCTTTTAAAGAAAAAGGTTGAAATAAAAAGATCTCAAAGTGCATCAACCTCCGTCTTAATTTATTTCCCAACATTTCAATGACCCAATGTTTCATATCTTGGGATAAAAAGTTAATACAATGTGTTTTAAAATTAGGTTGAATTATAGGAAGTGTTGAATAGGTGTTGAGATAAAGAGGTTATATACTGAAATAAACTTTGCTAAATAAAAAAAACTAGGTTCTGTGTAGGCTAATAATAGATATTATATCAGTAATTGCCCATTTCATTTATGGAGAGCTGTATTTGGGACTCTGTGATCAATATTTAATGTAGCCTGATAGATGATCCCATTAAATATATAATTATGTAGTCAGGCCTTCCTACAATAATAACCACCCTGGTGCTACCACTCAACTAATGTCTGTGTTTTGTAGGAAGTTGGGATATTTTGTAAAAGATTTAGCCTGCTCTCTTCTTGAATCTGAGGAAAATAAAGAATGTATGTGATATAAACGCAAGGAAATAAGACAAAATCCAAATAAATAGTGTGTGACGTTTCAACGTTGTTACCGAAATGTCACACACTATTTATTTATTTGGATTTGGTCTTATTACCTTGTGTTTATAATCTATAATCCAAATTGTGCCTTATCAATGTATCTTCTTCTTCTTCTTTCTTATCTCCACTCAATCATTTTAGGGTATCAAGTTGTGACCCTTGATGGTGTCTGTTTTAAAACCATCATGACTGGGTGAAGTAGAATGTGTCTGCCTTTGTCATTAAGACTGAGAGCACTACTCAGTAGCAGGCCAACTTAGCTCCAAAAGAAATGGCCGCCTCTGATATGAGGAACAGACTCCATGTGCAGCTGCTCCTAACATGGAGTACAAACGCTGCTCATCCTGTATCCCTGGATTAGGAGACCTTACAGGGTACTATCAGCCAGGCCAGCTGAACCCAGATTTTTTAGCGAGCTTGTTGCTGCTCCCCCTCCTCCTTTTTCATCCGGGCTTGGAACCGGCAAAGGCGGAGTTGACCTCTCTTTGTAATAATGGGCATTAGAAAATGAAAGATGTAATATTGTCCTGTATTTTGTTTTCTCACAGATACCACAATAGAAAACATTTACATTGATGAAGCACAATTTGGTTTATAGAACTTATCTACAAGAAAATAAGACCTAATCCAAATAATTTATTAGTGTGTGACGTTTCGGCAAAAGCATTGTCACCATCATCAGACAAAAGAATAAACGATCATTTATTCATTTGTCTGATGATGGTGACAATGCTTTTGCCGAAACGTTACACACTGTTTATTTATTAGGATTAGGTCTTTATTACCTTGTAGGTTTCACAACCTAAATTTGCAAGTGTGCAAGTAGATGATAAAGCACAATTTGGATTATAGATTATAATACAAGAAAATAAGACTTAATCCAAATAATTTAAAAGTGTGTGACATTTCGGTAACAGCATTGTTACTGTTGGATCCTATAGTTAATAATTTCCTTAAATTCAATTTTATATATGAAAATTAAGCCAAAATATTCTAAATTCAATTGTACAATATAAATCTTTAATATGTAAATTTTAAAGCAATCAACATGTATGCAAATTTCTAGTTTGGTTAATTAATAGTTTTTTTTGTTTTCTCTCTCTCTCTCTACCACTAGTATCAAAATCTAAGTCAAATTCATGTAATCTAAATTCATGTGGTAGCTATTCATAACTCTAAAACCAAAGACAATAAAACTAATTCAAGACAAGTGGCAAAGTGCTTCTTAGTATCTTTTACTGAACATTCATGCCACGAACATTATGGTCCCTCATCGAGCCGGATACTTTAAAAAATTAAGGTAAGCCATTTGAAAACTTAAAATTCTTAAAATAAAGTCATGCCCAAATCTGAAGTTAAAATTCGGCACAAATTCAACTTTATTATTCAGGAAATAAAGGATCTGGAATCAGAGAAAAAAGCTATTGTAGAATCTAAAAACATACATGGATTAAAGCTATTCCAACAAGAAGTTAATGAAAGGAAAATTAGCCTAAATCAAGTTATCAACACATTATTAGAATCAGAGTTAGATGATACACAATATGACGAATTTTCAAAGGCCAAGAAGGATATTTTTAATATGTTGGTGTCTATTGAAGAGGCTTTATCTTTGATTGAAACCAAAGAAAATACTCATAGTGATAAACAACTGCCCGAATCCAATGTTAATTTACCTAAGATAAATTTACCCATTTTCAATGGTGATTCAGCCAATTGGCTTAGTTTTAGAGAAATATTTAACTCCACCATTAATTCAAATCAAACACTAACTGAAATACAAAAATTTCAATATCTAAATGCATCTGTTAAGGGTCCTGCGGAAAAGTTGATTCGGGGTTTTCCCATTTCTGACAAAAACTACCAGCAAGCATGGGATACCTTATGCAATAGATTTAATAACAGAAGAGAATTGGCTTTTTCACAAATCAACAAAATATTCTCCATAAGGCCATTAAAATCTATTACAACTGGTTCTCTCTATGAAATCCTTGATGTTTGCAATGAAGGCATTAGAAATCTCTCAGTGCTAGGACTTGAGAAAAACACATTAACAGATCTAATCCTGATCAATTTTTTTGAAAAAAGAATCGGTGAAGCCCTCAGGAAAGAATGGGAATTAACCCTTCAAAATGAAGAATATCCAACATTTGAAAAATTTGTGAATTTTTTAGAAAAACATGCTAGAAGCCTGCAAGGTATGAGAATTCCTTTGTTCCAGGAACAAAAAACCTCTAGCAAAAATATGATGGCTCACGGCCTTTATGTCAACAAAGGTCAAAATTGTATTTTATGTCATCAAATTCATAAACTAAATGACTGCCATAGATTCATAAATCTTCCCTTGCCTAAAAAATGGGAATTAGTTAAAAAACATAAACTTTGTCAAAATTGCCTTAGAGCAAATCATGAGATATCCAAATGTCTCATCACATCAAGATGTAAAAACTGCAAGCAGAACCATCATACTCTTCTGCATCAATACAACTCTGAACCATCCATTTCACAACCAACAACCTCTCAAGAGATGTTGATTTCAACAAATACCATCTGTAATGTGATGCCTTTGGAAACGGAAACAAATATTCTACTGTCAACAGCCCTTATTAAAGTCAAGGCGAAGGATGGCTCATTTGTGCTATGTAGAGCATTAGTGGACAATGGGTCCCAAATAAGCCTAATTTCAGAACAATGTTGCCACAAGTTGGGACTTGAAAAAAGGAAAAATTCTTATACACTAAAAGGTGTAGGTGACATTGTTGTCAACAGGACAACATCGCAGGTTGAAATAGAGTTCACCCCACATCATAATGATCAATTATTTTCTGCCAGAGCATTTGTGGTTGGGAGGGTAACTGCAGACCTTCCAAACTTCCAAATTCAGTCAGCAGACTTTCCTCAGTTAGAAAATTTGCTCTTGGCAGACCCAGAATTCTATGTCACCAAGCCCATAGACCTAATTTTGGGTGCAGATACCTTTGTAGAAATAATTCTAGGTCATAAAACAGATTTAAAGCACCATCCTATAGCACTTAATACCAAGTTAGGTTGGATTGTTTCTGGGAGAATCCATTCAACTATTAAGTCGAATACTTCGGTAATCAATCACTGTACCACTGAACTTGATTCCAGCATAAGAAAATTCTGGGAACTTGAAGATGTCCCAATTTCTAAGGCCCAGTTGGGTATAAAGAATGCCCCATCTCCAAGTCTACAAGAGTCCATTCAGAACTCTCCAAGTCTAAAGGAGTTCACTCAGAACTTTCCAAGTCTGCCGGGGTCCATTCAGACCTCTCCAAGTCTACCAGACTCTGTTCAAGGGTCACCGTCTCTAACTTTGAGCCTACAGAGCTCCAAACACAACTCTCCAACCCCCTTACAAGTATCAGTTCACAGCCTGAAGGAGGCCATGTCCCCTTTGGTCGAAATGCCATCAAGCCCTGGGTGCTCCAAGCAGATTCCAATTCCTATAGAAGAAGACTCTACAGAGAGCCAGAACCGAGTTGATAATCTGCCATCCTACCCGATGAGCCCAGAGCAGAGTTACACTCTCTCATCGGCTTCTGTTGAAGATTTCAAGGCCCAAAGTGGGCCCAAGTCCCCTACATCTCCCACCAGGGGTTCAGAGAGTTGCCGATGTTCTGGGGATTATACAGAGCCACAGATGTCTCAGAACTCCAATTTTTCATGCTCCTCTATAGAAGAATCTGAAGATAATTCAAGTAAATCTGAAGAAATTCCAAGTAAATCTAAAAGGTCACGTATCTCTAAGTTAACTCCACAAATTACTTCTAAACAAAACCAATTACTTCCTTCTGAATCAAGTCAACCATCCACTCCAGAACAACCTCTCGCTTCTCAGTCAAGTGAACCACTCTCATCTAAGAAAGAAACTTCGATTATTCCTAAGATAAAGCCACCACCCTATTATAGGCGAAAACGTCAACTTCCTGCTGAGAAAACTTCATGGGATGAACCAATTGAATCAGATATAAAGTCAAATTGGAATAAATTCCAAACTCAACTATCGTGCCTAAAGGAAATCAAAATACCAAGATACCTGAACAGTTCATCTTCTGAAATAGAAGAATTACAACTACATGGATTTTGTGATGCATCCCTTAATGCTTATTCAGCAGTTTTTTACTTGAAAACTAGATTCAAAATTCAAAAGATCAAAATCAATCTGATAACCTCAAAAACTAAGGTTGCACCATTAAAGACCATTACAATTCCAAGACTTGAACTAAGTGCAGCATTGCTTTTGGCTCAACTGAATCAAGTCATTCTTGAATCATTTCCTTTTCAACCTGACAAAACCTTTTTGTGGACTGATTCACAAATCTGCATAGATTGGATAAGATCAGATGCCAGCAGATGGAAAGCCTTTGTTTCGAACAGAGTGTCGTCAATTCAAAATTTGACTCAAATCACTGATTGGTTCCATGTATCCAGTCAAGATAATCCAGCTGATTGCGCATCAAGAGGAATCATGCCTCAAGACTTGGTCAATCATAGAATTTGGTGGCGGGGTCCTATTTGGCTTCAAGAAAATAATGTTCGATATATTCCTTCTTCACCAACCCAAGTAAATCTCAATATCATTCAAGAAGAAGTCGGTGAGGGTCAAGTGTTGGATCAATCAACCTTAATTCAAAATTCAGAAACTATGTTAAATCTAGAATTCATTGAAAAGTATTCCACAATGACCAAATTGATCCGAATAACAGCTTGGTGTTGGAGATTCTACTACAATTGCCTCCTCTTTGATCCAATTCGTCAGAAAGGACCTTTGACAACAAGAGAATTAACAAAGGCAATTCAAGTCTTAGTCAAATCAATCCAGCAAGTTGAATTCTGCACGGAAATAAAATTACTGAAGTCAAACAAACAACTACCTCTGTCCAACAAGCTAACTTCTCTAAATCCCTTTTTAGACACTCAAGGACTTCTAAGAGTTGGAGGTAGACTCAAGTATTCCTATTTAATTGAAAATCAAAACTTCCCTCTCTTACAACCGAAACCCCCACGCCAGGAATCACTTATCAAAAATCTCTTAACTGAGAATGCCGACATTCCTGAGGCTATTGATGAGAATAAAGAAGATTCTTCAATTTTAGAAACCACTTTTGTCATTGAAGACGAAGAGTCTAACAAAGATATCGGGACTCCAAAGATTGAAATCTCCGAAGTTTCGGTTATTGATAAATCGGAAGGCAAATATTCGAAAGAACCAGTGGTCAGTGTAGAAGCTCTGGATAAGAAAGAACTGTGCCATGATGACTCAGCTCACCTCAATGTAGTTGAAGCTGATCTTAATCGACCTAAAGAGGCTACCAGTGGCATAATCAATGTTTATACAGAAGCTAATGAATCGTCAAGCAAAGAGAAAGTTGTACCTGTTGAAATTGTGGATACATCAACAAAGGATTATCTACAGAGCGGTGAAAAGGCTAAATTATCCCGCTGGAAACCCATCGATTCTCTATGCTTAGAAGACGTCAAGGAATCTGAAGACGACGATGAAAATTACAGTTCATCGGCATATATAGAATGGCCAGAAATCTTGAAGAAAGAAGTCTTAAGACCCGAAGCTTTAGAAAAGGCAGTCAATCTGGAAGATTTTGAGAAGGCGGCAGAAAGTCGACAAATCTCCAAAGAACATTTAGAGGAATCGACCGAACAAGGCTCATGCATAAAAGCTGAATCAAAAACTTGGGAAGATCCTAATGAATCCGACTTAGCAGCCGCAGAGTCTGATAATCCAGCAGTTCCCGAAAGAGAACTGGCCAACGAATCTGAAAATCTCATCCAAGATTCACCTCAATCGGATACTCAAAGATGGAAGCTGATTCCATTACCTTTCAAACAATGAGAATTGTAATCTTAGCTACATAGTCGGAATCAATTAGTCCAGCATCTATACTATTGGAACTCTTTTTTTATTTTTATTTATTTATTTTTTTTTATATTATTTTTTATTTTCTGGTCATCTCTTCCCAGCCGGGGGAGTATGTTGGATCCTATAGTTAATAATTTCCTTAAATTCAATTTTATATATGAAAATTAAGCCAAAATATTCTAAATTCAATTGTACAATATAAATCTTTAATATGTAAATTTTAAAGCAATCAACATGTATGCAAATTTCTAGTTTGGTTAATTAATAGTTTTTTTTGTTTTCTCTCTCTCTCTCTACCACTAGTATCAAAATCTAAGTCAAATTCATGTATTCTAAATTCATGTGGTAGCTATTCATAACTCTAAAACCAAAGACAATAAAACTAATTCAAGACAAGTGGCAAAGTGCTTCTTAGTATCTTTTACTGAACATTCATGCCACGAACAGTTACCATCATCCGAAACAAGAGAATCATCACACACTATTAAATTTTGGGATTAGGTCTTATTCTCTTGTTTCTGACGATGGTAACAATGCTGTTACCGAAACGTCACACACTATTAAATTATGGGATTAGGTCTTATTATCTTGTATCTGATGATGGTAACAATGCTGTTACATAAACGTCACACACTATTAAATTAATGGGATCAGGTCTTATTTTCTTGTATCTGATGATGGTAACAATGCTGTTACCGAAACGTCACACACTATTAAATTATTTTGATCAGGTCTTATTTTCTTGTATCTGACGATGGTAACAATGCTGTTACCGAAACGTCACACACTATTAAATTATTTGGATCAGGTCTTATTTTCTTGTATCTGATGATGGTAACAATGCTGTTACCGAAACGTCGCACACTATTAAATTATTATTTTAAATTATTAAATTTGGGTTAGGTCTTATTTTCTTGTATGTAGTATCTCAAGTTACTTAGATCTATGAAACATTCATCTATAACTGAACACACTATGTATGTTGAGAGAATGTGATGTCTGTTTACCAGGAGATCATCTCAACAGATAGTAGCAATAAAATAACCCCAGTGTCTGCTCTTAAAAAAGTGAAGACAGCCCTCCCTGGTAAGTCAGAATTCTGTTGTTTTCTTCTCCTCTAAAAATTAATTAGTTACCTAAATATGTTCGGGTGATGCACTGATCATGCCTCAATATATATATACACTCATGGACAAAACATAAGTAAGTTGTACCTTTTAGCATGTATTTCAGGTTTTCAGATAATAACTCTGAAAGATATTACAGTGACCTTTATATAAGACGCACAAGATAACCAAGTGATAAGGCACAATTTGGATTATAGATTATAAACACAAGGTAATAAGACAAAATCCAAATAAATAAATAAATAGTGTGTGACGTTTCGGTAACAGCGTTGTTACCACATTCAGACACTATTTATTTATTTGCATTTGGTCTTATTACCTTGAGATAACCAAGTGTGAACAAAATTGCCTCTGTCTCCTTAAAAAAAATGACAATCAGAACTTCAAAGATTTTCCACTTCCTTAAGTTTTGTCCATGAGTGTACTTGTTCAGACAAATTTTCACAAAGTCACAGATGCACAGAACAATCAATGGAAAAGAGAGAGAGATAAACAAATATGGCTCTATAAAAGCTCAACCCTCTATCTATAACTAAAAATAAAACCAAGTTGAGACAAAGTGGAAAGAATATTTGGGACAAAACATAAGGAAGTTATACCTTTCAGCATGTATATCGGGTATTCAGACAATAACTCTAAAAGCTTTTACAGTGACCTTTATTGAAGACACACGAGATAACCAGGTGTGAACAAAATTGCCTCTGTCTCCTTGAAAAAAATAGACAATCAGAACTTAAAAGACTTTCCACTTCCTTAAGTTTTGTCCATGAGTGTACTTGTTCAGACAAATTTTTACAAAGTCACAGATGCACAGAACAATCAATGGAAAAGAGAGAGAGAGACACAAAAATGGCTCTATGAAAGCTCTATCTATTACTAAAAATTAAACCAAGTTGAAACAAAGTGGAAAGAATATTTGTACCAATCTCTCTTCAAGTGATAAGCAGATAATTAATTATGTATTAGATAACTGTTCTAATTGCCCTTTGTTACATTTAGGAAGAGATCCATGTAATTTCACAAAATGAATTGACACTTTCCTGTGAAAATATGTCAAAAGATGTACAATGTATTACATATGCCACAGTTATATAATTAAACTAACTTGAAAATAAAAAAAAGCTTGAATGCACAAAACTTGTTGTGAGGAAGTTGTGAGGAAAAAGAAGCATTGTTTAGCAAGCAAAGAAATCATCAAAATTTTACCAGCTCAGCAATCTGGCATTTTCAAGTTGACAATCTTGTTACGGCACTATCTGTGTCAAAAGTCTGTATGAAACCATGGTTTCACAGACTATGCCACTTATTGGTCTAGGTGGTTGAACAAGATTCCACTTCTACAAGAAAATAAAACCTAATCGAAATAAATAAATAGTGTGTGACGTTTCAGTAACAATGCTGTTACTGAACCATTACACACTATTTATAAATTTGGATTAGGTTTTATTTTCTTGTAGCTATAATCCAAATTGTGGTTTATCAAGATTCCACTTCTTTGCTGTTGTATAGTAACTTGCAAAAAAAGTATCTCTGGATTGTTTAACTGAATCAAGGGTTGTCTTAGGTGTCTATTTTGATGGGAGAGATGTCTCTCTTTGAGAGGTTACTCTCTATCCCAACATACACAATACAGTATAACCTCGTTAATTCGACACACCCCAATTCGACACTCGGCGATAATTCGACCATGTTCCGATGTCCCGACCTCCAGCCTATCAAATAACAAACTGTAATTCGACAGTATCAATAATACGACAGTTCCGATAGTTCGACCATTTTAAAATTCGAATTTCGACAGTTGAATGTTATTTTACATGCAACTTTACCGCTAAATGGTATTACGGCGGCGACGATCGGCATCGGCGGGCGCCGATACGATCGCGCCTGCGCACTTTTAGTTTCTGGTTAGTTTAAGTTTCACTTTGCAGTGCCGTTGCGCAATTTCGCGGATGTTATTGTTTTTTTTTTTTACGCAGGAATTTCGGCATCATGCGCTAACTAATAATAATTTTTATTTTTTTATTTTTAACATTGAAATATTTTAGCTATTTTTAAATTTATAAATAATTTATTTTTAAATAAATAAATCTTTATAAAATGTAGCCACAATGATTATGATAACATTTTATTTCAATATTCCATTTGTGTTATTATAAAAGATTTAAACACAAAATCAATAATACCTGCAGCAGCAGTGGATGACTTTAATACATTAAAATTTATTTATTAAAAGACATTTCAGAAGAAAAAAGACCTGCATGTTTTTTCAAAATGACCGTCTGAAATACATCCTGAATAGGATTTCAGTTCAAAAACAGACATCTATAAAGGAATTTTTTAAAAGATCTCTTCATGATAATTTTTAAATAATATTTTAAAATTTTCTTTTTATATTTACCATATTTATTTCCTTTCAACTGCTATATTTTTCAATTAGAATAAAATATTATTTAATATATTATATTTAATATTTTAATGTCTGTAGAGTTAATATTTGATTATATTACTGAAAAGAAAGACATTGCCAGTAAATTTATTTGTTACAATTATTTATGTTTCTAAAATATGTATTAACGCCATTTTGTCCCTGATACTAAAAGTTAATCATGAAAATAAAATAAAAACACACAATGGTTTCAATTAATATCATTAATTTATATTACAAGGCTATTTTCAAAAAATATTATTTTAGCGAGTTAGATGATTACCTAATCATCTCACCTTAATTCAACACTTCCTTTAATTCAACCGAAAGCTCTGATCCCTTGGGGTGTTGAATTAAAGAGGTTCGACTGTATATCCAACAGCATATATTGAAAATGCAGTTGAATCTTGATATAACAATATCACTTGGGACCAAGATTTTATGTTGTTGTTATAACCACATTTATACAACTTATTAAAACTTGAAGCTTTAGACAATTATGAGGTGATATAACTATTTTGTAGGGACCTGCAATTAGCTGGCTGGTAGAGGTCAGGAATACTACTGTAACTAGATTAGGGGGGTCAAGAAAACTACTAGAAGATCACTAGATTAGCTGCAAATGATGTGGTCACTATTATATCAAATTGGATAATAATCGTCCATAGTGTCACCAAATTTGAACTTGATGGACGCTAACAAACTACTTTGCTATTATAAAAGAGAATGCTATAACAAGATTCCACTCTGTAATTAAGAATAAAGTATATTAAATAAATTAATGAACTTGAAAAAAAAATATGTTGTAGGGGGTAAATGCATCACCTGCTAAATGGTACTTGAGATTTCTCTGATTCCATTGGCTCACAAGTCTAATCACCCAGTAACACTCAACATCTCAACCAATTTACTCTTGTTTCTGTTTTTTTTTTCTCTGCCTCTTAATTACAGGGTGTTCTAGGAAATTTTTATCAGCAGGATAGTTATATAGGTTTATATTGAGGCTTTTAAAAAGGTTTCTAGAGTAAATGTGATATTTCCAAAGCTTTCCTTGCTTTCCCTTTTTTTTTTTTTTTCACATAAGATCTTAAAGGAATGCTTCAATCTATTTATAAATGTGTAGGGAATTGTGTCAGTAAATGTGTAGCCCCCCCCCCCCCCCCCCCCTAGAGTTAACATACACATTGGCGACCATGTGTCAGTTCCAGAAAAGGGCATTCTACCAAATTTCCAGAGGCCCCAAGCCCAGCGTTTAAGTCGAAGTGATGAATCACTGGCTCCAGCACCACGGTCCAGGATCCCTCGTCTACAAGCTGTAAGTTTTCTTGGTGTTCCAGAGCTAACTATATGTTGTCTATGTATACAGCAATATGCTGAAGCATGAATTATTTAAGACTACACTCAACACTACACAAAACTTAAGGAAGTTGTACCTTTTAGCATGTATATTCGGGATTCAGATTCTGAAAAATATTTGATATACAGTGACCTTTATTGAAGACATATGAGATAACCAAGTGTGAACAAAATGCCTCTGTCTCCTTCAACAAAAAATAGATAACCGGCGACATTCAAATATGTCCATGAATGTATTTCGTTTTAATATATCATAAAAAAACTTTTTCTACAATTAGAGAACTGAAGATAAAAAAAAAAAAGATTTGGGAAGGTTTGAGTCATCAGTAGTGAACCTTCCCAGCTCTTTCACCAATCTACCAGATCTAAGCTACAACTATTGTTTTGTTTGTTCTGCTTATATACAATCTACATTTGAAGGTTTATTCTTGGTGAAGGTGTTTAATAAAACTATGAATGAAAATTTGGTTCTGTATTTATAAAACTTCAAAATTTACTCCAAATTTACATGATAAGTCCAATTTGTGTTATTTTAGGGTACAACTTTGAATATATATTTTTTTAATATTTAGAAAAAAAAAGAGCAATCAGCTTTAGCTGATTATAGAATTGTACATCTAGGAAAGGCAATTTAATATTCAAGGAATATAACAGCATACAAAATATGAAGGTGGGAAGAACATTGTCTCAATTGGAAAAAATCTTTAGTTGTATATATTGGAGTTCACATAATAGGACTCGTGGGGATAGCACAAATTAGCTCCAATTAGGATTAGTCTCAATTAATAATTTCTTTTCATTGTGAGAAAAATATAAAATGATTTTTGATTATATCTACTCTTAATATCCAATGGCATTGAATTTGCTATAACCCTGCCAAGCCAAAATCCAATTTCACTGGATGCATTATGTCTCTAGAAGCCCTTACTTTCTCAAATGAAAGAAGAGTAGTTTCAATGAGTAATTACTTCCCACCATTAGTGTTCTGATCTGAGAGTTAGTTGTCAAATAATGTCATTTGATCTCACATTCTACATGACAAAGGCATTGGGTCCTAGTGGGGATCCTGGGTTATTGAACTTACAGTCATTTTTTTTTATTACCCCTAGGACACATGGTACAGGCCATAAAAATAATCATGGTGGAGGGTAGTAAGCGACTACTTTTACTGTAAGTACACCACATGGCAGTCATAATTTCCACAAACACATTGAGATACTGATCTGATCTGTTTTGTTTAAAGATAATATATGTGATATATTATGACTTTACTCTGGTTTGATTCGAAATGAATAGAACATTTTTATCATCATTTTTATAATAAGGCCTGGTTTAAAATGTGTATGTGGGCAAGAAGGGTGAAATAATAAAATAATTATAGTAGCATAAAAATGGTGTATCTTTCATTTATCTTTAAAGATATCTAAAAATATATATAAAGTGCAATTTCTTATAAAATAACTTTCACTATCAATCTTCAACCTATAATAGAAACATATCAGACACCATCCATCTTCTCTATATCTAACCTTGAGTTGACCTCTCTTTCTGCTCTATGGCTTTCTCTCTCTTCTCTAACTCCTGTTCTCTCTTCTACTGTAGAGGCCCCAACAACATCAGCCCCAGGCCAGGTAACTTTCTCCTATCTCCCTCTGCTGGGATTCCTACAGCTGTGTGTGTCTGGTGGATGTCCCAGAAGGTCCATGATGACCAAGAGCACCTCCCTCCATCGCCTGGACTCCCCCAATGGTATATCTCCCCCCCTACTGTCCTCAACCCCAGAGTGGTGTAACTCACCAATGTAACAGGTAGCCAAAGGGTCCACTGGGCTCCAGAACTGATGCACCATGAGGATATTCTACCCTTGGACTTGGGAGGTAATCTTCTCTCTTTCTCTTTATTCAATCTTATAAACAAATATGAATTTTTAAAAATGTAAAAAATAAAAAATGCATGGAAACCATGTAATATTATCTCACAATACATAAACAAGCACAAGAACACCCAATTAACAGAAAGAGCAGGTTTGATCTATGAAGTTAAGTGTGAGAAGTATGACCAAAGCTATGTTCAACAGATATCCAGAACATTAAAAGAAAGGATGGAAAACCATAAATATGCTTTAAAAAAGTAAGTTAAACACAAGATAATAAGACCAAATCCAAATAAATAAATGGTCTTATTACCTTGTGTTTATAATATCCAAATTGTGTCTTATCAAAAAAAGTAAGTTAATCATATATGCTAGAGGAAATCAAAAGAATTTTTTCCCAAATGTATATAAATGGTGATTCCTAGCAATGTAGTTTTCTTCTAGAACTTATAGTTATTTTTTTGTTATTCAACCCCTGGCTGTGTTAACTAAAGCTTTAAAGAACAAATAACTCAACGATGGGTGGGACATTTCTTCAATAATGTTTCTATTAAATGGTGCCAATAAGTGTCATTTTATTAAGGTTTGAGGTTCTTGTTTTCCCCATTGAAATAAACAGTTTTATCTAGCTTTTCCTCCCTTTCAATTCTACCTCACATTGATCTGTTACAGATGGCTATGAGGAAGAGGATCTTCCAATTGGTGAACCACTCTTGAACCCTGAAGAAGCCTTGAAGAAATGTCTTCGGCTTCTTAACGGTTCTCTATGGTAAATGAAGCAAGAAAATGATTATTCTTAGAGTGTGAAAGCTTGTAAAAAATAGGAACTTACCCTCTATTATTAATTTTGTTTATTTTTTTCTTTGTCGTCTGTTTTGCACAAGTTGAATCTGGTTAGAACGATGTATGAAAATTAGATGATTCTTTTATAGATAGAGAATTCTTCCTGGATTGAATTTAGACGATAAAAACATGGCGAAGGAAGACAAGTTTCTTTTATTGATGCATTAGAGCAAGCTTTCGGGCAAAAGCCCTTCAACAGGCAAGATAAAAACGACACTATGTCGTTTTTATCTTGCCTGTTGAAGGGCTTTTGCCCGAAAGCTTGCTCTAATGCATCAATAAAAGAAACTCGTCTTCCTTCGCCATGTTTTTATCGTTTAGATGATTCTTTTGTTGCCTTAAATACGAGGTAATTAACTCTCTCTCTATATCTAAAAATGTTTAAAGTTTAATTTTTATATAAATCTGAGAGTTGTCTTCAAAAACGATCCAACAGTAAGTTTTAATACTTGTGTGAGATGTACAACTTGTATTATAGATAAGGATTATAAGGAAACAAGACCAAATAAGTGAATTATATGTCACATTTTAGCAGAACTGTAGAGATTTGTCCAAATATAGAACACTGTTTTTTATTTTTTTATAAACTTATCCCAAGTACACATGATACAGACCATGATAATCATAGTGGGTAGTTAGAAACTGCTTTTAAGTCTATGTAGAAATCAATTTGAATTTTTCATTTACCTGTGTGTCAGAGCCCCCTGTTTGAACATTGCCTCTGATTGGCTGGAGCATGCGATGTAAGCAAACAACATAACTAGGTCAAATTGAGGTTATATCATGTTGTTTGCTTACATTGCAGGCAATTTGGCTCCAGGTC
>CP092869.1:85896841-85975278 GCA_030710605.1 Cordylochernes scorpioides | reverse complement strand
TTATTTGGATTTGGTCTTATTACCTTGTGTTTAACTTATTTTTTTAAAGCATATTTATGGTTTTCCATACTTTCTTTTAATGTTCTGGATATCTGTCCCACATAGCTTTGGTCACACTTAACTTCATAGATCAAACCTGCTCTTTCTGTTAATTGGGTGTTTTTGTGCTTGTTTATGTATTGTGAGATAGTATTACATGGTTTCCATGCAATTTTTATTTTTTATTTTTTACTAATTCAATGTGTTTATAAGATTGAATAAAGAGAAAGAGAGAAGATTACCTCCCAAGTCCAAGGGTAGAATATCCTCATGGTGCATCAATTCTGGAGCCCAGTGGACCCTTTGGCTACCTGTTACATTGGTGAGTTACACCACTCTGGGGTTGAGGGGGGGGGGGAATATACCATTGGGGGAGTCCAGGCGATGGAGGGAGGTGCTCTTGGTCATCATGGACCTTCTGGGACATCCACCAGACACACACAGCTGTAGGAATCCCAGCAGAGAGGGAGGGAGATAGGAGAAAGTTACCTGGCCTGGGGCTGATGCTGTTGGGGCCTCTACAGTAGAAGAGAGAACAGGAGTTAGAGAAGAGAGAGAAAGCCATAGAGCAGAAAGAGAGGTCAACTCAAGGTTAGATATAGAGAAGATGGATGGTGTCTCAATGTGTTTCTATTATAGGTTGAAGATTGATAGTGAAAGTTATTTTATAAGAAATTGCACTTTATATATATTTAGATATCTTTAAAGATAAATGAAAGATACACCATTTTATTGCTACTATAATTATTTTATTATTTCACCATTCTTGCCCACATACACATTTTAAACCAAGCCTTATTATAAAAATGATGATAAAAATGTTCTATTCATTTCGAATCAAACCAGAGTAAAGTCATAATATATCACATATATTATCTTTAAACAAAACAGATCAGATCAGTGTCTCAATGTGTTTGTGGAAATTATGACTGCCATGTGGTGTACTTACAGTAAAAGTAGTCGCTTACTACCCTCCACCATGATTATTATCATGGCGTGTACCATGTGTCCTAGGGGTAATAAAAAAAAATGACTTCCAGTTTTAAAAAACTCAGGATCCCCACTAGGACCCTATATTTTTGTCATGTAGATTGTGAGATCAAATGACATTATTTGACAACTAACTCTCAGATCAGAACACTAATGGTGGGAAGTAATTACTCATTGAAACTACTCTTCGTTCATTTGAGAAAGTAAGGGCCTCTAAAGACATATTACATCCAGTGAAATTGGATTTTGGCTAGGCAGGGTTATAGCAAATTCAATGCCATTGGATATTAGTGTAGAAATAATCAAAAATCATTTTATATTTTTCTCACAAATGAAAAGCAATTATTGATTGAGACTGATCCTAATAGGAGCTAATTTGTGCTATCCCCACGAATCCCATTATGTGAACTCCAAGAAATTACGACTAAAGATTTTTTCCAATTGAGACAATGTTCTTCCCACCTTCATATTTTGTATTGCTGCTATAATCCTTGAATATGTTAAATAGCTTATCCTAGATGTACAATTCTATGATCAGCTAAAGCTGATTGCTCTATATTTCTAAATATTGAAAAAAATATATATATATATTCAAAGTTGTACCATAACATAAATTGGACTAATCAGTAAATTTGAGTATATTTTGAAGTTTTATAAATACAGAATGGTGGAATTGGTGGAAGGCTGGGTAAACCGTTTGGTTTTCGACCACTAGGACCCGGGTTCAATTCCAGCATTGGGCACTTTTTTCTGTTTAAAAAAAAAATGCTCCAATGGCCCCCGATTCTTGCAAAAGTCCAACCCCACCAGCGAGTGCAACTAACCAAACAGGGCTCTGGCATTTGTAAGTGCAAAGTCGAACTGCTTTTCACATGTGTAGACATGTGGTGCGCTTACAGTAAAAGCAGTCGCTAACTACCCACCATGATTATCATGGCCTGTACCACGTGTACTAGGGATAAGCAAAAAAAAAATAATAATAAATACAGAATCAAATTTTCATAGTTTCATTAAACACCTTCACCAAGAATAAACCTTCAAATGCAGATTATTTATAGGCAGAACGAACAAAACAATAGTTGTAGCTTAGATCCTGGTAGATTGATGAAAGTGCTGGGAAGGTTCACTACTGATGACTCAAACCTTCCCAAATCTCTACTTTTTATCTCCAGTTCTCTAATTGTGGAAATTAGTCTTGTATGATATTAAAATCAAATACACTCATGGACAAAACTTAAGGATGTTTCATATTTAAATGTCGCTGATCATCTATTTTTTGTTGAAGGAGACAGAGGCCATTTTGTTCACATTTGGTTATCTTGTGTGTCTTCAATAAAGGTCACTGTAATATCATTCAGATTTATTGTCTGAATCCCGATATACATGCTAAAAGGTACAAATTCCTTAAGTTTTGTCCATTAGTGTATATATGTGTTTCTTCAATAAAGGTCACTGTAATATCTTTCAAAGTTATTGTCTGAATCCCGATATACATGCTAAAAGGTACAACTTCCTTAAGTTTTGTCCATGAGTGTATATATGTGTCTTCAATAAAGGTCACTGTAATATCTTTCAGAGTTATTGTTTGAACCCCTTATGTTTCCTTAAGTTTTGTCCTTGAGTATAGTGTTGAATAGTTTCAACCTCAGCATATTGCTGTATACATAGACAACATATAGTTAGTTAGCTCTGGAACACTAAGAAACTCACAGCTTGTAGACGAGGGATCCTGGACCGTGGGGCTGGAGCCAGTGATTCATCACTTCGACTTAAACGCTGAGCTTGGGGCCTCTGGAAATTTGGTAGAATGCCCTTTTCTGGAACTGACACATGGTCGACAATGTGTATGTTAACTCTAGATGGGAGCTACACATTTATTTTCAATTCCCTACACAATTATAAATAGATTGAAGCATTCCTTTAAGATCTTTTGTGAAAAAAAAAAAAGGGAAAGCAAGGAAAGCTTTGGAAATATCACATTTACTCTAGAAACCTTTTTAAAAGACTCAATATAAACCTATATAAACTATGCTACTGAAAGAAATTTCCTATAACAACCTGTAATTAAAAGGCAGAGAAAAAAAAAACCGAAACAAGAGTAAATTGGTTGAGATGTTGAGTGTTACTGGGTGATTAGACTTGTGAGCCAATGGAATCAGAGCAATCTTAAGTACCATTTAGCAAGTGATGCATTTACCCTCTACAACATTTTTTTTTTTCAAGTTCATTAATTGATTTAATATACTTTAATCTTAATTACAGAATGGAATCTTGTTATAGCATTCTCGTTTATAATAGCAAAGTAGTTTGTTAGCGTCCATCAAGTTCAAATTTTAAACTCCGCCTTTGCCGGTCCCAAGCCCGGATGAAAAAGGAGGAGGGGGAGCAGTAACAAGCTCGCTAAAAAACCTGGGTTCAGCTGGCCCGGCTGATAGTACCCTGTAAGGGCTCCTAATCCAGGGATACAGGATGAGCAGTGTTTGTACTCCATGTTAGGAGCGGCTGTACATGGCGTCTGTTCCTCGTGTCAGAGGCGGTCATTTCTTTTGGAGCTAAGTCGGCCTACCACTGAGTAGTGCTCCCAGTCTTAATGACAAAGGCAGATGCATTCTACTTCACCCAGTCATGATCTCAAGCTTTACAAGCTTGATTCCCTAATATGATTGAGTGAAGATAAGAAAGAAGAAGAAGAAGTTCAAATTTAGTGACACTATGGACAAATATTCTCCAATTTGATCAAATAGTCACCACATCATTTGCAGCTAATCTAGTGATCTTCTAGTAGTTTTCTTGACCCCCTAATCTAGTTACAGTAGTTTTCCTGACCCCTACCATCCAGTTAATTGCAGGTTCCTACAAAATAGTTATATCACCTCATAATTGTCTAAAGCTTCAAGTTTTAATATGTTGTAAATGTGGTTATAATATCAACATAAAATCTTGGTCCCAAGTGATATTATTATATCAAAAGATTCAACTGCATTTTCAATATATGCTGTTAGATATATTATGTATGTTGGGGTAGAGAGTAATCTCTCAAAGAGAGACATCTTTCCCATCAAAATAGATACCTAAAACAACCCTTGATACAGTTAAACAATCCAGAGATACTTTTTTTTTTGCAAGTTACTATACAACAGCAAAGAAGTGGAATCTTGATAAACCACAATTTGGATTATAGCTACAAGAAAATAAGATCTAATTCAAATAAATTAATAGTGTGTGATGGTTCGGTAACAGCGTTGTTATCAAAACGTCACACACTATTTATTTTCTTGTAGTAGTGGAATCTTGTTCAACCACCTGGACCAATAAGTGACATAGTCTGTGAAACCTTGGTTCCATACAGACTTTGATACAGATAGTGCCGTAACAAAATTGTTAACACAAAAATGCTAGATTGCTGAGCTGGTAAAATTTTGACGAGTTCTTTGTTTGCTATACAATGCCTCTTTTTCCCCACAACTTCTTAAGTTTTATGTATTCAAGCTTTTCACTCGGATTTTCCTGGAAAATCTCTTAAAGATTTCTTGAAAAAGCCATGGTCCACCTGTGCTGTGTGAGCAGAAGAGCTTAAATTGACTTGTTCCATTATATGTATGTTCCATATGTAAATACCTGTTTTCTTTCCTCTCTTCGCTCTCCACTTCTCCCATCCATATTTCCAATTTTTTTTCTTCTTATTCTCCATAGGATTATTCAAATAATACATATGGTAAATATATACAGATTGTATATATTTACCATGTGTATATAATCTTTCTCCATTTTTACCCCTTTGTATATTTCCCACTTTCATAGGTTTCTCCGTCTTGTGACCCCAAGGAGAATCCTCTGTAAGACCTGTGTGTCTTAATAAAGGCTTTTGTGTGTGTGTGTGTTTTCAAGCTTTTTTTATTTTCTGGTTAGTTTAATTATATAACTGTGGCATGTAATACATTGTAAATCTTTTGACATATTTTCACAGGGAAGGAAGTGTCAATTCATTTTGTCAAATTACATGGATCTCTTCCTAAGTGTAACAATGGTCAATTAGAACAGTTAACTAATACATAATTAATTATCTGTATATACATATATAACTTGAAGAGAGATTGGTACAAATATTCTTTCCACTTTGTATCAACTTGGCTTTATTTTTTGTTATAAATAAAGGGTTGAGCTTTTATAAAGCCATTTTTGTGTATCTCTCTCTCTTTTCCATTGATTGTTATGTGCATCTGTGACTTTGTGAAAATTTGACTGAGCAAGTACACTCATGGACAAAACTTAAGCAAGTGGAAGGTCTATTAAATTCTTATTGTCTATTTTTTTCAAGGAGACAGAGGTTGTTAACACTTGGTTATCTCAAGGTAATAAGACCAAATCCAAATAAATAAATAGTGTCTGAAGATGGTAACAACGCTGTTACCAAAACGTCACACACTATTTATTTATTTATTTGGATTTGGTCTTATTACCTTGTGTTTATAATCTATAATCCAAATTGTGCCTTATCACTTGGTTATCTTGTGCGTCTTATATAAAGGTGTCACTGTAATATCTTTCAGAGTTATTATCTGAATACCTGAAATACATGCTAAAAGGTACAACTTCCTTATGTTTTGTCTATGAGTGTATATATATTGAGGTATGATGTGATACAGATGAGTGCATCACCCGAACATATTTAGGTAACTAATTAATTTTTAGAGGAGAAGAAAACAACAGAATTCTGACTTACCAGGGAGGGCTGTCTTCACTTTTTTAAGAGCAGACACTGGGGTTATTTTATTGCTACTATCTGTTGAGATGGTCTCCTGGTAAACAGACATCACATTCTCTCAACATACATAGTGTGTTCAGTTATGGATGAAGGTTTCATAGATATAAGTAACTAGAGATACTACATACAAGAAAATAAGACCTAACCCAAATAATTTAATAGTGTGTGACGTTTCGGTAACAGCATTGTTACCATCATCAGATACAATAAAATAAGACCTAATCCGAATAATTTAAGAGTGTGTGACGTTTCGGTAACAGCATTGTTACCATCATCAGATACAAGAAAATAAGACCTGATCCAAATAATTTAATAGTGTGTGGCGTTTCGGTAACAGCATTGTTACCATCATCAGATACAAGAAAATAAGACCTGATCCAAATAATTTAATAGTGTGTGAGATTTCGGTAACAGCATTGTTACCATCATCAGAAACAAGATAATAAGACCTAATCCCATAATTTAATAGTGTGAGACGTTTCGGTAACAGCATTGTTACCATAATCAGAAACAAGAGAATAAGACCTAATCCCATAATTTAATAGTGTGTGATGATTCTCTTGTTTCTGATGATGGTAACAATGCTGTTACCGAAATGTCACACACTATTAAATTATTTGGATTAGGTCTTATTTTCTTGTATCTATAATCCAAATTGTGCTTTATCAAACTTGATAACCTTTTTTTTTTTACAAACTGTCTTAAGGCATATTTTTGTATTATAAATTAGAGCTACAAGGTAATAAGACCAAATCCAAATAATTAAATAGTGTGGGACGTTTCGGTAACAACCCATTTGTCAAACACTATTTATTTATTTGGATTTGGTCTTATTACCTTGTAGTATCGTACAATTTGGTTTATAGATTAGAAATAAAAGGTAATAAGACCCAATTCATGGATCCATTTATTCTTTTGTCTGATGATGGTAACAACACTGTTACCAAAACATCACACACTTTTAAATTATTTGGATTAGGTCTTATTTTCTTGTAGATAAGTTCTATAAACCAAATTGTACTTTATCAATGTAAATGTTTTCTATTGTGGTATCTGTGAAAAAACAGGACAATATTACATCTCTCATTTTCTAATGCCCATTATTACAAAGAGAGGTCAACTCCGCCTTTGCCGGTCCCAAGCCCGGCTGAAAAAGGAGGAGGGGAAGCAGTAACAAGCTCGCTAAAAAATCTGGGTTCAGCTGGCCTGGCTGATAGTACGCTGTAAGGGCTCCTGATCCAAGGATATGGGATGAGCAGCGTTTGTACTCCATGTTAGGAGCAGCTGCACATGGAGTCTCTTCCTCATATCAGAGGTGGCCATTTCTTTTGGAGCTAAGTTGGCCTGCCACTGAGTAGTGCTCTTAGTCTTAATGACAAAGGCAGACACATTCTACTTTACCCAGTCATGATGGTTTTAAAACAGACACCATCAAGGGTCACAACTTGATACCCTAAAATGATTGAGTGGAGATAAGAAAGAAGAAGAAGAAGATACATTGATAAGGCACAATTTGGATTATAGATTATAAACACAAGGTAATAAGACCAAATCCAAATAAATAAATGGTGTGTGACATTTCGGTAACAACGTTGAAACGTCACACACTATTTATTTATTTGGATTTTGTCTTATTTCCTTGTGTTTATATCACATACATTCTTTATTTTTCCCCAGATTCAAGAAGAGAGCAGGCTAAATCTTTTACAAAATATTCCAACTTGCTACAAAACACAGACATTAGTTGAGTGGTAGCACCAGGGTGGTTATTATTGTAGGAAGGCCTGACTACATAATTATATATTTAATGGGATCATCTATCAGGCTACATTAAATATTGATCACAGAGTCCCAAATACAGCTCTCCATAAATGAAATGGGCAATTACTGATATAATATCTATTATTAGCCAACACAGAACCTAGTTTTTTTATTTTGCAAAGTTTTTAACCTCTTTAGCTCAACACCTATTCAACACTTCCTATAATTCAACCTAATTTTAAAACACATTGTATTAACTTTTTACCCCAAGATATGTGGCATTGGATCACTGAAATGTTAGGAAATAAATTAAGACGAAGGTTGATGCACTTTGAGATCTTTTTATTTCAACCTTATTCTTTAAAGATTCAAATGACACAAATTTGACATATTTGCATTGAACCAGTTGAGACAACTTTACACCAGAGTCTTATTAAACATGTATTTTAGTATCAGGAGATTTTTTAAAAAATCTTGGCATATTATTTTGGGGCATATTGTAGATAGGAGACCATATCTGATTATTTAAACTTGGGCAAAGAATATACTTCAAATCTGATAAGGCACAAACAAAATAAGGCACTGAAATCTCCTACTATAGAGATAAACTAATACAACAGTAGTGGACTGATAGATTTGGGAAGTGTTTACTAATGATAAGCTAGGCCCCCTTATGGCATTTTTTTTAATTTTCCATAATGTTATAGTAGAAAATCACTTTAATTTTGTCTATTATAATAGACAAATAATTATTTGTACAACATTTTTTTTTTTTTTGGAGGACTGGTATATCACTCAAATGTAAGACGTAGAATTCTCTAGATATCAAATGGACAGAGAGGATGACACAAATAAAAAATTTGGAGAAAATTTAATGGAGAATATAGCGACAAAGCACAATTTGGATTATAAATTAGACAACACAAGGTAATAAGACCAAATCCAAATAAATAAATAGTGTGTGACATTCCGGTAACAACATTGAAACACCACACACTATTTATTTATTTATTTGAATTTGGTCTTATTACCTTGTGGAAAATATAGCCTTTTCTAAATGAAGTAATTAAAACTGGAGATTCTCAGGACATGTGCTCCAAGGATCATCTGAAGATTGTCCATTGGTCATAATGAAGGGATATACCTTGAAGAATGAAGAGAAAGTTAGATCAAGGAAGAATTGGTGTTAGATAATCTAATAGAATAGAAATAGAAGCTATAAAGAAATAATTGCTCAAAACAATGTGAAATGACATTCTATGATGGAGAACACTCCATATTGGAGATAGCTGTTCTCCATGATGATGAAATGTGAGAACTACAACATTTGGTACTAAAGGACTATTTCAGTACTAAAGGATCATTTCACCATTCTGAATGATATCAATAATCAGTAATTATATGAGAGGGTGAATGATAAGGTAAAATTTGGATTATAGATTAGAAACACAAGGTAATAAGACCAAATCCAAATAAATAGATACATATTACATTCAGTACTTTTGTCTGATGATGGTAACAACGCTGTTACCGAAACGTCACACACTATTTATTTGGATTTGGTCTTATTACCTTGTGTTTATGAGAGGGTGAAATTATATTGACAATATTTTCCTCAACCAGCTTTAAATGCAGTAAAAATGTTTAATTCTTCAATAAATGAAATATTAAGTACGATATTTTATTTCCAAATAACTTCCTACAATCCTTACTGTGATGGAAAAAATATTGGTAGGGCTTTATTTATTAGTGGTGAACTCCCAGCACTTTCACCTGGTTAATCTATTATGCCCCATTCTAATATTGATAAGGCACCATTTGGATTATAGATTAGATTGTGTACACACTTGATAACAGTAACTGTTTAAAGCATGCTGTAGTAAAATTTCTCATTGGGTACTTTTGTCTGAAGATGGTAACAACACTGTTACCAAAACATCACACACTATTTATTTATTTGGTCTTATTATCTTGTGACCATTCTAATATTGTATTGAGTAATCTCTACCCAGCACTTTAATTTAGGCATTCTGGGAATTCCTCTGAAGCATGGGACTATATAAGCAGAATAGCCCTATACATTATTAAAGCCGTAGATTAAACTGACAAAACCGCTGGGAGGGTTCACCACTGATGACTCAGGCCATGATAATCATGGTGGGTAGCAGTTAGGGACTGCTTTTACTGTATATGCACCACATGTCTACACATGTGAAAATCAGTTCAACTTTTTCTACGGACAATGACTTTCCCCCCAGAATAGTTGCAGGGTTTTCCCACTATGTACTAAGTGCAATTCTCAACTTGCAACCCCAAAACACATTATTGACTGTATTGACTCATCCATTGATGAGCTCTACTCTTCCCCGGCAGACACCATCAAAAGTCTCAGGCTTTACAAACTTGATACCTTAATATGATTGAGTGGAGATAAGAAAGAAGAAGTTTGACTTTTGCACTTACAAGTGTGCCAGAGCCCTGTTTGATTACTTGTACTCACTGGTGGGGTTTGACTCTTACAAGAATCTGGAGCTATTAGAGCAATTTTTTATTCAGAAAAAAGTGTCCAATGTGGAATTCAATCCCGAGTTATGGCCGTAGAAAATCAATGATTTACACCACTCGTCCACCGAACTCCTTAAAGATATTTTAAAAAGCAAAAACCACAAGGTAACAAGACCCAACCTAAATAAATTATAATGTGACATTTTGAGAATTAAAATGTATATATCTGTGAATATTTATTGTTTATTATTAATCTCTTTTTTATTCTGTTTGACCATTGACCACGTGTCATGCAAATGTATAAATTGTAAGATTGTAAAAATAAAGAAATCAGAGTATATCAGTGTGCTTGCTTGTGCTTCCGTGGTGACGTTGGACGGAAAAGAATTAACGAGGTAGGCAGCAGTAGAGTGGAGCCTTATAGGAGCAAAATACAGTCCTCTAAGTGGAGCTAACATGACACTTCAGTAACAGCATTGTTACTATCTTCAAACAAAAGTACTGAATCTTGTAAATTCTAGTCTTGATTGTAACAACGCTATTACTGAAACATCATCATTTAATTACTTGTTATGTTGCTACCATGATTTTTTTTACATCTATAATCTAAATTGTATTTTATCAACAGAAACAATAACTCTTTATGACAAGATGAAAGAGAATAGGTAAATTGATTCTCAAAAGTAGAGAGAGGTTTTTATAATGTGAAGATGTGTATTGATCAAGAGATTCTAAGAAAACTTCCTACAGCTGCTGTAAACTGGTGATTCCATAGTGGGTGGACCCAAGGTCAGCCATTGATTATCTGCTAATACTTCGGCAGAATTATCGATTGCTTCCATGGATGCCACAACAAACGTGTCTCCCCACCACAATGGAACACTGCTGACAACACAATGACCTTTTTCAAAGACCCTACAAGGAACAACATGACAACAATGGAAGAAGGAAACATAATGAACGATACAACACTTTTTATATTATTCCTTTTTTATAAATTTTCTTTAAAAGAGTATAATCAAGCACAGTGCTACTGTTATAGTCTTCTTCTTCTTCTTTCTTATTCAATTGTATTAGGGTATCAAGCCCTACAAGAAAATAGAACCAAATCCAAATAAATAAATAGTGTGTGATGTTTCAGCGTTGTTACCATCTTCAGACAAAAGTGTACTGAATGTACATTGTTACCGCTGTTACCGAAACGTCACACACTATTTATTTGGATTTGGTCTTATTACCTTGAGATTATAATCTATAATCCAAATTGTGCCTTATCAACAGTGCTACTGTTATAGTCTTCTTCTTCTTCTTTCTTATTCAATCATATTATGGTATCAAGCCCTACAAGAAAATAGAACCAAATAAATTAATAGTGTGTGACGTTTCTGTAACAGCGTTGTTACCATCATCACAGACAAAAGAATGAGAAAAAATATCAAAGCATGTACTTAAATAGTACTGTTATCCACAACCTAAACCTTAGAATTAAAAGTGGAAAACCCTCTTTTTCTCATTTATTCTTTTGTCTGAAGATGCTTTGTCTGAGGATTCTTTTGTCAACATTGCTATCAAAATGTCACACACAATTAATTCATTTGGATTTGGTTCTATTTTATTGTAGTTATATTCTACTAGCCGAATGACCCGGGCAACGCCCGGGGTTTACCCGATTAAATGCTTTTATTAAAATACTATTCATTACAATTATATATTGGCACCGTGGATGTCATTCTTGTATAATATATAAATGAGTTTTAAGAATTGTAAAAAATATTGCATCAGCCGGGAATCGAACCCGGGGCGCCCGCCACTATAATATATAAATGAGTTTTAAAAATTGTAAAAAAAAAAATGCATCGGCCGGGAATCGAACCCGGGGCGCCCGCGTGGCAGGCAAGCATTCTACCACTGAACCAAAAGCAAATGGTGACAGAAGTGTCTCGCGCATTGGCGGCACCAAATGATGGGGGGGGGGGGGGGGGGAAAGGTGGCGTGATCGTAGCCGACCAATAGGAGGGCGCCGGCAAACCGTGACAGAGGCCATGATGCTCGTAACTGTATATAGAATAATCCAAATAAAAAGGTGTTGAACCTGTAGAGCTTTTTTGGGATGGTGTCTGCTAGAGATGAGTATATCTCATCATTGGATGAGCTAATACAACATATTACTTTTTATATATAAAAGAGGCACATATATGTTATACATACATAAACCAAACAAGTATAAAACTAACCCTAAACACAAGGTAATAAGACCAAATCCAAATAAATAGTGTGCGACGTTTCAGTAACAGTGTTGTTATCATCATCCGACAAAAGTACTGAATGAGAAAATATATGGCAGAATGTTTTAAACAGTTACTGTTATCAAGTGTATATTGATGGTAACAACGCTGAAACCTCACACATTATTTATTTATTTGGTCTTATTACAAACAACAAAAAGCCTTATTGAGACCTTTTAGTCTTGATAAGGCACAATTTGGATAATAGATTATAAACACAAGGTAATAAGACCAAATCCAAATAAATAAATAGTGTGTGAAGTTTCGGTAACAGCGTTGTTACCATCTTCAGACAAAAGTACTGAATGTATTTTAGATTCAGTACTTTTTGTCTGAAGATGATAACAACGCTGTTACCGAAACGTCACACACTATTTATTTATTTGGATTTGGTCTTATTACCTTGTGTTTACCTTTTAGTCTTATACAGATTCTCCAAAGCACAGAAATGTAGGGTACATATAGGAATAATAGTAATATTACCAGTAATAAGCAATGTTATTATTTTTAAAAGTTAATCACATTTAATTGTAATGTGAAATTTGGTCTTATTACCTTGTGTCTCACAAATTATACTTTTCTATATTAAAAAAAAAAAAGATAAGAAGTGGTATGAGAATTTGAAACTATTATAGACATGTGTGATTCTTTTAAAAATTAAACAATTTTCTACTGCCCTTACTGCAATGAAAAATTAATGGGTGGGCCTGGCTTATCAGTGGTGAACCTTCCCAGCAGTTCCACCAGTTTAATATAAAAATTTAATATAAAATAAAGTTTTTTTTTTTTTGCTTATCCCTAGTACATGTGGTACAGGCCATGAATCTGGTGGGTAGAAGTAGGTCGACTGCTTTTACTGTAAGTGCACCACATGTCTACACATGTGAAAAGCAGATATAAAAAGATAAAGTGGTATAAGTAGAGTAAGACTTACCTGTTCTAACTGTGATCCAGAAGAGTTGGAAAATCCTGAGTTTGGGATTGAAGGAAGATGAATATCATTTGTCTTTGATGGAGTTGATCTTGAAGCAGCAAGAATCCAGCTAACATCTGCACTTGGTGTTGATGAATTCTTAACAGCCGATGAAGAAAGGTTTAAATGGTAGGTAACATCACCTTCAGGAGAACACCGTGGTAGCACTCGTCTTGCTAATCTTGCTTGTACTGCTTCTTCCAGTCCATAGCTTTTTGTATTGTTGACTAGAGTATTTAGAGCTGCTAATAGAATAGGAAGTTTTGTTGTTTCCATTGCTTGTGCTAAGGAAGCTACACATTCAAGTGCAGCTAATCTTACTTTTTGTTTATCATCATTTAAATATGGTACAATCATCTCACAAAGAAATGTAAATTCAAAATTATATGTTGGAAATGTTAATACAGCTGCTGTTACACGATTAACTATTTCTTCTCTGAGTCTAGAATTTTTAGCATTTTTATTTTCAATCAAAACGTTAATTACAAGAAGTGGTGGAACATAATGCATTATTTTATATATCATTCTTGATAAACTTTCACGTACTACTTGTTGTTTATCTCCAAGATGTTGGCATAATAATGTTACTAATGGCCAAACTACTTGTTTCAAATTTTCTCTTAATTTTTCAATAATTAAATTAAAAATATCAAAAACAATAACAATGCTTTGAATACTAAAATCAACAATAGCTGTATTAATAATTTGAGAGAAATGTTCTTCTTCAAAAATTCTTGAAATATTCTGTGCATTGATAATTCTATCTTTAATTTCTTCTAAAGCTTGACATTTATCTGTTGTACTATTGCTATTAAATTGAGTATAAATATTTTTTGTTATTATTCTTTTTTCCAAATTTAAATTGGTATTCAAATTATCGTCTGCTGAAATGCTAGTTTCATCTATAAAATTTGTCTCTTTTACAATTTCATTATATTTTTCTAATATGTCTGGATTAATATTCTTTAAATAGGCTCGAAAAGATGTGGAACCAACAAGCTCGTTTATTCTTTTAAGTGATAAAAACACAGCAGTAAAATATTCAGGGTTCTTCTCAATTAATAATTCAACTAATGCTGTTGCAATTATGGTTAAATTTTCATTTGAAAGATCTTCTGAAAATAGGGCATTTATGCTTAATATTGCCGCTTTTTTAGTATGAATATCTGGATTATCTAAACCATATTTTACAAAACGTTGTAAAAAATGTTGCAAATTATTTGTATATTGGCTATAACAATTCAAAACATTTAATGCTTTATTTTTGACATTGAAATTTTCATGTCCAAGATTTTGAAACACTCTCGATAAAACCGTATCCATGCAGGAGTCTAATTCTTCATTTAATTGTGGTATTGCAATGGAAATTAAAACAAGGCACTGATATCGAACTTCCCATCTTTTATCTTCTAAAAGACATTTAAAAATTTCGTATATCGCAAATCTGTCTGCTAGTCGAAAAGGTAGATGTCCTCCATTTCTTTTGACTATAGTTGTCAACGCCGTTAATATTTCTATTCTTTTTTCCGGACTTTTTTCTAATAGATGTTGAAGCATTGTACTTATGTCCATTAACTTATGGAAACCATTGATATTTAAGACTTTTTTATCGTTAATATTTGTAAATGTTTCGCCAACATCAGCTGCAATATAACCTGCCATCTTAACCGTCTTTGTCGTCTGCTACAATTTCGAAAATTGATTTGAAAAAGTAGTTATCAAAAATCATATATTTCTGGGATCACAATACTGTCGAATAATTAGCATGATATCTGGGGTTACATGCTATAAATTGAGATATGCGAGAAAATATTTGATTAAAAAAAGAAACAAAAGGAAAGTAAACGCCGAAAAAAGGCTTACTTGTTTCGCTGTTCCCAAACAAACACACGTCTGGTACAGGCGCCCCCTGGTGGTCGATTAATTCTTGGCAACGTCGCGAGGTCAATTAATAATAATCCAAATGATCAATAAGGCCTATTTTTATTATTTCCCTTTATTCTTTCGTAACTTTAATTTGTATTTGGTTGTAACTTTCGTAGGACCTATTGTATATTTTAAATTAAATTTACACTGTCTCTCAGAGAGAGTTTTAAAAAATCAATATATATATTTTACAGTATACCGCTAGTAGAAGTTAAGAGACAGAGAGAGGGTAGAATTGTTAGTTTCGGTAGAAACTATTGAAATAAATCATAAATTGAATAAATGATAATAATAAAATAGTCAAATATTGTTTTTAATATACGCGCGCGCACTTACAGAGAGCAAAATTAAAGGCCGATAACTTTTTAGCCAATCATAGTGCTGATATCTTTTGGAGCATTTAAAAAATAAATAAATTTAATACATTTTTACAAGGAAACTAAACACCCTCACCTCGCCATTAGCAACTCCTCAATTGATACAAATACCAGAAATAATAATAAGTTTTAAGTATAGGAGACTGCACCTTGTGGCTCAAATATAATGGGAAATGATATGTTTTGATGTATTAGAGGCTATATTTTCCACTGTATTCTGCATGTGTAGAGACCAAAAATACCCACCTGGCCATTAGTAACTCCTCAATTAATAAAATTACCAGAAAGAATCGTATGCTCTCAAGTCAAGGGGGATGCACCTTGACTCAAATATGATGGGGAATGATATGTTCTGATGTATGAGAGGCTGTATCTTTCACTATGTTTTACTTGGAAACCAAACACCTTCACCTGGCCATTAGAAACTCCTCAATTGATACGAATACTAGAAGGAATAATATGTTTTTAAGTCAAGGAGCCTGCACATTGATTCAAATTTATTGGGGAATGTTATGCTCTGATGTACGAGAAGCTATATTTTCCACTATATTCTACATGTGTAGAGACCAAATATACCCACCTGGCCTTTAGTAACTCCTCATTTGATACAAATACCAGAGGGAATAGAATTTTTTTAAGTCTAGGGTGCTGCACTTGTGACTCAAATATGATGAGAAATGATATGTTCTGATGTATGAGAGGCTATATTTACCACTATATTCTACATGTGTAGAGACCAATTATACCCACCTGGCCATTAGAAACTCCTCAATTAACCCAATTTCCAGAAGGAATCGTATGTGTTTAAGTCTAGGAGGCTGCACCTTGACTCAAATATGATGGAGAATGCTATATTCTGATGTATGAGCCTGTATCTTCCAGCATGTTCTACATGGAAACCAAACACCCCCACCTGGCCATTAGTAACTCCTCAATTGACCCAAATTCCAGAAGGAATGGTAATGAGAAAAAATTAATTGTGATTCACGTCCAATTATCTTAAAATGTGGGGCAGTTGGACCACAGACCTATTCCCAGTGTTACTCTCTACTATGTGCCTAGAATTCTTGCCACTAATTATTCTAATGTAAGTTTAACATACGCTCGTAGAATGTAGATCTTATGAAATCATAACATTTTTATTGTTTGGCCTCATAGATAAGGATATTTAGTAAATTAATCCCCATTATCAAATTAAGATGAAAACATCAGATATCTATGAATAAAAGTTTTTTTTTTTTTAATCTACTTATATATTTGCCTTATTCTGTCTGAAGCTCACGGATAGAATGCGCGCCCATTGGCTGCCGGCGAACACGTGTCCTCCCTGCCCCCCTCTAGACAACCCTGTTATCAGCTGTGTGATACATACACCTGTCAATACAGACCACCCTGTCAATAGCGACCACTCTAGACAACCCTGTTATCAGCTGTGTGATACATACACCTGTCAATACAGACCACCCTGTCAATAGCGACCACTCTAGACAACCCTGTTATCAGCTGTGTGATACATCCACCTGTCTATACAGACCACCCTGTATATAGCGGCCACTCTAGACAACCCTGTTATCAGCTGTGTGATACATCCACCTGTCTATACAGACCACCCTGTATATAGCGGCCATTCTAGATAACCCTGTTATCAGCTGTGTGATACATCCACCTGTCTATACAGACCACCCTGTCTAAAGCGGTCACTTTAGGCAACCCTGTTATCAGCAGTGTGATACATACACCTGTCTATACAGACCACCCTGTCTATAGCGGCCACTCTAGGCAACCCTGTTATCAGCTGTGTGATACATCCACCTGCCCATACAGACCACCCTGTCTATAGCGGTCACTTTAGGCAACCCTGTTATCAGCAGTGTGATACATACACCAGCAACCCTAGGAAGCAAGATGTATACAAGGTGTAGACAAGATGAAGATCTAGATGAAGATTAAAACGTTTTTAAAATATATTCGCACTCGGGTAAAACCCGGGCGTTGCCCGGGCCATTCGTCTAGTATTCAATAAAGGATTATCTATCTTTCGGGGTCCCTGTAAGCCTTCCTATGAGAGAAAAATATAAAATAAATATCGCCAATAGATAAGAAATATAAAATGTTATGAAGCTATTTTGTCCAAATTTATATAAATTGATGTAAATAGTTCCTAAACTAGGTCGCAGTAAGGACAGTAGAAGTTTGATTTATTTGTGAAAAAAAAAAACATTCGCGTCTTAATGTTTTCATTTGTTATATACAGGGTGTACCAGGTAAATTGGGACTAACTTTGACAGTCCATAAAACAAAAACTACTTGTAACTACTTGTATTGGTTTATGCCTAACTTGTCCTTATTGTTTGCGGAAAAGCATTGCTCGATGCAAATATATGAATGTAATTCTACTGTCCTAAAAGCTTATATCCACAGTTTTTTTAAATACGACTTCTAAGATTCCACCCTTCAGTGCAACATATATAAAAGTAGAATGATTCAATACAGTATTGGATCTCTAAAGAAGCGGACTGGTAGATTAAATTGGCGAAACCGCTGGGAGGGTTCCCCACTAATGAGACAAGCCTCCCAATATTTTTTGATCGCAGTAAGGACAGTAGAAGTTTGATTTATTTGTGAAAATAAACATTCGCGTCTTAATTTTTTCATATGTTATATAAGAATTTGTGTTCTATTGTCGATTTGGCTTGTTTTATCAAATTCTCCTGTAGAAGGGCTTCCAGGCCAGAATGTTAGAGAGTGCTATTAAATATTTTTTTAAAGAGACAACGTATTCCCGGATGTCTGAAGTTTACATTATATATATATTACTGACACATTTTTAACTATAAAAATAAAGGTCACCTCTATCGTCAAAGCTAGACGCCATCTATTGACCATGGTAATATTCTCTGTATCCTTCCTATTGTAGTAGTTGTACCGCCGAACTGGTATCACATTGGCCATGCTAATATTCTCTGTATCCTTCCTATTGTAGTAGTTGTACCGCCGAACTGGTATCACATTGGCCATGCTAATCTTCTCTGTATCCTTCCTATTGTAGTAGTTGTACCGCCGAACTGGTATCACAGGGGCCATGCTAATCTTCTCTGTATCGTTCCTATTGTAGTAGTTGTACCGCCGAACTGGTATCACAGGGACCATGCTAATCTTCTCTGTATCGTTCCTATTGTAGTAGTTGTATCGCCGAACTGGTATCACAGGGACCATGCTAATCTTCTCTGTATCGTTCCTATTGTAGTAGTTGTACCGCCGAACTGGTATCACAGGGACCATGCTAATCTTCTCTGTATCGTTCCTATTGTAGTAGTTGTACCGCCGAACTGGTATCACAGGGGCCATGCTAATCTTCTCTGTATCCTTCCTATTGTAGTAGTTGTACCGCCGAACTGGTATCACAGGACCCATTGCTAATCTCTCTGTATCGTTCCTATTGTAGTAGTTGTACCGCCGAACTGGTATCACAGGACCCATGCTAATCTTCTCTGTATCGTTCCTATTGTAGTAGTTGTACCGCCGAACTGGTATCACAGGACCCATTGCTAATCTCTGTATCGTTCCTATTGTAGTAGTTGTACCGCCGAACTCTGGTATCACAGGACCCATTGCTAATCTCTGTATCGTTCCTATTGTAGTAGTTGTACCGCCGAACTCTGGTATCACAGGACCCATTGCTAATCTCTGTATCGTTCCTATTGTAGTAGTTGTACCGCCGAACTCTGGTATCACAGGACCCATTGCTAATCTCTGTATCGTTTCTATTGTAGTAGTTGTACCGCCGAACTCTGGTATCACAGGACCCATTGCTAATCTCTGTATCGTTTCTATTGTAGTAGTTGTACCGCCGAACTCTGGTATCACAGGACCCATTGCTAATCTCTGTATCGTTTCTATTGTAGTAGTTGTACCGCCGAACTCTGGTATCACAGGACCCATTGCTAATCTCTGTATCGTTCCTATTGTAGTAGTTGTACCGCCGAACTCTGGTATCACAGGGGCCATGCTAATCTCTGTATCGTTTCTATTGTAGTAGTTGTACCGCCGAACTCTGGTATCACAGGGGCCACGCTAATCTCTGTATCGTTTCTATTGTAGTAGTTGTACCGCCGAACTCTGGTATCACAGGGGCCATGCTAATCTCTGTATCGTTTCTATTGTAGTAGTTGTACCGCCGAACTCTGGTATCACAGGACCCATTGCTAATCTCTGTATCGTTCCTATTGTAGTAGTTGTACCGCCGAACTCTGGTATCACAGGGGCCATGCTAATCTCTGTATCGTTTCTATTGTAGTAGTTGTACCGCCGAACTCTGGTATCACAGGACCCATTGCTAATCTCTGTATCGTTTCTATTGTAGTAGTTGTACCGCCGAACTCTGGTATCACAGGGGCCATGCTAATCTCTGTATCGTTCCTATTGTAGTAGTTGTACCGCCGAACTCTGGTATCACAGGACCCATTGCTAATCTCTGTATCGTTTCTATTGTAGTAGTTGTACCGCCGAACTCTGGTATCACAGGACCCATTGCTAATCTCTGTATCGTTTCTATTGTAGTAGTTGTACCGCCGAACTGGTATCACAGGACCCATTGCTAATCTCTGTATCGTTTCCTATTGTAGTAGTTGTACCGCCGAACTGGTATCACAGGACCCATTGCTAATCTCTGTATCGTTCCTATTGTAGTAGTTGTACCGCCGAACTCTGGTATCACAGGGCCCATGCTAATCTCTGTATCGTTCTATTGTAGTAGTTGTACCGCCGAACTCTGGTATCACAGGACCCATTGCTAATCTCTGTATCGTTCCTATTGTAGTAGTTGTACCGCCGAACTCTGGTATCACAGGACCCATTGCTAATCTATGTATCGTTCTATTGTAGTAGTTGTGCCGCCGAACTCTGGTATCACAGGACCCATTGCTAATCTCTGTATCGTTCCTATTGTAGTAGTTGTACCGCCGAACTCTGGTATCACAGGGGCCATGCTAATCTTCTCTGTATCATTCCTATTGTAGTAGTTGTACCGCCGAACCTGGTATCACAGGACCCATTGCTAATTCTCTGTATCGTTTCCTATTGTAGTAGTTGTACCGCCGAACTGGTATCACAGGACCCATGGCTAATCTTCTCTGTATCCTTCCTATTGTAGTAGTTGTACCGCCGAACTGGTATCACAGGACCCATGGCTAATCTTCTCTGTATCCTTCCTATTGTAGTAGTTGTACCGCCGAACTGGTATCACAGGACCCATGGCTAATCTTCTCTGTATCCTTCCTATTGTAGTAGTTGTACCGCCGAACTGGTATCACAGGACCCATGCTAATCTTCTCTGTATCCTTCCTATTGTAGTAGTTGTACCGCCGAACTGGTATCACAGGACCCATGGCTAATCTTCTCTGTATCCTTCCTATTGTAGTAGTTGTACCGCCGAACTGGTATCACAGGACCCATGCTAATCTTCTCTGTATCCTTCCTATTGTAGTAGTTGTACCGCCGAACTGGTATCACAGGACCCATGGCTAATCTTCTCTGTATCCTTCCTATTGTAGTAGTTGTACCGCCGAACTGGTATCACAGGACCCATGCTAATCTCTGTATCCTTCCTATTGTAGTAGTTGTACCGCCGAACTGGTATCACAGGGGCCATGCTAATCTTCTCTGTATCCTTCCTATTGTAGTAGTTGTACCGCCGAACTGGTATCACAGGGACCCATGCTAATCTCTCTGTATCCGTTCCTATTGTAGTAGTTGTACCGCCGAACTGGTATCACAGGACCCATTGCTAATCTCTGTATCGTTCCTATTGTAGTAGTTGTACCGCCGAACTGGTATCACAGGGACCATGCTAATCTCTCTGTATCCTTCCTATTGTAGTAGTTGTACCGCCGAACTGGTATCACAGGACCCATGCTAATCTCTGTATCGTTCCTATTGTAGTAGTTGTACCGCCGAACTGGTATCACAGGACCCATTGCTAATCTCTGTATCGTTCCTATTGTAGTAGTTGTACCGCCGAACTGGTATCACAGGACCATGCTAATCTCTGTATCGTTCCTATTGTAGTAGTTGTACCGCCGAACTGGTATCACAGGACCCATTGCTAATCTCTGTATCGTTCCTATTGTAGTAGTTGTACCGCCGAACTGGTATCACAGGGGCCATGCTAATCTCTGTATCGTTCCTATTGTAGTAGTTGTACCGCCGAACTGGTATCACAGGACCCATGCTAATCTCTCTGTATCGTTCTATTGTAGTAGTTGTACCGCCGAACTGGTATCACAGGACCCATTGCTAATCTCTGTATCGTTCCTATTGTAGTAGTTGTACCGCCGAACTCTGGTATCACAGGACCCATTGCTAATCTCTGTATCGTTCCTATTGTAGTAGTTGTACCGCCGAACTGGTATCACAGGGACCCATGCTAATCTCTGTATCGTTCCTATTGTAGTAGTTGTACCGCCGAACTGGTATCACAGGACCCATTGCTAATCTCTGTATCGTTCCTATTGTAGTAGTTGTACCGCCGAACTGGTATCACAGGACCCATTGCTAATCTCTGTATCGTTCCTATTGTAGTAGTTGTACCGCCGAACTGGTATCACAGGACCCATGGCTAATCTTCTCTGTATCCTTCCTATTGTAGTAGTTGTACCGCCGAACTGGTATCACAGGACCCATGCTAATCTTCTCTGTATCCTTCCTATTGTAGTAGTTGTACCGCCGAACTGGTATCACAGGACCCATGCTAATCTTCTCTGTATCCTTCCTATTGTAGTAGTTGTACCGCCGAACTGGTATCACAGGACCCATGCTAATCTTCTCTGTATCCTTCCTATTGTAGTAGTTGTACCGCCGAACTGGTATCACAGGACCCATGGCTAATCTTCTCTGTATCCTTCCTATTGTAGTAGTTGTACCGCCGAACTGGTATCACAGGACCCATGCTAATCTTCTCTGTATCCTTCCTATTGTAGTAGTTGTACCGCCGAACTGGTATCACAGGGACCCATGCTAATCTTCTCTGTATCCTTCCTATTGTAGTAGTTGTACCGCCGAACTGGTATCACAGGACCCATGCTAATCTCTGTATCGTTCCTATTGTAGTAGTTGTACCGCCGAACTCTGGTATCACAGGGGCCATGCTAATCTCTGTATCGTTCCTATTGTAGTAGTTGTACCGCCGAACTCTGGTATCACAGGGGCCATGCTAATCTCTGTATCGTTTCTATTGTAGTAGTTGTACCGCCGAACTCTGGTATCACAGGACCCATGCTAATCTCTGTATCGTTCCTATTGTAGTAGTTGTACCGCCGAACTCTGGTATCACAGGGGCCATGCTAATCTCTGTATCGTTCCTATTGTAGTAGTTGTACCGCCGAACTCTGGTATCACAGGGGCCATGCTAATCTCTGTATCGTTTCTATTGTAGTAGTTGTACCGCCGAACTCTGGTATCACAGGACCCATTGCTAATCTCTGTATCGTTCCTATTGTAGTAGTTGTACCGCCGAACTCTGGTATCACAGGACCCATTGCTAATCTCTGTATCGTTTCTATTGTAGTAGTTGTACCGCCGAACTCTGGTATCACAGGACCCATTGCTAATCTCTGTATCGTTTCCTATTGTAGTAGTTGTACCGCCGAACTGGTATCACAGGGGCCATGCTAATCTCTGTATCGTTTCCTATTGTAGTAGTTGTACCGCCGAACTGGTATCACAGGACCATGCTAATCTCTGTATCGTTTCCTATTGTAGTAGTTGTACGCCGAACTGGTATCACAGGGCCCATGCTAATCTCTGTGTATCGTTCTATTGTAGTAGTTGTACCGCCGAACTGGTATCACAGGGCCCATGCTAATCTCTGTATCGTTCCTATTGTAGTAGTTGTACCGCCGAACTGGTATCACAGGGACCCATGCTAATCTCTGTGTATCGTTCCTATTGTAGTAGTTGTACCGCCGAACTGGTATCACAGGGCCCATTGCTAATCTCTGTATCGTTTCTATTGTAGTAGTTGTACCGCCGAACTGGTATCACAGGGGCCATGCTAATCTCTGTTATCGTTCCTATTGTAGTAGTTGTACCGCCGAACTGGTATCACAGGGACCCATGGCTAATCTTCTCTGTATCCTTCCTATTGTAGTAGTTGTACCGCCGAACTGGTATCACAGGACCCATGGCTAATCTTCTCTGTATCCTTCCTATTGTAGTAGTTGTACCGCCGAACTGGTATCACAGGGCCCATGGCTAATCTCTCTGTATCCTTCCTATTGTAGTAGTTGTACCGCCGAACTGGTATCACAGGACCCATGGCTAATCTTCTCTGTATCCTTCCTATTGTAGTAGTTGTACCGCCGAACTGGTATCACAGGGACCCATGGCTAATCTTCTCTGTATCCTTCCTATTGTAGTAGTTGTACCGCCGAACTGGTATCACAGGACCCATGGCTAATCTCTCTGTATCCTTCCTATTGTAGTAGTTGTACCGCCGAACTGGTATCACAGGACCCATGCTAATCTTCTCTGTATCCTTCCTATTGTAGTAGTTGTACCGCCGAACTGGTATCACAGGACCCATGCTAATCTATGTATCGTTTCTATTGTAGTAGTTGTACCGCCGAACTCTGGTATCACAGGGGCCATGCTAATCTCTGTATCGTTTCTATTGTAGTAGTTGTACCGCCGAACTCTGGTATCACAGGGGCCATGCTAATCTCTGTATCGTTTCTATTGTAGTAGTTGTACCGCCGAACTCTGGTATCACAGGACCCATTGCTAATCTCTGTATCGTTCCTATTGTAGTAGTTGTACCGCCGAACTCTGGTATCACAGGACCCATTGCTAATCTCTGTATCGTTTCTATTGTAGTAGTTGTACCGCCGAACTCTGGTATCACAGAACCCATTGCTAATCTCTGTATCGTTTCTATTGTAGTAGTTGTACCGCCGAACTCTGGTATCACAGGGGCCATTGCTAATCTCTGTATCGTTTCTATTGTAGTAGTTGTACCGCCGAACTCTGGTATCACAGGACCCATTGCTAATCTCTGTATCGTTTCTATTGTAGTAGTTGTACCGCCGAACTGGTATCACAGGACCCATGCTAATCTTCTCTGTATCCTTCCTATTGTAGTAGTTGTACCGCCGAACTGGTATCACAGGACCCATGCTAATCTTCTCTGTATCCTTCCTATTGTAGTAGTTGTACCGCCGAACTGGTATCACAGGACCCATGCTAATCTTCTCTGTATCCTTCCTATTGTAGTAGTTGTACCGCCGAACTGGTATCACAGGACCCATGCTAATCTTCTCTGTATCCTTCCTATTGTAGTAGTTGTACCGCCGAACTGGTATCACAGGGGCCATGCTAATCTTCTCTGTATCCTTCCTATTGTAGTAGTTGTACCGCCGAACTGGTATCACAGGACCCATGCTAATCTTCTCTGTATCCTTCCTATTGTAGTAGTTGTACCGCCGAACTGGTATCACAGGACCCATGGCTAATCTTCTCTGTATCCTTCCTATTGTAGTAGTTGTACCGCCGAACTGGTATCACAGGGGCCCATGCTAATCTTCTCTGTATCTTCCTATTGTAGTAGTTGTACCGCCGAACTGGTATCACAGGACCCATGGCTAATCTTCTCTGTATCCTTCCTATTGTAGTAGTTGTACCGCCGAACTGGTATCACAGGACCCATGGCTAATCTTCTCTGTATCCTTCCTATTGTAGTAGTTGTACCGCCGAACTGGTATCACAGGACCCATGGCTAATCTTCTCTGTATCCTTCCTATTGTAGTAGTTGTACCGCCGAACTGGTATCACAGGACCCATGGCTAATCTTCTCTGTATCCTTCCTATTGTAGTAGTTGTACCGCCGAACTGGTATCACAGGACCCATGGCTAATCTTCTCTGTATCCTTCCTATTGTAGTAGTTGTACCGCCGAACTGGTATCACAGGACCCATGGCTAATCTTCTCTGTATCCTTCCTATTGTAGTAGTTGTACCGCCGAACTGGTATCACAGGACCCATGGCTAATCTTCTCTGTATCCTTCCTATTGTAGTAGTTGTACCGCCGAACTGGTATCACAGGGCCCATGCTAATCTCTCTGTATCGTTCCTATTGTAGTAGTTGTACCGCCGAACTGGTATCACAGGGCCCATGCTAATCTCTGTATCGTTCCTATTGTAGTAGTTGTACCGCCGAACTGGTATCACAGGGCCCATTGCTAATCTCTGTGTATCGTTCCTATTGTAGTAGTTGTACCGCCGAACTGGTATCACAGGGCCCATGGCTAATCTCTCTGTATCGTTCCTATTGTAGTAGTTGTACCGCCGAACTGGTATCACAGGGCCCATTGCTAATCTCTCTGTATCGTTCCTATTGTAGTAGTTGTACCGCCGAACTGGTATCACAGGGCCCATGCTAATCTCTCTGTATCGTTCCTATTGTAGTAGTTGTACCGCCGAACTGGTATCACAGGGCCCATGGCTAATCTCTCTGTATCGTTCCTATTGTAGTAGTTGTACCGCCGAACTGGTATCACAGGGCCCATTGCTAATCTCTGTGTATCGTTCCTATTGTAGTAGTTGTACCGCCGAACTCTGGTATCACAGGGGCCATGCTAATCTCTGTATCGTTTCTATTGTAGTAGTTGTACCGCCGAACTCTGGTATCACAGGACCCATTGCTAATCTCTGTATCGTTTCTATTGTAGTAGTTGTACCGCCGAACTCTGGTATCACAGGGGCCATTGCTAATCTCTGTATCGTTTCTATTGTAGTAGTTGTACCGCCGAACTCTGGTATCACAGGACCCATTGCTAATCTCTGTATCGTTTCTATTGTAGTAGTTGTACCGCCAAACAAGCGTGAAGGCTGGTAAACGTGTATTTCAGTTAGAGTGGCGGACAAGATTTGGTTTGCGATCGTGCTCTTCCTCTCTCTCGCTTCTCGGCCTTTTGGCTAAGATCAAAGTGTAACCTATGGCCGGGGGCCCTGCACACCAAAGCCTAGACTGATTGAATATTTAACTAATCCAATCTAGCATTGGCAAGCATGCTCTAGTAAAGACTCTTCCGTATTCTTCTGTATTTTTTAGAAGCCTTCAATAAAAGTTTTTTTTGTCTCTCATATAACTTGATAGAAATAAGAAATAATTAAAACTATTTTCATTGTACAGTACTAGCCGAATGACCCGGGCAACGCCCGTGTTTTACCCGATTGAATGTTTTTTATTCAAATACTATTTGTTACAATTATAAATTTGGCGCCTTTAATAAATGCATATATTAGTTAATAACTATAGCCTATGTGCTTTATCTGTCTATGTACTTTTGGCTTCCGTAGGCGTCTCATACTGGGAAAAGGAAAGAGAGGATTCCATTTAGTTATTAACTAATATATGCATTTATTTAAAGAGCGACCCGCTCCAAACCAATAGTTACAAAAACGAAAGAGCGAGTGGGGTAGGCATGATGGGGGGAGGGCAAAGGTGGCGTGACCGTAGCCAACCAATAGGAGGGCGCCATTTCAAAAAAAAAAAAGCAAACGGTGACAGAGGCCGATGAGGAATGACGCTCGTAACTGTATATAGAATATATTCTCCATTTAAGAACTATATCGTAAGAGCTATAACCTAAGAGAAACCTTATCAAAATGTAATTTCTCATCAACATCAGAGTTAATTATTGGGTTGGTGTATCATTGGGAGTCATTGGACGAGTGGTGTAAACCTTCGATTTCCGACAGTCACTATCCGGGATCGAATCCCACGCATTGGACACTTTTAATGAATAAAAAATGCTCAAATGGTTTTCAATTCTTTCAAAAATTAAACAGTAGCAGTAAGTGCAGGTTGCCACAAACGGGGCTCTGATATACTTTCAAGTATTAAAAATAAAGGAGGCATCTCCTGACCACGAGCACATGTGCTTTTTAGATAGCAGAGCGCCATCTAGTGGAGCAAAAATAAACTAACGTTTATTTAATTTGCTCCGTGATATTTGGCCAACTCAATTTCTTGATAAATCAAGAAAAGCCATCCACGAACGCGTTTCGTGCTGTTGGCGCTCGTTAGCGTGGAGTAGGCTGTAACCACTGCGACCAAAAATATTTTTTTTATTTATCAAGAATTTGAGTTGTCCAATATCACAGAGCAAGTTAAATAAACGTTTTATTTTTGCTCCACTAGATGGCGCTCTGCCATCTAAAAAGCACATGTGCTTGTGGTCAGGATATGTCTTCTTTATTTTTACTATCAACACCTGAACCACTTATTTTTTCTATTGTTTTTTTCACTTTTAAATAAATATGATACATTAGTACACCATATTTAAACTTGTAGATTAAACTGGCGAAACCGCTAGGATGGTTCACCATTGATGAGACAGGCCCTTCCATTAATTTTTCCATTGCAGTAAGGGCAGTAGAAAATTGTTTTATTTATAAAAGAATCATACATGTCTATAATAGTTTCGAATTCTCATAATTTTAAGTGCAAAAGTCAAACTGCTCTCCATATGGGTAGACAGACATATTAGTAAATTAAATTTAATTGCCATCTATCGTTAAAATTTTACACAAATAAATTTACTGGCAATGCTTTTCTTTTAAATATCATCAAATATTATCTCTACAGACCTTACTGCAATGATATGAGTTATTGAATGAGAGGGCTTGGCTCATCAGTAGTAAACCCTCTCAGCGGTTTCACCAAATTAATCTCTGGACCAGTGATTCTCAACCTTTTTTTTGTTGCGGCATTATTTTAAAGATTTGAAAATTTGGCGGCACAATTTTAGAATTTCGCGGCACACTTTTGCTAACTTGAATGCAAGAAAATTCAAATTATGTATCAATATTTCTATGCAAAATATAAGTAATATACATCTCTAACATTCAATTTGTGCTAATTTCGTTATTTTAAAAAGTAAAAAAATGAAAAAGAAAAAAAGAAAAACCAATACAAACGTGAACATAATCATATGACTAAAATTCGGCGGCACATTTTTAGAATTTCGCGGCACACAAAATTACCGCGGCACATTGGTTGAGAATCACTGCTCTAGACCGTTATACTATTGTATTGGATCTGGTTCAAATCATATTAATAGGTACACCGCTCAACAAGAGCAACCTAGTTCATTATAATTGAAACAATGAATAATATGTGAATTCACATATTAAACAATTTTTAACGCGGGATTCAATCCCGGTTCATGACTGTCGGGAATCGAGCGTCTATTGTATTGGATTGGGTTGGAGTATACCCTGTATTTTCTATGGAAGGTAGCTTAGGGGTGTTTAGTGAACTATGGACATAAGCTTATAGGTCTGTAGAGGTACATACATATCATTTCAAGGTATTGCATCGAGCAAAGCTCTTCCGCAAAATATGTTTTCAGACAGACATATGTTGCACTCATAATAAAATCAATTGTCAATACTTTTCAGCATGACAATCCTGGCAAGTGTACCAGGGATAATAAAATATTGTTAAATCATATATTGTGGTATACTATTTTTAATTTCGGGAGGAAGATATTCAAGTACATAGATATGAGCACATCTCCCTTTAATTATAATTAATAATTTGTGAAAAAAGGCATCTCCTTATCGTGCAACTGAAAGTTTCTGATGGCTTGCGCCATCTATCGGAATAAATATCAACTATTCTCGTTGATTTTTAATTATTCCAGAATTGGCCAAATACCCATTCTTGATTAATCAAGAAAAGCTAACTATGGACGCGTTTCGGGCTGTTGGCCCTCATCAGCGTGGTGCAAGCTGTACCTCAACGACCAAAAAACCGGTCATTCAAGGTATCCTGAAAATCCCGCGCAAGCCACCAGCAACTTTCAGTTGCACGATAAGGAGATGCCTTTTTTCATAATTATGCACCTTATCCCAGTACAATATTACATTTGTACTATTTTTCAATTAATAATTTATTATTTTAATTAATATAAATTAAATTATAGATAATAATTATGCATCATAATGATAATTAAAGGGAGAAGTACCTCTCTAGGTTTTTGAATTCCTTCCGCGACTTTATGTTATATTCTAGCCTGGAAATCAGCCACTTCACCCCACCAGCTTTAACAATTCTTTGGTAAGTTGTAAAACGACACTTGAAGTTACACCGCATGAGTTTCTTTTCAACGAAAAATCAAAATTTCTTTCAAGGTGAAATATTGACTATTTCTAACCATTTTGGATGAGGTATGAAAGGGTGAATTATGAAGAGTAATGATGAACGGAAAAATAAAAGTGTCCAGGGATGGGAATCGAACCCACAATGTTCCGCTTACCGGGCAGATGCCATGTCCACTAGGCTACCCTGGATTTTTCCAATGCAGTAAGGGCAGTAGAAATTGTTTAATTTAAAAAAGAATATTACGCCTTTAAAATAGTTTCGAAATTTGATAGCAGATGGCGCGCTAGTGCATCATAAATTCTTTGGAAATTTTGACTGATTTTATAACTTCTCTCATAGGATGTTATGAAATCGAAGCCGCCTCTATACTTCTTCTTCTTTCTTATCTCCACTCAATCATATTAAGGTATCAAGTTATGACCCTTGATGGTGTCTGTTTGACAACCATCATGACTGGGTGAAGTAGAATACGTCTGCCTTTGTCATTAAGACTGGGAGCACTACTCAGTAGCAGGCCGACTTAGCTCCAAAAGAAATGGCCGTCTCTGACATAAGGAACAGACGCCATGTGCAGCCGCTCCTAACATGGAGTACAAACGCTACTCATCCTGTATCCCTGGAGCCCTTACAGGGTACTATCAGCCGGGCCAGATGAGCCCAGGTTTTTTTAGTGAGCTTGTTACTGCTCCCCCTCCTCCTTTTTCAACCGGGCTTGGGACCGGTTGATGAGTGCCAAAGTCTGAAGCCATGGTATACAGGTTAGCTTTGTGCCTTAATTTGTCAAACTGGTGTTGCGGCTCAATCTTAATCATCACCAGTAGCGTTTTCTTACAAGGTGTGATAAACATAATGCACCTTGCTGATACATAATTAAAGGGAGAAATGCCATTTTAGGTACATATTGTGATATTAAAAAAACAATAGAAAAAATAAAAGATAAGTGGGTCAGTTGTTGATATTAAAAATAAAGAAGGCATCTCCTACCACGAGCACATGTGCTTTTTAGATGGCAGAGCGCCATCTAGTGGAGCAAAAATAAACTAAACGTTTATTTAGCTTGCTCCGTGATATTCGTGGATGGCTTTTCTTTATTTATTAAGAAATTGGGTTGGCCAAATATTACGGAGCAAGCTAAATAAACGTTTAGTTTATTTTTGCTCCACTAGATGGCGCTCTGCCATCTAAAAAGCACATGTGCTCGTGGTCAGGAGATGCCTTCTTTATTTTTAATATTGTGATATATTAAGTTTTATATATATTTGTCTTATACGAACGAGAAGTGCTCCTCAGTGAAATAGGCCCTGAGGGATTCTCTTTGGAGCTCCTATTAAATGAGGTGGTGAGAAACAGAGCTGGAGCTTTTGCGTTGTTCAAATTTTGGAAGACGGCTGAAGAGAAGAGGAGGCTATATACATAATCTAATTGATGTAAATAATTATATGTAAATAATCTTTGTCAGGATTAGAATGACGAATCCTGTATGGGACTTTGATTCCACTAAAAGGCTTGTTGTTGCTGTTGTATATAGTCACAGTGTAGAAAATACTATACTATACCTACTACTTATAGGTTTCTCTCTGTATTCTTAGTTCTCTTCTCTTACTCTGTAAACTGGCGAATCCTATATAGGACGAGAGGTCCTCAATAAAGGCTTTTTGTTGTTGTTTTGTTGTGTTGTTGTATACAGTGGACCCTCGGTTTGCGAGCATAATCCGTTCCAGAGCCATGCTCGTACTCCAAAACGCTCGTAGTGCGAAACTAATTTCTTATTTTTAATAATTGAAACTCGGGCAATTCTTCTTGCTACGAACAATTGCACAGTTTCCCACATTTTACATATTTCCCGAATCTGATCTGAAGGGAGGGATCCCAGTGAATTTTCATCCATCACGATTACGGGCAACCATCACGAGTTGCTCGTAATGCGAAATTTCACTCGTAATCCGAGGTAAAATTTTTCAAAAAATTTTGCTCGTACTGCGAAAAGCTCGTACTCCAAGGTGCTCGTAAACCGAGGGTCCACTGTATATTTGTCTTATAGAGATTTTTGTTTGTTAAATTTTAGCGGCATAAGAATAAATCGATATGATTACATAATTAAGTTTTTAAGTTTAATTATTTTCTAAAATATTCCATCGCATGTTCATGGGACAATATTCAAGTAATGTACATCATTGACTTTCATCATTTTATAGAATCTCAATCAGCGAATATTCTACCAAACGATACCTGCGTGTTGTTAGGGGGTGTAATTTAACCTATTTCAACAATGGCTGTGATAACCCCGTGGATCAATGGGTCATTAAACTAAAGTTACATACCTGGGCGGGGTATGCAACTGGAATGATGACTTCAAGGGAATTATGATTGCTTCGGTCTAAGTAATTTAGTTGTCCCCTTCTTTCTCCTGGTATCCCGGGGGAAATACATTTGATAACACCCCCCATCTCAATTACATATTGTGATTTAATGACAGTGTTTCAATGAAAGTTTTGGTAAATTTCTGAGTATGTCCATTTTTATCCATTTAATTCATACAAAACGCGATATCCCTGCTGAGGATATTTGCGCCAATATACATATATATTGAAAATAGAGCAAACCATAAATAAATCTTTATTTAAAAAGGCATATATTGAATCAAAATATAATTTAGTTTACCAATATTTCAGTTGGTTGAATGCCAACCTTTATCAAGGTATTATAACATATTACTATAATATGTTATAATACGTACTTTAAAAAAGGTTGGCGTTCAGCCAACTGAAATATTGGTAAAATGATTTATATTTTTCATCCAATATATCCCTTCTTAATTAAATACATATGTATATAATATGTGTAAGCGATATAATTTCTGTACATCTACAAATTTTATTCATTGTAACTGTATGTATGCAATTTTATTATGATGCATTAGCGCGCCATCTATTATGAAAATTCGAAACTATTATAGATGCGTATGATTCTTTTTTGAAAATTGTTTAATTTTCAAAAAAGAATCATACGCATCTATAATAGTTTCGAATGTATAAAATTAAAACAAATTTACAAGAACAAAACAAGCAAGTAAAAAAGAGTTAAAGGCTTGATTTCTTCAAATAAAAATTTTAAAATATATTTGTCACAATTTTTTTTCCTTACTGTCTAGAATTGTATACAATTATCTTCCAATTGAATAAATTTGAAATTTCTGTATGCCCTAAAAATATATATATACACTCATGGACAAAACTTAAGGATGTTTCATATTTTGATGTCGCCTGTCGTCTATTTTATTTTATTATTTTTGAGGAGACACAAAGGCAATTTTGTTCACACTTGGTTATCTCGTGTGTCCTCAATAAAGGTCACTATGTATCAAATATCTTTCAGAGTTATTGTCTGAATCCCGATATACATGCTAAAAGGTACAACCTCCTTAAGTATTGTCCATGAGTGTATATATGTGTGTCTTCAATAAAGGTCACTGTAATATCTTTCAGAGTTATTGTCTCAATCCCGATATACATGCTGAAAAGGTACAACTTCCTTAAGTTTTGTCCATGAGTGTATATATGTGTGTCTTCAATAAAGGTCACTGTAATATCTTACAGAGTTATTGTCTCAATCCCGATATACATGCTGAAAAGGTACAACTTCCTTAAGTTTTGTCCATGAGTGTATATATGTGTGTCTTCAATAAAGGTCACTGTAATATCTTACAGAGTTATTGTCTCAATCCCGATATACATGCTGAAAAGGTACAACTTCCTTAAGTTTTGTCCATGAGTGTATATATGTGTGTCTTCAATAAAGGTCACTGTAATATCTTACAGAGTTATTGTCTCAATCCCGATATACATGCTAAAAGGTATAACTTCCTTAAGTTTTGTCCATTAGTGTATCTTTCAGAGTTATTGTCTGTGAATCCCGATATACATGCTGAAAAGGTATAGCTTCCTTAAGTTTTGTCCATTAGTGTATCTTTCAGAGTTATTGTCTGTGAATCCCGATATACATGCTGAAAAGGTATAGCTTCCTTAAGTTTTGTCCATTAGTGTATCTTTCAGAGTTATTGTCTGTGAATCCCGATATACATGCTGAAAAGGTACAACTTCCTTAAGTTTTGTCCATGAGTGTATCTTTCAGAGTTATTGTCAGAATCCCGATATACATGCTGAAAAGGTACAACTTCCTTAAGTTTTGTCCAATATTTATATTGAGTATTCATTCAAAAGTAAAGAAGTAAGATAAAAGTAGTGAAGTATTCTCAAAACTAAAAAATAAGCTTTCCACTTTTTTTTAAAGGCGTCATTGAGTCGCCAAAACGTTAAAAAGACAAAAAACTTTTATTTAAAAAAAAAAAAGGTTGATGAAGTCTTCAAAACTAGAATTAATGGTTCTCGTCTATAAAAAGAATTCCCTAGAAGGTGCAGACAGGCAATTCCTCAGAAGGAGAGCTATAGCTAGAAGAACAAAAAAGGGCAGGTAGAATTGGTGGCATTGACACTGCCAAAGATTTCCTGGAAAGGTTCCAAGATCTGTTCAGAATATCAATCTGACCCCACCCAGCCAGAGCTGAAGACAGTTTGTCATTCGGTCTTGTCGTGATTCTATTTTAATTGTCAACCTTGGTGGCATCGATCGTCTCCTGCTGACGGCTTCCAGGGAACTCTGTCCAACTCTCTGACACTTTTCACATATCATATTATATTAGTTATCTACTGAAACCTTTTATTTATTTATTAAACAGGCGCCATATTGAAATATTTACCCCTATTGCAGAGGAAAATACAAAACAAATTATTTAAAAAAAGGCATCTCCTTATCGTGAAACTGAAAGTTGATGATGGCTTGCGCCATCTATCGGAATTAGTTGATATTTATTCCGATAGATGGCGCAAGCCATCAACAACTTTTAGTTGCATGATAAGGAGATGCCTTTTTTCATAATTAGAATTAAATATCAACAAATTTACATGTATTATTCTATAGAGTTCATAAAATTTATATAGACAAAGTGGCTGAGGTAAAAGGCTAGATCATTTAAATCAGGGAACAATCGATGTCTCACTTCTGTAAAGTTCGGACAGTCATAGATAAGGTGAAGAACAGTTTGTTCAGTTTCTCCACAGGAACAATTTGGTGCTTCTGATAGAGCTCTTTTATGTAAGTATTTCTGGAATTTTCCGTCTGATGTGACAAATTGAGGGAGTATAAAATTTAGATGAAACTGTATAGGAATTTCTTTCGGAAAAATATCTATAACCTTTTTTAAAATTTTTAAATTTCAAAATTTTGGTGATCCGCTTTCATCCTTTTAAAGCAAAACAAATATTACAATGTGAAAAATAGTACAAAATTAAATTTGTACTCGGATCAGGTGGATACCCTTTTTCTCAAATATTACAATGTTTAATTTTGCCGATTTATATAATTTTAATACAGTTAAACTGGTCTATAGCGTCCCCCTCTAAATAGCGCCTATACGTATACGTAATACATATTCTTCGTAGATCGCGAAATACGTGGTGTCGCTGGAGACCCGCTGGTGATTCTCCATCAAACTCTGCAGCGCTGGTAGAGGCGCCATATTTATTGTACGTAGTGTTATAATCCATATTATCTTTTTTTTTTAAATAGTGCAGACTGTGCACTTTGCATGTATTGACAAGATGTCAATAAAATTATTTTAATTGTCAAAATTGTCTAAATAGCGCCTCCCTCTCTATAGCGCCCGATTTTAAATACGTAGTACAATGCGATTTACCAGGTCTATTAGTATGAAACGCGAAAATTTTCAGTGAATTCAAAAGTTCACCAATTCCATACAACAAAAGATTTTTTATTCAAAGTAATTGCCCTGATTAGCTATACACTCGGACCACCTTTCAGGCAATTTTCGAATTCCTTGTCTGAAAAATTCTATTCCTTTTGAGTCGAACCAGTCAACAAGCCATTTTCGGAGTATGTCTGAGTTCGAAAATTCCTGGTTTTTTAGGGCGTGTCCTAAAGATGTGAAAAGGTGGTAGTCCGACGGCGCTAAGTCTGGTGAGTACGGCGGGTGGGGTAAGTTCCCAGCCCAAGTCTTTTATGGTGTTTTTGACCAATGTAGTGTTGTGGGCTGGAGCGTTGTCATGCTGCAGTATCAGCTTTTCACGCCATTCCGGTCTTTTTTCATTCAATGCCTCTCTCAAACTGTGCATTTTTTGTTCGTAGCGACTAGTATTGACCGTTTCGCCAGGTTTCAGGAGCTTGAAATATACTACGCCGGTCTGGTCCCACCATACGCAAAACATTGCCTTTTTTCCTAAGCGATTGGGCCTAGGCTTCCGTTTTTGGAAATTGGCCGAGCAGGCCCCACGACTTTTGGCGCATAGGATTGCTGAAGTGGATCGATTTCTCATCAGAAGTTACGATTCGGTGCAAAAATGACTTCTTTTCATGCCTGGCGAGCAGCCCTTCGCAGGTTACCAGACGCTGTTCTTGCTGCCTTTCGCTCAACTCGTGGGGGACCTATCTGGAAAGCTTTTGGGTCATTCTGAGGCTGTTTAAACGTAGGGAAACAGAACCTTGAGACACCTGGAGCTGTTTCGCGAGTTTCTCCTGCGTTTGGGTACTGTCGTTATCCAACAAAGCTTGCAGTTCAGCGTCCTCGAACTTTTGGTGCGGTTTTCCACGTGGTTCATTATCAAGTTCGAAATCGCCACTTTGGAATTTTTTAAACCACCTGTAACACTGTGATTTGCTCAGAGCGTGGTCGTTGTGAACTTCCTCGAGCATTCGGTGGGCTTCAGTGGCACTTTTCTTCCAGTTGAAGGCGAACAACAAAACTTCCCGCAAATGGGCACTTTTTGGCTCGGAAATCACCATTTTCCACGGGCTCCAGAAAATTTCCACGATTTGAATTTTTCTAAAACTCCACGCATGCTGATGCCACGTGAGTCAAAAAACAAAATGCCTTCAACAGCGCCACCGGCTCAAATAAAGTTGCACAGCGCCCTCTGGCAGCCATTTTCGCGTTTCATACTAATAGACCAGGTACATTAAAATTGACCTGTCTATAGCACCCCCTCTCTATAACACCCTATTTTGGTGAGTCCCAAGAGGGGGGCGCTATAGACAGGTTTAACTGTATTTAAACACATGTTGTAGAGGGTATGCACAGCGCGACGACATTTCAAGCACATCGCGAAAAATAGAAAACATACACACATGCACAAAAGCCTTTATTAGGGACTTGCCCCATACAGATTCTCCCAATTGGGTAAGGTAATAATCATCTTGTGTTATTTACATAGAAATTGAACTGACTTTAATCTTCGTCTCAAAGTCATTCACTTGTTGACTGGTCCTTACATAATGATGATCTAAAAAATGTATAGTAAGCTATTACCTTAGATTTGTTTGCTGATATTTTTGAAAGCAATACGTAGGGTGAAGTGTTGGTACATTTAATTTGTTGATATAGGGCCTTCCTTTCTGCATCAAGTGATGTACAATTAAGCAGGTAATGGGGGGAGTTCTTCAGTAATTTCCCTGTCACACAGTGTACATAGAAAAACAGAAAACAAAAATTAACAATAATTGTTGAGAAGTTGTTAATATTATAATCCCTTTGGTAAAATTATAAATGAAAGAAAATTCTCTCTGAGGAAAGAGTTTCCTTTTATATAACGACAATACAAGCTTTCGAGCTCAACAGCTCTTCGACAGGTTTAACTACGTTACTGTGTTTTTTATATATATTGCCACGTGGAAAACTTCAGGAGAAGACAACAATTTATTTGAGGCAAGGATAGAACTAAAAGTGATAAACAAAAGATAAGCAAAGAGGGAAGTTTACAGAGTAGCAAAGTATAAACACCGAAAATGATAATCTGGTAATAAAATAATACATACTTTTCGACATAACTCCTTCCCTATGGGAGCTGTGACCCACAGCTTGCAATTATGATAGTAACTGACATTGATATGACGTGCTTCTGTCAAGGATTCCATCGAAGTCTTGGAACTTTGTCCCTAGTACCTTTGCGTCTTTTTTTTTCTTGCGGCGTGAAGAGCGGCTTTGTCGTCGTATCGTCTATAAGGACATCATCATCTTCGAGGGAAGTCTTGGTTTTAGCACAGCGGTGGAATCCTGGGGCCAGTCTCCGAAAATATATATCACAGCACCCATGGATTCAAAGTCTTCTCGGCGGTCTTCAGTTTGTCTTCCCTAACTTACCCAGCATCTCCACCAAAATGCCACGTGGAAAATTAGGGAAGACAAAAATTTCAGGAGGAGACAACAATTTATATCAGGCAAGGACAGAACTAAAAGTGATAAACAAAAGATAAGCAAAAAGAGGGAAGTTTACAGAGTAGCAAAGTATAAAAACCGAAAATGATACTCTGTTAATAAAATAATACATACTTTTCGACAATATTGTAGTTTGGTTGAATTGCTTGCATAATTTTTATATCTTATTGATTTACCTAAGTTTTTAAATATGTCATATAGCTATGTGGGATGGTTACGTGTGGCTTGCGGAAAGGCCGTTGATAAGATTATAATTATTTTTATAAAATAATTTATTTATAGCCAGAAATATATAAAGAGAAAAGAAATAACGGCCGTTGGAAGCAAGCCTTGTTGTTTGCGATGCGCGTGGCCAGAGAGTTCCGGATGCCGCCCGCGCATGCGTAGTGAGGTGTTCTCCCAGCTCGCGCTTGCCGAAGCGTAGTGAGGCCGCCACACTACTGCTCGTATGGGTATTGAAGCTTTGTCCGCGCTCGCTGAAGCAAAGTGTGGTCGCCATAGCTATATAGATGCGCGTAGATACAATTTTAAGGTAGACCGTGACAGAGAATAAAGTCCGTTCGTGTTTACCTCTCCTCGTGTCTATTTTTTTCAATGTGACAATATTAATAGATGACACTTATAATCGCCTTATAATGAAATATGTCTAACTGGCCTTTTTTTTTTTGTACATATTGTTTACGGAAGAGCATTGCTCGATGCAAATATTTATATGTAATTCTTTTGCCCTAAAATCTTATGTCCATAGTTTGCTTAAATACCATTTATAAGATATCACCTTTCATTGTAGTATACTAGCCGAATGACCCGGGCAACGCCCGTGTTTTACCCGATTGAATGTTTTTATTCAAATACTATTTGTTACAATTATAAATTGGCGCCTTGAATAAATGCATATATTAGTTAATAACTATAGCCTATGTGCTTTATCTGTCTATGTACTGTTGGCTTCCGTAGGCGTCTCATACTGGGAAAAAGAAAGAGAGGATTCCATTTAGTTATTAACTAATATATGCATTTATTTAAGGAGCGATCCGCTCCAACACAATAGTTACAAAAACGAAAAAGCGAGTGGGGGAGGCATGATATACAGTGGTCTAACCACCGCAACAATGGACTTGATTGTTACATAGAAACTCCATTGTTGGAAGTTACTTTGTGCTCCACTGTTGCTACTGTAAGTTTGTGGCCTACAGTGGTCTAACCACCGCAACAATGGACTTGATTGTTACATAGAAACTCCATTGTTGGAAGTTACTTTGTGCCCAACTGTTGCTACTGTAAGTTTGTGGCCTACAGTGGTCTAACCACCGCAACAATGGACTTGATTGTTACATAGAAACTCCATTGTTGGAAGTTACTTTGTGCCCCATTGTTGCGACTGTAAGTTTGGGGTCTACAGTGATCTAACCACCGCAACAATGAACTTGATTGTTACATTGCGACTCCATTGTTGTAAGTTACTTTGTGCCCCACCGTTGCTACTGTAAGTTTGTGGCCTACAGTGATCTAACCACCGCAACAATGGACTTGATTGTTACATAGCGACACCATTGTTGGTAGTTACTTTGTGTCCCACTGTTGCTACTGTAGGTTTGTGGTATACAGTGATCTAACCACCGCACAACAATGGATTTGATTGTTACATATGGTCTCGATTGTTGGAAATTACTTTAAAGGAAATTGTTGCAGTGTAGGTGTGTGGTCTACAGTGATCTAACCACCGCACAATGGACTTGATTGTTACATTGCGATTCCATTGTAGGAAGTTACTTTGTGCCCACTGTTGCGACTGTAAGTTTGGGGTCTACAGTGATCTAACCACCGCAACAATGAACTTGATTGTTACATTGCGACTCCATTGTTGGAAGTTACTTTGTGCCCCACCGTTGCTACTGTAAGTTTGTGGTCTACAGTGATCTAACCACCGCAACAATGGACTTGATTGTTACATAGCGACACCATTGTTGGAAGTTATTTTGTGCCCCACTGTTGCTACTGTAGGTTTGTGGTATACAGTGATCTAACCACCGCACAACAATGGATTTGATTGTTACATATGGTCTCGATTGTTGGAAATTACTTTAAAGGGCATTGTTGCAGTGTAGGTGTGTGGTCTACAGTGATCTAACCACCGCAACAATGGACTTGATTGTTACATAGCGACTCCATTGTTGGAAGTTACTTTGTGCCCACTGTTGCCACTGTAAATTTGTGGCTTACAGTGGTCTAACCACAGCAACAATGACCTTGATTGTTGCCTATCCAGTCCATTGTTGGAAGTTACTTTGTGCCCATTGTTGCTACTGTAAGTTTGTGGTCTACAGTGATCTAACCACAACAACAATAGATTTGATTATTGCCCATCCACTCCATTGTTGGAAGTTACTTTGTGCCCACTGTTGCCATTGTAAATTTGTAGTCTACAGTGATCTAACCACAGCAACAATGGACTCGATTGTTGCCTATCCACTCCATTGTTGGAAGTTACTTTGTGCCTCATTGTTGCTACTGTAAGTTTGTGGTCTACAGTGATCTAACCACAGCAACAATGGACTTGATTGTTACAAGCGAGTCCATTGTTGAAAGTAACTTAGTGCCCCATTGTTGCTACTGTAAGTTTGTGGCCTACAGTGATCTAACCAACGCAACAATGGACTTGATTGTTACATAGCAACTCCATTGTTGGAAGTTACTTTGTGTCCCACTGTTGCTACTGTAAGTTTGTGGCCTACAGTGATCTAACCACCGCAACAATGGACTTGATTGTTACATTGCGACTCCATTGTGGGAAGTTACTTTGTGCCCCATTGTTGCTTCTGTAAGTTTGTGGCCTACAGTGATCTAACCACCGCAACAATGGACTTGATTGTTATATAGCAACTCTATTGTTGGAAGTTACTTTGTGTCCCACTGTTGCTACTGTAAGTTTGTGGCCTACAGTGATCTAACCACCGCAACAATGGACTTGATTGTTAAATAGCGACTCCATTGTTGAAAGTAACTTAGTGCCCCATTGTTGCTACTGTAGGTTTGTGGCCTACAGTGATATAACCACCGCAACAATCGACTTGATTGTTACATAGCAACTCCATTGTTGGTAGTTACTTTGTGTTCCACTGTTGCTACTGTAAGTTTGTGGCATACAGTGATCTAACCACCGCAACAATGGACTTGATTGTTACATTGCGACTCCATTGTTGGAAGTTACTCTTTGCCCCATTGTTGCTACTGTAAGTTTGTGGCCTACAGTGATCTAACCACCGCAACAATGGACTTGATTGTTACATATGGTCTCGATTGTTGGAAATTACTTTAAAGGGCATTGTTGCAGTGTGGGTGTGTGGCCTACAGTGATCTAACCACCGCAACAAGGGACTTGATTGTTACATAGCAACTCCATTGTTGGAAGTTACTTTGTGTCCCACTGTTGCTACTGTAAGTTCGTGGCCTACAGTGATCTAACCACCGCAACAATGCACTTGATTGTTACATTGCGACTCCATTGTTGGAAGTTACTTTGTGCCTCATTGTTGCTACTGTAAATTTGTGGTCTACAGTGATCAAACCATCAAAATAATGGACTTGATTGTTACATAGCAACTCCATTGTTGGAAGTTACTTTGTGCCTCATTGTTGCTACTGTAAATTTGTGGTCTACAATGATCAAACCATCAAAATAATGGACTTGATTGTTACATAGCGACTCCACAGACAAAAGATTCCTCAATAGAAGAGGTAACATAGGGATATGAGACAGTTGTGAACAAGCATTTCCTGAAGATAGACAAGCGATTCATCAATAGAAGAGGTAACATAGGGATATGAGACAGTTGTGAACAAGCATTTCCTGAAGATAGACAAGCGATTCATCAATAGAAGAGGTAACATAGGGATATGAGACAGTTGTGAACAAGCATTTCCTGAAGACAGACAAGCGATTCCTCAATAGAAGAGGTAACATAGGGATATGAGACAGTTGTGAACAAGCATTTCCTGAAGACAGACAGGCGATTCTTCAATATAAGAGGTGACATATGGATATGAGACAGTTGTGAACAAGCATTTCCTGAAGACAGACAGGCCATTCCTCAATAGAAGAATTGACATAGGGATATGAGACAGTTGTGAACAAGCATTTCCTGAAGACAGACAAGCGATTCCTCAATAGAAGAGGTAACATAGGGATATGAGACAGTTGTGAACAAGCATTTCCTGAAGACAGACAAGTGATACCTCAATAGAAGAGGTAACATAGGGATATGAGACAGTTGTGAACAAGCATTTCCTGAAGACAGACAGGCGATTCTTCAATATAAGAGGTGACATATGGATATGAGACAGTTGTGAACAAGCATTTCCTGAAGACAGACAGGCCATTCCTCAATAGAAGAATTGACATAGGGATATGAGACAGTTGTGAACAAGCATTTCCTGAAGACAGACAAGCGATTCCTCAATAGAAGAGGTGACATAGGGACATGAGACATTTGTGAACAAGCATTTCCTGAAGACAGACAAGCGATTCCTCAATAGAAGAGGTGACATAGGGACATGAGACAGTTGTGAATAAGCATTTACTGAAGACAGACAAGCAATTCCTCAATAGAAGAAGTGACATAGGGACATGAGACATTTGTGAATAAGCATTTACTGAAGACAGACAAGCAATTCCTCAATAGAAGAAGTGACATAGGGACATGAGACATTTGTGAATAAGCATTTACTGAAGACAGACAAGCAATTCCTCAATAGAAGAAGTGACATAGGGATATGAGACAGTTGTGAACAAGCGTTTCCTAAAGAAAGACAAGCTATTCCTCAATAGAAGAGGTGACATAGGGACATGAGACAGTTGTGAACAAGCATTTCCTGAAGACAGACAAGCGATTCCTCAATAGAAGAGCTGACATAGGGACATGAGACAGTTGTGAACAAGCATTTCCTGAAGACAGACAAGCGATTCCTCAATAGAAGAGGTATCATAGGGATATGAGACAGTTGTGAACAAGCATTTCCTAAAGACAGACAAGCGATTCCTCAATAGAAGAGGTGACATAGGGATATGAGACAGTTGTGAACAAGCATTTCCTGAAGACAGACAAGCGATTCCTCAATAGAAGAGGTAACATAGGGATATGAGACAGTTGTGAACAAGCATTTCCTAAAGACAGACAGGCGATTATTCAATAGAAGCCAAGACTTGACATAGCGATATGAGGATCGCTAAAAACAAGCGTTCTCTAAAGACAGATAAGCGATTCCCCAATAGAAGAGAAGAGGCAACATAGGGATATGAGACAGTTGTGAACAAGCATTACCTAAAGACAGACAGGCGATTATTCAATAGAAGCAAAGACTTGACATAGCGATATGAGGCATCGCTAAAAACAAGCGTTCTCTAAAGACAGACAAGCGATTCCTCAATAGAAGGGGGATAGTGACATTGGTTTATGAGACATATGAAGACAGACTTTCCATTAGGAAAGACACGCATGCGACCTCAGTACAGAAGCTATGAACTAACCTATATCTGTGAGACTGTTGTTAGACCAAACGTTCCTTCAAGGACAGACGAGATGATGGTAGGTGAGACGTCTTCATTGATCCACCTCCAGAATAGGTCAGCGGGACAATGCGACAACTAATTAGGCTTAAGACGCACGACTTAATAAACTGTCCCGTCCTTGAGCTCGACATGTGGGTCAACACGCTGCTAATCTTGACCCCAGTAATACGCTCCTCGCAAAATTAGCCTCGTTCTCAGATTGCATGAGTTGCATAATTCAACGGCAGCGCTCCCATATGTTAGACGCCAAACTGTATTTACATATTAAGCAATACCTTTCTTTCATGCAAATAGTTGTACAAATGAAACTTGTGTTTGTGACTTTTTTTTTATCTGAAAATAAAATATATTTATCGACTCCTTAGACAATATTAACCAAAATCAAATTTAATTCGCTAAAATAATAAAAAATTAAAAAGAGGAAGAATTATTTTACACAATCACACAGCCAGGGAGTCTTCCCCACCGCATGAGTGTCCTCTTCCAGGCAATAACGGGGTCCTCAATGCCACACCAACCTGTACGAAGTACCGATAGATTCGGGACTTTGCTGGTGCAAGGATGGCTAGGTCGTCGTTTTCAAAGCTGGTTCCGAAGATCCAGGGCTGTTGGTCAGGGGGCTCCCGATGATACTGAAGGCATCCCGGACGAGCGGCCTGATGTTACGGCAGCCCCAGTATCGGTGGCCAAAGGAGCCGTCGGCAGACCCGCAGTCAGGGCAGGGCGGACCGTCAAATTCTGAATGGTCTGGGTTAGACAAGGCATTCAGTGCCAATCTGAAGGTGACGTCGGCGTTGTGAGCCGAGAAGGTGCAGCGCCGGAGCGAAGGTAGGTCAGTCAACCCCGAATGGCATGTCGACGATCGACACCCATCTTACCAGGAACTGGGTGGTCGGAAGAGTTGCAAGGCGCGGGAGTTCCATGGCGCGACGGGCAGAGCGTGTAATGATTATGGTGAACAGCGTGGTCGTCTCGCGTAGGACAATGGCCTCATCCAGACTAGGCTTCCGGAAGTTCACCTGGAGGCTCTCCGCTACCACCGTCTAGGCAGAAGGCGGCGTCAGTGAGAACGAAGCGCGTAGGGCGGACGATGTAGATGTCGCCCAGGTCCCGGACTCGAGCGCCGACCCAGCGCGAGGGGAACATGATATTCGGTGGGCGGAAGAACCGGCAGCCGCCGATGATGGGGTGATCCAGCAGATGGGTCGTTGGGGCCACTCGGTGGTTTAGACTCAGGATGCTTGAGATTTGCTCCCACATTCTCAGCAGCCGGACACGCCGCGGCTGGAGTCTGATGCCGTCATGTGAAGGTCTTAGCCAGGAGTCGCTCGTCACCCAGGAGAAGCCATTTTTCCCTCCACGGAGCGCGACCTGGACACTCTTTAGACACGCAAGATGGAGCTGTGTGCCTATATCCATTAGGCCGAGCCTCCCGTGACCACGGGCCTTGCTAGGATGCCGGCAGGAAGCATGCCGTGTGATCGGACATCCAGGTAGGTACTAGTGTAAGTGGTGCTCGATGGAAGATAGAACCAGGGAGTTGGCGGCCCTGGCTCGCCCCAACATTCATATTGTTACGTTGTACCCAGACGCTATTCGTGTTCTTGTCTACTCGGGATGCCACAAATATACACATGTGAGTTCGAAAGGATTGCAGCTAAAGTTAGCGCTTTATTGTATCTCACTAACAGAAGGAATACAACAAGTGGGACTTGCCTTCAATTCCCCGTCGGAAGTATCCTTGGCGCCGTGGATGTCCTCTTGTGGAACCCCCCGCTCCACACTATTCAAGTCCAGCCTGGACTTACACCGGCTTGTAGGCCGCTCCGATGTCAGGCTCTCCTGGCACCACCTTGCAGGATCATCCACACGCCCGGAGACAAGTCGCCACGTCTTCTCCTTGCCGCAGATGTAACCAGACTCTGTCCCCTCCCACACAGGAATGCCGTTTTAGCGCCTGCCACAAGGCAGCGGGGGCCGCTAGCGTTCACCCCTCTTTCCCCAACTTTACTCTGGTATCTTGGCCTTGTCGTCCACGTTACAATATCTTTATCAGGTATGATTAAGAATGCTGAAGTAATGCAGTATACTTTCTAAATAGATACTTTTTTCAATCAATTTTAAGATTTTAGTTATTCAAAAAATATATTTAGAGAGAGAGAGAGCCAAATGAAGCGTTATATATATATATATATATATAATTTTTGAAACTGTTCCTACTCAAAATCGACGCCTTGGTAAAGTTCCAATGACAGGTTCGTCTTCCCTTTTTCCTGGAAGAGTTAAAGTGAATAGATAGAAAATTACTTATTGCTCTACTCAACACTACCGATTATTTTTGCAGAAATTTTGCAAGATGTGAATCGATTCTATATGGATTGACAGGAACATGAACCCACACGAAGTTTATAATATAATATAATGCGGCTTATGATTGTAGAACGACATTTGAAAATTATCCCGCAAATATTTCTTTTGAACGAAAAATCGAAATTTATTTTGAGGAGAAATAACCATTATTTCTAACCTTAAGGATGAAGTATGAAAGGATAAATTGTGAAGAGTAATGATAAACGGAAAAATAAAGTGTCCAGGGATGGGAATCGAACCCACAGTGTTCCGCTTACCGGGCAGATGCCATGTCCACTGGGCTACGAAGTTTTTTGATAAGGGATGAGGGGGGGATAGACATTCATTTGAAAAACAAAAGGCATGGAGGGGTGAATAGACATATAACTAAAGGAATTAATAAAAAAGACATCTCCTTATCGTGCAACTAAAATTTGCTGATGGCTTGCGCCATCTATTGGAATAAATATTAACTATTCTGTTGATTTTTAATTATTTCAGAATTGGCCGCCAAATACCCATTCTTGATTAATCAAGAAAAGTTAACCACGTACGCTGTTGGCACTCGTCAGCGTGGTGTAAGCTGTACCTCAACGACCAAAAAATTGCTCATTCTGGAATAATAATAAAAATAATCAACAGAATAGTTGATATTTATTCCGACAGATAGCGCAAGCCATCAGCAACTTTCAGTTCCACGATAAGGAGATGCCTTTTTTTCTTATTTTATCTACCTTATCAAAGTACAATTTCATATTTGAACTATTTTTTCGTAAAGGAATTGAGCTTATAAAGAAAGTTCTCTAGTCTTTCTTCTTCTTTCTTATCTCCACTCAATCATATTAAGGTATCAAGCTTGTAAAGCTTGAGACTTTTGATGGTGTCTGTCGGGGAAGAGTAGAGCTCATCAATGGATGAGTCAATACAGTCAATAATGTGCTTGAAAACAAGGTGAGAGGAATGGTGTCTGTCGGGGAAGAGTAGAGCTCATCAATGGATGAGTCATTACAGTCAATAATGTGCTTGAAAACAAGGTGAGAGGAATGGTGTCTGTCGGGGAAGAGTAGAGCTCATCAATGGATGAGTCAATACAGTCAATAATGTGTTTTGAGGGTTGCAGGTTGACACTTAGTACATAGTGGGAAAACCTTGCAGCCATTCTGAAAAGTCATTGTCCCCGTAGATGACCATAAAATTCTCTAGTGGATAAAATTAATGGAAAGAAATCGATGGGGAAAGAAAAATTTAATTGATGCGCGTTGTTTGGAAATGGTGTAGATATAAATTGAATAACTTAAGATAGAGAAGCATTATGTCACTGGAGACCAAGGCCTGCTCAAAGACAATGAAACTAATGAATACATCTATACCTTCTTAGAAATATATATACATTTGTTCATATACCATTGTCCTTCAGACAAAGACAGGATCAACCTGAACCGCTCTCAGTTCAATGTTGAGATAGAACCTATATTGGTGAACGCCAGGATGACCAGGGCGTCGTCACCCAGACCTCGCCCGAAGACCCTGCTCTGCAGGTCAGGGGGTCGCCATAAGAACAGAATAAGTTTGCTTTGTCAAATTATATTGACAAATATTTGCATTTTTTAAAAATCTTATTTCAGGTTTTAGTGGGAAGGATTTTGTTTTCGTTTGATAGTGAACCAATCTCTCCCGCCTTCTCATTGGATGAATGTGGCCATGTCTGTATATATAAGGGGGCTATGGTATTGCGAGACAGGAGTGTGGTGGATTATCGTGTGGAGACGCTTAAAGTGTTCTCTGCGTGCTTTATCCGTGTCTGGTGATCTCCTCGCATACCTGTGTAACCCCGGTCCGATCCCTACCAACGCTAGAATAAAGATAAGTACTGTTTTTTAAATTTTATTTAACAAATTGTGAGTTATTATTACCTCTATATATACCTAATATTTACCTCTTTTTTTGTTGTTGAACTCTTGAGTGTACGCTTTTTGTGTGTTTAGTTACTATTACTTTAGGTCCTAGTTTATTGCATTTTGTGTTAACCCGAACAAAGTAACTTTTGTCAGCTTTACTAGGAAAAAAATAAAGGAAAAATTGTGACTAATAGTTTTAATTTCTCATATATAAAGCTACGTCTGAAACTAGATATAAGAACATTATTATTCTAGTACCGTTTAGTGTGCGTGTGTGGGGCTCGTGAACGCTCAACCAGGGCCGGGGTATTAAACTTATTGGCTGCACCAGGTATTATAGTCTAGAAATACATACAATTAGAACACACAACCCCTGATAGGATTTTTATCTGAGAACATAGAGGGTCGGTGAAAGAATGATCTAAACCGTTGGTTTTCGACCACTACGACCCAGGTTCGATTCCCGCATTGGGCACTTTTTCTGATAAAAAAATGCTCCAATAGACATCGATTCTTGCAAAAGTCCAACCCCACCAGCAAGTGCAAGTAATCAAACGGGGCTCTGGCATATTTGTAAGTGCAAAGTCGAACTGCTTTTCACATGTGTAGGCATGTGGTACACTTACAGTAAAAGCAGTCGCCTACTTCTACCCAACATATGATTACCATGGCCTGTACCACGTGTACTAGGAATAACAAAAAAAAATTGAGAACACAAGCAAAAAATCGTTTTTAAAACCTGGATCAGTGAAAGAAAAACTTTTTTTCTCTAAAATTTCTGGAGATTTTTTCCTCTTATTTATTTATTTATTATCAGTTGCAAACAAGACACGCTATATCCTATCTGGATAATTGCGCATGAAACTATTTACAATAATTCATATTGTAGCAGAATTGGTAACAGAATTATCAAAAAGAAAATAAACAATTAAGAAAAAGAGCATTGAATAAACATATACATTAAACAAATAAGCAACAACATAAGCAGATAGAAGAAATCGCTTCCTCTTTATATTATAAATATAAGAAATTGACACTATATATTTTTAATGTCCTTACAGCAATGATATATTAACGGGAATTCCACTGGTGAGCTAAGTCCTCTCATTAATTTTTCATTACAGTAAGGGCAGTATAAAAACTAAAATAGAATTATCCGATTTCTCTTCATCACACCACTTTACAATATTGCAAATAATAATATCAACCAATTGACTAATATACATAGCAATAATTTTTCTTAAATACTAAAATATAAAACTTCATAAATAATCCTAAATATGCAAAAAACAGCTTATATATATATGTATAAATAAATATATGGCATATACTGGATATAAATTACACTGGTCAACAAGATTTTTGCACAAGAGAACCTGATTATGTTTCTAGTGTAACTTTTCATGCTGAACTCAAAATTATAATCAGAAATTTCCCATCACCTATGGTTTTTGCGTGACGGTCTTTTTTTAGTATTGGGATAAATACAGTAAAAAATGCAAACAATGTTACGTAAGCAGTTTTGCATAACACTTATTACATTACACTGGTTTATCAAAAAATATTTTTCTTTGTTCACGAAGAAATAGCATCTTATCTACATGTCCTGAATCCAAATATACCATTAGTTTTTTTCTATTACGCAATATTTCTGAGATACACCTACTTGAAATTTGGAAATATTGTTAATATATAGGCATATATGAACGAAACATATTTATTTATTGAAAAGCAGTGACAGTGGATTTTCTTCTATACTTTGCTTGTGGTAGATCCCTCTTGAGTGTCCAGCAGTAGTCGGCAAGCATAGCGGGACTCCATTTACCTTGGTACCGCTTCTCCATGCTTGATATATCTTGATGGAACCTCTCACCATGCTCATCGCTAACTGCGCCAAGATTGTCTGGAAAGAAATCTAGATGTGAATGCAGGAAATGGATCTTGAGGGACATGTTACCTCCCAGTGCCTTGTAGGAAAGCAACAGATCATTAACTATGTCTCGGTAATTTTCAACCTTGACACTTCCTAAGAAGTTTTTGCAAACGTTTCTAAAGGAATTCCATGCTGCTGCTTCAACTTCATTCAAACTATTTTGAAAATTTCCATCCTGCTGCAATTCTCGAATCTGAGGTCCAACGAAAATGCCTTCTTTAATCTTCGCTTCACCTATACTAGAAAATATTTGTTTTAGGTAGGCAAATCCACTGGCATTTCGATCCATTGCCTTGACAAAGTTCTTCATTAATACCAGTTTAATATGTAATGGTGGTAAGTAAATATTTTCTGAATCGATCAGGGGTAGATTTGCAATATTTCTATATCCTGGAGTAAAGATTTTACGGTTTGGCCAGATTTTTTTAATGTAATGCCTTTCCCTATCTCTGCTATCCCACTCACACAGAAAACAACAATTTTTTGTATATCCAAGCTGTAATCCACGCAAGAGAGCAACGACTTTCAAATCGCTGCATATTTTCCAACCGTATCTTTCATATTCTATCTTTTTCAAAAGCAGTTTCATGTTTTCGTAAGTCTCTTTCATGTTGGATGCATGTGCTATTGGCACTGATGGGAACTTATTTATATTGTGAAGGAGAACAGCTTTCATACTAATTTTGAAGAATCAATGAATAAACGCCACTCTTCTGTATCATGGTCATGACCAAGCGCTTCCATTAGACTAACAACATCATTGCAATATACTAAATCATTCTCTTGTGAATAGAAGTCTTGAAATTCATCTTGACGCTTGCGAAAAAAGCATACTTTTGTGCCTTTATGCAGCAGATTCCAGCCTTTTAACCTAGAGCCTAAAAGTTCACTCTGTTTTTTGGATAAATCTAAATCACGTACGAGGTCGTTCAAATCTCCTTGGGTTAATAAATGAGGTTCAGATAAAGCACCTGCTTCAAAATTTGTGTCATCCCACTGTTGCTCTCGTCTATCTGAATATTACATTTTCAGAAGGCTGTGGAACAGGTAAAATATCACTATGAGGAACCGGTCTCATAGCAGAAGGCAAATCTGGATATTCAACTGTATGTCTTGATTTGGATTTAATACCTGTAGTCTTTGTCAAACAAAAATAACAGTCTGAAGAATGGTCTTTAGGTTCCCTCCATATCATTGGAACCGCAAAAGGCATATGACGTTCACCTTTAATCCACCCTGTAAGATGTCGAACACAAATTACACAACAATGGTGAGGAGCCCAAGTCTTATCTTGGTCACCGACTTTAAAGCCAAAATAAAGTTCATAGCACTTTTTGATGAGCGGTGTAAAGTTTCGCCTTTGAACTTTGAAAGTTAATTCCCCACAAATATAACAGAAAATATCAGGAATATTAATGCAACGCCTCGGCATATCGACACAGTCTAGTGCACACGATTTATAAAAGCAAATCGATAGAGAAGAATAAACTAATCACTTCAAATTTACCTGTCACTTCTGCTGCAAATCTATTAAACAAATCGTGTTAGGTTGAATTTAAATATATATATTAAAACTGTTAATGAGCAAATAGCATTACAGAGCTTGTCGTTATTTTTGAGTTGAAAGCAAAACAGATTATAATATTATATAATAATAAATTATATATTTTTTCAATTAAAATTTCAATAATTTGTTATTTAAATTAATATTTATGATTCTTAAAGAGCAAAATTTAATTAATAACAAATAAAATAAATCTTTTGACTCCACACACCAACTCTTCTTGTCAAAAATAAAGCGCTAGCTTAGTTAATGATGTAACTTAAAAAATGCTTACGTAACATTGGTTGCATTTATTACTGTATTTATCCCAATACTAAAAAAAGACCATCAGGCAAAAACCATGGGTGATGGGAAATTTCTGATTAGATTTTTGAGTTCAGCATGAAAAGTTACACTAGAAACACCATCAGGTTCTCTTGTGCAAAAAAAAAAGTTTTTTTTTGTAGACCTGTGTTATTGATCAGCTAGTATTTCTAGGGGCAATACGCCTCTCTTTATCAAGGCTTTTCTTTGATTTAAACTAAATCACGCGGGCATGTGATCCACTAACGCTATACAAGACTAAAGCGAGAAACCATTTAAATAAAATATATATAACTGTACATACATGATTACTTGAAATTGTATCCATTATTCCTGTAGAAGGGCAGCTTGCGCCCGAAAGCTCGAATGATTTTTCAAATAAAGAAACTTATCCTTTTTGAATCTATTCGTTATTACAGTATAAAAATGTTTTTAATTCAAAAAGAATCATACGTGTCTATAATAGTTTCAAATTCTTATAACAGATGGCGCTAGCTAATGTATCATATAATATTATATAATATATTATAGCGTAGAAATCAAGTCTTTGTATATCTGGAGATGTGACAGTATTTATTGATGGCGTCAGTACGACTAGTCGACAATTATCAACCAATCAACCAAACTATCTATAGCTAAAGAATATCGAGCAAGCAAGCTAGGTAACTAAATGATGATTCTACAAATAATAAATCTGTTTCCAAATATTTTCATTGAATACTTAAATTAAATAATAAATTATTTCTTCGCTATACAATATTGTTACAAATTAGTAACCCTCTTAAATTTAACATACATTTACTTTATTATTATTATTGGCGCGGTAGGGGGCGGTGTGCCCTAGGTGCCCTTAAAATTAGATATTGAGGGACCAGTCTCCCACGTGGAGACAATTTCAAGCTGGAGGTTCAGTAAGACGCCAGAGACCAGCTGTGTTGTTATCCAAGACGAGGCAAGATTAACTAAGCATTAGTTTATTTCCTATTATCATCTATATTTTATATACAAGTCAAAAGAGATCACTAGCAGAGTATTATTCCTTTTGGTTTCCAGAGCTCAACAGTCTATGAGCCTAATACTCTGCACACCAGCCTCACTTTTACACTGATCTTTATTAATCAAAATGTTTCATTTTATCCTATTTTACATATCTATTTTACTATCTATTATGTTGGGGAAACAACTTGACAGAACTTTGGAATACAACTGTAAAGGTCATGGGGAGAATATTAGACTGGTGTGGGAACAATAAGTTGACCGTATCTGAAGAGAAAACGAAAATCTTTTACTTGTTTAATAGCAAAAATAGCTGCAAAAATTCCGAACACTATCACTGCCAATCGGTTGGAAAAACTGAAGATTATGGGAATAACTTTTAAAAATCATATAAATAAAAATAAATTGGATTTTGTGCCCCATATTGATGAGATTATTACTAAGAGAAATAGAGCTAGTGGATTTGCGTGCTTCCCAGTGTTTAATTATGTTGATTTCACGATGATTTGTATATAATTTCCGATATACACGCAATTATCCTAATTGTGGATATGGCGTGTCTTTGCAACTGTTAAATAAATAAATATTTTACATATATTTCATACATTACACAAAAACAACAAAAAAGACAGTTTTTTTTTGCTTATCCCTAGTACACGTGGTACAGGCCATGATAATCATGGTGGGTAGTTAGCGACTGCTTTTTTTACTGTAAGCGCACCACATATCTACACAGGTGAAAGCAGTTCGACTTTGCACTTACAAATGTGCCAGAGCCCCGTTTGGTTACTTGCACTCGCTGGTGGGGTTGGACTTTTGCAATAATCGGGGGGCCATTGGAGCACTTTTTTTTTAATTTATTTTTTTAAACAGAAAAAAGTGTCCAATGCGGGGATCGAACCCGGGTCGTAGTGGTCGTAAACCAAAGGGTTTAACCAGCCTTCCACCGACCCAAAAGACAGTAAATTTACATAATACCTACAATTTAGGTGCGTCTGATATTTGCACATATAAAGAAAACGATTATAATCCAATACTATTATATTGTTGTTAGTGGCCATCAAGTTGAGTTTGACTTTTGGTAACTATATGGACAAATATTCTATAATTTGATATGATGCATTAGCGCGCCATCTGTTATGAAAATTCGAAACTATTATAGACGCGTATGATTCTTTTTTTTATTAAACAATATCTAGTGATCTTAATGAAATTGAAAAATTAATAGAAGAACCTGGCTCATCAGTGGTGAACCCTCCAGACGGTTTCGCCAGTTTAATCTACTTAAAATACAATATAACGCGGCTGATGATTTTAAAACGAAATTGAAATTATACCGCGAATGTTTCTTTTATAAAAATCGAAATTTATTAAAACGAAAATTGAAATTATACCGCGAATGTTTCTTTTATAATTTATAATTTCGATTTTTATAAAAGAAACATTCGCGGTATAATTTCAATTTTCGTTAATCTACTTAACACGCGTAGCTGTTTACATAACTAGATATTTGGTTCATATAGTTTTATCAGTAATGTTTGATACAGAAGAGGTTTGCCAGTGTCTTCTTCTGTGTATGACATTGGCCAAATACATTTGGCTCTTCCGCCTTTTAGGGCGATTTCTCCCCTCAAGGACAAGAGAATGTCCTTCTTCATTACAAGAATGGAGTCAAAAGCTAATCCTGGCTTTCATTTTGTCCTCTTTTGTGTTGTTAGCCCTCCCATTAGGATGTTTTCCTCCTTCTACCAGAGTTGTACTCACATTTGGAGATACAAATTGGGGTTTTCTATTCATTGTGATTGAGACCAAATGGCATTTCTCAAAACCTTCCAGTACTTTAGAGTTATAGTACTGAGATTTTTTAGAGTATGGTTATATTACACTTATTTTATTTATTTTTTGCGTCTTTATTTTTCAACTTTATTGAATTTTGACCAATGACAAAGTTGTTTTCATGGGATTTCTCTACAACTAGGAGAATTTATAAATAATTACTTTTAAAGATATTTCTATGAAAATTAGACACTGCAGCCAGTTAGAGTTTTTTTTATTTTTCTCAACGTTTCGACAAAAATCTTTTGTCTTCGTCAGAAAAAAAATAAAAAACTCTAACTTGGTCGAAGTGTCTATTTTTCATAGAAATATGAATGCTGGCCAGGCAGCCTCTATCTTTATGATATTTTTAAAGAGTTTTTTTTTTTGTTTGTAAAAAAATGGAATAAAGAGGGAATAATCTCTCGAAATATATTTTAAATTTGTTTTATTTCACAGATCCAGGGATGTATTTTAAAACTAATTACACTCATAAACAAAACTTAAGGAAGTTGTACCTTTTAGCATGTATATCGGGATTCAGACAATAACTCTGAAAGATATTACAGTGACCTTTATTGAAGACACACATATATACACTCATGGACAATACTTAAGGAAGTTAAACCTTTTAGCATGTATATCGGGATTCAGACAATAACTCTGAAAGTTATTACAGTGACCTTTATTGAAGACACACATATATACACTCATGGACAATACTTAAGGAAGTTAAACCTTTTAGCATGTATATCGGGATTCAGACAATAACTCTGAAAGTTATTACAGTGACCTTTATTGAAGACACACATATATACACTCATGGACAATACTTAAGGAAGTTGTACCTTTTAGCATGTATATCGGGATTCAGACAATAACTCTGAAAGATATTACAGTGACCTTTATTGAAGACACACATATATACACTCATGGACAATATTTAAGGAAGTTAAACCTTTTAGCATGTATATCGGGATTCAGACAATAACTCTGAAAGATATTACAGTGACCTTTATTGAAGACACACATATATACACTCATGGACAAAACATAAGAAAGTTGTACCTTTTAGCATGTATATCGGGATTCAGACAATAACTCTGAAAGATATTACAGTGACCTTTATTGAAGACACACATATATACACTCATGGACAATACTTAAGGAAGTTGAACCTTTTAGCATGTATATCGGGATTCAGATAATAACTCTGAAAGATATTACAGTGACCTTTATTGAAGACACACATATATACACTCATGGACAATACTTAAGTAATTTGTACCTTTTAGCATGTATATCGGGATTCAGATAATAACTCTGAAAGATATTACAGTGACCTTTATTGAAGACACACATATATACACTCATGGACAAAACTTAAGGAAGTTGTACCTTTTAGCATGTATATCGGGATTCAGATAATAACTCTGAAAGATATTACAGTGACACCTTTATTGAAGACACACTAGATAACCAAGTGTAATCAATCGCTGTCTTCTTTTAAAAAATGGACGACTAACAGCAAAGAGTTTTCACTTCCTTAATTTTTATCTATGCGTGTAAACAGCTCAAACAATTTAAACAAATCTTTATAAAAGATACTTGTCAGCGTGTTGTGTGTATTCTTTATCTCTCTAAATGTAAATGGGTTTGTGATCCTGTCAAATATAGAGAAGAGAGTCAATAATTAGGGAGCTTTCTATACTTTGGGGTTCAACAGCATTATCGCCGTGACTGGCAACACTGGCGTGCAGTGTTGCCAGACATCGATCCATTTTACGTCTGCTTCCGGCATTCTATCGACTGCAGGCTGTCAATGGTGCTGGAACTCGGCACGGACTTCTGAGTCACAAACATCACACGCCCAGGAAACTAACTAGATGGTATAGAAGAGTGAAGGAAGACACTTTGCTAATGCTCTCCTGTAAGCCAACAGAGACTTTTCTTTCTGGTCAGCTAACAGACAATCGCTTTATTTTATAATATGCAAATTGGAGAAGAGTGGAATTCAGGAATTGGTTTAGCCATGGAGATAAGCATCAACACCACAATATGCAGGAAACAGTGTGATAAAGCCCTAAAGGAATATTTCTCAAACCATCCCCTTCTTAGAAACGTAAATAAAATTACGGTAATTGGTATTCTTGCTTTTGCCTGCCCCAAGCCCGGATAAAAATGACGAGGGGCGCAGTAACAAGATAACTGAAAAACCTGGACTCAGCTGGCCCAGCTGATAGTACCGAGGGCTCCAGGGATACAGGATCAGTCTGTACTCTGTGTTAGAAGCAGCTGTACATGGTGTCTGTTCCTCATGTCAGAGGGACCATTTTATATTGGAGCTAAGTCAGTGGCCTGCTAATGAATAGTGTTTCCAGTCTTAATGACAGACGCATTCTATTTCACCCAATCATTATGGATGCCGAATCTTTTTTGATGAGAGTACATATTTACACAATTCCTTTGCCTTTCTTCCCGTAACCAAGTCGAATCCTATCAGGGGATTGTCCACAAGGAATAGCTTTGAATGGTTCCATCTTCTACCATACCTTTATATCATAAATGACTATTTAATCTAACCTTCAATGAGAGGTCAGGTCTTAGATTGTCTTTCATGGGAGGTTCAACTGTAATAGACGAGAGCTAATGTTCAAGAGAAGCTCGTCACTTCAAGACTTATTTTAAGAGAGTTAATTCTATTAAGTCTCCAGTTGAAGGAGAGACACGCGATGATCCCGCGTGACAACTTGACATTCGTGAGAAGAAAGATTGCTGCGTTTTTTTAGAATTCTACTTTAATGGTGTCGCTCAAAGTTGAAGTGGAGCTGAGAATAGAGACGGCGCCTTAACTCTATTTACCTTCTTTTTATATAGCGATTTTAGTCTTCTTTATCGGAATATACGAATATAAATATATGTTGTAATATATTCCAATATATACCTATATCCCCATGCGTTATATAGTTTTAGTGTAATTGCCAATGTGACAGAAATAAAATTTCGAGTGAGTGACAGTCGGCGCCTGTAGAGGAAAAAGGTCCGAAAAACAAGTCGGGTTCCCAGGTGTGCCCCTTTCTTACTCAAACAGATTAGTCCGCTTGGAGACACGAGGATTGACAGACCTCTCTAGACAGATCTCTCCCCGACCGGTGTCGGCTTCACTCACTCTCTCGCCATCTCCGTGGTGACATCTACCATGTCTCGTTCTTTGGTGCAATACATTCACGCCTGAACCCACTCTAACATTGAGGCCACAACGACTGCATTTAACCAACATGCCACACTACAGTCATCCAACAGGATAACAACATTACATATATTTTTTATAAAATCATAGTGTGTGAATTAGTTTACATATAGATTATAATACTGGGTTTAATATTGATGTGCATATTTGAATATTTCTATGAGAATGACCATCTAAAATATTTAGTATTGGAAAGCTGAACAGATAAAGAGGAGATGGTTTACTGTTTCATTCTATCACTGGGAGATATCGGATCCTCTTTTAAAAATTTCGCGTAGTATGCTTGTGCGTAGTCTTGGCCAATTACGTAATTGTTGAAGTACCCTCATATTAGATTCTTGGTAGAATGGAGATCTAAATATTGGACGTGGCTATACATCTTATTAGATTGCTGGTTGAGTAATCTATAATGTATAGGTCTATCCGTACTACATATACATATTGTCACTGTTGTCGAATCTATATAAGGCGTGATTATTAAATAAGACAATAGCTTAAATACAACAAAAGATTATATTTATTAAAGATTATTTACTTACAAAACAAAGGAATAGATATTTAATACATATTTTCTTTTATATATGCTTAAAGTTAATGAAATATAATAAAGAAAACGAACAATATATAAAAAGGCTTCAAGACAATTCTAGAAGAAAAAAATTCTAATAAAAAAAAAACTAACCAACTTCTGGTCAAAAAATAATAATTAATAAATATTTCTCATTTATATCATCTAAATCTATATGTATATTTTTAATTATCGTCTATCAGTCACTTTTGTGAATTTTGTAATTAATTTTTTTTTTCACTGATTTTGGTATATAAAATTAAAACTTTAACTAAATGTAAATATATTTATGATTATCTGTCTGACTCGAAAGGTTCAGATTCCTAATCTATCTTATTGTTTCTTTTTTTCTTATATAGTGTGTTGAAGATATTAATCTGCGATTTTAAATGTTTCTTTTTGACCAGTACTTTTGTATTGTTTTGCATTCCTAAAATGTTTTTTCTTCTTCTCCATTATTATTTGTTCTATATGCAAAGCTTTTTTTTTTTTTGAGACTTAAATAAATAAATTCAAGTTTATTATATTTTTGTGTGCTTTTAAAGTTAAAACACAACATAGTGAAATATATATAATTGTTTCTGTTTAAAAATTGTAAATTGACGCAATTATCCTTAGCGGTGATTTCGCGTTTTATGTGTTGAAATAAAAGAAAAAAAATATATATATATACGCTTCAAAAATATCGTAAAGATAGAGGCTGCCTGGCTGGCATTCATGATTCTTAAAATTAAAGATACTTCGGCCAGTAAATCTTTTTTATTGTTTCGACAAAAATCTTTTGTCCTCGTCAGGAGCGAACAAAAATTAAAACATTTGGCAAAGCGTTCAAATTATTATTGCAAAAATAATTTTAACGCTTTGCCAAATGTTTTAATTTTTGTTCGCTCCTGACGAGGACAAAAGATTTTCTCGAAACGTCGAGACAATAAAAAAGATTTACTGGCCGAAGTGTCTTTTATTTGAAGAAGCTTCAAAAATAGATTTAATTTCTTATAACAGATGGGGGGGGGGGGGGCTAATACATCATGTTAAAAAATATCTATGTTTAAAAGAAATCGTTATTGTGGAATTGAATGGTTTTCTGATATCTGTCGGGTGAAAAAATCAACCGAACGTCAATTTCTTCTAAATCTTTAATTTGGGTAAATATTATTTATTGTACTGTCCTGGTGTAGAAACTAACACCTACCCACATATTCTCATGCCCAGCAATGGCCGCAGCCTTGCAGAAAATTGACATGGACCCAGAGCAGCAGCTTCACAAACAAGATAGTGGACATTGCTGCTGCTGTGATAGAGATGTATGGAGACATCTGAGGCTCTTCATTGGACACGACAACAACAACAGAAAATTGACATGGACCCAGAACAGCAGCTTTACACACCCAAGATAGTGGACATTGCTGCTGCTGTGATAGAGATGCATGGAGTCATCTGAGGCTCTTCATTGGACACGACAACAACAACAGAAAATTGACATGGACCCAGAACAGCAGCTTTACACACCCAAGATAGTGGACATTGCTGCTGCTGTGATAGAGATGCATGGAGACATCTGAGGCTCTTCATTGGACACGACAACAACAACGGAAAATTGACATGGACCCAGTACAGCAGCTTTACACACCCAAGATAGAGAACGACTGCTGTGATAGAGATGTATGGAGACATCTGAGGCTCTTCATTGGACACGACAACAACAACAGAAAATTGACATGGACCCAGAACAGCAGCTTTACACACCCAAGATAGTGGACATTGCTGCTGCTGTGATAGAGATGCATGGAGACATCTGAGGCTCTTCATTGGACACGACAACAACAACAGAAAATTGACATGGACCCAGAACAGCAGCTTTACACACCCAAGATAGTGGACATTGCTGCTGCTGTGATAGAGATGCATGGAGACATCTGAGGCTCTTCATTGGACACGACAACAACAACAGAAAATTGACATGGACCCAGAACAGCAGCTTTACACACCCAAGATAGTGGACATTGCTGCTGCTGTGATAGAGATGCATGGAGACATCTGAGGCTCTTCATTGGACACGACAACAACAACAGAAAATTGACATGGACCCAGAACAGCAGCTTTACACACCCAAGATAGTGGACATTGCTGCTGCTGTGATAGAGATGCATGGAGACATCTGAGGCTCTTCATTGGACACGACAACAACAACAGAAAATTGACATGGACCCAGAACAGCAGCTTTAACACACCCAAGATAGTGGACATTGCTGCTGCTGTGATAGAGATGCATGGAGACATCTGAGGCTCTTCATTGGACACGACAACACAACAGAAAATTGACATGGACCCAGAACAGCAGCTTTACACACCCAAGATAGTGGACATTGCTGCTGCTGTGATAGAGATGCATGGAGACCATCTGAGGCTCTTCATTGGACACGACAACAACAACAGAAAATTGACATGGACCCAGAACAGCAGCTTTACACACCCAAGATAGTGGACATTGCTGCTGCTGTGATAGAGATGCATGGAGACATCTGAGGCTCTTCATTGGACACGACAACAACAACAGAAAATTGACATGGACCCAGAACAGCAGCTTTACACACCCAAGATAGTGGACATTGCTGCTGCTGTGATAGAGATGTATGGAGACATCTGAGGCTCTTCATTGGACACGACAACAACATTCTTTATTGTAATAACAAGTACGCGTTTCTGGGTTGTTGTCCCTCATCAGCCAAATATGGTTTTACGGGTGATTAACCAAAGTGTGTGATTTTCGAGCCCAAAAAAGCCCTCATCAGCGTTGTACAGACAATACGCTACACTAACTACATAATTCCATTGTTTATTATATTACACATTAGAGAAGATTGTCTATATCAAAATAAAAATCTGCGCTCAATTAAAAAAAAAAGAATCAAAGAAATAATCTTCTCCTTCTCTTCTTCTTTCTTATCTCCACTCAATCATATTAGGGTATCAAGCTTGTAAAGTTTGTAGATCTTGTTGATGGTGTCTGCTGAGGATGAGTAGAGCTCATCAATGGATGAGTCAATACAGTCAACAACAGCAATCAGGCAAAAATTTATATTAGTTTTCATTGAACAATTTTCGACATTTATAGATATCCAGCAAGGGTTGCAATCTATTTTATTGTATTTATGATATATGTCCTTTTTTATGTCCATAAGTATTCCTCCGGAGCCTCTTCCCCTCAATTCTATATTGGTTGCTTGTGTTTGAATTATCTGGTAACTTTCTATCATAAGATCAATTTCCTTAGTGAACCATGTTTCCGTTAGTACAAATATTTCGTATTTTTTAAGGTAATTAATACAGTCAATGATGTGTTTTGGAGTTGCAGGTTGACACTTAGTACATAGTAGGAAAACCTTGCATAATGATATACATATTATATTCGACATATTTAGTGACGTTTATAATATTCTGTATGAATACAGCGAGTATCACGCAAGTATATTCTTACCATTCGAACAATGGAAGTATTCAAACAGGAACAAAAATCGGTAATACGCTTTCCTTTTGTTAAAACAGCCAGTTTTATAAATATTCTATCATCTGAAAGCCGTATGGGACAGGATGTAATAGATAAGAATGTTCTATTTGTTGAGATTGTATTCCAAATTCTAAACCAAAAAAACTGAGCAATCGGTAGGCTACATTTAAAGGGAAAAACATCAGAGAAATGTGACTTTTTGCCTGCTCTGGAAGTTTTGGGAACTGTGCTCTTCGATTGTAAATGACTTAAAGACGTTTCATTTGTTTTCCATGGAACCATAATTAAGGCCAAAAGATACCTAAAAATACTTCAGCCTTACCATGTGGGAATAAAAAGAACAGGTCGTTTGTTGTAACCGAAGATCTTCTGCCTTCTAATCACAACATCCATCCTTATTAAGCCGAGGGTGTTCATGGCTGTACCTCGTAGAGTGAAATATGGACTTCAGAACCTCCTTCCATACAGTTAAGAGCTTTTTTTTATAAAACGTTGATTTTCAACAGCTACGCACAGCCATTAAGCTAAAGTAAAGCCATATAGAAACAAATAGACCATCACAGGAGTAAAGTCATATAGAAACAAATACAGCATCAACAGGAGTAAAGCCATATAGAAACAAATATATAGCCCATCACCTAGAGTAAACCAATATATAAAAAATACACCATCAAAAGGAGTACAGTCATAGAGACATATACGTATATACCATCAACAGAGGCAAAGTACATACACACATAAAGGTTTTTTAAGACCACCGGTCCTATACAGATTCACCACAGGAAGAAAGGAACCATAGATGGAGCTCCCGTAACAGGAGTAAAGCTATAAATAAACAGGCCAATATATGAAGAGATGAATCTAGAAGCTAAGATATAAGCTGAGAACAAAAACGACACCCTATAAAATTATAGAAGCTAAGTTAATTAAAGTGAGAGGTCAAAGACTGCCATCAATCCAGACGATACAGAATAAACCATTTTACATATAGGCAGACAGATAACCTAGAGTTGTCCCACAGAGCGACCAGGTCGTCGATTGATCGTCAGTCCCAGTAACAATGGCGGCCACCTTGGCAGGTCACGCCAACTGTATTATGTCAACCCACGTTTGGGCGTTTTTCACCTCTAACTTTTTGTCTTTAAATAGAACTATGCAAATTTATATGAAATATTGAATTATTATTAATTTTATGTATGACTTTTCTCTTTATATTATTAAAAATCAGATTTATTTTTTTTTCTTTCTCTCTAACAAAAAGGTATTTTTCTCCAAACGATAGAATGTTTATATAATATTGAAAATATAATGATGTATTGTTCTGAAGTGAGATATGCGAATAATGCCTTGATAAAGATTGGCGTTCAGCTAACCGAAATATTGGCAAATAAATATTTTATTCAATCCAATATATGCCTTTTTATTATCTAATAATGATGTATTTAATATATTTTCAGTAAAAAAAAGAGAGTATGAATATATTGTTATAAACTAAATTTTGTTCTTTATAACAATTTGAATACAACAATTGTGGTATAATTATTGTAGCGAATAATTTATTTTTATGAACAGAATGCCGGAAAATTAGGGGAAGACCAACTTCTCGGGATAAGACAACAGTTTATTTTCAGGCAAGAACAAACTATGAATGGTAAACAAAAGATAAGCCACGAGGGAAATTTACAGAGTAGCAAAATATAAACATAAAATTGACCACTCTGTTAATAAAAATAATAAATACTTTGTTACATTATTAATTTTGATATTTATATTTTATTGTGTTTTACTTATTGCTTCTCTTGTATTTGATAATTTTTAGTTTGTGTCTCAAATAAATTGCTGTGTCATCCTGAAATTTATTTTTTCTATAATTTTCTACATGACAATATGATATATTTTTAATAAAAAATATTTGGAGGTTTTATTTACACTAATCAAAGAGACCGAAGCCCATGTCGTTATCTTCAGACTCATTCTTCTCCACCTTGGCCTTTTCTTTCTTCTCCACCTTGGCCTTTTCTTTCTTCTCCTCCTTGGCCTCTTCTTTCTTCTCCTCCTTGGCCTCTTCTTTCTTCTCCTCCTTGGCCTCTTCTTTCTTCTCCTCCTTGGCCTCTTCTTTCTTCTCCTCCTTGGCCTCTTCTTTCTTCTCCTCCTTGGCCTCTTCTTTCTTCTCCTCCTTGGCCTCTTCTTTCTTCTTCTCCTTGGCCTCTTCTTCCTTCTCCTCCTTGGCCTCTTCTTTATTCTCCTCCCTGGCCTCTTCTTTATTCTCCTCCTTGGCCTCTTCTTTCTTCTTCTCCTTGGCCTCTTCTTTCTTCTCCTCCTTGGCCTCTTCTTTCTTCTCCTCCTTGGCCTCTTCTTTCTTCTTCTCCTTGGCCTCTTCTTTCTTCTCCTCCTTGGCCTCTTCTTTCTTCTTCTCCTTGGCCTCTTCTTTCTTCTCCTCCTTGGCCTCTTCTTTCTTCTCCTCCTTGGCCTCTTCTTTCTTCTTCTCCTTGGCCTCTTCTTTCTTCTCCACCTTGGCCTCTTCTTTCTTCTCCTCCTTGGCCTCTTCTTTCTTCTTCTCCTTGGCCTCTTCTTTCTTCTCCTCCCTGGCCTCTTCTTTCTTCTCCTCCTTGGCCTCTTCTTTCTTCTTCTCCTTGGCCTCTTCTTTCTTCTCCTCCTTGGCCTCTTCTTTCTTCTCCTCCTTGGCCTCTTCTTTCTTCTCCACCTTTGCCTCTTCTTTCTTCTCCTCCTTGGCCTCTTCTTTCTTCTCCTCCTTGGCCTCAGCAGCCGGGGTATCACCCACTGCGTACTTGGAGGGGTCCTTCAGGTAGTCCCGAGCCTTCTGGGCCTCAGGGAGGTCATAGTCCATGGCGATGGCCAGGGCAATGAGGTTACAATATGATAATTATAAAAATACTATAGAAAAGTTGGTGGACTAGTGATATTCCACATTGGGACACTTTTTTCAAAGAAAGAAAAGTGCCTCATGACCAACGATTCTTGAGTTCAAGTAACCAAACGAGGTTCTAACATACTTGTAAGTCCAAATGTCGAACTGTGTTTTCTACATGTGTAGATATGTAGATACAATAAAATAATTCGTTAAATATTCAGCATGATTAGCATGACCTTTATCACATATACATTTGTTGTTTTACAAGTTTCATATATGTACTAAGAAATGATTTATAACAATTAAATTTACTGGCAATGTTGTTGTATATATGTGGCGACCACACTTTGCTTCAGCGAGCGCGAACTGGGACAAAGCTCCACTACACACACGGGCAGTGGACGGCCTCGGCAACCGCGAGCGTCAACCTGACTACGCATGCGCGAACATCCGAGACTCTGGCCACTCGTCGCGGTAAACAAGAAGGCTTGATCCCAACGGCCGTTACTTCTTTTCTCTTTATATATTTCTGGCTTTAAATAAATTAATTTTAATTATAATTTTATCAGCGGCCTTTCCACAAGCCACACCAACACTTCACGCAACCATCCCACATATATAATAATTAATTGTTACCACAGGGTGTGTGTAAGCTCACAGGAAAATAGGCACTAACCGAAAGAAAAAAAAATTCCTTTGTTTTAATATTAGTTTCCTTTTATATTTTGATCTCTCTCTTGTAAATCAATAAATATAATGTTTAATTAATAATTCTTGGAATTTGTTTCATTAAAAAAATTCTAAGCAAAGTCAACAAATGTGTTTTTTTTTTCTTTTCAATGATATCATCAAATATTATCTCTTATGAATTGATTTAAATCTACTGGACATTAATTAAACAATTAAAAAAGGTTTCCAGAAATGAGTTTCTTTTTATTTTAAATACCATATCAAGCTTTCTGACATCTCTGCCCTTCTACAGGAGAACTTATATATATGTTATATATAATAAGATGAAAGATATTTTCTGCTTGAATTTAGATCATGTTGAGGATTATGGTAATGGTGATACAGTCGTGGTTAACAATCTTGAAATAATAATAATAATATTGAAGATCAGAAATTTATTTAATTGAGTTAAAGGAATATATATGTGAAAAAACAATTTGATAAAAGTAATGCCTGGCTTAAGACGAGTAGAATAAGGAAAACAAAAGATTATTTACATAATGTACAAAAGTTTTGAGCCGGCCATTGGGAGAAAATATCTTTATTTACGGGGATGCTAACCAAAATAAATGATTTTTGAGCCGGCCATTGGGATCAAACAACGAGTTTTTATAGGGGAATAGTGACCTCTGGCGGTCGATTTAGCAGAATATTTGAATCTATGAAATTATATATAATTTAAAATAAAATAATATTTTCATATAACATATATATATACTGTATAAGTTCTCCTGTAGAAGGGCAGAGATGTCCGAAAGCTCGAGACAGTTTTTGAAATAAAAAGAAACTCAAATCCGGAAACCTTTTTTAATTGTTTAAATATTATCTCTACAGACCTTACTGCAATGATATAAGTTATTGAATGAGAGGGCTTGTCTCATCATTACAACATTGCAGTAAGGTCTGTAGAGATAATATTTGATGATATTATTGAAAAGAAACACATTTCCCGTAAATTTATTTGTTACAAATTTTATCGATAGATGGCAATTGAATTTAGAAATAAGAAATAATTATCTTTCCACTACAACATTATATGCAAATATATATTCATCATATTGTCGCGGAGATAAATAAAGTAAGGGCAAAATTGGGGATAATTAATTTATTATAAAGGTGGGTATTTACCTTTTAGTTTTCAATAAAATTATTTACAAGATGTATTTCAGGGAGAGAGAGTCAGATGATATAACAACTTATCCCAAAGTAAAGATAATAATAATGAGTGGCGTCAGCTACCAAGGGGTCCCGTTTTCCTTATTTGCAGATCAGCTTCCGAGAACCCGTCACACCTGTGGTCCCCCCTCCCCCCGGGGTCCAGGGATGATTGACAGGTGTCCCATCTGGATGGAGCTTCTTGACAATATTATGTTTATAATTAACCCTTAGAAAAAGAGAATATAGGAAATCACTTATTCAAATAAGTTTATACCCATTTGGAATGGGATAGAGAAGAAGGTGATGAAGAGACCCAGAGAAGAGAGAATAAAACTGACGTCCAGGTCATACACTCCACCACAGGTCAGTAGGTTGTTCTCAGCTTGAAGTCTGAGGAACATCAGTCTGAAGATGTCACTGGGACTGATGTCAGGTGAGGTGACTTGGTCCAGAGCCATACTGGTGACTTTAATTTATTCTTTGTTGACTCGGCTGGATGAAAAGTTAACTGACTCAAAGCTAAAACACTTTGTAAAATATCCAAGAACACCAGTGTTGGAATATTACAGAGTAACAATGGCTTTAGATGAGACTGAGTTTGAAAAGGAACTTGTATGTATATAATGTTTTCGTTGTTTTCATGTAGACATATATACCAATATTTGTTTTGTATAATTACTAAGGATAAAAGCCAGACGATAAAAGCCAGACCTCTTGAGCTCTGGGTCTTGATCTCCGGTCTCGATCCCTTAAATGATCTCTTGACTATTTTTGAAGCCTGCGGCGCCTTAGTTGTGCTTGGCGCTGCCTTGGTTCCCTCAAAACGGCGTGCACTAGCCCTCCTCTCCCCCGGGGTGCCCACGGCCTCGCCGTCGCCTCTCCAGCCCTCTCCTTGGCCCTCCTCTGCGGCGGGCGCTCGGAGACACCTAACTATGAGTGATGCCTTAAAATGCTTACCGAAGCATGTAGAAGGCAAAACAATAGTATAAATATATATGTATAATTACTATTAATAATAAATAATATGTAAAGTTAAATTGGTTACGTCCTTCTTACTTACTTTAATTACATAGTAACCAGAACACAAAATATTCAAAATTCTTAAATGAATTCCATGCGCTGCTAACATATCAAATATAATTAGCATTAACTTTAATAAAAAGAACATAATATACATTGAATATAATTTATTTAACTTTTTATTATATTTTTGTAAAAGATTATTTTTTTGTTGTTGTTTAATCAAATGATCTATATTTGAAATAGTTACCTAGTTTGACTTTAACTTTTTAAATTCTTTTGTAAGATTAAAGAAGATATGATAAACCTTTTTTTTTAAGAAATGGATTAAAATAACAAATTCCTGAAAATATTGATATCAACTCTCATTTAAATTCTAAAATTTATTTAAAACATCAACGTAAATTATAAGATATATAAATTAAGGGTAAACATGAATAGAATATATTATGGAAAGCAATATATAAATATTAGGCTAATTTTTAAGTTTATATTACAATTGTATTCATTTTAAAATAGATCTTTTCAAGTCGACTAATATTAGTTTTAATATCGTAAAAAAATAAATCAGAATTAAAATATAAATTATGGTAAATAAGTTTTTAAATATATGAAATATTTTTTCTCTTAATCTTGAAATAATTGTATTATATATGTCATTTGAAATATACAACACATAATTAATATATATAAAAGTCAGTGTATGTATGTATGTGTGTTTGTTCCTATGTCGGCTATACACGTCCACAATACGTAACTAATCTGACTGAAATTTTAACAATATATAGAGTAGAATCTGGAAAAACTTATAGTGAATATTTAAGGTCTCTATATAGAATATTTTTCGAGTTATTTGCAAATTTACGTGGAAATTTGCCCTTTAGCTCGAAAGTAGTGCCTCTAGCGGGGAAAATGCGAAGTAATGGTCCGATGACCTAAGTCGTGGCGCCATCTCTCTATGTACGATATATATAACTATTCTTTAAATTCAATATATTTATATATCCTCTTTTTTAAATTTACATTTTGTTTAAAAAGTATTATATTTACTTATTCATTTAATTTTTTATTTTAATATCGAATTTTTTATAACTTATATGCGGAGTATTCTTCTTTTTTTTTTTTTTTTGCAGAAATTTTACATATATTTTTAAAGACTACCATTTTCATGCCTAACCTTTTCCTTTTCTGTGTGTGTGTGAAGCTCTTATCTCAATTTCTAGGCAACATATATATAATTCAGATTGTGTTGTATCATTGCTTTACAGTTGTTTTTTTTTTTCAGAAGCTGAATGCCTCCTAAAAACGCAAGGCTTTTGGCCACTGCCAAGCAGAGGCTAAAAAAAGGAAACAACAACGTGCTAACGAAACGCCTATAGAAAGAGAGTGTAGACTTGCTAATCTGCGGGAGAGATTCAGTGTTTCGCATGCTTCAGAGACAGAACAGCAGCGTGAGGCCCGGCTAAAGGCTAAGCGAGAGAGAGCTACAACCTCCAGGGCTTCAGAGACTGCAGAGCAGCGGGGGGGACAGGCTGAGTGGTTTGCGCGACAGAGCTACAACCTCCAGGGCTTCAGATCATCTCTTTATAAAAATATCGCTTCTCAGACACAAAGTTTGGAGCGGGACGTTTCACAAGAATGACATCCACGGCGCCAATTTATAATTGTAACGAATAGTATTTGAATAAAAGAATTTAATCGGGTAAAACCCGGGCGTTGCCCGGGTCATTCGGCTAGTAATTAATAAAAATGTGGACGGATTTAATATAAACTAATAAATTATAGGAATTAATAAAATAAAAATAAAAAGGTTTTGGCACATTTTACTCTACGCTGCATATTGTCAACGCCAAAAGTCTTGTCTCTTAGTTTGAGAAAATTATAGATTTTAGGAACACACATATTATTGGTATTATGAATTCCGTGTTGTTTGGTTGCCTTGACATCGTATTCAATATTTCATAAAACAGTTATAAACTGTATTATTTTTTAAAATAAAATAGTTATTATTTTCATAATTTTCTCTTCTATATTCATCTGATAATTTAAAACCCCAGTCATTCTACCATGTCCCTGCATATGTCCCACCACCTTGTACCCTGTACCAAACTTATAACTACTGTATAACATGATGTACTGTTAAGAGCCAAATAAAATACAGACTATATGTCAGACAGACAGAGAAAAACAAGGAGATAATACGATTATAGATATTCATAAACGATTGCAGTTAGGCCTAGAGTTAAGAGGAAAGATTCCCATCTCACATCATTAGCGCCAGGTCAACGACACTTTTATTCCAGAGAACTCCAAGACAAAGGACCCCAGAGTTGAATTCGCTGAAAACAACTTTATTTGGGTCAATGCTCCATCCTCACATTTTCTGCTATAACTATCAAAGATGGCTTCACAGTCGCTTGGACCAATCAAGGCGATTCTACATCTTCCATGATGTAATGAATGACCAATCAGAATCTCAATAGAAGTCACGTGACACCACCCGACTGGGGAAGCCTCAGTAGCGTCTCCGAGTATCATCCGTACTAGACGTGTCTACTGATTCAGCGTAAATCGCGGGACGTAAGCTCACTCTCCTCCTATGTTCTCTGTCTTTCAGCATCAGTTCCCTTGACCAACCTATCCTGTGTCCTCACTCCTCTCATCACGACTGCAAATTCACCCCAATCCAATCCCAACTTCCAGTTGACAGCACCTTAGCTGTCACAACTACCACAGAGTAAACAGAGAATCGGCAAGATTCTCCACATTCACACAAATGAAAATTAGTCAAAATGTGCTAAAATGTCTTTATAAAAGTTATTGATAAAAGAAGCATAAGTTTATATCGAGGTGTTTGTAAAAATATCCTTTCATTTTTTAAGCCATAAAGTTCGTTATCCATTTTACAAGTTGAATTTCTATATTCTGGATTTTGATATCCTTATGAATCACATGGAATCAAAGACCGCTTTGGACTTAAGATGGTCATAGCCAGAAATCATGGTCTCCAGATGAACGTGTGATGGACGAATTTTTCATATTTGTGGCTTTTTTGTTACCAACTTTATTCTGCTAGATGCAGTGACTATTGTTAGGTATATTAATTCAACGTTTTTTTCTCTATATGTAAATAAATTTTATAGATATATGAACAAATATAAATTGATGATGATAACATTAGATAGCATATTTTTGATTAACAATTGGCAACTGAGTTGGTGCCTTCTTGATTCTTTTTTTGTATTTCTTCTTAATTCTTAATTTTTACTTTTGTAGTTTCTATGCATAAAGATAACATTAAAAATATATTTAAGTAACATTTTCTCTTTTTTACCCCCAAAAACACCAACAACTATCAATGGATGTCGCAGTTTTAGCGTCTGCTTTGTTGGGAAACAATCTTTACTTATTTTTATATAGATTAAATTCTTCATGTGAAAAATATCCATTCCTATTTTTAACTTTAATTTTACATTGTAAAATAAAAATTTTACAAATAATGCATTGAAATTAGAAAATGAAAAATATGCTATTTCTTTTTCTATCTCATATTTTTATACTCTAATATAATATAATACACTGCGGTTTGTGATTGTAAAACGACACTTGAAGTTACACCGCATGAGTTTCTTTTAAACGAAAAATCAAAATTTTATTTCAAGGTGGAATATCGACTATTTCTATCCTTTTTGGATGAGGTATGAAAGGGTGAATTATGAAGAGTAATGACGAACGGAAAAATAAAATACTCTAATATGAAATCATAGATAATAAAAAATCAATAAAGTGATTCAAATTACAAGTTGGACACATGAAACACTAATATATTCTAAATATATTTCAACATTGAGAAAACCCCATGATAATGAGAAGTTCCATAAAGAGACTAACTCTGGTATTGCTTTCATTTGTTAAGAAATTGACTCAAAATATTTGATTTGAGTTTATTCATTTATTTATTTCAACACAAAAAACGCGATATCCCGGCTAGTGATAATTGCATCGATTTACACTTCTTAAACAGTAACAGTTATGTAGCGATTAACAAAATGAAAGAAGACAAGTTTTTTTAATTATTTCGACGACGCAAGCTTTCGGGCAAAAGGCCTTCAACAGGCAAGATAAAACGACACTATGAACGATATTGATGGCTGTAGTGAATATATATATATCGCAATATCGTTGCGAAGTCTTTTGTTATTGGTTGAGAATGGGCTTGATTGATTATGGCGCAGTCGTTTAAGAGGGAAGTGGAGCATACAGGGGAAATAAACCAGAATACACTTGATTGGGATTGAAATAAGGCAACTAATCGGAGGAGAGAAGGGCTTGAGAAGGTGGAACGGTTTGGCTATTGGCTATTCAATTACATGACGGAATATTGAACTTATCTGATGGGTTGAGGCGGTGAGAATGACCTCTAGAGTACTAGGTCTTAACTCGGTGGGATCCGGCCGATGACTGACAATTCTCTGTTCTCGATTTAAAACGAAAACTCTTCTTCCTTCTCATTGGTTGACCTGCGTGACGTGGAAGTTCCCTATAGGCTCGAAGCTAAATGAGCTGCTCCCTGATTGGTCTATGCTACGCCTTTGTCTTTGGACATGTTTTAACCTGACCAGGAAGTGTTAGTTTGTTGAACTCAACTTTTTACGAGTTCCGGGATAATAAAAAACTTTACTAATGATTGTGCTCTCTCTAGGCCTTCTTTCTCTCCAAATTTGTTAAGCCTTGTTCTTTATTGAAATTCAAAGCATACATTATACACATTGGGTCGGGTTTGCATCTAGCTATGTACAAATTATGACATATACACATATTATTTACATAAATATAGAAAAGAAAACATGCAAATGAGTAATTTAACTGTGAAAAAATAATAATCATAGAGGATAATTTAAGAGATGCAAATCCATAGCTGGAGGATAGATATATTAATGAAGTATATAAAAATGCCTGATATGGAGTTTAAGTATATAAATGAGAAAAATTACTTAAACAGTTATAAACATAGTATACAAGAAAGTAATCAAAAATAAAAGAGAAACAATGATATTAAGTTTAGATGAGATATTAAGTTTATTCATGGACACATCAATTTCACCGGCACTTATTTTTGGAGGTTTTGGCTAATTTCATAAATGCATCCTTTAGGACGTAAGAAACACCAAAGCTATCCTTTTACTTATGATAATCATATACCGAAACAATGGTATAAACCGTCGATTTCCGAAAGCCATGACCCAGGATTGAATCCCACCTTGGATTTTTTTTTCTAAATAAAAAAATGCTCCAATGCCCCCCCGATTCTTGTAAAAGTCCAACCCCACCAGCGAGTGTTGGAATAATACAGAGTAACAATGGCTTTAGATGAGACTGAGTTAGAAAAGGAACTTGTATGTATATAATGTTTTAGTATTGTTTTTGTTGTTTTCATGTAGACATATATACCAAGATTTGTTTCATATAATTACTATCTATATTCTATATATATACTGTATATAAATGAATATATGTGTGTCTGTCTGTCCTTTATGCCTGACCAAACCACTCATTGGAACGCCATGAAACTTTGGGAAGTTATTAAGTATAGTACTGGGAAGGTTTCTAGAAAATAAATTTTTTGAAATAACTTTTTTCGCCTAAAAATTCTAAATTATCTTGCCTAAATATTCTAATTTATCTGTTATAATTCAACAATCTGCTCTAAATATTATCATGATGATACGATGATTTTGTAATGTAGAAAATTAGGAAAGACAAAATTCAGGATGACACGGCAATTTATTTGAGACAAGAATAATGATACAATTCCAAGGCAAGATACTATTTATTTAACTTACAATTACCGAGGGAACCAATTAATATTGATTTTATTCAACTTATTGAGTATTTTTCAAGGGACCGGGAAAAAATGTTCACTTTATCGAGAGATTCGTTAGACAAACCTTTAGTCAGGTAAAAACCGGGCGAAGCCGGGTACGTCCGCAAGTTAATAATAATAATAAATAATATGCAAAGTTAAATTGGTTATGGCTTCATCCTTCTTATTTTAATTACATAACAGCGAGTGCAAGTAATCAAACGGGGCTCTGGCATATTTGTAAGTGCAAAAGTCGAACTGCTTTCTACCTGTGTAGGCATGAGGTGCACTTACAGTAAAAGCAGTCGCCAACTACTGCCTATCATAATTATCATTGCGCGTGCTATAATTTAAAAAATGGTATAATAGAATGTTGTTTTTAGAAATTATAATTGATTTATTGTCAAAAGTTCAATATCACGCTCATCACAAATAAAACGATACCCATACAATCGCACACATATATACATTCATGGACAAAACTTAAGGAAGTTGTACCTTTTAGCATGTATATCGGGATTCAGACAATAACTCTGAAAGATATTACAGTGACCTTTATTGAAGAAACACATATATACACTCATGAACAAAACTTAAGGAAGTTGTACCTTTTAGCATGTATATCGGGATTCAGACAATAACTCTGAAAGATATTACAGTGACCTTTATTGAAGACACACATATATACACTCATGAACAAAACTTAAGGAAGTTGTACCTTTTAGCATGTATATCGGGATTCAGACAATAACTCTGAAAGATATTACAGTGACCTTTATTGAAGACACACATATATACACTCATGAACAAAACTTAAGGATGTTGTACCTTTTAGCATGTATATCGGGATTCAGACAATAACTCTGAAAGATATTACAGTGACCTTTATTGAAGACACACATATATACACTCATGAACAAAACTTAAGGAAGTTGTACCTTTTAGCATGTATATCGGGATTCAGACAATAACTCTGAAAGATATTACAGTGACCTTTATTGAAGACACACATATATACACTCATGAACAAAACTTAAGGAAGTTGTACCTTTTAGCATGTATATCGGGATTCAGACAATAACTCTGAAAGATATTACAGTGACCTTTATTGAAGACACACATATATACACTCATGAACAAAACTTAAGGATGTTGTACCTTTTAGCATGTATATCGGGATTCAGACAATAACTCTGAAAGATATTACAGTGATTTTTATTGAAGACACACATATATACACTCATGAACAAAACTTAAGGATGTTGTACCTTTTAGCATGTATATCGGGATTCAGACAATAACTCTGAGATATATTACAGTGACCTTTATTGAAGACACACATATATACACTCATGAACAAAACTTAAGGATGTTGTACCTTTTAGAATGTATATCGGGATTCAGATAATAACTCTGAAAAATATTACAGTGACCTTTATTGAAGACACACATATATACACTCATGAACAAAACTTAAGGATGTTGTACCTTTTATAATGTATATCGGGATTCAGACAATAACTCTGAAAGATATTACAGTGACCTTTATTGAAGACACACATATATACACTCATGAACAAAACTTAAGGAAGTTGTACCTTTTAGAATGTATATCGGGATTCAGATAATAACTCTGAAAAATATTACAGTGACCTTTATTGAAGACACACACATATACACTCATGAACAAAACTTAAGGATGTTGTACCTTTTAGAATGTATATCGGGATTCAGATAATAACTCTGAAAAATATTACAGTGACCTTTATTGAAGACACACATATATACACTCATGAACAAAACTTAAGGATGTTGTACCTTTTAGAATGTATATCGGGATTCAGACAATAACTCTGAAAGATATTACAGTGACCTTTATTGAAGACACACATATATACACTCATGAACAAAACTTAAGGATGTTGTACCTTTTAGAATGTATATCGGGACTCAGACAATAACTCTGAAAGATATTACAGTGACCTTTATTGAAGACACACATATATACACTCATGAACAAAACTTAAGGATGTTGTACCTTTTAGAATGTATATCGGGATTCAGACAATAACTCTGAAAGATATTACAGTGACCTTTATTGAAGACACACATATATACACTCATGAACAAAACATAAGGATGTTGTACCTTTTAGAATGTATATCGGGATTCAGATAATAACTCTGAAAGATATTACAGTGACCTTTATTGAAGACACACATATATACACTCATGAACAAAACTTAAGGATGTTGTACCTTTTAGAATGTATATCGGGATTCAGACAATAACTCTGAAAGATATTACAGTGACCTTTATTGAAGACACACATATATACACTCATGAACAAAACATAAGGATGTTGTACCTTTTAGAATGTATATCGGGATTCAGATAATAACTCTGAAAGATATTACAGTGACCTTTATTGAAGACACACATATATGCACTCATGAACAAAACTTAAGGATGTTGTACCTTTTAGAATGTATATCGGGATTCAGACAATAACTCTGAAAGATATTACAGTGACCTTTATTGAAGACACACATATATACACTCATGAACAAAACTTAAGGATGTTGTACCTTTTAGAATGTATATCGGGATTCAGACAATAACTCTGAAAGATATTACAGTGACCTTTATTGAAGACACACATATATACACTCATGAACAAAACTTAAGGATGTTGTACCTTTTAGAATGTATATCGGGATTCAGACAATAACTCTGAAAGATATTACAGTGACCTTTATTGAAGACACACATATATACACTCATGAACAAAACATAAGGATGTTGTACCTTTTAGAATGTATATCGGGATTCAGATAATAACTCTGAAAGATATTACAGTGACCTTTATTGAAGACACACATATATACACTCATGAACAAAACTTAAGGATGTTGTACCTTTTAGAATGTATATCGGGATTCAGACAATAACTCTGAAAGATATTACAGTGACCTTTATTGAAGACACACATATATACACTCATGAACAAAACTTAAGGATGTTGTACCTTTTAGAATGTATATCGGGATTCAGACAATAACTCTGAAAGATATTACAGTGACCTTTATTGAAGACACACATATATACACTCATGAACAAAACTTAAGGATGTTGTACCTTTTAGAATGTATATCGGGATTCAGACAATAACTCTGAAAGATATTACAGTGACCTTTATTGAAGACACACATATATACACTCATGAACAAAACATAAGGATGTTGTACCTTTTAGAATGTATATCGGGATTCAGATAATAACTCTGAAAGATATTACAGTGACCTTTATTGAAGACACACATATATACACTCATGAACAAAACTTAAGGATGTTGTACCTTTTAGAATGTATATCGGGATTCAGATAATAACTCTGAAAGATATTACAGTGACCTTTATTGAAGACACACATATATACACTCATGAACAAAACTTAAGGATGTTGTACCTTTTAGAATGTATATCGGGATTCAGACAACAACTCTGAAAGATATTACAGTGACCTTTATTGAAGACACACATATATACACTCATGAACAAAACTTAAGGATGTTGTACCTTTTAGAATGTATATCGGGATTCAGATAATAACTCTGAAAGATATTACAGTGACCTTTATTGAAGACACACATATATACACTCATGAACAAAACTTAAGGATGTTGTACCTTTTATAATGTATATCGGGGTTCAGACAATAACTCTGAAAGATATTACAGTGACCTTTATTGAAGACACACATATATACACTCATGAACAAAACTTAAGGATGTTGTACCTTTTAGAATGTATATCGGGATTCAGACAATAACTCTGAAAGATATTACAGTGACCTTTATTGAAGACACACATATATACACTCATGAACAAAACTTAAGGATGTTGTACCTTTTAGAATGTATATCGGGGTTCAGATAATAACTCTGAAAGATATTACAGTGACCTTTATTGAAGACACACATATATACACTCATAGACAAAACTTAAGGATGTTGTACCTTTTAGAATGTATATCGGGATTCAGATAATAACTCTGAAAGATATTACAGTGACCTTTATTGAAGAAACACATATATACACTCATGGACAAAACTTAAGGAAGTTGTACCTTTTAGCATGTATATCGGGATTCAGACAATAACTCTGAAAGATATTACAGTAACCTTTATTGAAGACACACAAAGATACACTCATGGACAAAACTTAAGGAAGTTGTACCTTTTAACATGTATATCAGGATTCAGACAATAACTCTGAAAGATATTACAGTGACCTTTATTGAAAACGCACAAAGATACACTCATGGACAAAATTTAAGGAAGTTGTACCTTTTAGCATGTATATCGGGATTCAGACAATAACTCTGAAAGATATTACAGTGAACTTTATTGAAGACACACGAGATAACCAAAGGTGAACAAAATTGTCTCTATCTCCTTAAAAAAAAAAGACAACCGGCGATCATCAAATACTTTACAATTCCTTACGTTTTGTGCATGAGTACTTTATTTAAAAAAAAAAAACACTTTACACTCGCTCCTTAGTGCTAAGTTGTATATAGTTGAAATTTAGGAAAGACAACATTCAGGATGATACAACAATCGAAGCAAGAACAAACTACACAATTGATAAAATACAAGATAAGCAATGAGATAAGTTCACAGAGTGCAAAATATAAATATAAAATGCATATATCTATATATATAAAAATCAATGTTTGTATGTTTGTTTGTTTGTATGTCCGGTATACAAATTCGCAGTAGTTCACTAATTCAAACCAAAATTTCCATACATATGTAAAAAATACGGGGAAGACTATAGGCTATTTTATAAAATATATAAATCAATTATTAAAACTATATATTCAAATTATTCACTTAGCTCACGAACAGCGCCCTCTATCAAAGATTAGATTAAATTATGCTGATGCAAAAAAATAGATAATGCTAATAA
>CP092869.1:85864677-85888697 GCA_030710605.1 Cordylochernes scorpioides | reverse complement strand
CACTATTTCTTACTGTTTTCCCATCTCTCAATCATGTTTCTTATATTCTTTACCCTTTTTTCCTTCTAAATTTTTAAACAAATCATTTTTTTTTGTGCAAAAAAAAACTATTTGCTTCTTTATGAGTTGAAAATAATATAGAGTTTTCACATGTTTCAAAAATGTCTTTCTTTTCTTGGCGTTTTGGTAATTCACTGTCACCTTCTTCATGGAGAAATTGAAGGGAATTCATTGAAGGGAAAAAGAAATAAATTTAAGAACAGTTACTATAATAGTGAAAAATAGTACAAAAGTGAATTTGTACTTGGATCAGGTGGATAAATTTAGAAAAAGTTGCATTTCCTGATTATGCAACTCAAAGTTGCTGATGGCTTCATAAAAATAAACGATTAGTTGATATTTATTTCGATAGATGGCGCAAGCCATCAGCAGCTTTTATTTACACGATCAGGAAATGTCCTTTTTTTCAGTTACTATGATGTTTTAGTATTATCAACATATAGTCTCCAAGGACTGAAATCTCGAGTTAATTAAATTATAATTTTATGCAAGACACAATTCTTCGCTGGATGAAAATCTTCCTCTCAAATAAATATGGGGAGTTTTTAAATTTTCCTGAAGATAGAGGTTGCCTGGCCAGCATTCATATTTCAATGAAAAATGGACACTTCGGCCAGTTAGAGTTTTTATTTTCTCAACGTTTCAACAAAAATATTTTGTCTTCATCAGGAGAAGTAAATAAAAATAAAGCATTTGGCAAGGCGTTATTTTTATTTACTTCTCCTGACGAAGACAAAAGATTTTTGTCGAAACGTTGAGAAAATAAAAAAACTCTAACTGGCCGAAGTGTCTATTTTTCATAGAGTTTTTAATTTTTCTTTTGGTATATCATTATTTTGCAACGCGCACGCAACCAAGGTTGTTCAAAATAAGGTTAGATTCCCCAGGCCAGGGAAGATAAAAATAAAGACAGGTGTTGATTAGATAAGGAGAATAGATAAAGCGGGAATGATTCAACAAGTGCTGGTAAAAGATAGATTTTCTTTTTGTAAAAATAAAAATAAAAAAGTTTTAAGTAAAAAAAATTGTTGTTTTCTTGAGGCGTTATTCTAATCGAGCTTATGGAGTCTCACATCCGGGACGATCCTGTTTATATATATTCGGCTGTTTAATATTATTATTTATCTTTCAAATTGTAGAAGTTTGTTTAAACGATAAGTCAAATCATTAGAAAAAATCATTAACGAAATATTTCAAATCTATGAAACAAGCTTATAGCACACACACACAAAGCTTTATTAAGACCACCGGTCTTATACAGATTCACCACAGGAAGAAAGGAATAATAGATGGAGTTCCTATACTTCCAGGCAGCGCAGCACCCAACAACAGCCTCCAGGTCCGACGCATTTCCAATGGTCACACGTTCCTTTGTGCATAAACAAGTTTATAGCATCAAATAATAGAGAATATGGTTTTACGGGATAATAACCAAAGTGTATAATTTTTGAGCCCAAAAATGAATGTAGCAATCAGACAAACCACAATGCAATATATCAAAGTACCAAGGTGCTGCACGCAATCAAGGTTGTTCAAAAAGGTTAGATTTCCCAGGCCATGGAAGATAAAAGACAGATGTTGATTAGATAAGAAGATTAGATAAAGCGGGAATGATTCAACAAGTGCTGGTAAAAGATAGATTTTCTTTTTGTAAAAATAAAAATAAATAACAGTTTTAGGTGAAAAAAATTGTTAATAAAAAAACTTTGGTAATATAAAAATTTTGAAATTGAGGTCTTGTATCAAGGATTACTAGTGAAGGTACCAGTACTAAGACAACCAACCACAACTAGAGATTGCATAGCGCGTTCAAATGGGTCGTTGCGTAAGTCGATTTCCCGATCAGCCCGCGCCGTCGAATCGCCAATCCATTTGACTCTGTCCTGGGGTTACAGAGACAGCATCAAATAAGAACAATGTACGACCTTTTATGTGTGTATACACACAACTGTTATAGGGAAATATCAATATTACATTAATACAGCTTTATTAATTTAAACAAATTTATTATTCAAATACAAAGAGAGAGGTTAAAACAAACTAATATAAAAATGTGAGAAAAATGTAGCCTTTACTTTAAGCCATTACCCTTTGTAAAAACAAACAACTACTTGGTCAAAACATATCATATTTCACAGATTTGTTTACTAATATCAACAACAACCATTATCTTTTGATCTAAATACATTATAATAGAGATTTTTTGACGTGACAACGTCTTAAATTAGGTTGCGGCTGGGAGTCACTTATGAAAAAGTGTAACGCCCGGTAACGTTACGATGAGTCATCGAACGAGAGTGCTGCGCGCGCAGCGCTAGAGAATTAGGCGCATTGAATCGGCGCATGCTTGTCTCTGTCTTTGTCTTTCTCGAACGTTCTTGGCGTTGGAAAAACAAGAAAGCGTCATAATACAAGTTCACACGTGTGGTTAAAGTATCGTCAGCTGTGTCTGTAGTGAAAATGTGGAGTGCTTAGATTCGTCATTTACAACAACTACAACAATAAAGGTAAATAATTGTACACTGATATTTCATTATCGTAAACTATGATTGATTGATTAATTGTTAGATTGACACAAAAGTTGAGAAACTGAGTTTATAGGTTATGTCATACTATTGATAAATGTTGATAGTGTTAAGTAAATTATTAGTTTAAAATTAATTAATTAATTAATTATTATTTTACAAATTTTAAATAGTTTCAAATTTATTTAGCAAAAATTTGAACCTTCGATCTGAATAAATGTTTTGATTTTCGAATTGATTATTTAAAATTACAAATATTAAGAAAAAGTGGCAGATATAAGAAAACTTTATTTAAACTGTGTTGAGCAAGAATTTTAACATCTAATATAAGTAAATGTTTTAATTTTCAACTTCATCATTTACAATTACAAATTTTATTTAATTTCAAATTTATTTAGCAAAAATTTGAACCTTCGATCTGAATAAGTGTTTTGATTTTCAAATTGATTCTTTAAAATTAAAAATTCATCCATTCAATTTCAAATGTTCAACAGGAATCACCACTCTCAAAACAATGGAAACGGTGCCTTCAACTTCCAGTACTTCAATGGAGACGGAGGATATCGTGCCGTCAACGTCTGCAGTACCTTTCGTTGTTCCACACACCACCTCTACCGCCAGAACGAATGCTCAGCGACAACGTGAGTACAGACTACGAAAAGCATTGACCAGAACTCCTGAACAAGTAAGAGCCTTTGCAAAAGCGGCTGCGGAGAGGCAACGCAGGTTCAAGCTACGTAAATCTGCTAACATAGCCCTCACCAGCGGTACGTCAGAGTCACCTGCTTCAACGTCTTGTTCTGTGGTGGAGAGAACAATCGTTCCTGTCGTGGCGGAGAGAACGAGCGTTCCCCTAACTAACGCTCAACGGCAACGTGCATTCCGACAACGTAGAGCAGCATCTTCTCGGACTGATGTACAACAGACTACTTCTTCAAGCCAAACAGCAATACAATTGGAACAATCCACCTGGTATACCAAATGGTCATCGTCAATACGGAGATTTCAATCTACTTTCCGACGTCGCCGATAGACGTCGCCGATGGATTGGTAAATGGGGCTATTGGAGTTTTGCTATACATCGAACGTCAGCCAGCCAATGCAGATGACCGTTCTGCTCCAGGAGGACCATCGACCAGCACAAGTTTGCCGCCAGCTGAAGATGAAATCGCCACTCTATGGTTCCAGTTTGAAGACAAAAATACGGGTACCAAAGCAAAAATCAAATGTCGACCACATGTGCACAGCAAACCAAACACCTTATCCGTCGATTGGGTGCCAGTGCACAAGAAAGTGGTAAACATTTCGTTGACAAAAACAGTGAAGTGCAAGCGAAAACAATTTCCTTGCGTGCCTGCTTGTGCAATTACGATCCACAAGGCCCAGGGTGGGACGTTTACTACAATTGTTTACAAGTACTCCTCAAAACAACCACAGCAATTGGTATATGTAGCCATGAGCCGCGTCACAAGTATCGACGGATTGTACATCATAACAGAAAAGGACTCTCCATTGGTTTTCAAACATGGCCGAGATGGAAACGACTCACAGACTACTCGAGATATTCGCAATGAATACTTACGACTTCGTGGACACACTCTAGACACAATTACCAAACAAGCCGTAAAATTCTGTGACGACGCAACCGACGCTGGACAACTTATTGTAACGAACATCAACTGTCAAAGTTTAAGTGCCCATGCCGCGGACATTGAAACAGATACAGTGATACCACGATCAGACTATTTAGTATTGACTGAAACGTGGATGCGCGACACTTGTGAACCAACTCCAATCAAGGGTTATGAGTGCGTATCCAGGGAAAATAATCGACCTAACTCAGATACCAACGCGGCTGGTGGAGTGGCGATCTATCGTAAATTATCATCGACATCTACGGCGGAAGTGTTCCAAGTTGCGATTACAGACGTAACTCGTGTCATTAAAACCAAGGGTGACATGTGCATGACTGAAGTTACTTGCTTCGCCGCTAATACTAGCTTCAAGTTTATACTCGGTGCTGTATATATTCATCCAGGAGCTAGTATGCAGGATATTGGAATGTTACTATGGCAAGGACTCGGTCCGTACATTCACAACAGCCAGTACGTGCCACCGTTCGTGCAAGTTGATTCTAGTATACCGATTCTTCTGTGTGGTGATTTTAACAAAAACGTAAAGCCTGACAACTCGTTTCTTAAATTCATGAAAAATACGTATAATCTTGATTGCGTATCAAACGTTTCTAAGTCAACTACGTTAAAAGGAACAACTATCGACTTGACTTTCGCAAGACACATTACAGCAGAAACACTTCCTTTCATTTCATATTTCTCCTATCATCGTCCTATCCTCAACAAAATCACTCAAATAGGAATTAGTTAAGTTTTAGTTTACATGTACAATGTTTTAGTAAACAAAATATATTTCTATAGTTAAAATTTGTGCAATTCTTATTTTCATTCAATTCCTTGTTCCTATTGTGCAATTTAATTATATTCATATCAATAAATATTCTACCGTTGTCACGTAAAATCTTCGCCCGTAAAACCGACTTTACAGGCAACCATTGTTTTTTTTTTAAAGGTTTCTTCCAGATTTTAGGCTTGTGGAAGTGATGTAGGATGGCATTCCCGTGCAAAAAAAAAAAAAAAGACACTTTTTTTTTTCAATAAATTCATAAAATGCATTAAAACCAGTGCTGTAGTGGAGGGTATACGGGGGTATACGCCGTATACCCTATGCTTTTAAAATTTAGATAGCGTATACCTAGTGGTTTTACTTAAAAATAGCGTATACCCTATGATTTTGTTCAAATTTTTTATTAAAAATTTATTATTTTCTTTCTTTGTAATAGTAAAAAAAAAATGATGATAAAAATTGTACTGAAAAATTGCAAAAAAATTTCAAATTAACAATTCACACAAAATATTTCATTCATTTAGTAAAAATTTCTTGGGAAAAATATATCAACTATATTCAAATTAATAATCAAACAAGCCTCCTTTAACGAAAAACGGAAAACGAATATAACCGAACCTTTAATTTTTGAAAATGGTAATTTTGTTTAAAACCACAATATGAAATGAAAACTTTAAACTTTCCTAATATTTAAAAGTTATTATGTTTGCTTAATAGAAAATATGTTAAAAAATTAAAGTTTAAATAAAAATAAAGTTATATTTTCTGATGTTAAAATCATTTACAAAAAAAAGTAAAAACGACTTCTTCAAGATAGATGTTCTCTTATTACCAATGCTGTATTTATCCAGCAGTGATGTAAACTAATACATAAACAATTTGGTTTTGATTTTCTTCTAATTCTATACAATTGAAAATATATTTGAATTTTATCAAATGCTCTTCTTTAACTAAAGTTGCTATGGTAACCATGCTAAACTACGTTATTGTGGACGTTAATTTTGCATATTCTTTAGTTTATTTGAAGTTAGCAAAAGCTGTTGACAAAATAACATTGATTTTCAAAAAAATATAATTTTGAAAACTTCTTTAAGTAAGTTTATTGATACTGGCTTAAAAGCTTATTTAAATTGTTTTTAATTGTTGATGAAAAGTTGGTGTTTGTTTTTTTTAAAAATAAATAAAATAAAGATTTTATTCAAAACAAATCGATTAAGTAAGTATCTAAATTTTGTTAATGTTAAAATAAGTGAAATTTAAATTTTCTGTACTTATACTAGCTTTCGAAAATAACTCTTCTGTTTAATTATGGACCGCTGGTTGAAGACAGGAAATTTATGTACTAAAAGAAGTTTGGAGGTAGAAGAAGATGCAGAAAAGAATGAACTAGAAGAAGCTGTTAAAAGAAATAAAAACACTGTTGGTACATCAAATGCAAGTACTATCTCAAAAAGAGCTGATATATTGATCAATAGTTCACCAGAGAAAATGAATGACCAGGATTCCAAATTTGAAGTTTGGAATGATTCCCAATATATTCAATTTAAGGAAAAGTATCCATGGCTTTCAATTTCCAAAGGTAGACTCGGATGTAACATTTGCGCAAGTGTTAAAACTTTAGGGGCTGCAAAAAGTGAAAGAATTCATATTTCACCAGAATGGAGTAACTACCTAATAGAAGCAGCAGGAAAAGATCGGGCAAGCAAATTATCAAACATTCGAATGAAAATTAAAAAGCATTGTGAGTCTGAAGCTCATAAAATAGCTGAGAATATTAAGAAAGACAGAAAAAAAATAAATTAGAAGAATATGCAAACAATATGAACATTGAAGTAGAAAATGAAAATATTAAGCTTTTTAGAACTGCTTATAATATCGCTAAAACAAATAGACCCTATTCTGATTATGAAAATCATATCACGTTACAAACATTAAATGGCATTAAATTAGGATCGACTCTTCACTCCAGATATTCTGCTACACAAATAATAAACCATATAGCCTGCGAAATGCGGAAAATGCTTGTTGCGAAGATTTTGTCAACAAATTCAAAAATTACTATACTAATTGATGAATCAACAACCTTAAGTAATAAATCAACTTTGGTCATTTTCTTGAAAGCATATTTAGGAGGAGAAAGTATTGATTATATATTTTCTTTGATTTGTGTGAATTACAATGCCAAGACTCAGAAAATATTGAAAAAGAGCTTTTGAATACTTTGTATAAACATGGGTTGAACGAAGAATATTTAAAAGAAAATTGGATAGCAATTGCGACTGATGGGGCAAGTGTCATGGTAGGAAGACATTCGGGAGTCGTAACTCGACTTAAGCAAAAGTTTCCAAAACTTTTTGCATGGCACTGCCTCAACCATAGATTAGAGCTTTCTGTTGGCGATACTATCAAAGAAGTCCGCGGAATCAACCATTTTAAAGCTTTTATGGACAAACTGTATTCATTATATAGCCAATCTCCCAAAAATTGTCGTGCTCTGGAGGAAGCTTGCCATGAATTAGGAACAAGATTTGCTAAAGTGGGTCGAATTTTAGGAGTACGATGGATTTCAAGTAGTTTTAGAACAATAAAAACCGTCTGGGAGTCATACGAGTCATTGCACCATCATTTCAAATCATCAACATATCTCGATTCCACATATCAAGGGTTATTAAGAAGATTGGAGAGTCCAGAATTTATATTAGATTTAGGTTTAATGTACGACACACGCTTCAGGAAATGCCAATGTTGTCTTTAGAGCTGCAGTCTAGAACAACTACTTTACAAAAGGCGGAACATATAATAAAGAGAACAATTAGAGTCATAGAAAGCTTCAAAACATCACCAGGAGAAAAAAGCTTGCTAGCTCTTGAAGCGGCAGAAAACTTAGTTTTTAGGAGCGTAACATTAGTTCCCAATGCCAAAATTATTCCGATTGATAGAAAAAAAATTCTTCTAAGTATAATAGAAAAGTTAAAATTAAGGTTGTGTACAGAATCAAATGAAGATAATGAGCAATTAATTAAGGATATTTCAGCTCTAGAACCAAACAATTTTGACGCAGAAAATGTTCGATATGGAGAGGTCGAAATGAGACGTATTTGTCGAAGGTTTAACTTAGATGAAATCAAATGCATTAACGGCTTGAGAGATTTTGTTGATGATAAAAACAATGTTCCCGAAACACTTCAACCATTTTTCAGGGCAATTTCAACATTGCCCTGTTCAACAGCTGAATGTGAGCGAGGTTTCAGCCTGATGAATGATATAATAACAAACTTGCGGACTTCTTTGCTAATATCAAATGTTTCGAACTTAATGTTCATAAATTCAAATGGACCACCAATCGAAATGTTTCAGCCGAAAAAATACGTTCAATCATGGCTTTTACATCATAGATCATCTACTGACACTAGATCAAGAGTTTGTGCCAGAAAAAATACAGATGCATCTCGGCAGTCATTATGGGACATTTTTATGTAAAAGTTGTATGTAATATTTTACGTCTTTTTTTCAAATAAAAATATAATTAAAAATAACCTTGTTTATTTTTACCAAAAATTTATATTCTCAAGCGTATACCCTATGCTAATTTTACGACTACAGCACTGATTAAAACTAAGCATTTATGTTATACTTTCTGGGCATAATTAAGATCGACCCCACCACTATATCTGTTGAAACATTTTTTAGAAATTGGTTAGGCTGATTTCTCATAACTCCTCCGAAGGATGTTAAGAAATCGTAAATCAGCGTTATCCTTGCGAATACAGGCATAAAAAAAACAGACTATCCCTATTGTTTAGTAACAAAAGAAAGATCTCACTATATAACCTGCAAAAGAAAACTATATATACAGTATATATATATATATCAATATTTAGCCTTTTCTTAAAAAAATATATTCTTACATTTAGAGATATTAAAAATATATTTTTTCTATTGTTTTTTTTTTCATTTAGAGATATGTTCAATTTTTAATTCAGCTAACAAAATTATATACTCAAAAAGATAGAAATCTTTGAAAAATAACACACCCTAAAAAGAAAAATAAGTGCCTCCTTATGTGTAAAAAGAAATCAACAATAAAAAATGACCTTAGAATTGACACTATAAATGACTATATGAAAAATATCATGAAAATTCTACTAACGTAAACTACCAAACATTTCAAAAAGCTTACGACTTTAATGGGGAAAAAAAGGACTTCTGACTAAGGCGAATTCTATATATACGTTCGAATAAAACAATGAAAAATATTTTAACTTTAATCAATGCAGAAGATTCTATTTCATTACTGAAAGAAACACGCAGCAGATGGTAAAGACCTGATTTATATAATAATACACCCCCCCCCCCCCCCCCCCCCCCATCCCCAATGAAGTATCCTTCATACTGAAAGTACATTAATAATAAATAGTAGAAGTGCCATAGAATAGCAATACAGAAGAAACACATAAACTATAGGAAAAAAAGTGTGTAATGGCAAAAATTGTATTATATTAGTGTTTAAGTATTTGATTTAATTATTTTTTGAAATCCATTTAGTTGTTTCAAAATTAATATAGTTTAAATAGACGGCAGCTTTTCCACCAAACCCCCATTAACCTTTGAAATTGCCTAATTTGAGTGACTGACTGTAAAGAATCCTGACTGCGATGCCCATCTTCTCAGTAAGAATTAAAAAAAAAAAAGGTTTATAAAAAAATTAATCCAAAATACTGGCATGTAAATATTTTTCCGTAAAAAAAATAAAAGAGCATATGGAAATATTAGGCAAACATATGTGTTCGCTAATGATTGCGACTGCATTTTAAACGATTTTTAAAAATAGATTTAAACAAATAAAGGCCAGAAAAAAAATTAATAAAAAATATGAAATCCATTATTTACATACATTCACAAAAGCAAACGATGACAGAATTGATGACTCTGATACTTGTATATTTTAATAATATAAATGAGTTTTAAAAATTGTAAAAAAAAAAATGCATCGGCCGGGAATCGAACTCGGGCCGCCCGCGTGGCAGGCGAGCATTCTACCACTGAACCACGGATGCTTATAAGAAATGGCCATATTTGGGTATTTATTCCATTCACAAAATCAAACGATGACAGAATTGATTGTTGATGACTCTGATACTTGTATATTTTAATAGAAAGTTAAACTATATTTTTTGACATGTATAAAAATTTATTTTTAAATAAAATAATATTCCATAGAAAATCTTACGCAACAAAAATAGTTTAACTTTCTTATAACCTATGGCGCGCTAGTACAATATGATATAATAAATACAATATAAAAATAATAGAATCGCTATATACACTGCGTGACATTGAAAATGGAACACCAAGAAATAGTGGCCAGAAAATTATGCAAATTTCAGGGTAGACGCGCCTAACCGAGTTATCCAAATGATGTAAAATGCGCAGCTCTCGTGCGCACATGGAGTAAGATATAAGGGAAGGAACTTGCAGAAAGGACAGTATTCGTGTCGTTATTTCTTCAAGGAAAATCATTGTAGAAATTTTGTTCTTGTGTCAAAAGACACGTGTAATAACAGAGAATGCCAGGTCATCGTAAACGGAGGCAGTTCAAGCAGACAGACGCTTTTACGAGGGGCATGGTGATCGGACTGAAAAGGGCAGGTTGGTCCATACGTCAAATCGCAGCTGATACACACCTTGGTGCGTCCACGGTGCACCGACTGTGGAGAAGATGGTTGGAACAAGGAAATGTGGCAATTTATAGGAATGTCGGTGCAACCAGAGTGACGTCAGCACGTGTGGATCGGCGTATCCTTCGACAAGCAGTGGCGGCCCCACAAGCCACTTGTACCGCCATCCTGCAACATGTGCAAGACACCCTAGATCATTCCATCTCGACCAGAACCATATCCCGTCGATTGGTTGCTAATGGCTTGCACTCATGCCGTCCGCTAAGAAGACTGCCATTGACCCCACCGAATAGGCGCCAACGTTTGGAATGGTGCCGGGCTAGATCGACGTGGATGACGGAATGGCACAGGGTCGTGTTCTCAGATGAGTCGCGTTTCTGCTTGTCCAGTGATAGTCGCCGTGTACGCGTGTGGCGTCGACATGAATAAAGGTCCAATCCGGCAGCAATTGTGGAACGCCCCACCGTGCGACAACGTGGAATCATGGTTTGGGGCGCAATCGCGTATGATTCCAGGTCACCTTTACTTCGTATTCAGGGCACTATGACGGCCCAACGATACGTTGATGATGTGCTGCGACCGGTGACACTCCCCTACCTTCAGGGGGTACCCAATGCCCTTTATCAGCAGGATAACGCCCGACCGCACACTGCTCGCATTAGCCAACAAGCTCTGCAAGATGTACAGATGCTTCCCTGGCCACCATACTCTCCTGATCTCTCACCAATCGAGCACGTCTGGGACATCATTGGACGCCGTTTGCATGCCTTGCCACAGCCGCGTTCAGAAGACGAACTGTGGCAAATGGTTGAGAGGGATGGAGAGCCATCCCTCAGGACGCCATCGTACTCTGATTGACTCTCTACCTAGACGTGTTGCTGCGTGCATCGCCGTCCGCGGTGGTCCTACTTGCTACTAAGCCGACGCCGTTCTCGCTCTGTATTATGACTATCATTTTGAAATAAAGATCACTTATTGTTCGTCCCTGTCTCTCTCTGTCTGCCGAGTTTCATCACTTTCTGGCCACTATTTCTTGGTGTTCCATTTTCAATGTCACGCAGTGTATATATATTTGACTAATATTACAACTTGGATCTGCAATGCCTATCGTTATTAAAAGCTAAAAAATCTGCCATTTATTTGTTTAATCTAATTTAATTATCTAATCAATCTAATAGAAAATTAATTCATTCTTTCGAAAATTTGCTCGTTTTTTAAAGCTTTTAATAAAAAGATAATAATTGTTTAAAAGTTAAATTGCAAAAGGTAATTAAAATTATAATGTTTTTTTTTCACCATGTGTTTCATTTTTTAATTAGATATGCTAGCTTTCTCAAGCGAAAATCATTATTCGACAAATTTAAATAAAAACATGGGCCATTTCTATCTAGGACTGTTTTGTGAGTTTACGCGCGTAGATATTTACAATCAAATTTTTAAAAAACCATTTGAAAATATTTAGGTTATAAATATCCAATCTACACGAGAGAGAGTACAATTACAAAACAATTCTAGTTAGAAATGGTCGATGTTTATTTAAGCCTGTTGAGCGATTTTCGCTTGAAAGCTAGCATTTCTAATTTAAAATTAAATTCATTTTGAAAATTAAGACATCTTTCCTGATCTTGGAAGGTATATTACTTTAGTGGCCAGTATTTTGTGACATGCTGATATATGTGGAATCTTGGCTCATTGGTTTTGATATTGTAGATATGTTCTTTTATCCTCGTTTCTATTTTCCTGCTAGTTTCGCCAACATATTAATTAATAATCTAGACATGATATTGAATTCTGTTGGGGGTTCTGATTTATCGATGGTTTTGTGATGGGATTTTTAAGAATACAGATCTGTATTTCAAATTGTTCTTGGTCTGTGTGAAAGTTAAACCTAATACCATATTATATGTGATAGGTACACGAGAGCGGGGGTAGGTCCTCGACTCTCCTACATTAAGGGAGACAGGGTCTAGTACCCCTCCAAGGAACCGGGATCGGACTGGTGTAGTGGACTACTTTTTACCAACTCTCGAGTTCATACATCATACATTGTAGCTCTTGGCGAGTAGGCATGGAAGAATCACATAGACAAAAATAAGTTTGGGTAGCATATCACTGGAAAGAGGAGTTAATAGAAAGAGAGAGAGCGAGAGAAAGGGGGCTACATACTAAGTGGCGATGGTAGGAACCTAGGACTATCATGTAGTGTAGTCTGTGAAATAAGTAAATGACTAACTAATTTCCATTCTTGGGGAGGAAGGGGGGGGGGGTGAGTTTATAGGCGAATTCTCTAAGAAAGGTTCATTGGCCTTATAATATAATAAGGAAAGTTTCTTACAAAGTTGGCTGTTAACAAAGAGATCATCAGTTTCTCTATGAAAGTGGATTTCCAGCAAAGAGGCTGCACCTTGTCCTTTGATATTAAACGTGACCGTTTTCTATTCTATTTCTCTTTCGTTTTTTTATGAAGGTTTATTTATTATTTCTCATTATATACACTTTCATTATGAATAAGGGTGTATGTACATAAGATAAATTTCTGGAAAATCATATATATATATTTTACATATCAAAACTAAATATATTAACATATTAGAAAGAGAGAGTGGGTCACCCATAGAAAGTTCTCTATCACTGTTGCAGCCGAAATTGTTTTATTAAAATTTTATAAGACTCCCAGGCGCTGCGCGTCCAGGATCGCGGCCAGCGTTAAGTGAGAGAGAGAAATATATGTCGACAAGCAGACCAACATGGAAGCCAATTAAATAAAAACTTTTAAAAAGAAGATAACCAGTCCGCTTAATGTAAAATAGCGATCTCATCTCAAATATGACCACTGGCCGATAAAATTTGTTCCTAAAGCTTATTTAGTTGATGAGAAAGTACTAAATAGAGACATCAACTCTTTAAATAATATTTTTATATCATTAAAATAAGCAACCTTCATTTTTTATTTTTGAAAGTAATCTGAAAAAATATATATCTTTAAAACACAAAAGCCAATCTTGAAGATAGAGGTTACCTGGCCAGCATTCATTTTTTTTTGAAGTAAAAGAAATTGAGTAGAATTTTTATTTTTTTCAATGTTTCGAAAAAATATTTTTTCCTCGTCAGGAAAAAAAAAAAGAAAATAAACTTTATGGAAAGGAGTTAAGAATACCTCGAAATATTTTAAATGCCTTTCCATAAAGTTTATTTTTATGTTTTTCTGATGAGGACAAAATATTTTTGTTGAAAAGTCGAAAAAATAAAAACTCTACTGGCAGAAGTGTCTCTTACTTCAAAAATCAAAAATAATGTCGTAAGTTTTTAATATCAATAATATATTTTATTTAAGAGAAAAGTCAATTGATAGAATAGGATATTATATTGATTAAATAGCTTCATTAGTTTAAATTCATTAGAATGTTTATGACTAATAAGATCCACCTATCTCCATTTAAAAATCTTTTCATGGGAATGTTTTTTTAAAAATAAATTTCTATAATATAAAATCATTCTATTTTTTGAAAACTATGCTCAAATTTAAAATAACTTTTCCTGCCATTAGCATTTTTATTCACATTTAATTCACATAAAAATAAAGAACGTATTCATTTTTAGGTATATATTTTAATTTTTATTTATAAAATTTATATAATATATAATAAATATATAAAATTAAAAACATTATGCAAATATTACAGATAAAATAAACAATAATATAGTCGTAGAGTTAAAGTCACAGACCTCAAACCTAGTATAAAATATTCTCTTTAAAACTTTTAGTTTGATACTCATTTGATCACGTTGGTTCATTTGAAAACAAATATTTTAAAATGGCGGCGTTATTAACTTCAACTTCGAGATCTACTTTACGATTTTTATGTAGAAATGTAATTTCAAGCAGGCAAAATTCAATAAAGGTAAGTTTATAGAATATTCACCTTACTTTTTTAAATATATATTTAACTCTTTTGATATTACTAAATGGCAATGACCTTGTCCTTTAGCTTTAAATAGCACATTTTACTATGATATACCCGAAATCTATTGATTTTAATACAAGTTTTGCTACGCGTGTGTTTATATTTTATATTGTACTTCTATTTTTGCTAATTGTAGTTAATTTTTTTTTCAAATGCCAAACAAACTAAAATATAACTGACCTTAGATCCAGCTTAAAATAAAAACTAACTGTTGTTTTTCAAAATGACATCACAGATTAGATTTATAATATACCTATAATATCTAATGCTTTGTTTTAAATTAGCACGAATAATAAAATAAGTGCAAAAATAAAAAGTTAATTTTTATAGATCAATTTAACTGCTACATATGTTAAGATAAATGAATAGCGTTGAGTTTGATATTGAAATAATTACTTTTATAATTTTTTATTATAAAGAATGTATAGCTTTGCAAAAGATATTTTAAACATTTTACATACATCAACCAAGAATTTTCTTATAAAGAATAATATAAGTATATATTTTGGTCCTTCTCTATATAAATTAAAGGGTTTATTATATATAATAAAGCTATGGAACATTATAATAGGTGCCAAGAATAAATAGTACATTTCCTCTTCCAAAAATATAAATATGATGGAAAATTTCCATTCATCCACTAAACATCCTTCAACATGCAAAAATTTCCCTACAGATATTATTTGTTTACTATTTAAAAAGGCAATTAATAATAGAATTTAAAAATATGGTAGCAGTATTAATTAGCAATAGAGATATGCACTTGGAATACAAATTTTACTCTTTTAAAATTGATAAGGCACAATTTGGATTATAGATTATAAACACAAGGTAATAAGACCAAATCTAAATAAATAAATAGTGTGTGATGTTTCGGTAACAGCGTTGTTACAATCTACAAATTCAGACTTCTTCAGTACTTTTGTTTGAAGATAATAACAACGCTGTTACAGAAACGTCACACACTATTTATTTGTATTTGGTCTCTATTACCATGTCTCTTTTAAAATTGTTTTTGTAAATTTATCATTAAATATTTAGTTCACAAGGTAATAAGACCAAAACCAAATAAATAATGTGTCCCTTATTACCTTGTGTTTATAATCTATAATGCAAATTGTGCATTATCATTAATACTTAGTTGTTTTAGTTTATTCTTAACTTTAGTTCTTTCCTTTTTTAAAAATTATTATCCTTAGTATACGTGGTAAAAGCCATGATAATCATGGTCGGTAGAAGTTGGTGACTGTTTATACTGTAAGTGCATTATATCTCTACACAAGTGAGAGAGAGAAACAGTTTGACTTTTGCACTTACAAAGTGTGCCAAAGTACCCCATTTGATTACTTGCACTCACTCTTAGGGTTTCACTTTTTGCAAGAATCAAGGGTTGGTTACCAGAGCATTTTTTTTTTTTAAAGTGCCTAATATGTAGGATTCATTCCTGGGTCATAACAGTTGAAAATCAACAGTTTAGATCACTTGTCTACAGACAGACCCCTTCCTAATCAAACCAACTCAAACTTACCTAACCAAAATCATACCAATATTCTCTTAAGTATATATGGAAAATCTGGAGAAAATGTAATCAAAAACTTTTTTTCACACTTTTTTGCCATTTTAGGTTGGTTAGGTTAGGTTAAATTTAAGAATTGATCAAATCTTAGTTTCTTGAGTTTGTCTTTTGTTTGTCTGACCAAGCTCATACCAATATTCTCTTAAGAATATATGGAAAATCTGGAGAAAAAGTAATCAAAAATCCAAAAATTAAACACTTTTTTTTTTCACACTTTTTTTGCAATTTTAGGTTGGTTAGATTAGGTTAAATTTAAAGAATTGATCAAATCTTAGTTTTTTGAGTTTGTCTTTTGTTTGTCTAAAAGGATATTTTTTTTGTGCATCTTTAAAAGAAAAATAAAAGACATTCTTTTTTTGTCTGATGATGGTAACAATGTTGTTGCCGAAACATTACACACTAATAATTTATTTGGATTAGGTCTTTTTTTTTTTCTTTTATTATAAATCTATAATCCAAATTGTGCTTTATCATTTGCTTGCGAACAGCAGTTTACCGACCCCTACACTACCCATTTCTCTCTGGTATAAAGATACCTCTACCTTAAAGGACATTTTAACTCTGCTGCAACTTGGTGTTGAGAGAGTTTGTTCTACCCTATAGTGGAGAAAAGTGTATAAAAAATATATATATAATTGAATGTATTTTAAAAATATTGTTGGATTTAGTCAGTAAAATTTTGGGTAGAGATTTTTAGAGAGAGATTTTGTTGCCGAAATGTAAACATCTTTGTAAGACCAAATCCAAATAAATAAATAGTGTGACATTTTGGTAACAGTGTTGTTACCATCTTCAGACAAAAGTACTGAATGAGAAATTTTACCACAGCATGTTTTAAATAGTTACTGTTATCTCTCAAGTGTGTAAACAAGATAACAGATAATAAGAAGATATTTATCGATATAGATATACCGAAATGGCATACACTTTATTTATTTAGATTTGGTCTTATTACCTTGTGTTTAGTTTAGTCTATGTTGTTTCACACACATTTTCATTTTTTTTACAAATTAAAAAAAAATATTACATTATTTACTTTTAAATTATTTATTGGTAAAATTAGGTTAGTTTTATTAAGATTAAATTAGGTTATAGGTTAGGTTAGGCACCTTAATCATGTACAGTAGAACTACCTCCCTGTAAAGGACACCTAATTGCAGAGCCAAAGTGTCTTTTAGGGAGAGGTTTCCTCTTACCTGAAAGCTACTAAATAGTAAAAATGATATTTTTACAAATAAAAACTGTCCTTTGTAGAGAGGTGTCCTCTAGCGCGAGTGTCCTCTCATTGAGGTTCTACTGTACCAGTAATTGGAAATTAGCCTAATTTTTTTTTTCAGTCGATGGTAGTGCTGAAATGAACCATTTCCTGCTTCTTTTCTACTTCCCATCCACCTTGATTAAAAGACATAGGAAGGTATTGATCGGCTAGTCTGATTGGTGGTTTTATGCTTGCTCATTGGCCATCACAGCAATTTACCCCCCCTTTAGAGATGATTAGGCACTAGAAACTGTGTAATTACATGATATAAGCATGATTAGGTACAATTTGGATTTTATATTAGAAACACAAGGTAATAAGTGACTGGTAATTGTCACCATCGTCAGACAAAAGTACTGAAGACAGTAGAACTACCTCCCTGTAAAGGACAACACCTAATTGCAGAGCCAAAGTGTCCTTTAGAGAGAGGTATCCTCATACCGGAGAGTTTCTATAAAATAAAAATGGTAATTTTGTAAATTGAAAACTGTCCTTTGTAGAGAGGTGCCTGTTAGCGGGGTGTCTGCTAAAGGGAGGTTCTACTGCATATATCAATCTTTAATGGCTGCATATAGTGTCTGTTCTACATGTCAGAGGCAGTCATTTCATATTGGAGCTAAGTCGGCCTGCCACTGAGTAGTGCTCCCAGTCTTAATGACAGACGCATCCTACTTCACCAGTCATGATGGTTGTCTGGGAATAGAGAGGTGTCCTCTAGCGTAAGTGTCCTCACATAGAGGTTCTATTGTATAAGAAACAATATCACACAGCATGTTTTTTAAATAGTACTGTTCACAATGTTGGGTGAACAAGATAGCAAATAAGAATATAGATTTTTAACAACCCTAAAATACTTTTTATTTTCCCACTTCTAATTATAAGAATAGTATTTGAATCCTTTGTAAAAAATTGTCCTATCTGCTAACTTGCTTAACCAATTATTTGAAAACATGCTGTGATATTCATTCAGTACTTTTGTCTGATAATGGTACAATGTTGTTACCGAAACGTCTCACACCATATTTGTTTGGATTTGATCTTATTTTACCTTGTGTTTATGATATAAGCATTAAATAAAATAATATCAAATAATATCTCTACAGACCTTACTGCGATGACTTAAAGTTACTAAATGAGATTGTTGGCTCATCAGTAGTGAACCCTCTCAGCGGTTTCTTCAAATTAATCTCCACACCGCTCTACTATTGTATTGGATTGGTTTTCTTATATATCTTGTATTTACTAAGGTAGGTAGCTTAGGGGTGTTTAGGGAACCTATGGACATAAGTTAATAGGTATGTCGAGCAATGCTCTTCTGCAAATAGTGTTTTATATTAAATCTATTATTAACAAATTACAAATATAAATTTAATTGCCATCTCTTTCAATAAAATTTGTAATATATTTTAATAATATTAACCATTGCAGTAAAGTAATGATAGTTGACATTGCTGCTGCTGTAATAGAGATGCATGGAGACATCTTAGCTTCTTCTTTGGACACGACAACAACAACATTGCAGTAAAGTCTCTGTAGAGATATTATTTGATAATATTTATCATAATAAACATATTGCCAAAATATTATTACAAATTTTATTATATTATCCCTATACAAAAAAGAAAATAAGATCTAATCCAAATAATTTATTAGTGTGTGACGTTTCGGCAACAGCATTGTCACCATCATCAGACAAAAGAATAAAATGAAAAAATGTATTCTTTTGTCTGATGATGGTGACAATGCTGTTGCCGAAACGTCACACACTAATAAATTATTTGGATTAGGTCTTATTTTCTTTTATTTTCTATAATCCAAATTGTGCTTTATCATATATTATCCTTAGAGTAACATGTGGTACAAGGCAATGAAGATTGTGGTGGGTAGTAGAATTTACTGTAAGTGTACCACATGGCTACACATGTGAAAAGTAATTAGACTTTTTGTGCTTGCAAAAGTGTCAGAGCCTCATTTTGTTACTTGCACTTGCTGGTAAGGCTAGACTTTTGGAAGGTCCGAAGGCCATTGGAGCATTTTTATTTTTATTTTTAATTAGAAAGAAGCATCCAATGCAGGATTGGATCCTGGGTTGTAGCGGGTGAAAACCAACGGTTTAGACCACTTGTCCCGACCCCCCCCCCCCCCCCCCCTCCTACAAATTTAATTCATAGGTAGCGATTGAATTTTTAATTTATAATGATATAGACATGTAACCTGTGTATTCAAAATATATATATATATATTTTAGCTTATCCTTAGTACATGAGGTACAGGGGGGGTCGGTGGAAGGCTGGTTAAACCGTTTGCTTTTCGACCACTACGACCCGGGTTCGATTCCCGCATTGGACACTTTTTTTCTGTTTAAAAAAAAAAAAAATGCTCCAATGGCCCCGATTCTTGCCAAAAGTCCAACCCCACCAGCAAGTGCAAGTAACCAAACGGGGCTCTGGCACATTTGTAAGTGCGAAGTCGAACTGCTTTTTACATGTGTAGACATGTGGTGCGCTTACAGTAAAAAAGCAGTCGCTAACTACCCACCATGATTATCATGGCCTGTACCAAGTGTACTAGGGATAAGCAAAAAAAAAAAAACATGAGGTACAGGCCATGATAATCATGGTGAGTAGAAGAAGGCGACTGCTTTTACTGTAAGTGCACCACATGTCTAGACATGTAAAAAGCAGTTTGACTTTGCACTTACAAATGGTAATGATATAATGGTAAACATGTATGGTAAAATTATTGTTTGATCACTATGTGCGTAGGTTTCTTTTATAAAAAATAAATATAGATGCAGAATTAGTTGATGATTTAGGAACAAAAAAATCACATAATTAGGTTTGTGACACACAGTAACACTTTAATTAAAAAGGCATATATTGGATCAAAATATCATTTATTTTACCAATATTTCAGAGTTGACTGAATATTCTACAAAAATTATTTTGTCCATAATATAAATATATATACAAAAAAATTTATCTCTCCATTGAATATAACAAAATATTTTTTTAAAAACTTAATTCTGTTGACGTTATGTGGCGCTGATTTTGTTGTTGACCTTGATACCCACCTTGATAAAGGTTGGCATTTAGCCAACTGAAATATTGGTAAAATAAATGATATTTTGATCCAATATATGCCTTTTCAATTAAAGATTTATTTTATGGATTGCTCTATTTTCAAAACACTTTGTAATATAGGTATGAATCATAAGGTAAACAAAACCCAATCTAAATAAGTAATTTGTTGGTGACCCACTCTGTAACAAAATTGTTACCATAGCAATCACATATTCATAGTTGTCTTGTTATAACTGCTTCTCACTTATAGAATCAATATTTTATATGGTTGTTATGACCACAATCTGAACTAAGACCACTTTAAAAAAACTTGAGACTTAGAATTAGTGTGTTCTAGCTAAGTTAGTGTTATAAAATGAGGCTGCTATAATGAGGTTCCAATGTATTTGGTCCTGTTATACATTATGATGTACTAAATATTATTTTAGATGCTGTTAATGTATATAGTACAGTAGAACCTCCATGAGAGGACACTTTCTAAAAGACCTCTCTCTCTCTCTACAAAGGTCAGTTTCATTGCCTAAAATTTTTACCATTTTTTACTAATTAGCTCTTCTTCGGTAAGAGGACACTTCTTTACAAAGGACAGTTTTCATGTTAGCAACTATCCAGTAAGAGGACACCTTCTTTCTATTCCGGGTTAATTGGCCTTTAAAAGCACAGTCTTATAACCCCTATGGCAGAGCGCGACTTCCAGTGGCAAGTGATCCTATGATCTGGCAGCAAAGATGTCTCGCAGGGGTGGGGGGAATGTAGAGATGGCAGGGGAACAGCGCCTGGGAGCAGGAAGAGACAGGAGTCTTGGCAGGGGAGGAAATCCAATAGGAGAGGACAGTGAAGGTGGAGGCAGGAGGTTCAGGAAGCCTAGAATTTGAGAGCCCTAGACTTCAGGATAGGGCAGTTAGAGGCTCTTGCCTCATGTTTGTCTGGAAGGCCTTTGGCGCAGCAGTTGGCACACTTGGAGGTGAAAAATGTAAGAGAACACCTAAAGGACACTTTGGCTCTGCAACTAGGTGTTGTTGTTGTAGAAAGACTTTCTTCTATTGTACAGTGATAGAAACTTTGATCTCAGACCATCCTTAAAGAGAATTATGACCAATGAGATGTTTGCGATGTTGCAGGCAGGTCTCCGCCCCGCCGCCTCTACCCACAGAGGTAAGTCAACTTCCCCATCACTGGGCATCATTGTCTCAATATTCATTGATCACATTGGCAAGGTTTTGGACCATTAAACAAAGGAATAGGCGATGTCAAAACTTTTTTTTTTTTTTATTGAAGAGAAAATTGGCATGGTTAACACACTTTAGATTATAGATTAAAAATACCAGACTATAAGAAACCAAATACAAATAATTTGTGAGTGATATTTTGGTAGCAGCATTGTTATAATTTTTTGTCAGAAAATTATAACAATGTGTTATACTGAAATGTCACAATTTATTGATTTAAGATTTGGTTATATTATACTAGAATTGTGTAGTTTAAAATATAATGTTAAATGTACTTTGGCATTTCTCCCTTTAATTATACATCAGAGCAATGCATTTATACTCATCTCCCTAGTAAAAACACTTCACTAGTGATGATGAAAAATAAGCCATAATACCAGTTTTGGAAAGTTGAGACGAAAGCCATAGCCTGAAATCATGGTATACTTTTTACTAGGGTGATGAGTATAATGCAGTGTTCTGATGTATAATTAAAGGGAGAGAAATGCCTTATGTTTTAAAATACACAATTCTAGTAACAAGACCAAATTTTAAATCAATAAATTGTGACATTTCAGTATAGAACAGTATGATGGTAACACATCATTAGAATAAAAAAATGGTATCATAATCCTCCCCCAACTTTGTTATAATGTTAAATAATGTCCTGTTTATTATTTTTTCTCTCTCCAAAGTTTGTGAAGAAGGTATGTAAGCGCTACATTCTGTGCCACATGGTTTGAGAAGAAGCTCAACTCACTCTCTGAAAGAAATACTTCCTCTTCCCCCTATAGACCCCCTTATTGGGGGTAGAGGTCACCCTCCCCCACTGTAACCTACTTTTCAAGGGGTTTCCTTCTTCTATATAACCCTCCCCCCCCCCCTCTTTTTTTTTTAATCATTATTTAGTGACAAATCAGACTGACACTTATCTCTGCTGCAGCCTTAGAAAACTGGGGGAACTTGTCTCTATTCTCTAAAATAATTATGGTGAAAAAAAAAGGATAACCAAGTAGAGACGTGGTCTGTGCTCAAAGTACGATTAATTATAAATGGAATAAAATAATAACAAAAAAGACAAATCAAATGATGAGGTCACAGTCCTTGTTATACAATATATATATATATATATATAAAAGTATTGCTAAATGCAAAAATATAATTTCCGTATGTCTGTTTCCAGCTTTCCACCAGAACCGCCGGCTACCAGCCAGTCAACATATCAGGTAAGACTTCAAAGATGATAATCCCCTAGTAGAGCACCCATGATTTGGAGGAAAATCCTTTCTTGATTTCTTGTAGAACTTTTTAATTTTAAGAAACCCTAGGGGATTTTCCCCTCAACACACATTCTATCTCTTTCTCTGAAGACTCAATTTTTTTTTCTTTTCGTGATCACTTTCATGTTATGTCATCAACCCAGATCCTGGTATACTGACTTGAGTCCTTAGCCTATTGCTTTAGCCTATTAGTAACAAGTCTTCTTTCTTATCTCCACTCAATCATATGAGGGTATCCTCCTCCGTACCATCAAAACCCAATATCTGCAGGAATGGAAATCTAATGCTGCACATGACTGGTACAGAGCAGGAGGGACAAGCACCAATTCTGTCCTCTCAAGAGAACAAGTCTTTGATTTCCAGACTTAAGTCTGGTCATCTACGGACAATGACTTTCCAGAATGGTTGCAAGGTTTTCCCACTATGTACTAAGTGTCAACTTGCAACCCCAAAGCACATTATTGACTGTATTGACTCATACATTGATGAGCTCAACTCTTCCCTGGCGCACACCATCAAAAGTCTCAAGCTTTTTACAAGCTTGATACCTTAATATGATTGAGTGGAGATAAGAAAGAAAGAAGGTATCAAGCTTGTAGAGCTTGTTGATGGTGTCTGCTGGGGATGAGTAGAGCTCATCAATGTATGAGCCAATACAGTCAATGATGTAGTTTGGGATTGCAGGTTGACACTTAGTACATAGTGGGAAAACCTTGCAACCATTCTGGAGTCATTGGCCGTTGATGCAGGTTGAGAATTTCACTTAGTACATAGTGGGAAAACCTTGCAACCATTCTGGAAAGTCACGGTTTCTAGAGTGGAGTGATTAATATATGTTCTTTTTGGATTTAGTTACCTTAATTTAACAGACTTTTTGAATTCCAGACAGCCTATTTACTTCAATTTAACTGACTTCTAATTCAACACTGATTCTAATTCAACACTGACTCTATTTCAACACCAACT
>CP092869.1:85830186-85864577 GCA_030710605.1 Cordylochernes scorpioides | reverse complement strand
ATCATACATTGTAGCTCTTAGCGAGTAGGCATGGAAGAATCACATAGACAAAAATAAGTTTGGGTAGCATATCACTGGAAAGAGGAGTTAATAGAAAGAGAGAGAGCGAGAGAGCGCGCGAAAGGGGGCTACATACTAATAGTGGCGATGGTAGGAACCTAGGACTATCATGTAGTGTAGTCTGTGAAATAAGTAAATGACTAACTAATTTCCGTTCTTGGGGAGGAAGGGGGGGGGGGTTAGTTTATAGGCGAATTCTTTAAGAAAGGTTCATTGGCCTTATAATATAATAAGGAAAGTTTCTTACAAAGTTGGCTGTTAACAAAGAGATCATCAGTTTCTCTATGAAAGTGGATTTCCAGCAAAGAGGCTGCACCTTGTCCTTTGATATTAAACGTGACCGTTTTCTATTCTATTTCTCTTTCGTTTTTTTATGAAGGTTTATTTATTATTTCTCATTATATACACTTTCATTATGAATAAGGGTGTATGTACATAGGATACATTTCGAGGAATATCATATATATATTTCACATATCAAAACTAAATATATTAACATATTAGAAAGAGAGAGTGGGTCACACATAGAAAGTTCTCTATCACTGTAGCAGCCGAAATTGTTCTATTAAAATTTTATAAGACTCCCAGGCGCTGCGCGTCCAGGATCGCGGCCAGCGTTAAGTGAGAGAGAGAGAAATATATGTCGACAAGCAGACCAACATGGAAGCCAATTAAATAAAAACTTTTAAAAAGAAGATAACCAGTCCGCTTAATGTAAAATAGCGATCTCATCTTAAATATGACCACTGGCCGATAAAATTTGTTCCTAAAGCTAATTTAGTTGATGAGAAAGTACTAAATAGAGACATCAACTCTTTAAATAATATTTTTATATCATTAAAATAAGCAACCTTCATTTTTTATTTTTGAAAGTAATCTGAAAAAATATATATCTTTAAAACACAAAAGCCAATTTTGAAGATAGAGGTTACCTGGCCAGCATTCATTTTTTTTTGAAGTAAAAGAAATTGAGTAGAATTTTTATTTTTTTCAATGTTTCGAAAAAATATTTTTTCCTCGTCAGGAAAAAAAAAAAAGAAAATAAACTTTATGGAAAGGAGTTAAGAATACCTCGAAATATTTTAAATGCCTTTCCATAAAGTTTATTTTTATGTTTTTCTGATGAGGACAAAATATTTTTGTTGAAAAGTCGAAAAAATAAAACTCTACTGGCAGAAGTGTCTCTTACTTCAAAAATCAAAAATAATGTCGTAAGTTTTTAATATCAATAATATATTTTATTTAAGAGAAAAATTCAATTGATAGAATAGGATATTATATTGATTAAATAGCTTCATTAGTTTAAATTCATTAGAATGTTTATGACTAATAAGATCCACCTATCTCCATTTAAAAATCTTTTCATGGGAATGTTTTTTTTATAAATTTCTATAATATAAAACATTCTATTTTCTGAAAACTATGCTCAAATTTATAATAACTTTTCCTGCCATTAGCATTTTTATTCACATTTAATTCACATAAAAATAAAGAACGTATTCATTTTTAGGTATATATTTTAATTTTTATTTATAAAATTTATATAATATATAATAAATATATAAAATTAAAAACATTATGCAAATATTACAGATAAAATAAACAATAATATAGTCGTAGAGTTAAAGTCACAGACCTCAAACCTAGTATAAAATATTCTCTTTAAAACTTTTAGTTTGATACTCATTTGATCACGTTGGTTCATTTGAAAACAAATATTTTAAAATGGCGGCGTTATTAACTTCAACTTCGAGATCTACTTTACGATTTTTATGTAGAAATGTAATTTCAAGCAGGCAAAATTCAATAAAGGTAAGTTTATAGAATATTCACCTTACTTTTTTAAATATATATTTAACTCTTTTGATATTACTAAATGGCAATGACCTTGTCCTTTAGCTTTAAATAGCACATTTTACTATGATATACCCGAAAATTAATTGATTTTAATACAAGTTTTGCTACGCGTGTGTTTATATTTTATATTGTACTTCTATTTTTTGCTAATTGTAGTTAATTTTTTTTTTCAAATGCCAAACAAACTAAAATATAACTGACCTTAGATCCAGCTTAAAATAAAAACTAACTGTTGTTTTTCAAAATGACATCACAGATTAGATTTATAATATACCTATAATATCTAATGCTTTGTTTTAAATTAGCACGAATAATAAAATAAGTGCAAAAATAAAAAGTTAATTTTTATAGATCAATTTAACTGGTACATATGTTAAGTTAAATGAATAGCGTTGAGTTTGATATTGAAATAATTACTTTATAATTTTTTATTATGAAGAATGTATAGCTTTGCAAAAGATATTTTTAAACATTTTACATACATCAACCAAGAATTTTCTTATAAAGAAAAATATAGGTATATATTTTGGTCCTTCTCTATAAATTAAAGGGTTTATTATATGTAATAAAGCTATGGAACATTATAATAGGTGCCAAGAATAAATAGTACATTTCCTCTTCCAAAAATATAAATATGATGGAAAATTTCCATTCATCCACTAAACATCCTTCAACATGCAAAAATTTCCCTACAGATATTATTTGTTTACTATTTAAAAAGGCAATTAATAATAGAATTTAAAAATATGGTAGCAGTATTAATTAGCAATAGAGATATGCACTTGGAATACAAATTTTACTCTTTTAAAATTGATAAGGCACAATTTGGATTATAGATTATAAACACAAGGTAATAAGACCAAATCTAAATAAATAAATAGTGTGTGATGTTTCGGTAACAGCGTTGTTACAATCTACAAATTCAGACTTCTTCAGTACTTTTGTTTGAAGATAATAACAACGCTGTTACAGAAACGTCGCACACTATTTATTTGTATTTGGTCTCTATTACCATGTCTCTTTTAAAATTGTTTTTGTAAATTTATCATTAAATATTTAGTTCACAAGGTAATAAGACCAAAACCAAATAAATAATGTGTCCCTTATTACCTTGTGTTTATAATCTATAATGCAAATTGTGCATTATCATTAATACTTAGTTGTTTTAGTTTATTCTTAACTTTAGTTCTTTCCTTTTTTAAAAATTATTATCCTTAGTATACGTGGTAAAAGCCATGATAATCATGGTCGGTAGAAGTTGGTGACTGTTTATACTGTAAGTGCATTATATCTCTACACAAGTGAGAGAAACAGTTTGACTTTAGCATTTACATTGGGTAACTTGCCAATTAAGTAACCAATTACCATTTGCTTACTTGCACTCGTAAGGTTGCACTTTTTGCAAGAATCAGGAGTTATATCAGAGCATTTTTTTTTTTTTAGTTTAGAAAAAAAAGTGCCTAATATGTGGGATTCATTCCCGGGTCATAACAGTTGAAAATCAACGGTTTAGATCACTTGTCTACAGACAGACCCCTTCCTAATCAAACCAGCTCAAACTTACCTAACCAAGATCATACCAATATTCTATAAGAATATATGAGAAATCTGGAGAAAATGTAATCAAAAATCCAAATTTTTTTTTTCACACTTTTTTTGCCATTTTAGGTTGGTTAGGTTAGGTTAAATTTAAAGAATTGATCAAATCTTAATTTCTTGAGTTTGTCTTTTGTTTGTCTGACAAAGCTCATACCAATATTCTCTTAAGTATATATGGAAAATCTGGAGAAAATGTAATCAAAAATCCAAAAATAAAACCTTTTTTTCACACTTTTTTGCAATTTTAGGTTGGTTAGGTTAGGTTAAATTTAAGAATTGACTAAAAGGATATTTTTTGTGTGCATCTTTAAAAGAAAAATAAAAGACATTCTTTTGTCTGATGATGGTGACAAATTTTGTTGCCGAAACATCATACACTAATAAATTATTTGGATTAGGTCTTTTTTTTTCTTTTATTATAATCTTTAATCCAAATTGTGCTTTATCATTTGTGCATTTTTGTTTTTGAGAGTTTTATTCCAATTTTATTTGGAATTCCATGGACATTTAATCTTCCATGAACATCTCTCTACAGTGGTCGTTGCCTTCAATACCATTTTTATCCAGGGGTCGGCAATCTTTTGAGTCGGAAGAGTCAAAAATATCAATTTACAAAATTTCAAAGTTTTTAAAGAGTCACAAAAGTTTTTCTTGCCACACAACAATATATAGTACTTGTATAAATAATATTTGAGTATGGAACTATATAAAGAGCTGTAGCTTCACATTCAATCGCAAGCCACAGTTTGCCCACCCCTGCACTAGCCATTTCTCTCCAGATGCCTCTACCTAAAGGACATTTCAACTCAAACTGAGAGAGTTTGTTCTACCGTATAGTGGAGCAAAGTGAATAAAAAGAAAATTGATAAGGCACAATTTGGATTATACATTATAAACACAAGGTAATAAGACCAAATCCAAATAAATAAATAGTGTGTGACGTTTCAGCGTTGTTACCATCTTCAGACAAAAGTACTGAATGAGAAATTTTACCACAGCATGTTTTTAAATGTTATCTTGTTTACACACTTGATAACAGTAACTATTTAAAAACATGCTGTGGTAAAATTTCTCAGTACTTTTGTCTGAAGATGGTAACAACGCTGTTACCGAAACGTCACACACTATTTATTTATTTGGATTTGGTCTTATTACCTTGTGTGTATAAAAAGAACATATACAATTAAATGTATTTTTAAAATATTGTTTGATTTAGTCAGTAACATTTCAGGTAGAGATTTTTACAAAATCAATAAAGGCTAAGTTTCTTTTTAAAATAATAATAATATTAGCCCTATATTCCTTATTAATACAGTAGAACCTCCCTGTAAGGGACAACACCTAATTGCAGAGCCAAAGTGTCTTTTAGAGAGAGGTGTCCTCTTACCAGAGAGTTACTAAATAGTAAAAATGGTAATTTTGCAAATGAAAACTGTTCTTTATAGAGAGCTGTCCGCTAGCGGGGTGTCAGCTGAAGGGAGGTTCTGCTGTATTAGTCAAAGTGTGTAAAAGCAGAGAATAATCTTTATTGTATAAATCAAGAGAGAGATTTTGTTGGCCAAATGTAAACAAAGAGTGTCATTGCGAAACATTTTTTTGGTTTATAAAAAAAAAAATTATATCAATTTTACTGATATTCCATAAGATGTGGTTATTAAGCATTATAATATCTTTTGTGAAAAAAAAAAAGAGATTAAAATCTAATGCCATCAATGCCAAGTAGGTTAGTTTCAGATGGGTTAAATAAAGTTAGTTTAAATAAGATTAACACAGATTAGTCTCAAATAGTTTAAATTAGGTAGTTTCAGATGGGTTAAATTGTATATAGGTTAGTTTAATTAATATTAAATTAGGTTAGTTTTTCTGATCGGTTAAATTAAGTTAGTTTAAATAAGATTAGTTTCAGATAGGATAAATTAGGTAAGTTTCAAATTGGTAAAATTGTATTTAGGTTAGTTTCAGATGGGTTAAATTAGGTTAGTTTTTCTGATAGGTTAAATTAGGTTAGGTTAGTTTTTGAGATTGGTTAAATTCAGTTGGTTAAATTAAGATTAATTCAGGTTAATTTCAAAGAGGTTAGATTAGATTATTTTCAGAGGTTTTTAAAATTGTATATAGGTTAGTTTAATTAGATCAAATTTGTAACAATTAATGATAAGGCACAATTTAGATTATAGATTATAAACACAAGGTAATAAGACCAAATCCAAATAAATAAATAGTGTGACGTTTCGGTAACAGCGTTGTTACCATCTTCAGACAAAAGTACTGAATGAGAAAATTTACCACAGCATGTTTTAAATAGTTACTGTTATCAAGTGTGTAAACAAGATAAAGGATAAGAAGAAGATATTTATTGATATAGATATACCGAAATGTCACACACTATTTATTTATTTATTTGGATTTGGTCTAATTACCTTGTGTTTAGTTTAGTCTATGTTGTTTCACACACATTTTCATTTTTTTTTACAAATAAAAAAAAAATTACATTATTTACCTTTAAATTATTTATTGGTAAAATTAGGTTAGTTTTATTAAGATTAAATTAAGTTATAGTTTAGGTTAGGTTAGGCACCTTAATCATGTACAGTAGAACTACCTCCCTGTAAAGGACACCTAATTGCAAAGCTAAAGTGTCCTTTAGGGAGAGGTGTCCTCTTACCGGAGAGTTACTAAATAGTTAAAAATGATAATTTTACAAATGAAAACTGTTCTTTGTAGAGGTGTCCTCTAGCGCGAGTGTCCTTTCATTGAGGTTCTACTGTACCAGTATTTGATTATTAGCCTAATTTTTTTTTTAGTCGATGCTAGTGCTGAAAAGAATCATTTCCTTCTTCCTTTCTACTTCCCATCCACTTTGATTAAAAGACATAGGAAGGTATTGATCGGCTAATCTGATTGGTGGTTTTATCTATACTGCTTGCTCATTGGCCATCACAGCAATTTACCCCCCCCCCCCCCTTAGAGATGATTAGGCACTAGAAACTGTGTAATTACATGATATAAGCATGATTAGGTACAATTTGGATTTTATATTAGAAACACAAGGTAATAAGTGACTGGTAATTGTCACCATCGTCAGACAAAAGTACTGAAGACAGTAGAACTACCTCCCTGTAAAGGATACCTAATTGCAGAGCCAAAGTGTCCTTTAGAGAGAGGTGTCCTCATACCAGAGAGTTTCTATAGAGTAAAAATGGTAATCTTGTAAATGAAAACCTGTCTTTTATAGAGAGATGTCCTTTAGCGTGAGTGTCCTCTCATGGAGGTTGTACTATATAAGAAAAAATTTAAAGGATGTTTTTAAATAGTACTGTTCTCCATTGTGTAAACAAGAAAGCAGATAAGAAAATTGTTTTTGAAGAACCCTAAAATCATTTTTTTTTCCCACTTTTTATTTTAAGAATAGTATTTTAAAGTTCTTTGTACAGTTCTAATAACAATACCAATTATTTATATTTCACGCGCAATTATCCAGATCAGATATAGAGTGTCTTGTTTGCAACTGGTAATAAATAAAAATATCAATTATTTTAAATCATGCCGAGATATTTTTTCTCATTTAGTACTTTTGTCTGATAATACACATGTTACTGAACACGTACAACGTTACACATACAACATTATTGAAAAGTCATACGCTATTTATTTGGACTTAGTCTTATAACCTTGTGTTTAATATATATATATAATCATTAAATAAAATATCAAATCATCAAATAATATCTCTACAGACCTTACTGCAATGACGTAAAGTTACTAAATGAGATTGTTGGCTCATCAGTAGTGAACCCTCTCAGCAGTTTGGACAAATTAATCTCCAGAACACTCTACTATTGCATTGGATTGGTTTTGTTATATACCTTGTATTTACTATGGAAGGCAGCTTGGAGGTGTTTAGGGAACCTATGGACATAGGCTAATAGGTATGTCGAGCAATGCTCTTCTGCAAATAGTGTTTCATATTAAATCTATTATTAACGAATTACAATTCTAAATTTAATTGCCATCTCTTTAATAAAATTTGTAATATATTTTAATAATATTAACCATTGCAGTAAAGTGTAATGTAATGGTAGTTGACATTGCTGCTGCTGTAATAGAGATGCATGGGGACATCTGAGCTTCTTCATTGGACATAACAACAACAACATTGCAGTAAAGTCTCTGTAGATATATTATTTGATAATATTTATCATAATAAACATATTGCCAAAAAATTATTACAAATTTTATTATATTATCCCTATACAAAAGAAAATAATCCAAATAATTTATTAGTGTGTGACGTTTCGGTAACAGCATTGTCACCATCATCAGACAAAAGAATAAAATGAAAAATAAAAAAATGTATTATTTTATCTGATGATGGTGACAATGCTGTTGCCGAAACGTCACACACTAATAAATTATTTGGATTAGGTCTTATTTTCTTGTATTATCTATAATCCAAATTGTGCTTTATCATATATTATCCTTAGAGTAACATGTGGTACAAGGCAATGAAGATCGTGGTGGGTAGTAGATTTTACTGTAAGTGTACCACATGGCTACACATGTGAAAAGTAATTAGACTTTTTGTGCTTGCAAAAGTGTCAGAGCCTCATTTTGTTGCTTGCACTTGCTGGTAAGGCTAGACTTTTGGAAGGTCCAAAGGCCATTGGAGCATTTTTTTTTTTTAAATTAGAAAGGAGCATCCAATGCAGGATTGGATCCTGGGTTGTAGCGGGTGAAAACCAACGGTTTAGACCACTTGCCCCGACCCCCCCTCCTACAAATTTAATTCATAGGTAGCGATTGAATTTATAATTCTTAATTTATAATGATATAGCCATGTAACCTGTGTATTCAAATTAATTGTTTTTTTTTTTTTGCTTATCCTTAGTTCATGAGGTACAGGGGGGGTCGGTGGAAGACTGGTTAAACCATTTGGTTTTCGACCACTACGACCCGGGTTCGATTCCCGCATTGGACACTTTTTTCTGTTTAAAAAAAAAAAATGCTCCAATAGCCCCCGATTCTTGCAAAAGTCCAACCTCACCAGCGAGTGCAAGTAACCAAACGAGGCTCTGGCATTTGTAAGTGCAAAGTCGAACTGCTTTTCACATGTGTAGACATGTGGTGCGCTTACAGTAAAAAAGCAGTCGCTAACTACCCACCATGATTATCATGGCCTTTACCATGTGTACTAGGGATAAGCAAAAAAAAAAACATGAGGTACAGGCCATGATAATCATGGTGGGTAGAAGAAGGCGACTGCTTTTACTGTAAGTGCACCACATGTCTAGACATGTAAAAAGCAGTTGGACTTTGCACTTACAAATGGTAATGATATAATGGTAAACATGTATGGTGTCAAATTATTGTTTGATCACTATGTGCATAGGTTTCTTTTGTAAAAAATAAATATAGGTGCAGAATTAGTTGGTGATTTTGGAACAAAAAAATCACATAATTAGGTTTGTGACACACAGTAACACTTTGTATTATAGGTATGAATCATAAGGTAACAAAACCCAATCTATGATAAAGCACAATTTTGATTATAGATTATAATACAAGAAAATAAGACCTAATCCAAATAATTTATTAGTGTGTGACGTTTCTGCAACAACATTGTCACCATCATCAGACAAAAATAAAATAAGACTTCTTTTGTCTGATGATGGTGACAATGTTGTTGTCAAAATGTCACACACTAATAAATTATTTGGATTAGGTCTTATTTTCTTGTATCCAATCCAAATAAGTAATTTATTGGTGACCCGCTCTGTAACAGAATAGTTACCATAGCAATCACATAAATATAGTTGAACCTTTTATAACTGCTTCACTTATAGAATCAATATTTTATATGGTTGTTATGACCACAATCTGAACAAAGGCAACTTTAAACTTGCGACATTAGAATTTGGATGTTCTAAGTTACTGTTATAAAAGGAGGCTGCTATAATAGGGTTCCAATGTATTTGGTCCTGTTATACCTTGTGATGTACTAAATATCATTTTAGATGCTGTTAATGTAGTACAGTAACATTTTCATGAGAGGACACTCTCACTAAAAGACATCTCTCTACAAAGGTCAGTTTCCATTGCCTAAAATTTTTACCATTTTTTACTAATTAGCTCTTCTTCGGTAAGAGGACACCTCTTTACAAAGGACAGTTTTCATGTTAGCAACTATCCAGTAAGAGGACACCTTCTTTCTATTCCGGGTTAATTGGCCTTTAAAAGCACAGTCTTATAACCCCTATGGCAGAGCGCGACTTCCAGTGGCAAGTGATCCTATGATCTGGCAGCAAAGATGTCTCGCAGGTGTGGGGGGAATGTAGAGATGACTGTAGAGAGACTTTCTTCTATTGTACAGACTATTGATCTCAGACCATCCTTCAAGAGAATTGTGACCAATGAGATGTTTGCGATGTTGCAGGCAGGTCTCCGCCCCGCCGCCTCTACCCACAGAGGTAAGTGTCTCCCAACTTCCCCATCACTGGGCATCATTGTCTCAATATTCATTGATCACATTGGCAAGGTTTTGGACCATTAAACAAAGGAATAGGCGATGCCATAGCTTTTTTTTTTATTGAAGAGAAAATTGGCATGGTTAACACACTTTAGATTATAGATTAAAAATACCAGACAATAAGAAACCAAATACAAATAATTTGTGAGTGATATTTTGGTAGCAGCATTGTTATAATTTTTTTGTCCGAAAATTATAACAATGTGTTATACTGAAATGTCACAATTTATTGATTTAAGATTTGGTTTTATTACTAGAATTGTGTATTTTAAAATATAATGTTAAATGTACTTTGGCATTTCTCCCTTTAATTATACATCAGAGCAATGCATTATACTCATCTCCCTAGTAAAAACACTTCACTAGTGATGATGAAAAATAAGCCATAATACCAGTTTTGGAAAGTTGAGACGAAAGCCATAGCCTGAAACCATGGTATACTTTTTAACTAGGGTGATGAGTATAATGCATTGTTCTGGGTGAGATGCCTTATGTTTTAAAATACACAATTCTAGTAACAAGACCAAATTTTAAATCAATAAATTGTGACATTTCAGTATAGCACAGTATGATGGTAACACATCATTAGAAGAAAAAAATGGTATCATAATCCCCCCCCCCCCCCCAACTTTGTTATAATGTTAAATAATGTCCTGTTTATTATTTTTTCTCTCTCCAAGGTTTGTGAAGAAGGTATGTAAGCGCTACATTCTGTGCCACATGGTTTGAGAAGAAGACTCACTCTCTGAAAGAATAGGGGGGAAGACCCCTATAGACCCCCTTATTGGGGGTAGAGGTCACCCTCCCCCACTGTAACCTACTTTTCAAGGGGTTTCCTTCTTCTTGTGTGTAACTCCCCCCTCTTTTTTTTTTTAAATCATTATTTAGTGACAAATCAGACTGACACTTATCTCTGCTGCAGCCTTAGAAAACTGGGGGAACTTGCCTCTATTCTCTTTTCTCTAAAATAATTATGGGGAAAAAAAAAAAAAGGGTAGCCAAGTAGAGACGTGGTCCATGCTCAAAGTACGATTAATAATAAATGGAATAAAATAACAAAAAAAGGTAGACAAATCAAATGATGAGGTCAGTCCTTGTTATACAATATATATATATATATATATATATATCTTATATAAAGAAAAGAGATTTTCTGCTTGTATTTAATTATCTTGAGGATTATACTATGTTAGTTATTTGCTGGTTCTTTTTTAGGACTAAATGGTATTGGTGATGCAGTCGTGGCTAAAATCTTGAAAGTATAATAATGAAACAAGTTTTGATCAGAGATTGTTTTATTTGAGCTAAAGTAATATATAAGAACATAATTTGATTAAAGTACTGCCTGGCTTAAGGCGTAAGAATAAAAAAATGAAAAGCTTATTTACATAATGTACAAATGTTTTGAGCCGACCACGCGGGGAAGAACAACAAGATTTTATATGCAAAGCGTGACCTCTGGCGGTCGATTTAACAGAATATTTGTATCTATGAAATATATTTTTAAATAATACCTTTATATAACATATATATATATATATATATTTTTTTTTAAGTATTGCTAAATGCAAAAATATAATTTCCGTATGTTTGTCTGTTTCCAGCTTTCCACCAGAACCGCCGGCTACCAGCCAGTCAACATATCAGGTAAGACTTCAAAGATGATAATCCCCTAGTAGAGCACACATGATTTAGGGGAAAATCCTATCTTGGTTTCTTGTAGAGCTTTTTAATTTTAAGAAACCCTGGAGGATTTTCCCCCTCAACACACATTCTATATCTCTGAAGACTCAAAATTTTTCCATTTTGTGATCATTTTCATGTTATGTCATCAACCCAGATCCTGGTACACTGACTTGAGTCCTTAGCCTATTGCTTTAGCCTATTAGTAACAACTCTTCTTTCTTATCTCCACTCAATCATGAGGGTATCCTCCTCCGTACCATTAAAACCCAATATCTGCAGGAATGGAACTCTAATGCTGCACATGACTGGTACAGAACAGGAGGGACAAGCACCGGTTCTGTCCTCCCAAGAGAACAACAGTATTTGATTTCCAGACTTAAGTCTGGTCATCTACGGACAATGACTTTCCAGAATGGTTACAAGGTTTTCCCGCTATGTACTAAGTGTCAACCTGCAACCCCAAAACCGTTATTGACTGTATTGGCTCATACATTGATAGGCTCTACTCTTCCCCGGCACACACCATCAAAAGTCAAGCTTTTTACAAGCTTGATATCTTAATATGATTGAGTGGAGATAAGAAAGAAAGAAGGTATCAAGCTTGTAGAGCTTGTTGATGGTGTCTGCTGAGGATGAGTAGAGCTCATCAATGTATGAGCCAATACAGTCAATGATGTAGTTTGGGATTGCAGGTTAACACTTAGTACATAGTGGGAAAACCTTGCAACCATTCTGGAAAGTCATTGGCCGTTGATGCAGGTTGAGAATTGCAAGGTTTATGAGGAATCAGACAATAGACTGCTGTCTTACACGGTTTCTAGAGTGGAGTGATTAATATATGTTCTTTTTGGATTTAGTTACCTTAATTTAACACTTTTTGAATTCCAGACAGCCTATTTACTTCAATTTAACTGACTTCTAATTCAACACCGATTCTAATTCAACACTGATTCTAATTCAACACTGACTCTATTTCAACACCAACTCTTATTCAATGGAATGATTGTTCTTTTGGATCTAATTACTTTAACTTTTTGAATTCCAAACAGCCTATTTACTTCAATTTAACTGATTATAATTCAATGCCAACTCTATTTCAACACCAACTATAATTCAATAGAATGATATCTGTTCTTTTGGATCTAATTACTTTAACATACTTTTTCAATTCCAAACAGCCTATTTACTTCAATTTAACTGACTTCTAATTCAGCACCACTATAATTCAACACACAGATTTGGTTGGCCAGTTCTAGCAATGGCTAACTGTTGTGATGTGTCCCCCCCAGATTGGGACCTCTAGGATCCTCCTCCCATGTAGCCCGCCTCCATATGTCCCGCTGCCTTTGTGAGTGATCCTCCCCCGTGGTACCACGGCCAGAGCTGGAGTGTGTATGTGTGTTGGCTGCAGGGGATGAGATTAGGGCCATCAAGGTGCCCCAGTTGGCAGAGTCCCTCAGTGAGGGAGATATCCGCTGGGAGAAAGGTAACCAACCTACCCCAGTCCCACTGACTTGAGTAAGTACTTGACTGTGGTATGTCCAGAGGTGGGAGATGGAGTGAAGGAGGATGAGGTGATAGCCGAGGTGGAGACAGATAAAACCAGCGTGCCCATCCACTCCCCAGTGGCCGGTGTCATCTTAGAGCTCCTAGTGGAGAATGGCGCCACAGTAGAGCCGGGTATGGAGGTAGTCAGGATCAAGGTTGGAGCCGTAGCTGCCCCCGCTGCAGCGGCCCCTGCTGCTACACCTCCCCCCGCCGATGTCCCAGCCCCCAGTAAGTCCCCCGCCACTGTCCCAGACCCCAGTAAGTCCCCCGCCACTGTCCCAGACCCCAGTAAGGCCCCCGCCACTGTCTTAGTCTCCAGTAAGTCATTCCATTCACCCTTCCTCAACAGAAGAATGCTATAAACCCTTGTAGTTTCCTCAGCTAGGACCCAAGATAGAATCCTTCAATGGGCTATTTCTATCAGCAAAAAATTGATCTCCAAAGGCTCCCAATACCTGTCAAAATCCGAACCCATCAGTGAGTGCAAGTAACCACACCTCTGGCACGCTTTTTTTGAGAGTGCAAAAGTTGAGACTTGTTTTCTGCATGCGGTTGATTTATAGTTTTAAAAAAGAGCAGTCATTTATTGCTCACCTTAATTATCATAGTTTGTACCACGTGTAGTTAAGATAATAGCTATCTTGCTCTCCGCATCTTTTTAACCCAGTAACACTCAAGAGTTTGACGAGGATTTGTAGACAAAAAAATCAGGATATAACTTTATTTTGAACAAAACAAATCTCAAGTCATTCTTATAAAAGATAAAAGGAATCAACAAAAAAAAAGGCAAGGTAGCAAAACATGAAAATTAGTACATTCTGTCTATCAATACAGTAGAGAGAGTGGATGCTCTTGCTAGAAGATACCTTTCTACAAAGAGCTTTCAGCACCAAAATGACATCTTTTACTAATCAGCAACTCTCCGGTAAGAAGACACCTTGTTTCTGCACAGCTAGGTGTTGTTCTTTACAAAGGTAAAGTTACTATATATACATATACAGTAGGACCTCTTTGTAAAGACAACACCTAGTTGATTTATCCAAAAAGGCAAGGTAGCAAAACATCAAAATTGGTACAATCTGTGTATCAATACAGTAGAGAGAGTGGATGCTCTTGCTAGAAGATACCTTTCTACAAAGAGCTTTCACAGTACCAAAATGACAACTTTTACGGATTAGCAACTCTCCGGTAAGAAGACACCTCTCCTTAAACTGCAACTGGGTGTTGTTCCTTACAAGGGTAAAGTTACTACATATACAGTAGAACCTCTTTGTAAAGACAACACCTAGTTGATAAGCCAAAATTTCCTTTAAGGAGAGGGGTATCTTCTTCTTTACTGGAGAGTTTCCATTGTTGTTTCTTATCCCATGAATATTACAAAAATTCCATGAGTCCATGCTCCTCGAGCTGTTTTATGATAAGCAGCAGCCTCTCCCAAAGGTCCTGTTTAGTGTATCTAATGCAAGCCAAAATGTGTTCTGGAGCTGCAGGTGCCAAGCTACATTTTGGGCAAGTGGGGTAGATTTTGTTATTATTTTCTATCTTCAATGGCTTGAGATGGCTTGTTCTAAATTAGGAGAGTTTCTAATTAGTAAGAGTTGTAATTTTAAGCTGTCCCATGTAGAGCGGTATCCTCTAGTGAAAGTGGATCTTGATAATATAAATGTGTGTATACCACCCTTGTAATTATACATTAGAACAATTAAGTTTATCACGGCAGTACAAAAGTTTCTAGTGGTCTTCTTTCTTATCTCCACACTGGGTGAAGTAGAATGTGTCTGCCTTTGTCATTAAGACTGGGAGCACTACTCAGTGGCAGGCCAACTTAGCTCCAAAAGAAATGGCCGCCTCTGACATGAGGAACAGACGCCATGTGCTGCCGCTCCTAACATGGAGTACAATTGCTGCTTATTCTGTATCCCTGTATTAGAAGCCCTTAAAGGGTACTATCAGCTGGGCCAGCTGAACCCAGGTTTTTTAGTGAGCTTGTTACTGCTCCCCCTCCTTCTTTTTCATCTGGACTTGGGACTGGCAAAGGCGGAGTTATATTTTTAGTGATGATAAAGAATGAATTTTGGTAAATTCAGGCAAACCTGTATATCATAGTTTCTGGCTATGGCACTCTCATCAGTACAGGGACTGCTGTGAACTGGTGTTAAGGCTCATTCCTTATCATCTGTAAAGTTTTTTTTTTAACAGTAGGATAAATTACTGATGCATTCTTCTAATGCATAATTACCGGAAGAGATGCCAGTTTGGGTACATGAATATCATCCTCCCTCAACTCTAATGCTTATCTTCTTCTTCTTTCTTATCACACTAAGGTATCAAGCTTGTAAAGCTTGAGATTTTTGATGGTGTCTGCCGGGGAAGAGTAGAGCTCATCAATGGATGAGTCAATACAGTCAAAAAAAGTTTAATGCTTATAAAATATATAATACAATCAGGGCTAAAACTATGGAAATAGAAAGTCTTTGTCTGCCGGTTGTCTGTTTATTTGAAGGAGACAGAGGCAATTTTGTTCACACTTGGTTATCTCGTATGTCTTCACAATAAAGGTCACTGTGTATCAAATATCTTTCAAGGTTATTGTCTAAATCCCGATATAAATTCTGAAAGGTCGACTTAAGTATTGTCCATGAGTATACATCATGTACATAAGTTTCCTTTTTATCTATTTGTGCTTATGTGCAAATAATACTGTCTAGAAAAAAAAGAAACCAAAAATTAATGCAATAAGAAAAAAAAAGAGACCCATAGAAAGAGGATTAACTATTAGAGGTAAATGCTACATACATAAGTTTTGTCTATGAGTATAGTCTCCCATGTGTGACTCATCCTATGAGCAACCATCTCTCATGATCAACCACATTGTAAGGCACGGATGAATTTCCCTTATTAGCCTACTATCACAAGTCTCTCATGAACGCCAATCTCTGTGAACAACCAGCGACCACTAAAAATGATTTTTAGTTTTCTCATGAAAGACCATTCTTAAATAAAAAATGTTTCCTGTTTTAAAAAATTAGAAATTATTCGATAAAATATTTTGCGAAGCAATTAATGAGCGCTTTTTGAACAAATAACTATTATAATACCCTTTTTGTCATTTCAGAACATCTCGTTTTGTTTTTTTTTATTTCTCAAATGATCGGTTTGTCACTTTGAAATTTGATCTTTTATTTTATAATACATTAAATTGTGAATAAAGGTTTATAACTTTTTAAAGTTAACAAAATGTTTTAATGACATTTGTGGTTAGCGATTGACAAATTGCAAAATAAATTGATATTGTTAAAGCCCAATGCCAATAGCAGGGAAACTACTTAAAAAAAAAAGCTAATCATTTTGATAAAATAATTCAAGGCTTAAGTTTATCAAACTATGTAATATTAAAAATGAAAAATAACTGAAGATTGAATGTGAAAAAAATAACAGCAAATGCAAGGATTATTCAACTCATGAAATTTTTAAATTTTTTATTATCCGTAGTACACGTGGTACAAGCCATGATAATCATGGTGGGTAGAAGTTGGCGACTGCTTTTACGGTAAGTGCACCACATGTCTACACATATGAAAAGAAGTTTGACTTTTGCACTTACAAATATGCTAGAGCCCTGTTTGGTTACTTTCATTCACTGATGGGGTTGGACTTTTGCAAGAATCGGGGGCCATTGAAACATTCGATCCTGAGTCATAGTGATCGAAAACCAATGGTTTATATCACCCTTCCACCGACCCCCTGAAAATTTTAATTTGGATGAATATGGCCATTGTATAATGTAGTGTTCAAAAGTTATAGAAATATAAATCCTTCTGTTGGTTGGAAAGTGTAAAGTTGGTTGGAGACAAATAACTTCTTTTGTTGATAAGGCACAATTTGGATTATAGATTATAAACACAAGGTAATAAGACAATCCAAATAAATAAATAGTGTGTTACATTTCGGTAACAGCATTGTTATTTCACCATTCAGTACTTTTTTTAAAAATATTTTGTTAATTTAATAAATTATAAAATAAAGATTGAATTTCAAAGTGAATAACCTATCATTTTTGAGAAATAGAAAACAAAATGAGATGTTTTGAAATGATAAAGAGGTAATTTCAAATTTATTATTTTTTTAAACATGAAGCATTAATTTTTATTATACAATATAATGCGGCTTATGAATGTAAAACGACATTTAAAAAATATCCCGCATGCGTTTCTTTTGAACGAAAAATCGAAATTTATTTTTAAGGAGAAATAACGATAATGAAAGGATGAATTGTGAAGAGTAATGATAAATGGAAAAATAAGTGTCCAAAGATGGGAATCAAATTAATTTTTATTCTTGAATGGTTTCTCATGAGATTAAAAATCAATTTTAGTGGTCGCTGGTTGTTCACAGAGATGGCCGTTCATGAGAGACTTTCGATAGTAGGCTTACAAGGGAAATTCATTAATGCTTTGGTGGTGGTCACAATTAGACTGGAGGCATGCTGAGTTGGAATGTCCTACATCGGAAACTTTTGTCCTGTCATGTTTATGGCAGCAAGATAGAGAGAACTGCTCTGAGATAACAAAGGTGTCTTGTAGCCATCTTCACCCACCCAACCAGCATCTTCTCCCTTACGGATGATCAATTTTATTTGCATATTGTGCCCTGGGGTATTATGTTCTTGTTTCATTATCCCCCTTGTGTAAAGATTACACAATTTCTGTGAGTTTATGCTCCTCAAGCCTGGTGTGTTGTAATTTCATTAGTTGATAGTCTTCTTCTTTCTTATCTCCACACTGGGTGAAATAGAATGCGTCTACCTTTGTCATTAAGACTGAGAGCACTACTCAGTGGCAGGCCAACTTAGCTCCAAAAGAAATGGCCGCCTCTGACATGAGGAACAAATGCCATGTGCAGCCTAGAATTGACTCTTAGAATTTGTGCAATCTTTACACAAGGGGATAAGAACCAACAACAGCCTATGTCAAAAGTCTCCAGACATCTGATGTTCTAGCCTGACAGCATCCATTTTTCACCCCCATATAATTATGCCATGATTCACGCTAATGTCTTTAAGTCATTTGTACAGCTTTGTAGTGTAAAACGGGTTTATAATATAGTCCTAATCATTATTTAATATTACAATTTCAATGATTTTTTTTTAATATGGGATATTCACACAAGACAAGATTTAACTGTTATTTGGTGGAAAGGTCAATGTCAACTTTCTCACAAAAAACAAAAAAAAAAACAAAAAGAAAGCAAATTTTTGTGAAGTTGTGCCGTGGACCTGAGTTATCTCAATGATCATGTTCTGCTACTTCTGATTGGTTAGGTAGTTGCACATTCTAGATTCTATCTTGTATAGGACATCTTGTTTGTTCTTGGTACCACCAGAGTTGTGTAGACTGGGATAGATTTGGTAGTAGTTGCACACAATGTATGTTCTCTGCCTTCCAAAGTTTACCACCAGAGTTGTGTAGACTGGGATAGATTTGGTAGTAGTTGCACACAATGTATGTTCTCTACCTTCCAAAGTTTACCACCAGAGTTGTGTAGACTGGGATATATTTGGTAGTAGTTGCACACAATGTAGGTTCCCTGCCTTCCAAAGTTTACCACCAGAGTTGTGTAGACTGGGATAGATTTGGTAGTAGTTGCACACAATGTATGTTCTCTACCTTCCAAAGTTTACCACCAGAGTTGTGTAGACTGGGATAGATTTAGTAGTAGTTGCACATAATGTAAGTTCCCTGCCTTCCAAAGTTTACCACCAGAGTTGTGTAGACTGGGATAGATTTAGTAGTAGTTGCACACAATGTATGTTCTCTACCTTCCAAAGTTTACCATCTGAGTTGTGTAGAAGAAGAAGCCAAGCTGGAGCAGAGTCCACCACCAGCTGCGGCTGCTCCCCCGCCCCCCCCACCACCTCCAGCGGCCCCCATCACCACAGCAGCAGCCCCCTCCACGCCCTCTGTTCCCCAACGTCCCAGTCAGCCTCTGGTCTCCTCTCCTTCCTCCAGTAGTCCTACCATCAAGCCCACCCAGATTCCCGGCAGTGGAATCCGCACTGAACAGAGGGTAAGTCTCACTCCACCTGTCCCTTCATATATATCTATAGTCATATATACAGTAGAACCTCCCTGTAAAAAAAAAAACACCTTTTAATACCAGAAATCCGCTTTGTATAATATAACACAGATGTAAATACATATATGTCGTAGCTAAATGAAGAGGCGCAGCCGTTATGCCTAGCGAACAGCGCACCCGCGATGTCTGCCACCTTTATTTTTTGTCCAGCTTTTATACATGGATGAATTTACATATTTACATTTTAACACAAGCGTAACATATTTACATACTTAGTTTGACGGAAATAAATTATATCTCTTGACATTAACTATACAAATTATGACATATACGTTTTAATATCTACATAAGATATATAGGGTGTTAGGTATTTGTAATACAGTAGAACCTCTCTGTAAAGGACACCTAATTGCAGAGTCAAAGTGTCCTATAATGAGAGGTGTCCTCTTACCGGAGAGTTGCAAAATAGAAAAAATGGTAATTTTACAAATGAAAACTGTCCTTTGTAGAGAGGTGTCTCCTCTAGTGTGAGTGTCCTTTCATATATTACATGGTAGTACATTCTCACATACAAATCCAAATAAATAGTGTGTGACGTTTAGGTAACAGTGTTGTTACCATCTTCAGACAAAAGTACTGGATGAGAATTTTGGTCTTCAATTCCCCTTCCCTAAATTTTTTTAGGAAGCCTTTAAGAACAGCTTTTTTTTTTGGCCGTTGAGATACACCCTCTGCATCACTTCTGGCCCTCTGGAGGGCCAACAGCCTGAAATGTGTACATGGTTGGCCTTTCTTTTAAGAAAGAGTATTTGACCCAATAATTTGGCTGATATTTTCTTAGAGGATGTTCAACTTTCAATTGATTGCTTTTTTTTAGCCAATTCTAAAGATTCCTGTCATTTTTCTTCACCAAATAAATTTAAACGCCACATATATCACTTCACTCATAGGTGTAAACCCTGATTTTTTTTAAATTCATTATTTAGCCTTAATTTAATGACTCCTGTCCCTTTCTTTGTCAACTAACTTTAAAATCCTCTCTTTACTGACAAGCATAATTAATAATGTTTCTAATCTATGATCCAAATTGATCTTTATCATTGACTCATTTCTTTCTAATGCGAATCACAAATTCCTATCAACACTACACCTTTCACTATGAAGTGGGGTCTAAACGTTTTTTTTTTTTTTTTTTAACCACTACAACCCGGAATCGCATTGAGTATTTTTTTCCATCTAAAAAAAGACAATTCTCCAATGGCCCTCAATTCTTTCAAAAGTCCAACTCCACCAGCGAGTGCAAGTAACCAAGTTGTGTAGACCTGTGGTGAACTTACAGTAAAAGCAGTCACAAACCACATGATTATCATGGCCTGTACCATGTGTACTAGGGATAATAATAATATTTACTTTTAACTACTAAATGCAAAACGATTTCCTTTGTTGAAACCACATAAGCTTGATAAGATGATGTTGGCTTTTGTCTGAATTTTGCCAAAAGTAATGTTGGGGCAAGGATCTGAATCTAAGGTAACAAGATCACATCCAGTTAATTCATATATTTGGGTGTGGTCTTGTTTTTTTTTTTACCATATGTTTTTTAATCTAAATTGTGCTCTAGGAGCATGATCTCTTAAAATTTGTGTAATCATTACACAAGGGGATAAGAAACAACAACAATCTTAAAATCTTCAACAATCTTTGGGAAATGGCTTGTTTTAGCTCAGTACTCCTCATTTTCTTGGATAAAAGTTAGGTGAAGAAGGTTCTAAGCTCAAATTTAAACCTTTTTTAAACAAAGAGTGCTCTGTCTAAATATATACCACACCATTGATGGATTTAAATAGGTAATTGTGGACTTGGGAAAGGTCCAACTTTATTAAGTGACTGATAATTAATAGAATTGATACTTCTTCTTAAAGTGACTGGTTTATTATTTCAGATTATGCTTGGCTAGAGCCAAGAAGTCCTTCAACATTACCTTACCTTAAAACAGCGTACAGTTGTACATCTTTTAATTTAACCAGCCTATGTTTTAATACACTTGCTATAATTCAACTGCAGTTTTTCAAATTCCCTATCTGCCTATTTACTTTAATTTCTTCTTTCATATCAAGCTTGTAGAGATTGTTGATGGTGTCTGCTGGGGATGAGTAGAGCTCATCAATGGATGAGTCAATACAGTCAATAATGTGGATTGGGGTTGCAGGTTGACACTTAGTACATAGTGGGAAAACCTTGCAACCATTCTGGAAAGTCCTTTTCCGTAGATGACCAGACTCAAGTCTGGATATCATGTTGTTCTCTTGGGAGGACAGAACTGGTGCTTGCCCTCCTGCTTTAAAATTCAACCAAAAATTCTTAACACATTGAGGGAGGTGATGAATTAAAGAAGTTTAAACTGTACATTTCACACATTACACCAGAACTCTGCAGAATTTTGTTACTCTCTCGCAAAAGAGATAGCTGTATATCACATCTGGCGTATGTGTGCAGATAAAGATGAACCGCATGCGCCAGAGGATAGCCCAGCGGCTGAAGGAAGCTCAGAATGTTTACGCCCTGCTGACCACATTCAACGAGATTGACATGTCGTAAGTACTGCGACCCACTGTCCCCCTCTACACAATGTTCACCCTCCTCTGCAGGAACATCATGGAGATGAGGAACAAGCACAAAGATGCCTTCCAGAAGAAGCACAACCTCAAGTTGGGCTTCATGTCTGCATTTGTGAAGGCATCTGCCTTCGCTCTCCAGGACCAACCAGTAGTCAATGCAGGTATGTCTCTGAAGCACTTCAGTTGACTTCTTTTTTTTTTCTTTCTTATCTTCATTCAATCATATTAGGGTATCAAAGCTTGTAGAATTGACTACTATCATGATTGGGTAAAGTAGAATGTGTCTTGTCATTAAGACCTGGAGTTGTTGTTGTTTCTTATCCCCTTGTGTAAAGATTACACAAATTCCATGAGCTCATGCTCCTCGAGCTGTTTGATGAGCAGCGGTTTTTCCCAAAGGTCCTAAGACCTGGAGTACTGCTCAGTAGTAGGCTGAATTAGTTCCAATATGAAATGACCGCCTCTGACATGAGGAACATGTCAAGTTATAAATAAATGATATGGTGTGCTCGTAAAAAGAAAAAAAGTCTTCTTCTTTCTTAGCTCCAATCAACAATCATATCAAGTTATCAAGCATGTAGAGCTTGAGACTTTTGATGGTGTAAGCTGATTTCGAGTAGATATCATCAAAATAGATTCAACATCCATAATGATTGGGTGACGTAGAATGCATATGCCTTTATCATTAATACTGGGAACACTACTCAGTAGCAGGGCGATTTGGCTCCAATATGAAATGGCCGCCTCTGACATGAGGAACAGATGTCATGTACAGCCGCTCCTAACATGGAGTACAGACTCATCCTGTATCCCTGGATCAGGAGCCCTTACAGGGTACTATCAGTCAAACCGGCTGAGAACAGGTTTTTAGTGAGCTTGTTACTGCTCCCCCTCCTCCTATTTCATCAGGGCTTGGGACCAGTAAAAGCCCAGTTGACATATGAAGTTTTTACAACAGAGTGATGTGCAGTGATTGAGGAGAATGAAATAGTGTACCGGGACTACGTCGACATCAGTGTGGCTGTGGCCACTCCCAAGGTAAGTGGACAATCCCCCTCTACATTATCTCTATTTAGACTTAAAACAACTTTTTAAAAAACCTTTTTGACACATATATATGGGCTATTCTTGCCTATCTATCAGTGGGTTGGGGGGATATCAGCTGACCTAATGTCACGTGAGACCGCAGCAGCTCCCTATTGTCTGCCTATGCAACTGTGGAATCGCCCGTTCTCAAAGTGTTAAAACAGGATGACTACAACAATGCTGCAGTGTAAGTGAGATGTGTGGTGATGTGTGGCAGGGTCTGGTGGTTCCAGTGATCCGCAACGTGGAGAACATGAACTTCTATGACATTGAGAAAGCCATCAATGACATGGGTGAGAAGGTGAGTTGACATCTCTACACTTACATCCCAATACCAGGAACTACTGCTGAACCAGGCTTGGGCAACACTATAATCTTTTATGATGCACTAGCGTGCCGAGATTCGAAACTATTATAGACGCGTATGATTCTTTTTCAAAATAAACAATTTCTACTGTCCTTTCTGCAATGGAAATAGGTAGATTAAACTGTGGCGAAACCGCTGGGAGGGTTCACCACTGATAAGCCAGGTCCTCCCATTAATTTTTCCATTGCAGTAAGGACAGTAGAAATTGTTTATTTTAAAAAAGAATCATACGCGTCTATAATAGTTTCAAACTATAATCTTTGTTGTTATTAGTGTTGACTTTTCATATTTCAGGATTGTATATAGGAGTCCTATAATGATAAAGCACAAGGTAATAAGACCAAATAAATGTTGTTGTTGTTGTTTCTTATCCCCTTGTGTAAAGATTACACGAATTCCATGAGTTCATGCTCCTCGAGCTGTTTTATGATGAGCAGCGGCCTCTCCCAAAGGTCCTGTTTAGTGCATCTAATGCAAGCCAAAATGTGTTCTGGAGATGCAGGTGCCAAGCTACATTTTGGGCAAGTGGGGTAGATTTTGTTATTATTTTCTATCTTCAATGGCTTGAGTGTTAGGAACGGCCTCAAACTACAGGCAAAGTCAGACTTTCACCAAAGTGTGCCTGGATCATGGTGCCATGATCAACGAAAGCTGCACCCCTATACCCCATTCCATGAGATAAGACCAAATAAATAGTGTATATATGTAAGAAATTTATACATGTGTATGTAATAAAGTTTCAGTAACTGCATTGTTATCATCTCAGATAAAAATACTTGAATGTCTTTCATTCAGTTTTGTCTGAAATTGTCATTCAATCTTTTGTCTGATGGATACAATGCTTTTACTGAAACATTTATTTGGATTTGGTCTTATTACCTCGTGGAAATGATATTATTAGGAATTTTAAATTTTAAAAAATCAGACATTTCCCATTTTGTAATGGTAAATTTTTAACAGCATTTAAAAGAAGAGATTGATTTATTTATAATTGGAACAGTGTTTATTTTTTTAGATTTAATTATTTTGAAATATCCTGTTGCAATGGTGATGGTACTCTCTCATGCTCTTATTTTATTTCTAAAGTTTTGCCTTTTTACAGTGTTCCAATTAGAATCTGTAAAGGGGGGGGTCTGTGGAAGGGTGGTCTAGACTATTGGTTTTCGACCGCTATGACCTGGGTTCGGATCCCGCAATGGACACTTTAAAAAGAAAAAAAAAAAAAAAAAACCCCAATTAATTCAATGTCCTCTGATTCTTGCAAAAAGTCCAACCCCACCAGCAAGTGCAAGTAATCAAATAGGGCTCTGGCACAAGTCCAGCTACTTTTCACATGTTTGCAGAAAAACAGTTGCTAACTACTACCCACCATGATTGCCATGGCCTGTACCACGTGTACAGTAGAACCTCCCTGTAAAGGACATCTAATTGCAAAGCTAAAGTGTCCTTTAGGGAGAGGTGTCCAGAGAGTTCCTAAATAGTAAAAATGATAATTTTGCAAATGAAAATAGTCCTTTGTAGAGAGGTGTCCTCTAGTATGAGTGTCCTCTCATGGAGGCTGTTCTACTGTACTAGGGATAAATGATCATGGTGTGAGTAGGCCAGGTCGGGAAGTCTAGCCATTGAGGACATGGATGGAGGCACCTTCACCATCAGCAACGGCGGAGTGTTCGGCTCCCTCATGGGCACTCCCATCATCAACCCTCCACAGTCGGCCATCTTAGGAATGCACGCCATTGTAGACCGACCCGTAGCCATTAAAGGAGAGGTAAGTTTATCTCCTTTAACTAATAAACAATCTGTAACTGCTTTGTAACAACGTTGTTACCATCATCAGATTAAAAGTTCTGAATGAATTTGGTAACTCCAAACACTTTGAGTTGTCATGATGCATTAGTGCTGCCATCTGTTGAGGGAATTTAAACTTATTTTGATGTATCTATTTAAAAAAAAAAAAAAAATCTACTTGAACTTACTGCACACCCAATAATATATATACGGAGGGTGTTTCCTTTCAAATGAAACGATTTTCGAGCGCTCGCGTTTTGCACGTGCAGGCATGCTGCACACGACACTGGTTCCAATAGATCTAGAATCTTCTGGAGAATTCATTTTCATCAGGTATCATGATTTTTGCAACATGGGGGGAGAGAGACTAACGCTCCAAGTCGAACAAACAATTCGGACCCTTTCCAAAGAAGGAAACAGTTATAGCGTCATAGTGAAAAAGCTAAAAGCAGAAGGACTAGATGTTGGCAAAGCTACAATATGTAGGGTAGTAAATGGCATCGGAAAGAAAAGGGAAGCTGAATCCAATGGGCAAAAATTTCAAGTCGATCGACCACGTCCGGTGCGGACCCCCGCCACGGTTTCCAAGGTAAAGCGGCTAGCAACTACTGAAAATCCACCATCTCAGCGCCAACTTTCCAGAATGTGTGGAACATCGCTAAAAACGATAAATAACATCATTCACAAAGATTTGGAACTGGATACCCTACGAAAAGGCAAGGTTCACAAGCTCACCCCTTTCCACATGAAAAACCGTGCAACGAATGCCCGGAAGCTCTACGAGGAACACCTGGCCGGTTCCAGATCGGAATATACTGCAACATTGGACGAAGCATGGATGTATGTGACGTATTGCAATGGAATCCGGAAGATCTGTTACATCAAAAGAGGCAATCAGGTCCCGGATAATTGGGTTCACCAATGCTCCGAAACTTTCCCTAAAGGTTTCATGGTTGTCGGGGTAATGACTGGCCGTGGAGTCCTTCCGCTCATAAAGGTTCCATCGAAGGTGAAGGTGAACTCAGAATTCTATATAGAATGCGTTCTGAAACCTGTCATCGAACAACTGAAGGACCTTTACCCAGGGGAAATGGACAAAGTGTTCCTTCATCACGACAAAGCCTCTTCCCATACCTCCAACAAAACCCAACAGTTCCTACAAGAAATGAAGGACACCCTAGGCCTAAATTTTATCAGGAACTCGGACATTCCAGTGAAGTCTCCCGACGCCAGCCCACTGGATTTTTACGGGTTCGGTATGTTGAAACAACGGCTCTTCAACCGACGTCCCAAAACTGAGGCCGGACTTTGGAAAGCCGCACAAGAGGAGTGGTCGAATGTTTCGCTCTCCAAAGTCAAGGAAGTGTTCGCAGCTTGGAAAGTCCGATGCAGGGAGATAGCCAAGAAGAAGGGGAAGCACATAGAACACATGAAAAAAATTCACGTTCGAAAAATAAAGTTCTAACGGACGTTTGAAATCGTTTCATTTGAAAGGAAACACCCTCTGTATATATAAATTTAAACCTTAAAAATTTATACTCTTTTCCAAGAGTTCATTATAAAACAAAACAGGCTAATACAATATTACAGCAGTATGCTAGATTAAACTGGCGAAACAACTGATAAGTCAGACTCTCCCATTTATTTATCATTGCAGAAAAAAATAGATTTATTTAAAAAGATATATGCTTAAAAAAAATAAGTTTGAAATTTGTGTTAAAATCAGCTTGCTGTTGTAGGTGAAGATCCGGCCCATGATGTACGTGGCCCTGACCTACGACCACCGTCTAGTTGACGGCAGGGAGGCTGTGACCTTCCTACGTAAGATCAAGGCCGCCGTAGAAGACCCCCGAGTGCTGTTGCTGGATCTCTGAGGGAAGAGCTTGTACAGCAAGACCAAATGGACTTGACACATTATTATTATATTATTATTAAAAGTTTCGATAGATTCCTCTATTTCGCTGTGTTTAGACTCTTTTTTTTTTTTTTTAGATTTTATCAAACTGAAGAAACTTTCCAGCTAGAGTAATATGCTACTTTACCTTTCTCAATCTTTTTGTTTTTTTTTCACTCTCAGATTGGTGAAGAGATTTTTGTTGGCTAGTTTTGGCCTTTTTATAACAAAATGCTTAACAATAATATTCAATATAATAACTTTGGCTCTGCAATTAGTTTCCTTTACAGGGAGGTTCTATTGTGCATTATTATTTATTTAATAAGATTATATTTTCAAGCAAACAGGTTTTAAAAATCTCTGGAATGTTAAAAAAATTTTGTAGTCCAGTACTACATTGTCTCTAGTGATAACAGGTAAAAAAAAACTGCTTTAGTGGGATTTGATCCCTGAACCTTGTTAAAATTTGAGAGTTGATTCCATCTTACCATCAGCCAATTTATAAACTTATTATTTGACCCAGAAGTATATATATATGGTTTCAATATAAGAAACACTATCTATATACAAGATAGCAAAATAGTATCATACAGAGAATGTTATAATGCCTTTTTTTTTTTGCTTATCCCTAGTACACGTGGTACAGGCCATGATAATCATAGTGGGTAGAAGTAGGTGACTGCTTTTACTGTAAGTACACCACATGTCTACACATGTGAAAAGCAGTTAGACTTTCCATTTACAAATGTGCCAGAGCCCTGTTTGGTTACTTACACTCGCTGGTGGGGTTGGACTTTTGCAAAAATCGGAGGCCATTGGAGCATTTTTTTAATCAGAAAAAAGTGCCCAATTCAGGAATCAAACCTGGGTCGTAGTGGTCAAAAACCAACTGTTTAGACCATCCTTCTACCGACCCCCTTCCAGACCATAGTACTTGATATAGGTTTAGTGTGAATACATCGCTGAAAGCATGGGTCTGAGAGGGGATTGGCCTTTCTCTAACCAACATACGGCCACAACTGGCATCAAGATAGAAATGACCATCTGAGAATACACATGTGAAAAACAGTTCAATTTTGCACTTTGCATGAATCTGGGGCCATTGGAGCATTTTTTTTTTTTAAATAAGAAAAAAGTGCCCAATGATTATACCGTATCATAGCCTTTTTTTTTTTTTAGTATTTAGTTGACGTTTCCTGAGGAGAGTCATTGAAACATTGAGAACTAAATTAAAAAAAAAAAATTGATGATATAGCCATATCTTCCAACCAACAAATGATCTTAAATATGATCTTTTTTTATTTTTGCTTATCCCTAGTACACGTGGTAAAGGCCATGATAATCATGGTGGGTAGTTAGCGATTGCTTTTTACTGTAAGCGCACCACATGTCTACACATGTGAAAAGCAGTTCAACTTTGCATTTACAAATGTGCCAGAGCCCTGTTTGGTTACTTGCACTCGCTGGTGGGGTTGGACTTTTACAAGAATCGGGGGCCTTTGGAGGATTTTTATCATATCTTGTATATTAGTGTATTAACATTATCAGTAAACAGATAGCCAACATGATGTAAATACAATTTTTAATCCATCATCATCATCATCAATAAAGAAAGGGGGGTTCTATGTACAGAGGCTTCTACAAAGATCAATTGTTTTGGGGGGCATCAATATACAGGGGATGGGGGGAGGTATATCTGCGCAGCCATTGGTGAACAACAGGTTCCTCTATGGCATAGGGAGGAGCATATGGTGATATTACAGAACATCCATGTAAGACAGAATCATATCTGGCCATACATTACATAGATTGGTAGCTGAAAAGCTCTTCCTGTATAAGAATATACAATTGTAATTTATAGCTGGCTCAATTTGGATATCAAATTTTATTTTTTACTTATCCCAAGTGTATATTGTACCACATGCTTATGGAAATCATGGTGTGTACAGAGGCTTTTACAAGGATCAATTGTATTGAAATGGGGCATCAATATACAGGGGAAGGTGGGAAGAATATCTGTGCAGCCATTAGTAAACATGGGACAGCAGATTCCCTTATGTAACATGGGTTATTAGGTAACAGCAGGAACATATGGTGATATTACAGAACATCCATGTAACTCAGTCATTCCCTAGCTGAGAGAGAATCTTATCTGGCCAGAACTGATGAACATTGGTAATTTCCCTTCTTGTATAAGAATATACAATCGTAATTTGCAGTTAGCTCAATTTGGATATCAAATTGTTTTTTTTTTACTTATCCCAAATGCATCCGCATGCTTATGATAATCATGGTGTGTAACTAATAACTGTGTTTACTCTCAGTGTATCTGATTTCTACAATGTAGAAATCAGTTCAAATTTTACACATAAGTGTGAAAAAAACCCCATTTGGTGTTACATTCACATTCAAGAAAAAAAAAAGCCAAATGCATGATTTGATGATCCCAGGTCATGGCTGTTTCCAACAACAACATTCCCTAGTCTTGTAATAGACTCAATTTGTATGTTTTGGACATTCTTTGCTAGTCATTCTTCAATTCCACAACCAATTCTTCCAGATCCTCTATTGGCCCATATCAACTCAATTCTGTTGTTGTTGTTTCTTATCCCCTTGTGTAAAGATTACACGAATTCCATGAGTTCATGATATCATGGAATGGGATATAGGGGTGCAGCTTTCGTTGATCATGGCACCATGGCACACTTTGGTGAAAGTCTGACTTTGCCTGTAATTTGAGGCCGTTCCTAACATGGAATCCTTTGCTGCCGACTCTAACATGAGTACAGACACAGCTCCTCCATATCCCTGGAGTGGGACATTGCTGAGGTCCATCAACTGGGTCAGTAGAACTCAGGATTTTTAAAATTGATGATTTAATAATATGTTAATAACAATATTTTCTAACTATCTAGGTAGGACACATGAAAGAGGATAGCAGTCAAGCCCTCTAAGTGTAAGTACACAATGAAGCTAACACACTTAATGCTATCCAGTTGGAGAACAAGCTCCAAAGAGTTCAGTTCAAAATCATCAAAGCAATGACCAGGTGTCAAAAAAAGATTAGCTTTAACTCAAAGTCTAACATAAGGTAATAAGAACAAATAAATACAGTGGACCCTCGGTTTACGAGCACCTTGGAGTACGAGCTTTTCGCAGTACGAGCAAAATTTTTTGAAAAATTTTACCTCGGATTAAGAGTGAAATTTCGCATTACGAGCAACTCGTGATGGTTGCCCGTAATCGTGATGGATGAAAATTCACTGGGATCCCTCCCTTCAGATCAGATTCGGGAAATATGTAAAATGTGGGAAACTGTGCAATTGTTCGTAGCAAGAATTGCCCGAGTTTCAATTATTAAAAATAAGAAATTAGTTTCGCACTACGAGCGTTTTGGAGTACGAGCATGGCTCTGGAACGGATTATGCTCGCAAACCGAGGGTCCACTGTAGTACTGACATTTCAATAATAGCATTATTATCTATATCAGACAAAAGTACTGAATGAGAAAATATATCATAGAATGTTATTATAAAATAGCTTTTACTGTTATCAAGTGTGTAAACAAGATATCAGATAGGTGAGAAAAAAAACTAAGAACATGCTGTGATATTTTTCTCATTCAGTACTTTTGTCTGATCTAACAATGCATTACTGAAACGTCACACACTATTTATTTACTTGGTCTTATTGTGTACCTTTTTGGCTTGCATTAGATGCACTAAACAGGACCTTTGGGAAAGGCCACTGCTTATCATAAAACAGCTCGAGGAGCATGAACTCGTGGAATTGGTGTAACCTTTATACAAGGGGATAAGAAACAACAACAACAACCTTTGTCGTAATCTATAATCCAAATTGTACCTCATCAACTCAAATCTAGTATATATCAGCCTACCAAACCTTTCATTTGCAGCTGATTGCCATCTACCAAGCTTGTTATCACACAATTTATCTATTTGCATCACTCCTTTCATCTCAGCTGGATTATCCAACTTTGGAATGGTGCAAATAGGGACTAGAGAGAGAATATATGTAAATAGCCAATATGCAAATATAGTCTATTTACATAGTCATCCTATAGGAGAATATAACAAGGGTATCAATATATATATATGAAAATGTCAAATATTGATAAATTTTAATAAACAGTTTTTTTAAAAGTAATTTTAAATTGACTTGTCAATATCAATTTAGATAACACATACTGAACAATTATGTCTTTTAAAGATAATCAGTATTAATTAAATGGATAGAGTAGACATTTTTATGGTGGTCTATTATTGTTGATCATATATTATTTAAAATATCATATCTCTATATATATAAAAGTCAATGTCTGTCTGTCTGTTTCGCGATAAACTCAAAAACTACTGAACCAATTGGTACCAAATTTTGCATGTCGCTTTTTATAAACCTGAGGAAAATTTTCGGCTGCATTTTGATTAGTATTTTTGGCTATTTCTTTTTTTCATTTGAAGAACTTTTTTTTTTAGGCGGACTAATCCGGAATGGAATGAATACTTAAATATGTCCATTTTTTTAAGCATCGTTGGTTCAGTGGTAGAATGCTCGCCTGCCACGCGGGCGGCCCGGGTTCGATTCCTGGCCGATGCATTTTTTTTTTACAATTTTTAAAACTCATTTATATTATATATAATATAAATATATATTATTATATCAACTATATTAATTAAATCAAATACCTAAACAATAATATAATACAATTTTTGCCATCACACACACTTTTTTCCTGTAGTTTATGTGTTACTTCTGTATTGCTATTCTATGGCACTTCTAATATTTATTATTGATATACTTTTAGTATGAAGGAAATTGCACCCAAGGGATTTCTCGGGCGAAGCCGGGTCATTCGCCTAGTTTAATATAAAAATTGAAAAATACCCTATGATTGTAGCTACTTGTATGGAACCAATAAAGTTAAAGGAAGGTTGATGACCCCATAAATAGACATGACAGCCTGGCCCCATATCACTTCACATAGCGGGTACTTTCAAAGCTAGGAACTTTGTTGAGTCATTTAATTTTGAATATTTTACAACACATTTGGACAGATACAGTTCCAGGACGACCTGTGCCAAATTTGATATTTTGTTTAAAAGAACCCAAATCCTGACAGTGGAAAGAAAATCCCATCCTAAAATATGAAATAGAACTGTGAACATCCCAGCTGTTAGAATATGAAAGAAGATACACCTCATCTCTACAGGCCATCTCAAGTCATTGAAGAGAGAAAATAATAACAAAATCTATCCCACTTGCCCCAAATGTAGCTTGGCACCTACAGCTCCAGAGCATATTTTAGGGGAGAGGCCACTGCTTATCATAAAACAGCTCGAAGAGCATGAACTAATGGAATCTGTGTAATCTTTACATAAGGGGATAAGAAACAACAAATGAAGAAAGCAGTTCAACTTTTACATTTACAAGGTGCCAGAGCCCTATTTAGTAACTTATACTTCCTAGTGGGGTTTGACTTGTACAAGAATCCTTTTTTTTTTTTGCTTATCCCTAGTACACGTGGTACAGGCCATGATAATCATGGTGGGTAGAAGTAGGCGACTGCTTTTACTGTAAGTGCACCACATGTCTACACATGTGAAAAGCAGTTCAACTTTTGCACTTCAAATATGCCAGAGCCCGGTTTGGTTACTTGCACTCGCTGGTGGGGTTGGACTTTTGCAAGAATTGGGGGCCATTGGAAGATTTTTTTTTTTAAACATAAAAAAGTGCCCAATGCGGGAATCGAACCCTGGTCGTAGCGGTTGAAAACAAACGGTTTAGACTATCCTTCCACCGACCCACATGGTTAGGAAAGGAAAGAAATCATTGAATCAATTTTTATAATAAGTGCCCAATGTGGGATTCAAATTTCAGGTGTCAACAGTTTTATACCCTCCACCCCCCTCCAATTCAAACATTGACCTTAGTTTCTTTATAAATAAGAATTCTTTAACATAATCTACATTATGAAAAAAGTGCATCTCCTTATCGTGCAACTGAAAGTTGCTGATGGCTTGCGCCATCTATCGGAATAAATATCAACTATTCTCATTGATTTTTTAATTATTCCAGAATTGGCCAAATACCCATTCTTGATTAATTAACAAAAGCTAACCACGGACGCGTTTTGGGCTGTTGGCCCTCATCAGCGTGGTGCAAGCTGTACCTCAACGACCAAAAAACTGGTCATTCAAGGAGGCATCCTGAAAAATCATGAAACGGGTAGTTAAGGCCAGAATTGCGTGAGACCGCGACACAATGTGAAATAATCTACATATTGAACTAATCTAACTATTAATTTCTAACCATAACACTAACTAACAAAAAAAAGAGCACAATTTTTGAGAATCAAATATAATGCATTACCTTATATAACAATAAGATTTTATATAAAGAGACAAAGGTCGCCTCTCCCGTCAAAATAGATGTCAAAACTAGATGCCATCTATTGACCGTCACCGCAAACTAGCGGCCTGGAGTCAATGACAAAGTCAAAACACCAGCTTTGGCAAACTGACTAAAAGATTTTAGATTCTATTTTCTCTCTCTTACACACAAAGGACATATATGTCTCTTACAGTAACCCTTATTTACATGGCAGGATTCACACAGCGTTACATTAACAACAACAATAAACTGGGGGACGTATGCCTGATTAGCAACACTTTGGCACATGGCATGGACAGACTCCTATAATTTGTTGTTACAAAGTTGTTAGAAAAAGCAGAGAGAGAGAGAGGAAAAAATAAACTGATACAATGATTACTTATACAATGTATCGAAATAATATGCTATCGAAATAATATGGTCCAATGCAATGTTGAAACACATTAAGATAAGAATAAGCAATGTTTTTATATAATTTTTTTGCTTATCCCTAGTACACATGGTACAGATCATGATAATCATGGTGGGTAGAAGTAAGCAACTGCTTTTACTGTAAATGCCACATGACTAACTATCATACAATATACAGTTAAACCTGTCTATAGCGCCCCCTCTTGGGACTCACCAAAATAGGGTGCTATAGAGAGAGGGGGTGCTATAGACAGTTCACTTTTAATGTAAATCGCATCGTACTACGTATTTAAAACCGGGCGCTATAGAGAGGGAGACACTATTTAGAGGGGGTGCTATAGATAGGTTTAACTGTAATAAAATAAAAGTCCCTCGAGCTGTATTTAAACCAGCAACCTAAGGCTTACCATTGATAACATCTTCAGTCCTCCTCTCTGTCAACTGAACTATCGAAATAATATGATC
>CP092869.1:85796742-85830086 GCA_030710605.1 Cordylochernes scorpioides | reverse complement strand
CTTATTCAATGGAATGATTGTTCTTTTGGATCTAATTACTTTAACTTTTTGAATTCCAAACAGCCTATTTACTTCAATTTAACTGATTATAATTCAATGCCAACTCTTATTTCAACACCAACTATAATTCAATAGAATGATATGTTCTTTTGGATCTAATTACTTTAACAGACTTTTTCAATTCCAAACAGCCTATTTACTTTGACTTCTAATTCAGCACCACTATAATTCAACACACAGATTTGGTTGGCCAGTTCTAGCAATGGCTAACTGTTGTGATGTGTCCCCCCCCAGATTGGGACCTCTAGGATCCTCCTCCCATGTAGCCCGCCTCCATATGTCCCGCTGCCTTTGTGAGTGATCCTCCCCCGTGGTACCACGGCCAGAGCTGGAGTGTGTATGTGTGTTGGCTGCAGGGGATGAGATTAGGGCCATCAAGGTGCCCCAGTTGGCAGAGTCCCTCAGTGAGGGAGATATCCGCTGGGAGAAAGGTAACCAACCTACCCCAGTCCCACTGACTTGAGTAAGTACTTGACTGTGGTATGTCCAGAGGTGGGAGATGGAGTGAAGGAGGATGAGGTGATAGCCGAGGTGGAGACAGATAAAACCAGCGTGCCCATCCACTCCCCAGTGGCCGGTGTCATCTTAGAGCTCCTAGTGGAGAATGGCGCCACAGTAGAGCCGGGTATGGAGGTAGTCAGGATCAAGGTTGGAGCCGTAGCTGCCCCCGCTGCAGCGGCCCCTGCTGCTACACCTCCCCCCGCCGATGTCCCAGCCCCCAGTAAGTCCCCCGCCACTGTCCCAGCCCCCAGTAAGTCCCCCGCCACTGTCCCAGCCCCCAGTAAGGCCCCCGCCACTGTCTTGGTCTCCAGTAAGTCATTCCATTCCCCCTTCCTCAACAGAAGAATGCTATAAACCCTTGTAGTTTCCTCAGCTAGGACCCAAGATAGAATCCTTCAATGGGCTATTTCTATCAGCAAAAAATTGATCTCCAAAGGCTCCCAATACCTGTCGAAATCCAAACCCATCAGTGAGTGCAAGTAACCACACCTCTGGCACGCTTTTTTGAGAGTGCAAAAGTTGAGACTTGTTTTCTGCATGCGGTGGATTTATAGTTTAAAAAAGCAGTCATTTATTGCTCACCTTAATTATCATAGTTTGTACCACGTGTAGTTAAGATAATAGCTATCTTGCTTCCCATATCTTTTAACCCAGTAATGGCAACACTCAAGAGTTTGACGAGGATTTGTAGACAAAAAAATCAGGATATAACAAAACCATTTTGAACAAAACAAATCCAAAGTCATTCTTATCAAAGATAAAAGGGATCAACAAAAAAAAAAGGCAAGGTAGCAAAAACATGAAAATTAGTACATTCTGTCTATCAATACAGTAGAGAGAGTCTTTTTATCAGTGGATGCTCTTGCTAGAAGATACCTTTCTACAAAGAGCTTTCACAGTACCAAAATGACATCTTTTACTAATCAGCAACTCTCCGGTAAGAAGACACCTTGTTTCTGCACAGCTAGGTGTTGTTCTTTACAAAGGTAAAGTTACTATATATACATATACAGTAGGACCTCTTTGTAAAGACAACACCTAGTTGATAAGCCAAAAAGGCAAGGTAGCAAATCATCAAAATTAGTATAATCTGTGTATCAATACAGTAGAGAGAGTGGATGCTCTTGCAAGAAGATACCTTTCTACAAAGAGCTTTCAGTACCAAAATGACATCTTTTACTAATTAGCAACTCTCCGGTAAGAATACACCTTGTTTCTGCACAGCTAGGTGTTGTTCTTTACAAAGGTAAAGTTACTATATATACATATACAGTAGGACCTCTTTGTAAAGACAACACCTAGTTGATAAGCCAAAAAGGCAAGGTAGCAAATCATCAAAATTAGTATAATCTGTGTATCAATACAGTAGAGAGAGTGGATGCTCTTGCAAGAAGATACCTCTCTACAAAGAGCTTTCAGTACCAAAATGACAACTTTTACTTAATTCGCAACTCTCCGGTAAGAAGACACCTCTCCTTAAACTGCAACTGGGTGTTGTTCCTTACAAAGGTAAAGCTACTATATATACATATACAGTAGAACCTCTTTGTAAAAACAACACCTAGTTGATAAGCCAGAATTTCCTTTAAGGAGAGGGGTGTCTTCTTACAGGAGAGTTTCTATTGTTGTTGTTTCTTATCCCCTTGTGAAAAGATTACATGAATTCCATGAGTTCATGCTCCTTGAGCTGTTTTATGATAAGCAGCAGTCCTGTTTAGTGCATCTAATGTAAGCCAAAATGTGTTCTGGAGCTGCAGGTGCCAAGCTACATTTTGGGCAAGTGGGGTAGATTTTGTTGTTATTTTCTATCTTCAATGGCTTGAGATGGCCTGTTCTAAATTAGAAGAGTTTATAATTAGTAAGAGTTGTAATTTTAAGCTGTGTCCCATGTAGAGAGGTATTCTCTAGCGGGAGTGGATCTTGATAATATAAATGTGTGTATACCACCCTCCTTTTAATTATACATTAGAACAATTAAGTTTATCACGGCAGTACAAATGTTTCTAGTGGTCTTCTTCTTTCTTATCTCCACACTGGGTAAAGTAGAATGTGTCTGCCTTTGTCATTAAGACTGGGAGCACTACTCAGTGGCAGGCCAACTTAGCTCCAAAAGAAATGGCCGCCTCTAACATGAGGAACAGACGCCATGTGCAGCTGCTCCTAACATGGAGTACAAACACTGCTCATCATGTATCCTTGGATTAGGAGCCCTTAAAGGGTACTATCAGCCGGGCCAGCTGAGTCCAGGTTTTTTTAGTGAGCTTGTTACTGCTCCCCCTCCTCCTTTTTCATCCGAGCTTGGGACCGGCAAAGGCGGAATTACATTTTTAGTGGTGATAAGGAATGAATTTTGGTAAATTCAGGCAAACCTGTTTATCATGGTTTCTGGCTATGGCACTCTCATCAGTACAGGGACTGCTGTGAACTGGTGTTAAGGCTCATTCCTTACCATTTTTTTTATCGGTAGGATAAATTACCGATGCATTCTTCTAATGCATAATTACCGGAAGAGATGCCTGTTTGAGTACATGAATATCATCCTCCCTCAACTCTTTAATGCTTATCTTCTTCTTCTTTCTTATCACAATAAGGTATCAAGCTTGTAAAGCTTGAGATTTTTGATGGTGTCTGCCGGGGAAGAGTAGAGCTCATCAATGGATGAGTCAATACAGTCAAAAAAAGTTTAATGTTTATAAAATATATAATACAATCAGGGCTAAAACCTGTGGAAGTGAAAAGTCTTTGTCTGCCGGTTGTCTGTTTATTTAAAGGAGACAGAGGCAATTTTGTTCACACTTGGTTATCTCGTATGTCTTCACAATAAAGGTCACTGTGTATCAAATATCTTTCAAGGTTATTGTCTAAATCCCGATATAAATTCTGAAAGGTCGACTTAAGTATTGTCCATGAGTATACATCATGTACATAAGTTTCCTTTTTATCTATTTGTGCTTATGTGCAAATAATACTGTCTCGAAAAAATGAGACCAAATATTAATGGGATAAGAAAAACAAGAGACCCATAGAGATAAGATTTACTATTAGAGGTAAATGTTACATAGTCTCATGTGTGACTCATCCTATGAGCAACCATCTCTCATGATCAATCACCTTGTAAGGCACGAATGAATTTCCCCTATTAGCCTACTATCACAAGTCTCTCATGAACGCCAATCTCTGTGAACAACCAGCGACCACTAAAAATTGATTTTTAGTCTCATGAAAGACCATTCTTAAATAAAAATTAACGTTTCCCGTTTAAAATATTAGAAATTATTTGATAAAATATTTTGCGACGCAATTAACGAGCAATTTTTGAACAAAGAACTATTATAATACTCTTTTTGTCATTTCAAAACATCTCGTTTTGTTTTTTATTTTTCAAATGATCGGTTAGTCACTTTGAAATTTGATATTTTTATTTTATTATAATCTATTAAATTGTGAATAAAGGTTTATAACTTTTTAAAGTTAACAAAATGTTTTAATGACATTTGTGGTTAGCGATTGAGAAATTGCAAAAGAATTAGATATTGTTAAAGACAATTTCAAAATTTTATCAAGAATAAGAACTAAAAGGAAAATTCCAAGAATTTTTAGAGAAATGGGATATATTATATAAAGAAAAAACAATTTATATCTGAAAATGAAATAGTTAATATGTTAATCTAAAAATAGCCGATATGCAATTCAAAATGCTTCCAATAGCAGGGCCACTACTTAAAAAAAAAAGCTAATCATTTCAATGTTTATTTGAAAAGTTTATCAAACGATGCAACATAAAAAATGAAAAAATAACTGAAGATTTAATGTGAAAAACATAACAGCAATGCAAGAATTTTATTCACTCATGAAAATTAAAAATAAAAAGTTAGTACACGTGGTACAAGCCATGATAATCATGGTGGGTTGAATTTCAAGAAGTTGGTGACTGCTTTTACGATAAGTGCACTACATGTCTACACATATGAAAAGGAGTTTGACTTTTGCATTTAAAAATGTACCAGATCCCCGTTTGGTTACTTGCATTCACTGTTGGAGATGGACTTTTGCAAGAATCAGGGGCCATTGAAACATTCGATCCTGAGTCGTAGTGATCGAAAACCAATGGTTTAGATCACCCTTCCACCGACCCCCTGAAAATTTCAATTTGGATGAATATGGCCATTGTATAATGTAGTGTTCAAAAGTTATAGAAAAATAAATCCTTCTGTTGGTTGTAAAATTTACAAAAATTTTTTTTTTTATTTTTAAGCAAACTTTTAAGAGGCAAATAAATTCTTTTGTTGATAAGGAACAATTTGGATTATAGATTATAATCACAAGGTAATAAGACCAAACCCAAATAAATAAATAGTGTGTGACGTTTCGGTAACAGCGTTGTTACTTCACCATTCAGTACTTTTGTCTGAAGATGGTAACAATGCTGTTACCAAAACGTCACACTATTTATTTCTTTTGTTGGTCTCTTTTTTTGTAAATTTTATAACCAACTGAAGGATCCATTTTTCTATAACATTTTGAACACTACATTATACAATAACCACATTCATCCAAATTAAAATTTTCATGAGTAAATAATTCTTGCATGGCTCAGTTATTTTTCTCACATTAAAACATCTTCAGTTATGTTTCCATTTTTAATGTCGCATCATTTTATAGGCTTTTGAAAGAAACAGTAGAAGCTTTGAATTAAAAAAAATAATAATAAGCTTTTTTTCTTTAAAGTAGTTGCCCTGATATTGGGAACATTTTGAATTGCATATCGGCATATTGGACATTTGTATATTAACCATTTCATTTTCAGATATATAAATTGTTTTTTCTTTATATAATATAACCCATGTCTCTAAAAATTCTTGGAATTGTCCATTTAGTTCTTCTTATTCTTGTTAAAAATTTGAAATTAGGCTTTAACTATATCTAAGTCTTTTGCAATTTGTCAATCCCTACCAGATTTTGTTAATTTAATAAATTATAAAATTGAATTTCAAAGTGAATAACCTATCATTTTTGAGAAATAGAAAACAAAATGAGATGTTTTGAAATGACAAGGAGGGTATAAGCGCTTGTTAATTGCATTGCAAAATTATAATATTTGCAAAATATTGAATAATTTCAAATTTATTATTTTTTAAAAACATATATATATATGAAGAGTTAATTTTTATTCTTGAATGGTCTCTCATGAGAGACTAAAAATCAATTTTAATGTTCGCTGGTTGTTCACAGGTTGTTGTTGACGGCATGTTATGAGAGACTTGCGATAGTAGGCTTACAAGGGAAATTCATCCGTGCCTTGGTGGTGGTCGCTATTAGACTGGAGGCATTCTGAGTTAAAATGTCCTACATCGGAAACTTTTGTCCTGTCATGTTTATGGCAGCAAGATAGAGCTGCTCTAAGATAACAAAGGTGTCTGGTTCTCTCCTTAGCCATCTTCACCCACCCAACCAGCATCTTCTCCCTTAAGGATGATCTCTGGTGTGTTATGTTCTTGTTGGTTTTTTTTTAATCCCCCTTGTGTAAAGATTACATGAATTCCGCGAGTTCGCGCTCCTCAAGCCTGGTGTGTTGTAATTTCATTAGTTGATGATGATTAAACAGTGTACCTTTAAAGGTAAATCAAGTCAGTCGTGCCCCTTCGATAAGGCTCCTACAATGTGTGGCATGTTTCTCTCTTCACAAATTGTTTTCTCCTCTCGCCCACTTGGGTAATGATACCTTATCATCTGTACCCTCCATCATATTTTCACAAAATGTATCCAGTATCATATGTTGTATTAGAATAGGTCATCTCAAGCCATAGAAGATAGAAAACAACAACAAAATCTACCCCCACTTACCCAAAATGTTGCTTGGCGCCTGCAGCTCCCAGAACTTATTTCAGCTTGTATTAGATGCACTAAACAGGACCTTTGGGAGAGGCTGCTGCTTATCCTCAATCAGCTTGAGAAGTCTGGACTCCTAGAATTTGTGCAATCTTTACACAAGGGGATAAGAACCAACAACAGCCTATGTCAAAAGTCTCCAGACATCTGATGTTCTAGCCTGACAGCATCCATTTTTCACCACCTTATAATTATGCCATGATTCACGCTAATGTCTTTAAAAGTCATTTGCACAGTTTTGTAGTGTAAAACGGGTTTATAATATAGTCCTAATATCATTATTTAATATTTCAAATTCAATGATGTATTTTTAATATGGGATATTCACACAAGACAAGATTTAACTCTTATTTGGTGGAAAGGTCAATGTCAACTTTCTCACAAAAACAAAAAAAAAAAAAAAAAAAAAAGAAAGCAAATTTTTGTGAAGTTGTGCCGTGGACCTGAGATATCTCACTGCTCATGTTCTGCTTCTTCTGATTGGTAGTTGCACATTCTAGATTCCATCTTGTATAGGACATCTTGTTTGTTCTTGGTATCACCAGAGTTGTTTAGACTGGGATAGATTTAGTAGTAGTTGCACACAATGTATGTTCCCTGCCTTCCAAAGTTTACCACCAGAGTTGTGTAGACTGGGATAGATTTAGTAGTAGTTGCATGCTGTATGTTCTCTGCCTTCCAAAGTTTACCACCAGAGTTGTGTAGACTGGGATAGATTTAGTAGTAGTTGCATGCTGTATGTTCTCTGCCTTCCAAAGTTCACCACCAGAGTTGTGTAGAAGAAGAAGCCAAGCTGGAGCCGAGTCCACCACCAGCTGCGGCTGCTCCCCCGCCTCCCCCACCACCTCCAGCGGCCCCCATCACCACAGCAGCAGCCCCCTCCACGCCCTCTGTCCCCCAACGTCCCAGCCAGCCCCTGGTCTCCTCTCCTTCCTCCAGTAGTCCTACCATCAAACCCACCCAGATTCCCGGCAGTGGAATCCGGACTGAACAGAGGGTACGTCTCACTTCACCTGTCCCTTTATTTTCAAAGTTTTTATATATATCTATAGTCTTTATACAATAGAATCTCCCTGTAAAGAACACTTTTTAAAACGAGAAATCCACTTTGTATAATATAGCAGGGATGTAAATATATACGTTTTAATATCTAGATTAGATATAGGATGTTAGGTATTTGTAATACAGTAGAACCTCTCTGTAAAGGACAAGAGTCAAAGTGTCCTATAATGAGAGGTGTCCTCTTACCGGAGAGTTGCAAACTAGTAAAATGGATCACACTGACGAGGAGGGCCAACAGCCTGAAATGTGTACATGGTTGGCCTTTCTGTTGTTGTTTCTTATCCCCTTGTGTAAAGATTACACGAGTTCATGCTCCTCGAGCTGTTTTATGATAAGCAGTGGCCTCTCCCAAAGGTCCTGTTTAGTGCATCTAATACAAGTCAAAATGTGTTCTGGAGCTGCAGGTGCCAAGCTACATTTTGGGCAAGTGGGGTAGATTTTGTTATTTTCTATTTTCAATGGCTTGAGATGGCCTGTTCTAAATCTTGTTAGTGTTGTTTGATGCTGTCTATTTCTGATGTTCAGAGCTCTTCCTGGGCTCACTCCACTGTACCAACTTTCCCGGCCGATGCATTTTTTCGAGGTCTGGGTAGCCATTACTGCTCCAAGGATGTACCAACTTTCCCGGTTTATGGACCGAAAGGTCTGGGTGCTCTAGATGTACCAACTATACTTAGGTGGGGTCCTCCAGGTTTATAGATAATACAAGAAAATAGGACCTATCCAAATAATAGTGTGTAACATTTCGGTAACAGCATTGTTCCTATCATCAGACAAAAGAATAAATGAGGAAAAATATCACAGCAAGTTCTTTAAGCGCTTGAAAAACGTTTTTTTTTTACCGCTAAAACCCGAAATCACATTGAGCACTATTTTCCATCTAAAAAAAAAAAAAAAATTCCAATGACCCTCGATTCTTGAAGAAGTCCAACTCCACCAGCAAGTGCAAGTAACCAAGTTGTGTAGACCTGTGGTGAACTTACAGTAAAAGCAGTCACAAACCACATGATTATCATGGCCTGTACCATGTGTACTAGGGATAATAATAATATTTACCTTTAACTACTAAATACAAAACGATTTCCTTTGTTGAAACCACATAAGCTTGATAAGATGATGTTGGCTTTTGTCTGAATTTGCCAAAAGTAATATTGGGGCAAGGATCTAAATCTAAGGTAACAAGATCACATCCAGTTAATTCATATATTTGGGTGTGGTCTTGTTTTTTTTTTTTACCATATGTTTTTTAATCTAAATTGTGCTCTAGGAGCATGATCTCTTAAAATTTGTGTAATCATTACACAAGGGGATAAGAAACAACAACAATCTTAAAATCTTCAACAATCTTCGGGAAATGGCTTGTTTTAGCTCAGTACTCCTCATTTTCTTGGATAAAAGTTAGGTGAAGAAGGTTCTAAGCTCAAATTTAAACCTTTTTTAAACAAAGAGTGCTCTGTCTAAATATATCCCACACCATTGATGGATTTAAATAGGTAATTGTGGACTTGGGAAAGGTCCAACTTTATTAAGTGACTGATAATTAATAGAATTGATACTTCTTCTTAAAGTGACTGGTTTATTATTTCAGATTATGCTTGGCTAGAGCCAAGAAGTCCTTCAACATTACCTTACCTTAAAACAGCGTACAGTTGTACATCTTTTAATTTAACCAGCCTATGTTTCAATACACTTGCTATAATTCAACTGCAGTTTTTCAAATTCCCTATCTGCCTATTTACTTTAATTTCTTTCATATCAAGCTTGTAGAGACTGTTGATGGTGTCTGCCGGGGATGAGTAGAGTTCATCAATGGATGAGTCAATACAGTCAATAATGTGGATTGGGGTTGTAGGTTGACACTTAGTACATAGTGAGAAAACCTTGCAACCATTCTGGAAAGTCATTGTCTGTAGATGACCAGACTTAAGTCTGGAAATCAAAGACTGTTGTTCTTGTACACATATAAAAACACGAAGTCTAATTGTTGAATTTGCCCAAAACTGATGTTATGGTCCATTCTTTATCAGTCTGGAAATCAGACTGTTGTTGTCTTTGGAGGACAGAATTGGTGCTTGTCCCTCCTGTTTTAATTTAACAGACTTTAATCCAGCACTTTCTTTAAAATTTAACCAAAAAATTCTTAACCCATTGAGAGGGGTGATGAATTAAAGAAGTTTAAACTGTACACATTTCACACATTACACCAGAACTCTGCAGAATTTTGGTACTCTCTCACAAAAGATAGCTGTATATCACATCCGGCATGTGGTGTGTGCAGATAAAGATGAACCGCATGCGCCAGAGGATAGCCCAGCGGCTGAAGGAAGCTCAGAATGTTTACGCCCTGCTGACCACATTCAACGAGATTGACATGTCGTAAGTACTGCGACCCACTGTCCCCCTCTACACAATGTTCACCCTTCCTCTGCAGGAACATCATGGAGATGAGGAACAAGCACAAAGATGCCTTCCAGAAGAAGCACAACCTCAAGTTGGGCTTCATGTCTGCATTTGTGAAGGCATCTGCCTTCGCTCTCCAGGACCAACCAGTAGTCAATGCAGGTATGTCTTTGAAGCCCTTCACTTGACGTCTTCTTTTTCTTTCTTATCTTCATTCAATCATATTAGGGTATCAAAGCTTGTAGAATTGACTACTATCATGATTGGGTAAAGTAGAATGTGTCTGTCATTAAGACCTGGAGTTGTTGTTGTTTCTTATCTCCTTGTGTAAAGATTACACAAATTCCATGAGTTCATGCTCCTCGAGCTGTTTGATGAGCAGCGGCTTTTCCCAAAGGTCCTAAGACCTGGAGTACTGCTCAGTAGTAGGCTGAATTAGTTCCAATATGAAATGACCGCCTCTGACATGAGGAACATGTCAAGTTATAAATAAATGATATGGTGTGCTCGTAAAAATAAAAAAAAAAAGTCTTCTTCTTTCTTAGCTCCAATCAATAATCATATCAAGTTATCAAGCATGTAGAGCTTGAGACTTTTTGATGATGTAAGCTGATTTCGAGTATATATCATCAAAATAGATTCAACATCCATAATGATTGGGTGACGTAGAATGCATATGCCTTTATCATTAATACTGGGAACACTACTCAGTAGCAGGCCGATTTGGCTCCAATATGAAATGGCCGCCTCTGACATGAGGAACAGACGCCATGTGCAGCTGCTCCTAACATGGAGTACAGACTCATCCTGTATACCTGGATCAGGAGCCCTTACAGGGTACTATCGGTCAAACCAGCTGAGAACAGGTTTTTTAGTGAGCTTGTTACTGCTCCCCCTCCTCCTATTTCATCAGGGCTTGGGACCAGTAAAAGCCCAGTTGACATATGAAGTTTTTATAACAGAGTGATGTGCAGTGATTGAGGAGAATGAAATAGTGTACCGGGACTACGTTGACATCAGTGTGGCTGTAGCCACTCCCAAGGTAAGTGGACAATCCCCCTCTACATTATCTCTATTTAGACTTTAAACAACTTTTTAAAAAACCTTTTTGGCACATATATATGGGCTATTCTTGCCTATCTATCAGTGGGTTGGGGGGATGTCAGCTGACCTAATGTCACGTGAGACCGCACCAGCTCCCTATTTTCTGCCTATGCAACTGTGGAATCGCCAGTTCTCAAAGTGTTAAAACAGGATGACTACAACAATGCTGCAGTGTAAGTGAGATGTGGGGTGATGTGTGGCAGGGTCTGGTGGTTCCAGTGATCCGCAACGTGGAGAACATGAATTTCTATGACATTGAGAAAGCCATCAATGACATGGGTGAGAAGGTGAGTTGACATCTCTACATTAACATCTCACTACCAGGAACTACCTCTGAACCAATGTTGGGCACCACTATAAGCTTTTATGATGCACTAGCGTGCCATCTGTTATCAAAATTCGAAACTATTATAGACGCTAATGATTCTTTTTTAAAATAATTTCTACTGCTCTTACTGCAATGGAAATAGGTAGATTAAACTGACGAAATCACTGGGAGGGTTCATCACTGATGAACCAGGTCCTCCCATTAATTTTTCCATTGCAGTAAGGACAGTAGAAATTGTTTATTTAAAAAAAGAATCATACGCGTCTGTAGTTTCAAACTATAATCTTTGTTGTTGATAGTGTTGACTTTTCTTATTTCAGGATTGTATATAGGAGTCCTATAATGACTACCTACAAGGTAATAAGACCAAATAAATGTATATGTAAGAAATTTATACATGTATATGTAATAAACTAGCCGAATGACCCAGGCAACGCCCGTGTTTTACCCGACTGTAGATGTTACAACAATGATCCTTAGGTCGCTGGTTCAAATCCGGCTCGAGGGAGCCGGCGAGCACGTGACCTCCCTGTGCGCGCGCATCCGTGACGGGGGCCGATGAGGAAAGACGGTCGTGACTATATATATATATAGTTTCGGTAACTGCATTGTTATCATCTTCAGATAAAAATACTTGAATGTCTTTCATTCAGTTTTGTCTGAAATTGTCATTCAGTCTTTTATCTGGTAGATACAATGCTTTTACTGAAACATTATTTATTTGGATTTGGTCTTGTTACCTTGTGGAAATGATATAAGGAATTTTAAATTATAAAAAAATCTTGAATTATGGGAATCGGACATTTTCTTTTCGTAATGGTAAAAAAAGAAAAGATTGATTTTATTATATTGGCACAGTTTTTTTTTTTTTTAGATTCAATTATTCTTGAAATATCCTGTCGCAATGGTGATGGTACTCTTTAATACTCTTTATGTTATTTCTAAAGTTTTGCCTTTTTTCCATGGAACAACAGGTTCCCCTATGGCATAGGGAGGAACATATGGTGATATTTTATAGAACATCCATGTAACTCAGTCATTTCCTAGCTGAGAGATAATCTTCTCTGGCCAGAACTGATACACATTTTCACATGTTGTAAACATGTAGTACACTTGCAGAAAAAAAGTTGCCAAGTCCACTCTGAAATGGTAGACGGCGGCATACTTGCAGATTCTTGGCATATTCTACAATCTCTAGCCAACTCTTCTATGTTCTTATCTATGCCTGGCCACCAAAAATACCGTCTAAAAATCATTTTCACCATCCCTAGGTGCATCTCATGTAAATCGTCCAAAATTAAGGATCTTAATTTCTGGGGAATTACTACTCTTTCACGCCATTGAAGACTCCAAACTCACAACTTAATTCGTCTTTTATCCTATAATAGGAATAAAGTGGATTTTCCTGCGATACCCACCATGATTGCCATGGCCTGTACCACATGTACAGTAGAACCTCTCTGTAAAAAACATTTAATTGCAAAGCTAGTGTCCTTTAGGGAGAGGTGTCCAGAGATTTGCTAAATAGTAAAAATGATAATTTTGCAAATGAAAATAGTCCTTTGTAGAGAGGTGTCCTCTAGCATGAGTGTCCTCTCATGGAGGCTGTTCTACTGTACTAGGGATAAATGATCATGGTGTGAGTAGGCCAGGTCGGGAAGTCTAGCCATAGAAGACATGGATGGAGGCACCTTCACCATCAGCAATGGCGGAGTGTTCGGCTCCCTCATGGGCACTCCCATCATCAACCCTCCACAGTCGGCCATCTTAGGAATGCACGCCATTGTAGACCGGCCCGTAGCCATTAAAGGAGAGGTAAGTTTATCTTCTATAACTAATAATTTGTAACAACGTTGTTACCATCATCAGATTAAAAAGTTCTGAATGAATTTGGTAACTTCAAACTCTTTGTGTTGTAATAATGATGCATCAGCTCTCCATCTGTTTAAATAAATTTTTATTTTTGACACATTTCTTTAAAAAAAAATAAAATAAATTTTCTACTTTGCCCTTACTCTGCAATGATAAATTCAAACCTTAAAAATTTATAATCTTTTTCACAAGAGTTCAGTATTCAGTATAAAAGCAAAATTCTCCAAATGTGCAATATTACAGGGGTTATGGTTAGATAAAACTGGCGAAACAGCTGGGAGGGTTCATCATTGATGAACCAAACTCTCATTTATCATTGCAGTAGAATATTGATTTATATCAAAATATCCAAATTCTCAAATTCATTTAACCAAATATAACTAGTTTATTTCTCATAAATCTATTGCTGCCTTTTATCTTATAATTAAAACCACCTCCCAAAGCTAATGCTGCTCATTTTTGATTTAGTGAAAAAAATCATTTACCAATGAGAATGACACTGAAAGCATATTACTATTTCCCAGTCTATGTCATTGTAAATTTATTAGCCCATTTGATTTCAATGAATACTAAGATGATAAATTTATGGATACTATAAATATCACTACAAAAACATAATAGAATTTTTTTTTTAAATGTTAATAACAAATACCTTTGTTAAGAAAAGGCTTCTTATCGTGCAACTGAAAGTTGCTGATGGCTTGCGCCATCTATCGGAATAAATATCAACTATTCTTGTTGAGTTTTAATTATTCCAGAATTTTCAAATGATATTTATTCTGATAGATGGCGCAAGCCATCAGCAACTTTCAGTTGCACGATAAGGAGATGCCTTTTTCATAATTTATGCATCTTATCTCAGTACAATATCACATTTGTACTATTTGTTTCACAAGGTAATGATAAGGCACAATTTGGATTATAGATTACTTTGTGTTCATAAGGTAATAAGACCAAATAAATAGTGTGTATGACATTTGATAACTACTATTCAAGAACATAATATTTTTCCTTATTCAGTACTTTTGTCTGATGATGGTAACAACCCTGTTACTGAAACAGCACACACTATTTATTTAAATAATAAAAGGCATATATTGGAATTAATAAAATATTTATTTGCCAATATTTCGGCTAGCTGAACGCCAACCTTTATCAAGGCATTACATTTTTGTATACACAAACTCAGCGCCGCATAGTGTTATAATATCACAGTTGAAATCAATTAAAAAACAGAGTAGGTGGGAGGAATTTGTGTGTGCATGAAAAAAATTATTATAAAAATGCAATCAAATATGTAAAATATTAAAGGAAAAAAATGAGTTTTATCTTATATTAAAAAAATTGTAATAAGTACATATGCCTTTTATTATTTAATGAATTAAGTTTGGATTGCTCTATTTTCAAAACTATTTATTTATTAGGGTCTTATTACCTTTCTAATCTATAATCTAAATTGTACCTTATCATACAGTTGTTAGAAACTTCCAGGACAATGAACACAACCTCCCTATAGCTACATATCACTTGGGACCAAGTATAAGTTTGAAGTTTGTGTTAAAATGTACTTGCTGTTATAGGTAAAGATCCGGCCCATGATGTACGTGGCCCTGACCTACGACCACCGTCTAGTTGACGGCAGGGAGGCTGTGACCTTCCTACGTAAGATCAAGGCTGCCGTAGAAGACCCCCGAGTGCTGTTGCTGGATCTCTGAGGGAAGAGCTTGTACAGCAAGACCAAATGGACTTGACACATTATTATTATATTATTATTAAAAGTTTCGATAGATTCCTCTAATCTACTGTGTGTAGACTCTTTTATTTTTTTTCTTAGATTTTTATCAAACTGGAGAAACTTTCCAGCTAGAGCACTATGTTACTTTACCTTTCTCAAAAATCGTTGGTTTTCGAGGGGTCGAATTCTGCATTAGGCACTTTTTTCTAATTAAAAAATGCTCTAATGGCCCCCGATTCTTGCAAAAGTTCAACCCCACCAGCGAGTGCAAGTAAACAAACGAGGTTCTGGCACATTTGTAAGTGCAAAAGTTGAACTGCTTTTCACACGTGTAGACATGTGGTGCGCTTACCGTAAAAATAGTCGCCTACTTCTACCCACCATCATGGCCTGTACCACGTGTATTAGGGATAAGCAAAAAAAAAAAAAAAACTTTCTCAAAGTTTTTTCGCTCTCAGAATGGTAAAGAGATTTTTGTTGGCCAGTTTTTCTTTCTATAATAAAATGCTTTCCAATTGTATTAAATATAATTACTATTTAAGTTCTTATTTGAAAAAAAAAAAATCTTGTACAGTAGAACCTCCCTTACCGGACCACCTCTCCCTAAAGGAAACTTTTGCTCTGCAATTAGGTGTCCTTTACAGAGAGGTACTACTGTACATTATTATTTATTTAATAAGATTTTTTTTCAAGCAAACAGGTTTTAAAAATATCTCTGGAGTGTTCAAAATTTTCTGTAGTCCAGTCCTACATTGTTTTTTTTTTGTGATAACATTTATGTTTATGCCTCAACTGGCCTTATTTTGAATTGTTTGTGGAAGAACAATTAATATATATAGTCAAGACCGTCTGTCGTGGCCTCTGTCACGGATAATATGCAGTTATCATTGTCATGCGTTCTTAATTCTGTTACCGTTTGCTTTTGGTTCAGTGGTAGAATGCTCGCCTGCCACGCGGGCGCCCCGGGTTCGATTCCCGGCCGATGCATTTTTTTTTTTTTACAATTTTTAAAACTCATTTATATATTATACAAGAATGACATCCACGGCGCCAATTTATAATTGTAACGAATAGTATTTGAATAAAAGCATTTAATCGGGTAAACCCCGGGCGTTGCCCGGGTCATTCGGCTAGTTCTTGTCTAAACAGAACCTCTTAGAGAGGCCACTCCTTATCATCAAACAGCTCGGGAAACATGAACTCATGGAATTTGTGTAATCTTTACACAGGGAATAAGAAACAACAGCAACACTATTCTTGATTGTACCTTATCATAGCTTTTTTTTTTTTTTTTATTTAGTTCTCAACATTTCATGAGAAGAGTGACAGCGAAGTAACTGAAAGTGAAGGAACGTCCGGGAACTAAAAAAAAAAAAGGATGATGTAACCAAACAAACAAACTTCCAACCAACAATTATTCTTCAACAAGAAAATAAGATATAATCCAAATAAATTAATCATGCGCAACATTTTGGTAACAGTATTTCATTTTATTCTTTGATGGTAATAATGCTGTTACTGGAACGTCAACACTATTAATTTGGATTAGGATCTCATTTTCTTGTTGCTATAATCTATAATCCGAATTTGTGCTTGATCAAATATTCTTAAATATTATCATAGCTTGTATATTTGTGTATCAATGTTATCAGTATAAACAGATGCATCCAGCCAACATGATGTAAATACAATTTTTAATCCATTATCATCATCAATAAAGAAAGGGGGGTTCTATATACAGAGGCTTCTACAAGGATCAATTGTATTGGGGGGCATCAATATACAGGGGATGGGGGAAGGTATATCTGCGCAACCATTGGTGAACATGGAACAACAGATTCCCCTATGGGATAGGGAGGAGCATATGGTGATATTACAGAACATCCATGTAAGACAGAATCTTATCTGGCCATACATTACATAGATTGGTAGCTGAAAAGCTCTTCCTGTATAAGAATAAACATAATTGTACTTTATAGCTGGGTTAATTTGGATATCAAATTTTTTTTTTCACTTATCTCAAGTGCATATTGTACCACATGCTTATGAAAATCATGGTGTGTACAAATGCTTTTACAAAGATCAATTGTATTAAGATGGGGAATCAATATTACAGGGGAAGGTGGGAAGAATATCTGTGCAGCCATTGGTAAACATGGAACAGCAGATTCCCTTATGTAACATGGATTATTAGGTAACAAAAGGAGCATATGGTGATATTACAGAACATGTAACTCAGTCATTCCCTAGCTGAGAGAGAATCTTATCTGGCCAGAACTGATACACATTGGTAATTTCCCTTCTTGTATAAGAATATACAATCGTAATTTGCAGTTAGCTCAATTTGGATATCAAATTGTTTTTTTTTTACTTATCCCAAGTGCATGTTATACCACATGCTTATGATAATCATGGTGTGTAACTAACAACTGTGTTTACTTTAGGTGTATCTGATTTCTACAACGTAGACAGCAGTTCAACTTTTACACTTATAAGTGTGAAAAAAACCTCCATTTGGTTACTTACATTCACTGGTGAAGTTAACCTTGAATCAGGAGCCATTGAAACATTTATTTCTTAAGATAAAAATGCAGGATTTGATCCCACGTTATGGCTATTTTCTACACCAACTTGTAATAGACTCAATTTATATATTTTGGGGATTCTTTTACTAGCCATTCTTTAATTACATAACCAATTCTTCCAGTTCTTATATTGACCCATATCAACCAAATAAATACTAATAATATTTTACAAAACTTACAATAAAACAATAAATATATTTTTATTAAAAAACAAAATACAAAGTCGGTGGACGAGTTGGGTAACACCCTCGGTTCCCGACAGTCATGAACTGGGATTGAATCCCGCGTTAAAAAATGTTTAATATGTGAAACCTTCACATATTATTCATTGTTTCAATTATCATGAACTAGATTGCTCTTGCTGAGCGGTACCTATTTATGTGATTTGAACCATAAGGTAATAAGAACAAATAAATAGTATATGACATTTCAATAATAGCATTGTTATCTACATCTGATAAAAGTACTGAATGAGAAAATATATCATAGAATGTTATTATAAAATAGCTTTTACTGTTATCAAGTGTGTAACCAAGATAGCAGATAGGTGAGAAAAAAAGCTATTTAAGAACATGCTGTGATATTATTTCTCATTCAGTACTTTTGTCTGATCTAACAATGCATTACTGAAACGTCACACACTATTTATTTACTTGGTCTTATTGTGTACCTTTTTGGCTTGCATTAGATACACTAAACAGGACCTTTGGGAGAGGCCACTGCTTATCATAAAACAGCTCGAGGAGCATGAACTCATGGAATTTGTGTAATCTTTACACAAGGGGATAAGAAACAACAACAACCTTGTATACCTTTGTCCTAATCTATAATCCAAATTGTACCTCATCAACTCAAATCTAGTATATATCAGCCTACCAAACCTTTCATTTACAGATCATTGCCATTTACCAAGCTTATCATCACCTAATTTATCTATTTGCATCACTCCTTTCATCTCAGCTGGATACAGCCACCTTTTGGAATGGTCCAAATAAGAGAGAATATATGTAAATAGCCAATATGCACATACAGTCAATTTACATAGTCATCCTATAGGAGAATTCAGATATGATGGGGAAAGGAAGAAAAACATGGGTATCAATATACAGTGGTACCTCGACATACGAGCGCCCCAACATACGAGTTTTTCGAGATACGAGCCGACGAACAAGTGATTTTTTGCTTTGAGTTACGAGCGAAATTCGAGATACGAGTTCGGTTCGGTAGTGTTGAAGATATTAATCTGTGATTTTAAATGGGAATTTTGTATGGGGAAATTTGCTTCGAGATACGAGTAATTCAAGATACGAGCAAGGTTGCGGAACGAATTAAACTCGTATGTCGAGGTACCACTGTACATGAAAATGTCAAAGATTGATAAATTTTAATGAACCGTTTTTGAAAATAATTTTACATTGACTTGTTAATGTAATATCAATTTAGATATTAGATAACACATAACTGAACAATTATTTTTTTAAAACTATTAAATGGATAAATTAGAGTAGACATTTTTATGGTGGTCTTATATTGTTGATAATTATTTAAAATGTCATATATTAAATATAAAAATTTAAAAAATCCCCTATGATTGTAGCTATCTGTATGGAACCAATAAAGTTAAAGGAAGGTTGATGACCCCATAAATAGATGTGACAGCCTGGCCCCATATCACTTCACATAGCGGGTACTTTTAAAGCTAGGAACTTTGTTGAGTCATTTAATTTTGAATATTTTAGACTTTAAAAAAAAATTATCCCTAGTACACGTGGTACAGGCCATGATAATCATGGTGGGTAGAAGTAGGCAATTGCTTTTACTATAAGTGCACCACATGTCTACACATGTGAAAAGGAGTTCAACTTTGCACTTACAAATATGTCAGAACCTTGTTTGGATACTTGCACTCACTGGTGGGGTTGGACTTTTGCAAGAATCTGGGATAATTAGAACATTTTTTTTTAATTAGAAAAAAGTGCCCAATGCGAGATTTGATCCCGGGTCATAGCGGTAAAAAATCAATGATTTAGACTATCCTTCCACCGACCCCCATTTTAGACTTTGAAATTTTGTAACACATTTGGATAGATACAGTTCCAGGACGACCTTTGCCAAATTTGATAGTTTGTTTAAAAGGACCCAAATCCTGACAGTGGAAAGAAAATCCCACACACATCCTATAAAATATGAAATAGAACTGTCGACATCCCAGCTGTTAGAAGAGCCTGAGGGCTTGTTAAAGACAATTGGGTTTGGGTATCAAACAAGATTCTACTGGACAATCTCAATTCTTGAGAAGTGTCAGCTTGTCTTTTTCTAGGACTGTAGCCTTCCTTTAACCTCTGGAGTGTTTTATTCTTTCTTCATTTTTAGACCACATTAATGTATATTTTATTTTACCAATATTTCAGTTGGCTGAATGTTGTTGACACACTTTAAAATGTTATAACACCTTGATAAAGGTTGGCGTTCAGCCAACTGAAATATTGGTAAAATAAATGATTTTTTGATCCAATATATGTCTTTTTAATTAAAGATTTATCTATGGATTGCTCTATTTTCAAAATAAATGTATATGTACATGTGCTCGTGGTCAGGAGATACCTTCTTTATTTTTAATATCAACACCTGACCCACTTTTATTTTTTTCTATTATTTTTTCATGTGTAAAGCGTCTTTACGCAAATTTGGCCTTAAATACCCATTTCTTGATTTCTCAAGAAGCCATTGGGACCAAAAATCTTTTTGGTCGCAGTGGTTACAGCCTACTCCACGCTGACGAGCGCCAACAGCGCGAAACGCGTTCGTGGATGGCTTTTCTTGATTTATCAAGAAATTGGGTTGGCCAAATATCTCGGAGCAAGCTAAATAAACGTTTAGTTTATTTTTGCTCCACTAGATGGCGCTCTGCCATCTAAAATGCACATGTGCTCGTGGTCAGGAGATGCCTTCTTTATTTTTAAATGTATATTAATATATAAAACAGAAAAGGCATATCCTAACCGCACACATGTGCATTTTAGATGGCAGAGCGCCATCTAGTGGAACAAAAAAATCAACTAAACGTTTATATAACTTGTTCCGTGATATTTGACCAACCCATTTTCTTGATAAATCAAGAAAAGCCAACTACACATGCATTTCGGTCTGTTGGCCCTCATCAGCGTGGTACAGGCTATACCTCTATGACCAATATTTTTGTCCTTGAGGCATCCTGAGAAATAAAGAAATGGGTATTTAAGGCCAAATTTGCATAAATACACTGTACATATAGCGTGTATAAATAGAGAAACAAGAACAACAGATAAAGAAGAGAGGGGATTCATTTGGCAAAATATTCAGTCAAATATAGTCAAACCTCTAATCCAGCAGGACATATTAAAATATAAAAATTAATACACACACAGACATATATTGAATCTTTCAAAACTTATTTACACAATCCTGGCAGAACATCATTGTCAAATTTTTTAGTACGAATATATATTAATATGTTGCATATTTGTATGTAGTACTCAACCCACTTTTGTTACGTATTCCTAAATGATACAGGTCATGATAATCATGAGACTACTCATCATTCGCTATAAGTATACATCTCATAGATTGAATTAACTCATCCATTGATGAGCTCTACACATCCCCAGCAGACACCATCAACAAGCTCTAAAGACTTCATATTCTAATAGGATAAAGTGGAGATAAGAAAGAAGATACACCTCATGTCTATGAATGAAGAACAGGCCATCTCCAGCCATTTAAGATAGAAAATAACAACATATAGGATAAAGTGGAGATAAGAAAGAAGAAGATACACCTCATGTCTATAAATGAAGAACAGGCCATCTCCAGCCATTTAAGATAGAAAATAACAACATATAGGATAAAGTGGAGATAAGAAAGAAGATACACCTCATGTCTATGAATGAAGAACAGGCCATCTCCAGCCATTTAAGATAGAAAATAACAACATATAGGATAAAGTGGAGATAAGAAAGAAGAAGATACACCTCATGTCTATGAATGAAGAACAGGCCATCTCCAGCCATTTAAGATAGAAAATAACAACATATAGGATAAAGTGGAGATAAGAAAGAAGAAGATACACCTCATGTCTATGAATGAAGAACAGGCCATCTCCAGCCATTTAAGATAGAAAATAACAACATATAGGATAAAGTGGATATAAGAAAGAAGAAGATACACCTCATGTCTATAAATGAAGAACAGGCCATCTCCAGCCATTTAAGATAGAAAATAACAACATATAGGATAAAGTGGAGATAAGAAAGAAGATACACCTCATGTCTATGAATGAAGAACAGGCCATCTCCAGCCATTTAAGATAGAAAATAACAACATATAGGATAAAGTGGAGATAAGAAAGAAGAAGATACACCTCATGTCTATAAATGAAGAACAGGCCATCTCCAGCCATTTAAGATAGAAAATAACAACATATAGGATAAAGTGGAGATAAGAAAGAAGAAGATACACCTCATGTCTATGAATGAAGAACAGGCCATCTCCAGCCATTTAAGATAGAAAATAACAACATATAGGATAAAGTGGAGATAAGAAAGAAGATACACCTCATGTCTATGAATGAAGAACAGGCCATCTCCAGCCATTTAAGATAGAAAATAACAACATATAGGATAAAGTGGAGATAAGAAAGAAGAAGATACACCTCATGTCTATGAATGAAGAACAGGCCATCTCCAGCCATTTAAGATAGAAAATAACAACATATAGGATAAAGTGGAGATAAGAAAGAAGAAGATACACCTCATGTCTATAAATGAAGAACAGGCCATCTCCAGCCATTTAAGATAGAAAATAACAACATATAGGATAAAGTGGAGATAAGAAAGAAGATACACCTCATGTCTATGAATGAAGAACAGGCCATCTCCAGCCATTTAAGATAGAAAATAACAACATATAGGATAAAGTGGAGATAAGAAAGAAGAAGATACACCTCATGTCTATGAATGAAGAACAGGCCATCTCCAGCCATTTAAGATAGAAAATAACAACATATAGGATAAAGTGGAGATAAGAAAGAAGATACACCTCATGTCTATGAATGAAGAACAGGCCATCTCCAGCCATTTAAGATAGAAAATAACAACATATAGGATAAAGTGGAGATAAGAAAGAAGATACACCTCATGTCTATGAATGAAGAACAGGCCATCTCCAGCCATTTAAGATAGAAAATAACAACATATAGGATAAAGTGGAGATAAGAAAGAAGATACACCTCATGTCTATGAATGAAGAACAGGCCATCTCCAGCCATTTAAGATAGAAAATAACAACATATAGGATAAAGTGGAGATAAGAAAGAAGATACACCTCATGTCTATGAATGAAGAACAGGCCATCTCCAGCCATTTAAGATAGAAAATAACAACATATAGGATAAAGTGGAGATAAGAAAGAAGAAGATACACCTCATGTCTATGAATGAAGAACAGGCCATCTCCAGCCATTTAAGATAGAAAATAACAACAAAATCTACCCCACTTGCCCAAAATGTAGCTTGGCACCTACAGCTCCAGAACACATTTTAGATTCACTAAACAGGACCTTTAGGAGAGGCTGCTACTTATCATAAAACATCTCAAGGAGCATGAACTCATGGAATTTGTATAATCTTTACACAAGGGGATAAGAAACAACAAATGAAGAAAGCAGTTCGACTTTTACATTTACAAGGTGCCATAGCCCTTACTTGTACATCCTGGTGAGGTTTGACTTGTACAAGAATCATGGTTAGGAAAGGAGAGAAGCCATTGAATCAATTTTTATAATAAGTGCCCAATAGGGATTCAAATTTCAGGTGTCAACAGTATTATACCCTCCACCCCTCAATTCAAACATTAAGTTTCCTTATAATAAGAATTCTTTTTAACATAATCTACATATTGAACTAATATAAGCTAACTATTAATTTCTAACCATAAAACTAACAAAAAAGAGCACAATTTTTGAGAATCTAATATAATGCATTACCTTATATAGCAATAAGATTTTATATAAAGAGACAAAGGTCGCCTCTCCCGTCAAAATAGATGTCATAACTAGACGCCATCTATTGACCGTCACCAGAAACTAGTGGCCTCGAGTCGGTGACAAAGCCACAACACCAGCTTTGGTAAACTGACTAAAAGATTTTAGATTCTATTTTCTCTCTCTCACACACAAAGGACACACATATGTCTGTTCTCTTACAGTAACCCTTATTTACATGGCAGGATTCACACAGCAAAACAACAACAACAACAATAAACTGGGGGACGTATGTCTGATTAGCAACACTTTGGCACATGGCACGGACAGACTCCTATAATTTGTTGTTACCAAGTTGTTAGAAAAATTAGAGAGAGAGAGGAAAAAATAAAACTAACTGATACAATGATAACTTTTACAATGTATTTCTTCTGACTCTCATACAATATACAGTTAAGCCTGTCTATAGCGCCCCCTCTTGGAACTCACCAAAATAGGGTGCTATAGAGAGGGAGTGCTATAGACAGGTCACTTTTAATGTAAATCGCATCGTACTACGTATTTAAAATCGGGTGCTATAGAGAGGGAGACACTATTTAGATGGGGTGCTATAGACAGGTTTAACTGTAATAAAATAAAAGTCCCTCGAGCTGTATTTAAACCAGTGACCTAAGGCTCCCCATTGAAACATCTCCAGTCCTCCTTTCGTTAAACTGAATTATCGAAATAATATGATCCAATGCAATGTTGAAACACATTAAGGATAAGCAGTGTTTTTATTTTTTGCTTATCTCTAGTACACGTGGTACAGGCCATGATAATCATGGTGGGTAGAAGTAAGAAACTGCTTTTACTGTAAGTGCACCACATGTCTACACATGTGAAAAGAAATTCGACTTGCACATACAAATGTACCAAAGCCCGGTTTGGTTACTTGCATTCGCTGGTGGGGTTGGATTTTTGCAAGAATCGGTGGTCATTGGAGCATTTTTTTTTTAAATCAGAAAAAAGTTCCCAAGGCGGGAATCAAACCCGGGTCGTAGCAATTGAAAACCAACAGTTTAGACCATCCTTCCACCGATCCCCCTAGCAGTTGTGTTCACATATGTAAACATGTGGTGCATTTACAGTAAAAACAGTCGCCTACTTCTACCCACCATGATTATCATGGCCACGTGTCCTAGGGATAAGCATACCCATCATAAGCAGTGTAGATTGACCAAATAAAGACCAGTTTTCCAATTTTATCCTAATATATGAAGAAGAACATTCACTTATCTCCTTGAAGTTGGAAACAGCTTCAAAGGTAACATGAACTTACAATAAGGTCAACAGATTACTGAAGCCATAGGGACACTACTCCATCATTTTATATCTCAAATATTATATATGAAGCTTCCAGGGCTAAGTTTCTTGTACACAACTTTTTTATTTTCAGGCTAAAGGACAAATTGTCCTTTAGGGAGAGGTGTCCTCTTACCGGAGAGTTTCTATTTAGTAAAAATAGTAATATCAAAAATGAAAACTGTCCTTTGTAGAGAGTTGTCCTCTAGCGGGAGTGCCCTTTCCTTGGAGGTTCTACTGAATTGGTGATGAAAACTGTCCTTTGTAGAGAGGTGTCCTCTAACGTGAGTGTCCTCTCATCGAGGTTCTACTGTATAAAAAATCATTGGAAAAGTTACAAAAAAAAAAAATCAAAAGAAGCTTCCCCCTGGAAACCTGATATTTTACTTAATATATTGACAAAAAAAAAATTAATTATATTGATTTAAGATAGAGTCAAACCTGTCTATAGCGCCTCCTCTTGGAACTCGCCAAAATAGAGTACTATAGAGAGTGGGTGCTATAGACAGGTCACTTTTAATGTAAATTGTTTACATTTTAATGTTTAAAATAGGTTGACACTTAATACATAGTGGGAAAACCTTGCAATCATTAGATGCTAACTGATTTTATATATACAGTTAAACCTGTCTATAGTGCCTCCTCTTGGGACTCACCAAAATAGGGTGCTATAGAGAGGGGGGTGATATAGACAGGTCACTTTTAATGTAAATCGCATTGTACTACGTATTTAAAATTGGATGCTATAGAGAGGAAGGCGTTATTTAGAGGGGGTGCTATAAACAGGTTTAACTGTATTAGAATATTAAGATGAGACAGTAGTGCATTTATAATATACCAAATATATAATAATAAATTAAACAATAAAACAAACAAACAAACAAAATATAATTCAACATTTTTTATATCAACATATACTTAAAACAACAAGATATTCAAAACCTAGGGAAAAAAAACAAAGACAATTTGTGAAAAATGATTATACATATATATATGATTACAATGATTATAATAATTTATATATAAACAAAAATTACAATTTAATGAATAATAATAAAAAAAATAATAAACAATTTAAATAATGAAAATTAGAAACTATTTTAGATGCGTAAGATTCTTTTTGAAATTAAACAATTTCTACTGTCATTACTGCAATGGAAAAAATTAATGGGAGGGCCTGGCTCATCAGTGGTGAACCCTCTCAGCGGTTTCACCAGTTTAGTGTATCATAATAAACAATTCAAATAATAAAAAAGATATTGAAAATTTTTGATGAGGACAAGTTTGGTGGCATTAACATCACATAAAAAAAAAGTCATTTTTGTAATTATGTTTTATATGAGATAAGGTACAATTTGGATTATAGAATAGAAACACAAAGTTATAAGACCAAATTTTTAATAAAAGGGCATCATGACCTTTCAGTAAAACAAGAGTTGTTACTGAAACGCCACACACTATTTATTTGATTTGGTCTTATATTACATTGTGTTCATTTCACATAAAAAAAATCAATTTCTAACACAAAAATTTAAAACATATTTAATAGAGGATACAATTCTCTAACTGCCTGTATCTATTGAATATTTCTACAAATTATGAAAAGAGTTTGAGAAGATTAAAAGTTTCAGATTCCTTTTTTTGGTGACTCCCTTACTTTGGTAGAATCAGGAATTGCTTGAACACAATGAGGAAGCAGAGCACAATTTAGATTATAGCTACAAGAAAATAAGAGACCTAATTCAAATAAATGAAAAAGAGTTATTTTTCAATAATTTATTCTTCCTATGAGCTGAAGAAAATGAATTCCAAAGTAAATATCAATGTTGATGCGATCACTTGAAGATTCTATTTTCAAGAATTCATGATCTAAAGCAACTCCGTCTTTGCCGGTCCCAAACCCGGATGAAAAAGGAGGAGGGGAAGCAGTAAACAAGCTCACTATAAAACCTGGGCTCAGCTGGCCCAGCTAATAGTACCCTGTAAGAGCTCCAGGGATACAGGATGAGCAGCATTTGTACTCCATATTAGGAGCGGCTGCACATGGCGTCTGTTCCTCATGTCAGAGGTGGCCATTTCTTTTGGAGCTAAGTCAGCCTGCCACTGAGTAGTGCTCCCAGTCTTAATGACAAAGGCAGACTCATTCTATTTCACCCAATTATGATGGTTGTCAAACAGACACCATCAAGGGTCACAACTTGATACCCTGATATGATTGAGTGAAGATAAGAAGAAGATGATCTAAAGCTCTCCTCTATTTATATTAATTTATTTGGATTAGTTCTTATTTTCTTGTAGCTACAATGAGGAAGTCTTATATTTATGATAATCTCAAGTTTGGATCCTGTCTATAGGGCCATGAAGAAAAACATTTTAGCTCTACAGCATGCCTATTTTTACAATCAAAATTTTAAAAATGAATCGTTATAAACTTAGTTGTTGTTTTGATAAAGCACAATTTAGATTATAGATACAATAAAATAAGACTTAATCCAAATAACACTGATAGACAAAACTTAAGGAAGTTGTACCTTATAGCTTATATATATCGGGATTCAGAAAATAACTCTGAGATATATTTGATGCACAGTGATATATATTACTGTGCATCAAATATATCTCAGAGTTATTTTCTGAATCCCGATATATATAAGCTATAAGGTACAACTTCCTTAAGTTTTGTCTATCAGTGTAATTTAACAGTGTGTGACGTTTCAGTAACAGCATTGTTACCATCATCAGACATTTATTCTTTTATCTGATGACAGTAACAATGCTGTTACCGAAATCGTCACACACTATTAAATTATTTCGGATTAGATCTTATTTTCGTGTAGTTCTTGTTATTTTTTAAAAGAGCATGTATCTCAATGATTTATTTTTCATAAGTAAACATTTATAGAGGATGCTTAAACAAAAGAACATAAAGATTCTGTGAAAGAGCACCAATTCATTTAATATATTTATTTTATAGTAAAACCAGATAGTAAACATGACTACTGATTTCAATTTAGCATATTTTTAGGCAATTTTACCTCGAATAAATGTGTGTGAAAGCCTAGCTTTTAATAAATTGAGAAGTTTTCTTGTCAATTTAAACGGAACAAATTGAAAATATGTTTTAAAATATAATAATAATAATAAAATTAGTCTAAGCATTTTGAAAAAAATTGAAAATTTTGTAGAATCTATAATGTTTAACTCGTATGGTCCATAACTCTCATAATCTCTAGCCTAATGTCAGAAGAATTCAGTGAAATTCAATATAAATCATTTTGACTATTGACCAGTCATATAATTTTGCTCATCATAACAAAGCATGTCCTGCTTTATTTATTTATGAAGAAGGACAGATTAGGGAACAAAACTTTACCTATTGGGGGGGAGAGACGTAACAATAATGTCAGAAAAATTCAGTGAAATTCAATATAAATCATTTTGACTATTGATCAGTCTTTTAATTTTGCTCATCATAGCAAAGCATGCCATGATTTGTTTGTTTATTAAGGAGGACAGATTAGGGAACAAAACCTTTTCTATTGGAGGGAAAGCAGTAACAATATTGTCAGAAAAAATTCAGTGAAATTAAATATAAATCATTTTGACTATTGACCAGTCATTTAATTTTGCTCATCATAAAAAAACATGTCCTGCTTTGTTCATGAAGAAGGATAGATTAGGGAACAAAACTTTTCTATTGGGTCCCTTTCAAGCAGTAACAATAATTGGAGAATATCATGTAAAATATTGGAAGGGGAACATATAAATAAATATTTAGATTACAATATAAAATGGTTTCATTCTTCATTGACCCATATTTAGCCATTAGTTATAGTAATGCTAATAATTGATACTAATATATATTAGAGAAACCTATGGGCAAAAAAACAAAAACAGGTAGAAAGGCTATATATATATGTATATAGAGATAATTAAATGAAATAAAAATTGAAAAAAATAATAATGATAATCATAAGAATGACGAAGGATTAGTAATAATAATGATAACAATAATATAATGATCGTGATGCTAATGATAATACTATAATAATAATTAGTAAAAATATCAGGGGCTTCCAGGGAAAAAAGTATCCCAGTAAGAGAGATCCCCAGAATATCTTAAGAAATCTAAAAACTTGTCTTTTTCTTTCTTTCTTATCTCCCCATAATCATATCAGGGTATCAAGCAACTCCGCCTTTGCCGGTCCCAAGCCCGGATGAAAAAGGAGGTGGGGGAGCAGTAACAAGCTCACTAAAAAACCTGGGCTCAGCTGGCCAGGCTGATAGTACCCTGTAAGGGCTCCTGATCCAGGGATACAGGATGAGTAGCATTTATACTTCATGTTAGGAGCGGCTTGTCTGTTCCTCATGTCAGAGGTGGCCATTTCTTTTGGAGCTAAGTCGGCCTGCCAATGAGTAGTGCTCCCAGTTTTAATGACGAAGGCAGATGCATTCTACTTCACCCAGTATGGAGATAAGAAAGAAGAAGAGAGGATATCAAGCTGGTAGAGTTTATTGATGGTGTCTGCTGGGGATGTGAGTAGAGATCATCAATGGATGAGTCAATACAGTCAATAATATGTCTTGGGGTTGCAGGTTGACACTTAGTACACAGTAGGAAAAACCTTGCAACCATTCTGTAAAGTCATTGTCTGTAGATAACCAGACTTAAGTCTAGAAATCCTCCTTTTTTAATGAATGTATGAAAACAATTTTGCTGTTGTTAACATACATCAAGTTGAGTTGCACTTTTGGTGACTATATGGAGAAATATTCTACAATTTTATCTGTTAGTGAACATCACTCTTAGCTCATCTGATGACCTTCTGGTAGTTTTTCTTGATCTCTTCTAGCCAGCTCAAGCAGTAACAATAATGTCAGAAAAAATGGACTTTTGGAAGGACAGAACTGGTGCTTGTCCCTCTTGCTATATACCAGTCATGTAACTTGTCAATATCATTTATTTTATGGCATTTCTTCTCTGAAATACAAAAGATTCTATTCCCTGGATGCCTGATATTTTTTACTCAATATTGATACAAACGACCATTTCATTGAATTATAATGATAATAATGATAAAAAGGGAGATTATCAAGGTAATAATGCTTTGTTGTTATCGTGTCCAATGAAAATGTTTTAAAATAAGGTTTATAGGTCTAGCTATCATTCCTAGATCCATTTATAGAATATGTCTAGTTTTCCTCAAGATTCAATTTTCTCCCTTTAAAATATGTAAGAGGGCAAGTACAGTAGAGCCTCCCTGTAAAGGACAACACCTAATTACAGATCCAAAATATCCTTTAGAAAGAGGTATCCTCTTACCGGAGAGTTGCTAAATAGTAAAAATGGTAATTTTGCTAATAAAAACTGTCTTTTGTAGAGAGGTGTCCGCTAAAGGGAGGTTCTACTGTATAATAAAGCATATAGAGACCTCTTATAAGATATAATTGGCACAAACAGGTCTATTTAGAGCAAAATAATAAATTATTATGTATTAATACCAAACTCATTATTGGCAAATTGCATTTAAATAAAAAATGGCATAAGCTTAACTCTTTACTGCATATATAATCTCTTTTATAACTAGTATTTACAAGGTTATTCATTTTATGTATGCAATGTTTATACAGTATGTAAATGGGGGGGGGGGGGGGGGGGGGGGGGGGGGGGGGGGGGGGGGGGGGGAAGATGCAGGAGGATATTATTCAAGTAGAAAAAAAAAACATTTTGACTATTGACACCTCTCTCCTTTTTTAATGAATGTATGAAAACAATGTTGTTGTTAGAATCCATCAAGTTGAGTTTAACTTTTGGTGACTATATGGAGAAATATTATACAATTTGATCTGTTATTGAACATCACTCTCAGATCATCTAGTAACCTTCTGGTAGTTTTTCTTGATCTCTTCTAGCCAGCTAGAGCAGTAACAATAATGTCAGAAAAATTCAATATAATTCATTTTGACTATTGACCAGTCATAGAATTTTGTTAATCATAGCAAAGCATTCCTTGCTTTATTTATTTATGAAGGAGGACAGATTAGAGAACAAAACCTTTTCTATTGGGGAGGGGGAGAGCAGTAACAATAATGTCAGAAAAAAAATTCAGTGAAATTCAATATAATCCATTTTGACTATTGACCAGTCATAGAATTTTGTTAATCATAGCAAAGCATTCCTTGCTTTATTTATTTATGAAGCAGGACAGATTAGGGAACAAAACCTTTTCTATTAAGGGGGGAGAGCAGTAACAATAATGTCAGAAAAATTCAGTGAAATTCAATATAATCCATTTTGACTATTGACCAGTCATAGAATTTTGTTCATCATAGCAAAGCATTCCTTACTTTATTTATTTATGAAGGAGGACAGATTAGAGAACAAAACCTTTTCTATTGGGAGGGGGGGGGAGAGCAGTAACAATAATGTCAGAAAAATTCAGTGAAATTCAATATAATTCATTTTGACTATTGACCAGTCATAGAATTTTGTTAATTATAGCAAAGCATTCCTTGCTTTATTTATTTATGAAGGAGGACAGATTAGGGAACAAAACCTTTTCTATTGAGGGGGAGAGCAGTAACAATAATGTCAAAAAAATTCAGTGAAATTCAATATAATTCATTTTGACTATTGACCAGTCATAGAATTTTGTTAATCATAGCAAAGCATTCCTTGCTTTATTTATTTATGAAGCAGGACAGATTAGGGAACAAAACCTTTTCTATTGAGGGGGAGAGCAGTAACAATAATGTCAGAAAAAAATTCAGTGAAATTAAATATAATTCATTTTGACTATTGACCAGTCATAGAATTTTGTTAATCATAGCAAAGCATTCCTTGCTTTATTTATTTATGAAGGAGGACAGATTAGAGAACAAAACCTTTTCTATTGGGGGGGAGAGCAGTAACAATAATGTCAGAGAAATTCAATATAATTCATTTTGACTATTGACCAGTCATAGAATTTTGCTCATCATAGAAAAGCATGCCCTGCTCACTCTCAGCTCATCTAGAGAAATTCCGGTAGCTTTCTTGACCTCTTTTAGCCAGCTTATTGCAGGTCTTTCTTTCTTCCTTCAATTTTTTTCTAACATCAACATTTTTGCTTAAGGAGCAAGAACTCATGGAATTTGTGTAATCTTTGCATAAGGGGATAAGCAAGAAAGCCCACAACTTTTTAAAACCATTTTCTCTTATTAATGAAAAACAATGCATCTTTTAAATTCATTGAAACATTACATTTCTATTATAAAATATATGAAGCTTCCAGGGTTAAGTTTCTTGTATAACCTTTTTATTTTCAAGCTTTCAGACTTGTCAGTCCTTCAATATTCTCCAATTACATTTCTATACAGAGACCACAGTCATAGATAAAGTCACCAGGGGCCCCAACTTTGGCAAATTCAGACAAATAAGCCAACAACCTGTATAGCAATTGTATTATTTCAATACATTTATTAAAAAGGAAGAGAGGTGGATATAAAGAGATGTATAATACACAGTAAAAACCTTGTTATAGGGTGAAATACCCAATGGGATTGAACTTTGGGTTCACTATATGCATGGTTTACAAGAATCATGGTTTATATGGTACAGATAAACCTGTCTATAGCGCCCCCTCTTGGGAACTCACCAATATAGGGTGCTATAGAGAGGGTGTGCTAAAGACAGATCACTTTTAATGTAAATCGCATCGTACTACGTATTTAAAATCTGGCGCTATAGAGAGGAAGGCGCTATTTAGAGGGGGCGCACTATAGACAGGTTTAACTGTATATTAGAATCAGTCTCCCATAAGAGACATTAGGCAAAAAACATAGCTAAGCCTGGTGTCTCCAGAAGATGGTCTTTCATCAGATAAACTCTATCATATCAAAGTGTGCCTGCAACGTCCCACAATCAATGTCCCATATACTAGATGACTGCCCGCTGTACAAATTCAATGGAGGAATCTCCAATCTCCATTCTGTCACCCCGGAAGCCCTGAACTGGCTGAAGGCCTTGCCTCTCAGACTTTAATGACCGATATGTCCTCACTTCTTTTTTCTAGATTTAATTCATTTTGTCTCCTCTCTAATTGTAAATACGCTGCTGTATCACCTCATATAAGCATAAATAAATATCAAAGTAGTCACCAAAAGTCTTTCAACACAAACAGAATCTCTAATAAGATGACACTTCCAAGAGAGGCCAAGTTTAGCCATGTTTTTAGACTACAGTCCTTCATGGGACACTCTACTGTATCACCCCAATATTGGGGATTATTTCAGGTTCATTATAAGGGGAAAGGTTTTCTATATTTTCAGTACATTTCAGCAAGGTTTTCACTTGTATATACACCAAGATGATGAGAGAGAGAGAAGTGTGGTGTAGCATTTTTATAAACAAAAAAAAAGCCAACAAGATGATTTAGAGTAAAACAATACAACATCGAACAAACAA
>CP092869.1:85719348-85789668 GCA_030710605.1 Cordylochernes scorpioides | reverse complement strand
CAATGCAATGTTGAAACACATTAAGGATAAGCAGTGTTTTTATTTTTTGCTTATCTCTAGTACACGTGGTACAGGTCATGAATATCATGGTGGGTAGAAGTAAGTGACTGCTTTTACTGTAAGTGCACCACATGTCTACACATGTGAAAAGCAGTTCGACTTCGCACTTACAAATGTGCCAGAGCCCCGTTTGGTTACTTGCATTCACTGGTGGGGTTGGATTTTTACAAGAATCGGGGGTCATTGGAGCATTTTTTTTTTAAATCAGAAAAAAGTGCCCAAGGCGGGAATCAAACCTGGGTCGTAGTAATTGAAAACCAACAGTTTAGACCAACCTTCCACCGACCCCCTAGCAGTTGTGTTCACATGTGTAAACATGTGGGGCATTTACAGTAAAAAACAGTCGCCTACTTCTACCCACCATGATTATCATGGCCTGTGCCATGTGTCCTAGGGATAAGCATTCCCATCATAAGCAGTGTAGATTGACCAAACAAATACCAGTTTTCCAATTCTATCCTAATATATGAAGAACATTCACTTATCTCCTTGAAGTTGGAAACAGCTTCAAAGGTAACATGAACTTACAATAAGGTCAACAGATTACTGAAGCCATAGGGACACTACTGCATCATTTTGTATCCCAAATATTATATATGAAGCTTCCAGGGCTAAGTTTCTTGTAAAACTTTTTTATTTTCAAGATAAAGGACAAATTGTCCTTTAGGGAGAGGTGTCCTCTTACCGGAGAGTTTCTATTTAATAAAAAATAGTAATATCAAAAATGAAAACTGTCCTTTGTAGAGAGTTGTCCTCTAGCGGGAGTGTCCTTTCCTTGGAGGTTCTACTGAATTGGTGATGAAAACTGTCCTTTGTAGAGAGGTGTCCTCTAACGTGAGTGTCCTCTCATCGAGGTTCTACTGTATAAAAAATCATTGGAAAAGTTACAAAAAAAAATCAAAAGAAGCTTCCCTCTGGAAACCTGATATTTTTACTTAATATTGATAAAAAATAAATTAATTATATTGATTTAAGATACAGTTAAACCTGTCTATAGCGCCCCCTCTTGGGACTCGCCAAAATAGAGTACTATAGAGAGGGGGTGCTATTGACAGGTCACTTTTAATGTAAAATGTTTATATTTTAATGTTTAAAATAGGTTGACACTGAATACATAGTGGGAAAACCTTGCAACCATTAGATGCTAACTGATTTTATATATACAGTTAAACCTGTCTATAGCGCCCCCTCTTGGGACTCGCCAAAATAGAGTACTATAGAGAGGGGGTGCTATTGACAGGTCACTTTTAATGTAAAATGTTTATATTTTAATGTTTAAAATAGGTTGACACTGAATACATAGTGGGAAAACCTTGCAACCATTAGATGCTAACTGATTTTATATATACAGTTAAACCTGTCTATAGCGCCCCCTCTTGGGACTCGCCAAAATAGAGTACTATAGAGAGGGGGTGCTATTGACAGGTCACTTTTAATGTAAAATGTTTATATTTTAATGTTTAAAATAGGTTGACACTGAATACATAGTGGGAAAACCTTGCAACCATTAGATGCTAACTGATTTTATATATACAGTTAAACCTGTCTATAGCGCCCCCTCTTGGGACTCGCCAAAATAGAGTACTATAGAGAGGGGGTGCTATTGACAGGTCACTTTTAATGTAAAATGTTTATATTTTAATGTTTAAAATAGGTTGACACTGAATACATAGTGGGAAAACCTTGCAACCATTAGATGCTAACGAATTTATATATACAGTTAAACATGGCTATAGCGCATCTTCTTGGGACTCGCCAAAATAAGAGTGCTATAGAGAGGGGGGGTGATATAGACAGGTTACTTTTAATGTGAATCGCATTGTACTACGTATTTAAAATTGGGCGCTATAGAGAGGAAGGCGTTATTTAAAGGGGGTGCTATAGACAGGTTTAACTGTATTAGAATATTAAGATGAGACAGTAGTGCACATTTATAATATACCAAATATATAATAACAAATTAAACAATAAAACAAACAAACAAAATATAATTCAACATTTTTTATATCAACATATACTTAAAACAACAAGATATTCAAAACCTATGAAAAAAAAAAAGACAATTTGTGAAAAATGATTATACATACATATATATGATTATAATAATTTATATATAAACAAAAATTACATTTATGAATAATAATAAAAAAATAATAAACAATTCAAATAATGAAAATTAGAAACTATTTTAGATGCGTAAGATTCTTTCTGAAATTAAAGAATTTCTACTGTCATTACTGCAATGGAAAAAATTAATGGGAGGGCCTGGCTCATCAGTGGTGAACCCTCTCAGCGGTTTCATCAGTTTAGTGTATCATAATAAACAATTCAAATAATAAAAAAGATATTGAAAATTTTTGATGAGGACAAGTTTGGTGGCATTAACATCACATAAAATAAAAGTTAGTTTTGTAATTATTTCATATGAGATAAGGTACAATTTGGATTATAGAATAGAAACACAAAGTTATAAGACCAAATTTTTAATAAAAGGGCAGCATGACCTTCGGTAACAGAGTTGTTACCGAAACATCACACACTATTAATTTATTTGGATTTGGTCTTATATTACATTGTGTTCATTTCACATAAAAAATAAATTTCTAACACAAGAGAATTTAAAACATAATTCATAGAGGATACAATTCTCAAACTGCCTGTACCGTATCTAGTGAATGTTTACATATTCAGAAAACAGATTGTGAAGATTCAAAGTTTTAGATCCCATTTTACTCTCTTACTCCAGTGGAATCAGGAATAGCTTAAACACAATAAGGAAGCAGTAATAAAGCACAATTTAGATTATAGCTACAAACATAAGGTAATAAGACCAAAATTCAAATAAATAAATAGTGTGCATCGTTTCGGTAACAGCATTGTTACCATCTTCAGACATGAATGAGTGAGAGATGAGAGAGAGAATGAAAGTACTTTTGTCTGAAGATGGTAACAACGCTGTTACCGAAACGTCACACATTATTTATTTATTTGGATTTGGTCTTATTACCTTGTGTTTATAATCTATAATCCAAATTGTGCCTTATCATTATAGCTACAAGAAAATAAGAGACATAATCCAAATAAATGAAAAAGAGTATATTTCAATAATTTATTCTTCCTATGACCTGAAGAAAATGAATTCCAAAGTAAATATCAATGTTGATGCCATCACTTGAAGATTCTATTTTAAAGAATTCTTGATCTAAAGTAACTCTGCCTTTGCCGGTCCCAAGCCCAGATGAAAAAGGAGGAGGGGGAGCAGTAAACAACTTCACTAAAAAACCTGGGCTCAGCTGGCCCGGCTGATAGTACCCTGTAAGAACTCTAGCGATACAGGATGAGCAGCATTTGTACTCCATATTAGGAGCGGCTGCACATGGCGTCTGTTCCTTATGTCAGAGGTGGCCATTTCTTTTGGAGCTAAGTCGGCCTACCACTGAGTAGTGCTCCCAGTCTTAATGACAAAGGCAGACACATTCTACTTCACCCAGTCATGATGGTTGTCAAACAGACATCATCAAGGGTAACAACTTGATACCTTGATATGAGTGAGTGGAGATAAGAAAGAAGAAGAAGATGATCTAAAGCTCACCTCTATTTCTATTAATTTATTTGGATTAGTTCTTATTTTCTTGTATCTACAATGAGGAAGCCTTATATTTATGATTATCTTAAGTTTGGATCCTGTCTTTAAGGCCATGAAGAAAAACATTTTAGCTTTACAGCATGCCTATTTTTTAAATCAAAATTTTAAAAATGAATCGTTATAAACTTAGTTCTTGTTTTGATAAAGCACAATATGGATTATAGATTATAGCTACAATAAAATAAAGACTTAATCCAAATAATTTAATAGTGTGTGGCGTTTCAATAACAATATTTTTTCTTGTATCTGATGATGGTAACAATGCTGTTACCGAAATCGTCACACACTATTAAATTATTTGGATTAGGTCTTATTTTCGTGTAGTTCTTGTTATTTTTTAAAAGAGCCTATATCAATGATTTATTTTTCATAAGTAAACATTTATAGAGGATGCTTAAACAAAAGAACATAAATATTCTGTGAAAGAGCACCAATTCTTTTATTATATTTATTTTATAGTAAATCCAGATAGTAAACATGACTACTGATTTCAATTTAGCATATTTTTAGGCAATTTTACCTTGAATAAATGTGTGTGAAAGCCTACCTTTTATTACATTGAGAAGTTTTCTTGTCAATTTAAATGGAACAAATTGAAAATATGTTTTAAAATATAAAAATAATAATAAAATTAGTCTGAGCATTTTGAAAAAAATTGAAAATTTTGTAGAATCTATAACGTTTAACTGGTATGGTCCATAACTCTCATAATCTCTAGCCTAATGTCAGAAAAATTCAGTGAAATTCAATATAAATCATTTTGACTATTGACCAGTCATATAATTTTGCTCATCATAACAAAGCATGTCCTGCTTTGTTTATTTATGAAGAAGGACAGATTAGGGAACAAAACTTTTTCTATTGGGGGGGAGAGATGCAACAATAATGTCAGAAAATTCAATATAATTCATTTTGACTATTGACCAGTCATAGAATTTTGCTCATCATATTCAAGCATGCCATGATTTGTTTGTTTATTAAGGAGGACAGATTAGGGAACAAAACCTTTTCTATTGAAGGGAAAGCAGTAACAATATTGTCAGAAAAAATTCAGTGAAATTAAATATAAATCATTTTGACTATTGACCAGTCATAGAATTTTGCTCATCATAACAAAACATGTCCTGCTTTATTTATGAAGGAGGACAGATTCGGGAACAAAACTTTTTCTATTAAATCCCCTCCAAGCAGTAACAATAATTGGAGTATATCATGTAAAATATTGGAAGGGGAACATATAAATAAATATTTAGATTACAATATAAAAATGGTTTCATTCTTCATTGACCCATATTTAGCTGTTAAGTTATATTAATGCTAATAATTGATACTAATATATATTAGAGAAATCTCTATGGGCAAAAAAAAAACAAAAACAAAAAACAGGTAGAAAGGCAATTATATAAATGTATATAGAGATAATTAAATTTAAAAAAGTGATAAAATAATAATGATAATCATAAGAATGATAAGGATAGTAATAATAATGATAACAATAATATAATGATCATGATGCTAATGATAATACTATAATAATAATGAGTAAAAATATCAGAGGCTTCCAAGGGTAAAAAGAATCCCTGTAAGAGAGATCCCCAGAATATCTTAAGAAATCTAAAAACTTGTCTTTTTCTTTCTTTCTTATCTCCACTCAATCATATTAGGGTATCAAGCAACTCCGCCTTTGCCGGTCCCAAGCCTGGATGAAAAAGGAGGAGGGGGAGCAGTAACAAGCTCACTAAAAAACCTGGGTTCAGCTGGCCCGGCTGATAGTACCCTGTAAGGGCTCCTAATCCAAGGATACAGGATGAGCAGCGTTTGTACTCCATGTTAGGAGCGGCTGCACATGGTGTCTGTTCATGTCACAGGTGGCCATTTCTTTTGGAGCTAAGTCAGCCTGCCACTGAGTAGTGCTCCCAGTCTTAATGACAAAGGCAGACACATTCTACTTCACCCAGTGTGGAGATAAGAAAGAAGAAGAGAGGATATCAAGCTGGTAGAGTTTATTGATGGTGTCTGCAGGGGATGAGTAGAGCTCATTAATGAATGAGTCAATACAGTCAATAATGTATTTTGAGGGTTGCAGGTTGACACTTAGTACATAGTAGGAAAAACCTTACAACCATTCTGTAAAGTCATTGTCTGTAGATAACCAGACTTAAGTCTAGAAATCCTCCTTTTTTAATGAATGTATGAAAACAATTTTGCTGTTGTTAACATACATCAAGTTGAGTTGCACTTTTGGTGACTATTTTGGTGACTATATGGAGACCTTCTGGTAGTTTTTCTTGACCCCTTCTAGCCAGCTCGAGCAGTAACAATAATGTCAGAAAAATGGACTTTTGGAAGGACAGAACTGGTGCTTGTCCCTTTTGCTATGTACCAGTCATGTAACTTGTTAATATCATTTAATTTACGGCATTTCTTCTCTGAAATACAAAAGATTCTATTCCCTGGAGGCCTGATATTTTTTACTCAATATTGATACAAAGGTTCATTTCATTGAATTATAATGATAATAATGATAAAAAGGGAGATTATCAAGGTAGTAATGCTTTGTTGTTAACGTATCCAATAAAGAGGTAATGTTTTAAAATAAGGTTTATAGGTCTAGCTATCATTTCTAGATCCATTTATAGAATATATGTCTAGTTTTCCTCAAGATTCAATTTTCTCCCTTTAAAATATGTATGAGGGCAAGTACAGTAGAGCCTCCCTGTAAAGGACAACACCTAATTGCAGAGTCAAATAGGGAGAGGTATCCTCTTACCTGGAGAGTTGCTAAATAGTAAAAATGGTAATTTTGCTAAAATGAAAACTGTCCTTTGTAAGAGAGGTGTCCTTTAAGGGGAGGTTCTACTGTATAATAAAGCATATAAGAGACCTCTTATAAGATATAATTGGCACAAACAGGTCTATTTAGAGCAAAATAATAAATTATTATGTATTAATACCAAACTCATTATTGGCAAATTGAATTTTAAAAAATGGCATAAGCTTAACTCTTTACTGCATATATAATCTCTTTTATAACTAGTATTTACAAGGTTATTTATTTTATGTATGCAATATTTATACAGTATGTAAATTGGGGGGGAAGATACAGGAGGATATTATTCAAGTAGAAAAAAAAACATTTTGACTATTGACACCTCTCTTCTTTTTTAATGAATGCAAGAAAACAATGTTGTTGTTAGAATCCATCAAGTTGAGTTTAAATTTTGGTGACTATATGGAAAAATATTTTCCAATTTGATCTGTTAGTGAACATCACTCTCAGCTCAACTAGTGACCTTCTGTTAGTTTTTCTTGATCTCTTCTAGCCAGCTAGAGCAGTAACAATAATGTCAGAAAAAATCAATATAATTCATTTTGACTATTTTTTGACTATTGACCAGTCATAGAATTTTGTTATTCATAGCAAAGCATTCCTTGCTTTATTTATTTATGAAGGAGGACTGATTAGGGAACAAAACCTTTTCTATTGGGGGGGGGGGGGGGGGGGGAGAGCAGTAACAATAATGTCAGAAAAATTCAGTGAAATTCAATATAATTCATTTTGACTATTGACCAGTCATAGAATTTTGTTCATCATAGCAAAGCATTCCTTGCTTTATTTATTTATGAAGCAGGACAGATTAGGGAACAAAACCTTTTCTATTAGGGGGGGAGAGCAGTAACAATAATGTCAGAAAAATTCAGTGAAATTCAATATAATTCATTTTGACTATTGACCAGTCATAGAATTTTGTTAATCACATAGCAAAGCATTCCTTGCTTTATTTATTTATGAAGGAGGACAGATTAGGGAACAAAACCTTTTCTATTGGGAGGGGGGGAGAGCAGTAATTATAATGTCAGAATAAATTCAGTGAAATTCAATATAATTCATTTTGACTATTGACCAGTTATAGAATTTTGTTAATCATATAGCAAAGCATTCCTTGCTTTATTTATTTATGAAGGAGGACAGATTAGAGAACAAAACCTTTTCTATTGGGGGGGAGAGCAGTAACAATAATGTCAGAAAAATTCAGTGAAATTCAATATAATTCATTTTGACTATTGACCAGTCATAGAATTTTGTTAATCATAGCAAAGCATTCCTTTCTTCATTTATTTATGAAGCAGGACAGATTAGGGAACAAAACCTTTTCTATTGGGGGGGAGAGCAGTAACAATAATGTCAGAAAAAAAATTCAGTGAAATTCAATATAATTCATTTTGACTATTGACCAGTCATAGAATTTTGCTCATCATAGCAAAGCATGCCCTGCTCACTCTCAGCTCATCTAGTGACCTTCTGGTAGTTTTTCTTGACCTCTTTTAGCCAGTTTATTGCAGGTCTTCCTCTCTTCCTTCAATTTTTTCTAACATCAACATTTTTGCTCAAGGAGCAAGAACTCATGGAATTTGTGTAATCTTTGCATAAGGGGATAAGAAAGAAAGCCCACAACTTTTTAAAATCATTTTCTCTTATTAATGAAAAACAATGCATCTTTTAAATTAATTGAAACATTACATTTCTATTATAAAATATATGAAGCGCTTCCAGGGTTAAGTTTCTTGTGTAACTTTTTAATTTTCAAGCTTTCGGACTTGTCAGTCCTTCAATATTCTCCAATTACATTTCTATACAGATACCACAGTCATAGATAAAGTCACCAGAGGCCCCAACTTTGGCAAATTCAGACAAATAAGCCAACAACCTGTATAGCGATTGTATTATTTCAATACATTTATTAAAAGGGAAGATAGGTGAATATAGAGAGATGTATAATACACAGTAAAAACCTTGTTATAGATTGAAACACCCAATGGGATTGAACTTTGGGTTCACTATAGGCATGTCTTACAAGAATCATGGTTTATATGGTACATTTAAACCTGTCTATAACGCCTCCTCTTGGGACTCACCAATATAGGGTGCTATAAAGAGGGTGTACTATAGACAGGTCACTTTTAATGTAAATCGCATCGTACTACGTATTTAAAATCGGGCGCTATAGAGAGGAAGGCGCTATTTATAGGGGGCGCACTATAGACAGGTTTAACTGTATATTAGAATCAGTCTCCCATGAGAGACCATAGCCTAAAAACATAGCTAAGCCTGGGCTATCCTGAAGGTGATCTTTCATCAGATAAACTCTATCATATCAAAGTGTGCCTGCAACGTCCCACAATCAATGTCCCATACACTAGATGACTGCCCGCTGTACAAATTCAATGGAGGAATCTCCAATCTCCATTCTGTCACCCCGGAAGCCCTGAACTGGCTGAAGGCCTTGCCTCTCAGACTTTAATGACCGATATGTCCTCACTTCTTTTTTCTAGATTTAATTCATTTTGTCTCCTCTCTAATTGTAAATACGCTGCTGTATCACCTCATAAGCATAAATAAATATCAAAGTAGTCACCAAAAGTCTTTCAACACAAACAGAATCTCTAATAAGAGACCAGCTCAAAGAGAGGCCAAGTTTAGCCATGACTACAGTCTTTCATAGGACACTCTACTGTTTCACCTCAATATTGGGGATTATTTCAGATTCATTATAAGGGGAAAGGTTTTCTATATTTCCAGTAAATTTCAGCAAGGTTTTTTACTTGTATATAAACCAAGATGATGAGGGAAAGAGAGAAGTGTGCAACATTTCTTATAAACAAAAAAAAAAAAGCCAACAAGATGATTTAGAGTAAAACAATACAACATTGAACAAAAAAAAAAAAAGATGTAGCAAATTATCCATCCTGCATTAGACAAAAAGCTCAAACTTCCCAGAAGGGAGAAGAAGAAGAGTTGAAACAAGAGCGATGCCAAAAAAAACACTTCACTATGTACACATGTGGCATATCAGTGACTTTTATAATAGGTAGTTGTAATAAATTGGTTGCTTCGAAAAACAAAAACAAATTAAATATCTATTAAAAAATGTTTAGTTCAAAGTTCCTTACAAGAGAGAGGAGGATAAAAGAACTTGTAAAAAAAAAGTCAAAGAGAGGAAGAAATTGATGGATCAGGGAGAAGGTAGAAATTCTCAGAGTGGAAGAGGCCTTCAGCTCAAGTGACAATGCAGTAAACCAGTGACACAAAATATGAGTCCAGTGACACAACCCATAAATCTACCGACAATCCAAGAAACCCATTGCCAATCCAAGTTACCGAGAGACAACCCAAAAATTCACTGACAAGCAGAAATCCACAGACAAGCCATAGAGAATTCATTGTTAATGTAGGTATCCAGAATTCTAATGACAATTCATTAATCTAGAACATCCCAGAAACCCATTGCCAATCCAAGTAGCCGAGAGACAATACAGAAATTTACTGACAAGTTTAGAATCCACAGACAAGCCATAGATAATTCATTGTTAATGTAGGCATCCAGAAATCCAATGACAATTCATTAATCTAGAACATCCCAGAAACTCATTGCCAATCCAAGGAGCAGAGAGAAAATTCGGATATTCCTGGACAAGCTGAAAATCCACAGACAAGCCATAGATAATTCATTGATAATGTAGGCATCAAGAACTCTAATGACAATTTGGTAACCTGGAAAAACCCAGAAATTGATTGCAAGCCAATCAAGAATCCCAATGAAAACTCAGAAATTTATAGACAAACTCAAGAAATCTAAACACAAGGTAATAAGACCAAATCCAAATAAATAAATAGTGTGTGACGTTTCGGTAACAGCATTGTTACCATCTTCAGACAAAAGTACTGAATGAGAAATTTTACCACAGCATGCTTTTAAATAGTTACTGTTATCGAGTGATTTAAAACATGCTGTGGTAAATTTCTCATTCAGTACTTTTTTTTCTGAAGATGGTAAAAACGCTGTTACCGAAATGTCACACACTATTTATTTATTTGGATTTGGTCTTATTACCTTGTGTTTATAATCTATAATCCAAATTGTGCCTTATCAAGAACCCTAGTGACAAACTCAAGAACCCTAGTGACAACTCAAGAACCCTAGTGACAACTCAAGAACCCTAGTGACAACTCAGGAAATCTAGGCTAACAAAGAAGTCCAATGCCAAACCAGCATCCCAAGAACTCAGAAATTGACAGAACAACTTAGTCCAATCCAAACCTTAGGTAACACAAAACCATATCTCCATATAGAAACACATAAATAGTGTGTGATGTTTCAGTAACATTACTGTTTCCATCATCAGACAAAAGACTGAATGTAACACAATAAGACCAAATCCAAATAAATAAATAGTACATGACATTTCTGTAACAACATTGTTACCAAAACTTCACATACTATTTACTTAGATTTGATCTTATAACCTTGTGTTTCTGAAATAATCCAAATTGTACAGTATCACATCCATATAAATAAAACTTCCTGGCATTTACAATTACTGGTTACCATTTATTTGGTTGTTGTTGTGTTCAATGAAGAGCCTCAGATATCTCCATACATCTCTATCACAGCTGTCACAATATCCTTCATCTTGGGTGTGTAAAACTGCTGCTCTGAGTCAAATTTCTGTAAGGTTGCGGTCATTGCTGGACATAAGAATATGTAGGTAGGTTTCACACCAGGAAAATTTTCATTTATTTGGTCTTACAACACAAGGTAATAAGACCAAATCCAAATAAATAAATATTTACACAATATTTATTTGGATTTGGCCTTATTACCTTGTGTTTATAATCTATAATCCAAATTGTACCTTATCATTGGTCTTACAACCTTATATATAACCTTAAAATCAATCAAAAATCTTTAATTTGAGTCAAATTTTTAATTAAAAAATTGCACATTGGGACAACACCCAAGAAACTAGTGTTACAATAATAGTGTTGTGTCTCACCTAAAGTTATTCTCCGAGGAAAACAATGATCCAAGTAATATAGACAAGCCTCTGGAAACTGTCAAGTACCATTGTCCATTCTTCCTGTCAAATATCTTCATAAAACAGAAGCTTTCATCTTACTCGTGGGGAAACACTCAAACCACACTTCTTTACTTTTCTACTCAATCAGTGAATGCCATTTTTTAAAAGAGAATGATAACAAAAAAACACCTATCTCCTCTCTAGAAGAAAAAAAAAATCTCATTGAATGATAACAACCTAAAAACTTTGGTGTTTTTTATCCTAAAAAAACTTCAGTTATACTACATAATAAACACACACACACCTCTATATATACATTTATAGATTTTTCTAAAAAATACTAATAATAAAAGTTTAAAAAATAAAATTGTAGTCGAGAAAGAAGATTAAGAGGGCAAGATTGTCTTTTCAAACTTTGTTTCTTTCGTCATCAAGAGACGTTTTTTTTTCTAAATAGCTGCATTTTTTTTACAAAGTTTCCATCATCTGGAAAAAGAGTAAGATAAAAAAAAAGCACCATTGAAAAAATTTTTTTTTGAATGCAAGGAGTAGATGAAGGGTTTACAATAGAACCTCCCTGTAAAAAGAAGCTCAAACTGTAGAGGCAAATTGTGTTTTTATTATGGAGAGCGTGTTTTCTTACCGGAGAAGCTGCTCAAATAGTAAGCAATGATCAATTTGGCATTGAAAACTGTCCTGAGAGGTATCCTCTAGCTTGAGTATCTTCTTATGGGAGTTTCAACTGTAATAGAAAATGATGTAGAAAGGAAATAAATTGAAAAAAACAAAATTTTCATACCAAAAAAAAAGGGAGATAAGAGGACTGTTATGATTTCATGATGTGGAATGGATGAGAACATGCATATTGATTGGAGGAAGTAATTTCATACAATATCTAAGTACCGTAAAAAAAAAGAAAAATGACTAAAGAGGGGGAGTATTTTCCGTCATTGAAGAGGGAAATAGGAAAATAAAGGAGTTTAGACCTTGCGCTTGTAGTTTGGATGCTGGACATTGTGAGGAGCCTCGCTGAACTCCTCCAGCTCCTCGGAAGGATCCAACATGGTGGCCAGCTGCAGGTACTGACCAGTGCGGGTGGGCCAGAATAGATGGATCAGTATGGAGTAAGCCAGAACATCCGCTGTGGAAGTCATACCTGCCCAACACCACAGACACCTCTTTGATAACAACTCTCATTAGGGGACTCTTTATGTTGTTGTTTATTATCCCCTTGTGTAAAGATTACACAAATTCCATGTGTTCATGCTCCTCGAGCTGTTTTATAATAAGCAGCGACCTCTCCTAAGAGGACTCTTTATTCTTTTCAGATATCAATCAACTCCGCCTTTGCTGGTCCCAAGCTTGGATGAAAAAGGAGGAAGGGGAGCAGTAACAAGCTTGCTAAGAAACCTGGGCTTAGCTGGCCCGGCTGATAGTACCCTGTAAGGGCTCAAGGGATAAAGGATGTTTGTACTCCATGTTAGAAATGGTTGCACTGTCAGAGGCGGCCATTTCATATTGGAGCTAAGTCGGCCTGCCACTGAGTAGTGCTCCCAGTCTTAATGACAAAGTCATGATGGTTGTAAAATCTAATATGATTGAGTGGAGACAAGAAAGAAAAAGGAAGAAATACCAATCAATAAAAAAAAAATGATAAAAGGTAATAAAGATTAAAGAAAAAGAGAAAATCTTTTTCTTGACCAAGATGTTTGCACCAACATGTCTCACAAGGATGTTTGTAACAAGGAAGGTTGCGAAGACTCACCGAGGAGAAAACGAGGCCGGGAGAGTGAGGAGACAGCCAGGGCAATGAGAGCGGCTACTGGCAGGTAAACAAACCACACCAGGATACCGGCCCCAAAATGGAGGTAGAACTTCTGGCGGCAGAGGTCGTTGGCGGAGTCGCGCATGGTTTCCCTCAGCTCCAGCACGAACCATCCCATGATGACCATTCTTAGTCCTAGGGCTAGCCAACCGGGGATTGTCTGATACTCATCTAAGTCCTCAATGACATCCACCTCCATCTGGGACACAGCAGCCATGGCTGAGGGAAAACTGGGCCACTCTGGTGATAAGTCATGGGTCTTTGGTGGAAAACTATGGTACACAAACATCAGAGTACTCTTATATAGGTGTCCTATAGATAGATGTCTATTCTATAGATGTGTGTCCATCTGGGACACAGCAGTAAGAGCTGGGGAAACCAGGCCATTCTGGTGATAACTCATGGCTCTTTGGTGGAAAACCATGGTACACAAACACTGGGGTACTCTTATAGATGTGTCCTATGGTACTATGGTGAAAAACCATAGTTAGTCTGCTCTAAGTTGCTCTTTTTGAGTGGTACCCAATAAAGTTATTTTGGAACTGGAAACTGGAGCATCTCTGTATAAAAAAAAAAAAAACAACAACAGAAAACTCAGTAAAAACTAGAACATTCTTTTGGAAAAACTATGACTCTGGATGAAAAAACAAGATATTCAGGGAGAAACCCATGACATTTAAGTAAAAAAAAAAAAAATTAATGATAGCCAAGTGAAACCCAAAATATCTGGGTGTAAACCAAGGCATTTAAGTGAGAAAAAAAAGCAGGTTACTATGGATCTACTCACGGTGTTCCAGAGGTAGAGCATGACCTGGAGGCAAGTGTAGAGCAACCATAGCAATATCAGGGAGGGCACCCATCCCAGCTCTACCTTAGAGATGGCCCAGCCCTTGGCTAGGAGCAGTAATAGCAGCAGGAGTAAGCTCTGCCCCACACACAAGGAAACATTTCAATGCAGGAAGATAGGGGAATTTTCTAAGGCAAGATCACAAGGTAACAAGACCAAATAAACACATAGTAATAAGACTAAATCCAAATACAAACAAGGTAACAAGACCAAATAAACATATGGGAATAAGACCAATTCTAGGTAAACACAAGGTAACAAGACCAAATTCATATAAACACAGGGTATAATATAAGACAAAATCCGAATAAATACAGAATATAACAAGACCAAATCCAAAATAAACACAAAAAAAATATGACCAAATCAAAATAAATACAAGGTAACAAGACCAAATAAACATGAGGTAACAAGATCAAATACAAATAAACATAAGGTAACAAGATCAAATACAAATAGACATAAGGTAACAAATCCAAATAAAAACAAGGTAAAAATACCATATAAACAAAAGGTAACAAGACCAAATAAACAAAAGGTAACAAGACCAAATAAACATAAGGCAACAAAACCAAATCCAAATAAACAAAAGGTAATTATTGACACAGAAAAAAAATTGCTAATTACAAGATTCAACACTATATTGTGGTTGTCAAAAAACCAATATCCATTCCTCCCTAATCCCTTTCTATATAGTTTTTTTTTGCTTATCCCTAGTACACGTGGTACAGGCCATGATAATCATGGTGGGTAGTTAGCGACTGCTTTTACTGTAAGCGCACCACATGTCTACACATGTGAAAAGCAGTTCGACTTTGCACTTACAAATGCCAGAGCCCCGTTTGGTTACTTGCACTCGCTGGTGGGGTTGGACTTTTGCAAGAATCGGGGGCCATTGGAGCATTTTTTTTTAACAGAAAAAAGTGCCCAATGCGGGAATCGAACCCGGGTCGTAGTGGTCGAAAACCAAACGGTTTAACCAGTCTTCCACCGACCCCCCTTAGTGATTGAAGGAAGTCATTTAAATTTTTGTGAATTACAGTAGAACCTCTCTGTAAAGGACAACATCTAGCTGCCAATGTCCTTTGTAAAGAGGTGTCATCTTACTAGATACTACTACTAAATACACTCATGGACAAAACTTTTGGAAGTTGAAAGTCTTATGTCGTCGGTCATTTATCTTTTTTTTTTGAAGGAGACAGAGGCAATTTTGTTCACACTTGGTTAACTCATGTGTCATCAATAAAGGTTACTGTTTATCAAATATCTTTCCGAGTTATTATCTGAATCCCAATATACATGGTAATAAGTACAACTTCCTTAAGTTTTGCCTACGAGTATAGTAAAAATGATTATTTTAGTGATGAAAACTGTCCTTTATAAAGAGGTTTCTTATAGCCAGAGTGTCCTCTCATGGGGGAACTCTCTACTGCATAATCAAAAAATATGATTTTTGAAAATAATGATTGGAGAAAAATGTCTGAGAAAATGATTGATGAAAATAATATGGTACAATGGGGGGGTCGGTGGAAGGCTGGTTAAACCGTTTGGTTTTCGACCACTACGACCGGGGTTCGATTCCCGCATTGAACACTTTTTTCTGTTTAAAAAAAAAATGCTCCAATGGCCCCCGATTCTTGCAAAAGTTCAACCCCACCAGCGAGTGCAAGTAACCAAACGGGGCTCTGGCACATTTGTAAGTGCAAAGTCGAACTACTTTTCAGATATGTAGACATGTGGTACACTTACAGTAAAAGCAGTCGCTAACTACCCACCATGATTATCATGGCCTGTACCGCGTGTACTAGGGATAAGCAAATAAAAAACTGTTATCAAGTGTGTAAACAAGATAGCAGATAAGAAGATTATCTTCTGCCATCAGTACTTTTGTCTGGTAGAAATGATGGTAGAATAGAAGATGGTAACAACGTTGTTATCGAAACGTCACACACTAATTATTTATTTTGATTTGGTCTTATTACCTTGTGTTTGATTGATGAAAATAAAAAGGAAAACATCCATGTATAAAATAAATTAGGTTTTTCTATATATACAGGCTCTACATTTTTATCATTAAATGTAAATTGTGGTTTTATCTTTTTTTAAAAAATATTATTTCCCTTTGCAGAGACCTGGAGATAAAAATCCATGTATAAGAAGACATACAAGTCTTAATGTGAGAAAAATAGTACAAATGTGATATTGTACTGGGATAAGGTTCATATATTATGAAAAAGGGCATCTCCTTATCGTGCAACTGGAACTCAGCGTGGGGAAGTGCCAGGCTATGGTTCTCCTCAGACCACACGGGAGACTGCCTGAACCGCGCCAGGATCTGGTTATCCACGGACGGCCAATCCAATGGTGCGACTCAATTAAGGTGCTTGGAGTGAGATTTGATCAACGTCTATCTTTCCACCAGCACGTAGTTGAAGTCTGTGCCAAGGTCCGCGGCATGTTGCCGCGTTTGACCGCAGCCGTTAATCTCAACTTTGGTTTTGGTTACCGCGCCTTGAGAACTCTGTATCTGCAAGTGGTTGTTCCGGCCATTGCTTATGCCTCGGCGGTATGGTTTCCTAATCTTTCTCAACGCTCCTTGAATGTTCTACTGAGTGCTCAAAGGCCTTTCCTAGTGAGAGCTTGTAGAGCTTTCAGATCAACCAGCAACGCTGCTCTTATCTCCCTCTCTAGAGTCCTTCCTCTTGATCTGGAAATCTCGGCTAAAACTGAGCTATACCTTAAAAAGTATGGATTGGTTGACACTGAAATTCCACTCGAGCCTCCTCCCTTTCCACATCCTCTCCCTTACCCCCCCCTATTACTCCGCTCCCAGTAATATTCCTTCTCTTTTCTTCCACGTGGCATACTATACAGATGGTTCCAAAACCAGAGATAAAGTTGGCGCCGGCGTGTACAGGTTCTCTTGTCTCGATTGTGCACCTGAAATACGTGAATCTCATGTTCTGTCCCCTCATTGTTCTGTCTTTCAGGCGGAAGCCCTTGGATTGGTTAAGGAACTTGAAAACGCAACCACTTTACCAAATCATCTAACCTTAGGATTCTTCCTGGACAACCTCTCAGTCGTGAAGTCAGTTCTGAACTCTAAGACTGGTAATTACCTTATCGACAGAGCTCTCCTACTGATTTCGCGATTGAATCGCAATGGGAACAGATGCACCATACAATGGATCAAGGGCCACAGTGGGAACGTGGGTAATGACATTGCGGACACACTCGCAAAGCAGGGTACTGAGTCTGCTGACCCAAGCTGTTACAAACTCGCTCCTTTGTCGTTTGTAAAATCGGCAATCTACGGCCGGGCGCGTGAAGCATGGGAGAGCAGATTCCTCTCTCTTGCTCCTTCTATCCACACCCGCTTTGGCCTTACTCCAATGAGTCTTTTAGACAAAAGGTATGCGTACATCGTCCCTATCGAGCACATTGTGGTTGGCCTGCTATCGGGACACACATGGACGAACAGTTTTGCCCACAGGATAGACGTCATTGACGATCCTTCCTGCCCTTACTGCGACGCTGACAGGGAAGAAACTCTGTCTCACATCGTGCTTGAGTGCAGCAGCCTTGATGCCCTTAGATTCCCCCTTCTTTCCACCTGTGCAGAAGAATTGGGGTACACTCCGCGGGGGTCACTCAAAGACTTTATTTTCAACAGGAGCACTTGGCGAGCCTGCCTGGAGTTCCTAAAGGCCTCTGATAGACTTAAGCCATGCGTCCGCGCGGAGGATTCCGATCACCTGAGTGACTCGGACTCCTGACCTCATGGTTAACACCGGTCATTGGCGGCCGCTCGTAGACGTAACTCTGGCATGTGCCGCTGTTTAAGATCGGTTTCGCGACCTGCCCTGCGTATGTGATTGCCCCTGACGCTGTCTCTGTAACCCAAGGACAAATGGTTTGGCGATTCGACGGCGCGGGCTGCTCGAGAAATCGACTTACGCAGCGACCCATTTGAAAGCGCTATGCAATCTTTGGTGTACTTTTCTGGTTGATTGTCTTAGTACTGGTACCCTCACTAGTAATCTTATCTAAAACTTTAATATATTCATTTTTACAAAAAAAAAATCTATCTTTTCCCATCAGTTGCTGAATAATTCTCGCTTTATCTAATATTCTTATTTAAACAACAGCTGTCTTTCTTTTTATTATCCCTGGCCTGGGGAATCTAACCTTTTTGAACAGCCTTGGTTGCGTGCAGCACATTGGTACTTTGATATCGTGCATTGCGGCTTGTCTGCCTGCTACACCTTTTGGGCTTAAAAATCATACACTTTAATTATTGCGGTATTTCTGCTCTCCACGGTCACCCCTGGGCTCAACACCATTGAACCCGTCTCTGCCACTCCCTGAACTCCGCGGATCACCACCCTGCCCCCCCCATGTCCTCCTCTACATCCCGGCTCTCCTGGCTTCACCTGGCAATGATCCCCTGGCCACCCATCCCCAGGCCCCTCCAACTGTGCTTTGTATATATTCTGCTTTATGCGTCCATCGGGGCTCAAAAATCATTCATTTTGGTTAGCAGCCCCGTAAAATAAAGATATTTTCTCTTATCGTGCAACTGAAAGTTGCTGATGGCTTGCGCCATCTATCGGAATAAATATCAACTATTCTCGGTAATTTTTAATTATTCCAGAATTGGCCAATTACCCATTCTTGATTAATCAAGAAAAGCTAACCACGGAAGCGTTTCGGGCTGTCGGCCCTCATTATAATATAAGTCTTAATAAAGGAAGTTTTAGTGAAAGGTATAAAAGGAAGTTACAGGAGAATGAAACTGGTTGTTTGCCCAGAGGAAATATCCAAGGTCAAATACTCAATTGACTTATCATCTCTAAATGGCAGTTCTATGGAAGTTATGGCTTTATTGAAATATGGCTCCCTGTTCCTATGTAACTCAATTGCATATGTTGAAATGGATTTCTGTTCTTTCCACTAACATCCTAAAAAGTAATAAGACACAATTTGGATTATAGATTATACAGTTACGAGCGTCATTCTTCATCTCCTAATCATTTATCATCTCTGTCACCGTTTGCTTTTTTTTTTTTTGGAATGGCGCCCTCCTATTGGTTGGCTACGATCACGCCACCTTTGCCCCCCCCCATCATGCCCCCCCCCCCCCACTCGCTTTTTCGTTTTTGTAACTATTGTGTTGGAGCGGGTCGCTCCTTAAATAAATGCATATATTAGTTAATAACTAAATGGAATCCTCTCTTTCTTTTTCCCAGTAAGAGACGCCTACGGAAGCCAACAGTACATAGACAGATAAAGCACATAGGCTATACTTATTAACTAATATATGCATTTATTCAAGGCGCCAATTTATAATTGTAACAAATAGTATTTGAATAAAAACATTCAATCGGGTAAAACACGGGCGTTGCCCGGGTCATTCGGCTAGTAGATTATAAACACAAGGTAATAAGAACAAATAAATAAATAGTGCATGACGTTTCTGTAACAGCTTTGTTACCATCTTCAGACAAAAGTACTTTTGTCTTTAGTACTTTTGTCTGAAAATGGTAACAAAGCTGTTACCGAAACATCACACACTATACATTTATTTGGATTTGGTCTTATTACCTTGTGTTTATATCCTAAAAAGTAATCAAATATGAACCAAAAAGGCTAAAATATTGCATAGGTTTACTTTAATTTGCATAATTTTTTACCTTATAGTCAAACTTTTTTCATTTAACCTCCCAAATGATCAGAAATTTCTGTTGAATTAAAGTCGGTGTTGAATTGTAGTTTGTTAAGAGGATTATTATTCAAGGCAACATTCACTTCTAGTGAATATTCAAAGTGAGTGTTGAAATATAGCTAGCTGTTGAAAATTTCAGCCATGTTTGTTATGTATTGAGGATGTGCATAGCCGACAAACATATTTACATACATACCTTGACTTACAAATGTCAGTATTTGACGCTGATGCTTTGGCAAAATACAAGATAATCAAACAAAAAATAAGAAAAGATCAAATATGTGAAATAAACTCTGAGAGAAAAATGACAAAAACTATAACAAGACTTAGAACAAAACACTATAAAGGAATGACAATACATCCAGATGGCACAAGAACCTATAGAGAATGTAACAACTGTCCTGGTGTGGAACTAACACCTACTCACATATTCTCATTCCCAGCAATGGCCGCAGCCTTGCAGAAAATTGACTTAGACCCAGAGCAGCAGCTTTACACACCCAAGATAGTGGATATTACTGCTGCTGTGATGGAGATGCATGGAGACATCTGAGGCTCTTCATTGGACACGACAACAACAACAACCTTACATTCAACTGTCTGAACTTTGCAGAAGTGAGACATCGTTTGTTCGTAAATCTAAATCATTTAACTTTCTTACATCTGCCACTTACCAAAGAGGCCACTCCTCAACATATACTAAATTGTATTGGAAAGGACAAGGGATCCCTGTACAGAGAACCAAGAAGAGTTCTTGAACTTCTTTATGAGCATGACTTCCAAGATCTTGTCTAATTTAGACTAATAAAAGGATAAGTAAAAAAAACATCTGCCACTTTGTCTATATATATATTTCTGCTTATCCCTAGTACACATGGTACAGGCCATGATAATCATGGTGGGTAGAAGTAGGCGACTGCTTTTACTGTAAGTGCACCACATGTCTACACAGGTGAAAAGCAGACTTTGTGTCTATATAAATTTTATAAACTCTGTCGATTAATGTACATGTAAATTTATAAATATTTAATTCTAAGTTCTAATTTATTTCCTCTGTAATAGGCGCAAATATTTCAATATTGCGCCTGGTTGATTAATAAAATTAAAAAAAGACATATACGAGGTGTGTTCAAAAAGTATCGCAACTTTTGTGTTTTTTCAAAAATTATTTATTTATTCATGAATACCTATTTTGTCCCCTTCAAAGTAATCCCCATGAGATCTTATACACTTGTGCCAATGGTTTTTCCAATCTTCGAAGCACTTCAAAAAATCGTTTTTAAAAATCTTTTTCAGCTCCTCCTTCGATGCCATCTTTATCTCGTCAAGCGTAGCGTCGTCCTTTCATGGGCCTCTTCAGTTTAGGGAACAAGAAAAAGTCACAGGGGGCCAGATCTGGGGAATACGGTGGCTGCGGCATCATTAGTGTGTTGTTTTTGGCCAAAAATTCGCGCACAAGCAACGATGTGTGAGCAAGGGCGTTATCGTGGTGCAAAAGCCAATTTTTGTTCTTCCACAAATCCGGGCGTTTCTGGCGGATTGCTTCGCGCAAATTGCGCATAATTTGCAGGTAATATTTCTTATTGACCGTTCTACCCTGTGGCAAGAACTCATGATGCACCACGCCCCTGCAATCGAAGAAAACTGTCAGCAAAACTTTCACATTCGACCGAACTTGGCACGCTTTTTTTGGTCTTGGTTCGTGCGGCAGCTTCCCGCGAAAATTCAAAAGTAGCGATACTTTTTGAACACACCTTGTAAATACAGTAGAACTACCTCCCTGTGAAGAATACCTAATTGCAGAGCTAAAGTGTTCTTTAGGGAGAGGTGATATCTTACCAGAAAGTTGCTAAATTGTAAAAATGGAAATTTTTCAAATTAAAACTGTCCTTTGTAGAGAGGGGTTTGCTAAAGAGAGGTTCTACTGTATAGAGAGATAAGAAACACACATTGCCAAAAAAAAAAAAAGCGGTTAAACCTGTCTATAGCACCCCCTCTTGGGACTCACCAAAATAGGGTGTTATAGACAGGTCACTTTTAATGTAAAATGTTAACATTTTAATGTTTAAAATGGGGCGCTGTAAAGAGGAAGGCTCTATTTAGAGGGGGTGCTATAGACAGGTTTAACTATAATTATAAAATCTTTGTCCTAAGTGGTGTTATAGAAAGGTGTTTGATTTCAGTAGAATCCTCAATTCCAGACCAGACAGATGTGAGTAAGGCCATAAGTGAGTTGTCACCTCAGAAAGGATGTAGAGGAAGTCTCCAAGAAGCCGCAGGCCGGTAAGGGGATAAGAAACAACAAAGCATTGAAATATCACCGTACCTAAGAAACACATGCTCAAAAAATGTTTGTCCCAAGTGAAAAGTTTGACTCTGATAGAATCCCCAATTCCCAGACCAGAGTCTCCTACAGAGTTTTGAGTTCTCACTGCAAGCCGGTAAGGGGATAAGAAACAACAAATCATTGAAATATCACCGTACATAAGAAACATATTCCCAAAAAATGTTTGTCCCAAGTGAAAGGTTTGACTTCTCAATAGAATCCCAAATTCCCAGACCTAAGTGTCCTACAGAGTTGTGAGTTGTCACCACAAACCGGTAAGGGGATAAGAAACAACAACAAAACATTGAAATATCACCATACATAAGAAACATATTCCCAAAAAATGTTTGTCCCAAGTGAAAGGTTTGACTCTAATAGAATCCCCAATTCTCAGACCTAAGTGTCCTACAGAGTTATGAGTTGTCACCTCAGAGAGAATGTAGAGGAAATCTCCAAGAAGTCGCAGGGCGGACATCCCCAGCCCATCCACAGAGTACACCAGGAAGTGCATGAAGAAGCAGACCAGGTATAGGAGCCGTAGGAGCAAGGATCCCGTGAAGATCCTGGTGAGACGGTGACCTTGAACCACGGCAGCATAGCACTGCACTGGGAAGAGGACAGCATACATTCCAAAGAACGTTGCGTAGATCTTCAACATTCCCTGTCATCCACAAAGCCATTGGTTAACACCATTTCTTACAAGGATAAAAATGATAAAGCACAATTTGGATTATAGATTATAGATACATGAAAAATAAGACCTAATCCAAATAAAGTAATAGTGTGCGACATTTTGGTAACAGCATTGTTACCATCATCATTTTTCTCATTTACTCTTTTGTCTGATGATGGTAACAAAACTGTTACTGAGTATGCATGAGTATCTCTCGCTCATCACTCTTGCCCCCCTGAGTGACAATCATTAAGTCACCTGGGGTGTCTCACAACAGGTACTATACAACACTCCAGGGAAACAGAGGAGCTGTGTCTGTACTTATGTTAGAGTCTGCATCCATGTTAGGAATGGCTTCAAATTACAGGCAAAGTCAGAATTTCACCAAAGTGTGTCTGAATCATGGCACCATGATCAATGAAAGCTGAACCCCTACACCCCATTCCATTGTCTGTACTTATGTTAGAGTCTGCATCCATGTTAGGAATGGCTTCAAATTACAGGCAAAGTCAGAATTTCTTCAAAGTGTGCCATGGTACCATGATCAACGAAAGCTGAACCCCTACACCCCATTCCATTGTCTGTACTTATGTTAGAGTCTGCATCCGTGTTAGGAACGGCCTCAAATTACAGGCAAAGTCAGAATTTCACCAAAGTGTGCCATGGTACCATGATCAATGAAAGCTGAACCCCTACACCCCATTCCATTAGATCACTCAAGTAGCATGAACTCATGGAATTTGTGTAATCTGTACACAAGAGGATAAGAAACAAACACTGTTACCAAAATCTTATAAACTATTAAATTATTTGGATTAGGTCTTATTTTCTTGTATCTATAAGGATAAGAAGAAAAAAAAAGTTTTAAAATTGGTATTGTGGTATGTTATATGATGACACAATTTTCCAGTTTGTATATAAACACAAGGTAATAAGACCAAATCCAAATAAATAGTGTGTGACATTCAGTACTTTTGTCTGAAGATGGCAACAACACTGTTACCGAAACGTCACACACTATTTATTTATTTGGATTTGGTCTTATTACCTTGTGTTTATAATCTATAATCCAGTTTGTATATATTAGAACTACAAGGTAATAAGACCAAATACAAATAAAGAAATAGTTGTTATATATATACTGTTTCTATTTAACCTTTAGCCTTATTTAAACATCTATGTATAATATAGTTACAGCCTCTATATATATAGCCATGCAATACAGCACCATGCTAGATGAATTACATATTTATTATGGCTTCCATTGCTTATACTAAGAGTATTGCCCGATCTTTATATTTACACAGATTATACTATATACAACAATAGTGTGTGACGTTTCAGTAACAGCATTTTTACCATCATTTACTCTTTTGTCTGATGATGGTAACAATGGTGTTACCAAAACATCACACATTATTTATTTATATTTGGTCTTATTACCTTGTAGATCAAATTAGATAATATTTATCCATATTCTCATCAAAAAATTAACTTGGTGAACACTAAGAACATTGTAGTTTTCCTATTGTTTAACATTGAGTTGTGGGACACCTACAAATTTGTAAGTGCAAAAGTCAAACTGTGCTTTTTCACATGTGTAGACATGTGGTGTACTTACAGTAAAAGAAGTTGCCAACTTCTACCCACCATGATTATAATGGGCCTGTACCTCATGTACTAGAGATAATAATATTTTTAAAAAATATACAAATAGAGACAGGAATCCCTACATCTTACTCAATAATAGTTGCTTCTTTATGTTAAAGCACAATTTAGTTTATAATACAAGAAAATAAGACCTAATCCAAATAATTTATTAGTGTGTGACGTTTCGGCAACAACATTGTCACCATCATCAGACAAAAGAATACAATGCATGAATTGATTTTATTCTTTCGTCTGATTATGGTGACAATGTTGTTGCCGAAACGTCACACACTAATAAATTATTTGGATATGGTCTTATTAACTGGGCAACTCTGTGCTTCACTTCCATCAATAATTCACAATATGACCCAGAATAAGTATATTGCTACGGCGTTTTATGGTTTCCACAAGTCCATATCTCAGAAGAAGGCCAAGTGACACTCACTCCTCACTTTCTTACTGCTACTCTTTTTGTGTTGTTTTTATTGCTTCCCTCTTTCTCTTTATTTTTTTCTTTTTTTTTTTTCTTTTTCTTCTGTCTATATCGTTATTTCCCTTGTCTCACTGCTTTATTCTTATGCATACCTCTGGTGAATCCTGTATAGGGTCAGTAAATAAAGGCTTTTTGTTTTTGTTGGATTAGGTCTTATTTTCTTTTAGTTGCTTCTTTATTGTAACAACACACTGCCTTCAAGAATAAGTTTCTTGCTTTATTTAAACTATCTTTCATTCTTTCAGGCATCATAAACGCCTATACAGGAATATAGAATGATTTTATACTCCTGTAGTTTATGATGCTCGAAAGCTTGAGAGATAATTTATATAGAGAAAGAAACTTATAGGGGGGGTCGGTGGAAGGATGGTCTAAACTGTTGATTTTCGACCACTACGACCCGAGTTTGATTCCCGCATTGGGCCCATTTTTTATAATCAAATAAAGTAAAGCACGAAGGAAGATGAGTTTCTTTTTAATAAAACACGAGCGAGCTTTCTTGGAGGCCATTTTACTCACCATTTTGTGAGTTAAAACTGTCCTTTGTAGAGAGATTTCCTCTAGTGTGAGTGTCCTCTCATGGAGGATTTTAAATAAAATAAGAAACATATCCTCAGTGTGTTGTTAAAATTTCAGATTATTCTATGTTTTTATGTTAAAAAAAAAAAAAAAAAAATGCTCCAATGGCCCCCTGATTCTTGCAAAAGTCCAATCTCACCAGCGAGTGCAAGTAACCAAACGGAGCTCAGGCACATTTGTAAGTGCAAAGTCGAATTGCTTTTCACATGTTTAGATATGTGGTGCGCTTACAGTAAAAAGCAGTCGCCAACTTCTACCCACCATGATTATCATGGTCTGTACCACGTGTACTAGGGATAAGCAAAAAAGAAAAAAGAAACTTATACTCTGAGGCAGTATAACATGTTTTATACTTCTGTAGAGGGGTTAATGATACAGTAGAACCTCCCTGTAAAGGACAACATCTAATTACAGAGCCAAAGTGTCCTTTAGAGAGAGAGGTGTCCTTTTACTGAAGAGTTGCTAAATAGTAAAAATGGTAATTTTGCAAATGAAAACTGTCCTATGATGCATTAGTGCGCCATCTATTATCAAAATTCGAAACTATCATAGACACGTATGATTATTTTGAAAATTAAACAATTTCTACTGTCCTTACTGCAATGGAAAAATTAATGGGAGAACCTATTTATATATATTAATTTTTCCATTGCAGTAAAGGCAGTAGAAATTTTTTTATTTTAAAAAGAATCATACGCGTCTATAATAGTTTTGAATTTTGAAAACTGTCCTATATAGAGAGGTGTCTTCTAGTGTGAGTATTCTCTCATGGAGGTTCTACTATACCTGAAAGCTTGAAAAATAGTTTAAATAAAGCAAGAAACTTCTTCTCTGAGACAGTGTGTTGTTACAATTTATATTTCAGAGGATTCTATCTTCCGAATTTGCTTCCTCATGTTTGAACATCAGATGGAGATTTATTCCTGGCTTCCCATTTCCTGGTGGCAGGTGTCCTACATTGTAGGGTTGACTAGCCTATGTGGGGTGTTGTTTTTACCTCTCTCTCTCTCACGCTTGTTCGGCGGTACATATACTAAAATTGGAACGATACAGAGAAGATTAGCATGGCCCCTGCGCAAGGATGACACGCAAAATCGTGAAGCGTTCTCTCTCTCTCTCTCTCTATACCATTTAGCTTTTAAAAACATACTTCATACCAGTAGAAAATACCATCCCTGGATATTTAAAGTAAAAAAAAATACAAGGTAATAAGACCAAATCCAAATAAATAAATAGTGTATTATGTTTCGGTAACAGAGTTGTTACCATATTCAGACAAAAGTACTGAATGGATTTTTGTTTTGATTCAGTACTTTTGTCTGAAGATGGTAACAATGCTGTTACCGAAACGTCACACACTATTTATTTATTTGGATTTGGTCTTATTACCTTGTGTTTATAATCTATAATCCAAATTGTGGCTAATCACTTAAAATAAAAAAGGAAAAAAAAAAATACACTCATGGACAAAAACTTCAAGTTGTACCTTTTAGCATGTATTTAGGGATTCAGACAATAACTCCGAAAGATATTACAGTGATACCTTTAGAGAAGAGACATGAAATAACCAAGTGTAAACAAAATTGCTTGTCTCTTAAAAAAAAAAAATTAAAAATAGATGACCTGTTCTAAGTCCAATTAATTTTAACTATATTGATAAAGCACAATTAAAATTGCACTTTTTTTTTTATTCTTTTGTCTGAGGATGGTAACAATGCTGTTACCGAAACATCACACACTATTAAATTATTTGTATTTGGCCTTATTACCTTGTAGTTTTAACTATAGTTATCAAAATTCGAAACTATTATAGATGCGTATGATTATTTTAAAAAATAAACAATTTCTACTGTCCTTACTGTAATGGAAAAATGAATGGTCAGTTAAAAAAAAATGGACAGTAGAAATTGTTCATTTTTAAAAAGAATCATATGCGTCTATAATAGTTCCGAATTTGGATTACAGATGGCGCGCTAATGCATCATAATAAAATAAATATAGTTATACCAACTACATGGTCCTAACAACATAAAATATTGGCCTCCAGGTGATGTTATAGCGAGGTTTTACTGAATATTTCAATATAACGGTTTCAATAGTTCATTTTCACTTTTTTTCAAGGAAAGGCAGAGAAAGGATGTTTTAATTACTGACATATGGCAGTACATACACATCTGTTCTGAAAGGAGATTAATTTTAATTAATTAAAAAGTAGAAGAACTGCCATGTGAGAGATTCTTTTTTTTTTTTTAACAAGAATCTTCTCATTCTTCTTCTTTCTTATCTCCACTCAATCACACTAAGGTATCAAGCTTGTAAAGCTTGAGACTTTTGATGGTGTCTGCTGGGGATGAGTAGAGCTCATCAATGAATGAGTCAATACAGTCAATAATATGTCTTGGGGTTGCAGGCTGAGAATTGCACTTAGTACATAGTGGGAAAACCTTGCAACCATTCTGGAAAGTCATTGTCCGTAGATGACCAGACTTAAGTTTGGAAATCAAAGACTGTTGTTCTCTAGGGAGGACAGAACCGGTGCTTGTCCCTCCTGCTTTGTACCAGTCATGTGCAGTATTAGATTACTGTATAACCTTCTATAGAAAAGGTTCAAAGTCTGGAGTACACCTTACGTACATGCAATGACACCAAAGCAGAATTGAGTCATTAGACAGGTGATTGATTGGCTGCCAACAATAGCACCAGATTGGAAGAAGCAGGTGGTCCATAAATGAATGTCATCAACACCATTTTTTTTTTCCAATCCTTGGTGAATCAATTCATAGACAGGTATGCTTCTTCAATCAGCCTGCTCCAAGACTATCAATCCTTTAGTTTTCAACATGTAGTAAGAGAAGACATACATAACTATGATAAAGCACAAATTGGATCGGGGCTCTGGCACATTTGTAAGTGCAAAGTCGAACTGCTTTTCACATGTGTAGACATGTGGTGCACTTACAGTAAAAGCAGTCGCCTTCTACCCACCATGATTATCATTGCCTGTACCACGTGTACTAGGGATAAACAAAAAAAAAAAATTTGGAATATAGATTGGATTATAATCCAAATTGTTCTCTATCATTTTTTTTTATAGACTTCAATGGACCTATGAAGTTATTCTATCTATGAGCTGAAAGAAAATAAATTCCAAAGTGAATATCAATGTTGATGCTAAGCCATCACTTGAAGATTCTTTTTTAAAGAGTTCAGGATCTGAACCTCTACTCTATTTCAAGAAGTTGAGAAAACATACCTAACTATTAAAAAACAATTAGGGAACATACACTCATGGACAAAACTTAAGGAAGTTGTACCTTTTAGCATGTATATCGGGATTATGACAATAACTCTGAAAGATATTACAGTAACCTTTATTGAAGACACACATATATACACTCATGGACAAAACTTAAGGAAGTTGTACCTTTTAGCATGTATATCGGGATTCAGACAATAACTCTGAAAGATATTACAGTAACCTTTATTGAAGACACACATATATACACTCATGGACAAAACTTAAGGAAGTTGTACCTTTTAGCATGTATATCGGGATTCAGACAATAACTCTAAAAGGTATTACAGTGACCTTTATTGAAGACACACATATATACACTCATGGACAAAACTTAAGGAAGTTGTACCTTTTAGCATGTATATCGGAATTCAGACAATAACTCTGAAAGATATTACAGTAACCTTTATTGAAGACACACATATATACACTCATGGACAAAACTTAAGGAAGTTGTACCTTTTAGCATGTATATCGGGATTCAGACAATAACTCTGAAAGATATTACAGTAACCTTCATTGAAGACACACATATATACACTCATGGACAAAACTTAAGGAAGTTGTACCTTTTAGCATGTATATCGGGATTCAGACAATAACTCTGAAAGATATTACAGTAACCTTCATTGAAGACACACGAGATAACCAAATGTGGACAAAATTTCCTCTGTCTTCTTCTTCTTCAAAAAAAAGATGACCGGCGGACATCAAAGACTCTCCACTTACTTAGGTGTTGCCCATGAGTGTATATTTGTGTGAGTTAGAGGATTAAAAATCCATTGAATATAATTATATATAAAAATGGAGGGGGTCTCGGTGAAAGACTGGTCTAAACCGTTGGTTTTTGACCGCTACAACCCGGGTTTGATTCCCGCATTGGGCACTTTCTTTTTATTTAATATTAAAAAAATAATAAATTCTTGCAAAAGTCCAACCCCACCATCGAGAGCAAGTAACCAAATGGGGCTCTGGCACATTTGTAAGTGCAAAGTCGTACTGCTTTCCACATGTGTAGAAATGTGGTGCACTTATCATGGCCTGTACCACGTGTACTAGGGAAGAACACTACAATACAATACTTGGAATATAGGAAATCATCTATCATTCATTCCACATTTTGTCAAAAAAAAAGGGTTAATACTTTCCATACACACAGGGTGTGATTTCTCCATCGTACAAGTTAGAAATGAAAATCCTTGAGTTTTATTTGGTTTATAAAATTGACAAAAAAATAAACAAACAAATCTATTATTTCAAACACGTACGAAAAGAAAAAGAAGAGGAAACAATAGATATTTTGGCATCTAAAAATATATTTTAATACAACTGGCCGAACAACTTTCTCAACAACTTCCTACAAGTTGCATTCTTATCTTCCAATTCCTTGTTCACCCAATTATCACCAGGAAACACCTTTCTTTCTTTTCTCCATACTTGAAGAGATCTTCCAACAGTCCTCTTTAACTAACTTAACAAGACCAACATTTCACCCAACGTATTGCTTTCAAAAATATCAGCAAACTAAGGCAATAGCTTAGTATAATTTTTTTAGATCATCATTATGTAAGGACCAGTCAACAAGTGAATGACTTTGAGATGAAGAGTAAAGCCAGTTCAATTTCTATTTCACTACCTGATAAGGCACAATTTGGATTATAGATTATAAACACAAGGTAATAAGACCAAATCCAAATAAATAAATAGTGTGTGATGTTTCCGTAACAGCGTTGTTACCATCTTCAGAAAAAAGTACTGAATGAGAAATTTTACTATGCTGCTACAAAAACCATGCTGTGGTAAAATTTCTCATTCAGTACTTGTGTCTGAAGATGGTAACAACGCTGTTACTGAAACGTTACACACCATTTATTTGAATTTGGTCTTATTACCTTGTGTTTATTTCACTACCTATGTAAATAACATAAGATGATTATTACCTTACCCAATTGGGAGAATCTGTATGGGGCATGTCTCTAATAAAGGCTTTTGTGTATGTGTGTGAACTAATTTAACAAGGATAAAAATACAGCTAAATCAACTAATAGTTTATTGTTAAATGACATTTGACAAGTTTTACCGCAAATGTTTCTTTTGGGCGAAAAATCGTAATTTATTTTAAGGAGAAATAACGACTATTTCTATCCTTAGGAATTTTTTTTTTTTGCTTATCCCTAGTACACATGGTAAAGGCCATGATAATCATGGTGGGTAGAAATTGGCGACTGATTTTTACTCTAAGAGCACCACATATCTACACATGTGAAAAGCAGTTAGACTTTGCACTTACAAATGTTCCAGAGCCCCGTTTGGTTACTTGCACTCGCTGGTGGGGTTGAACTTTTGCAAGAATCAGGGGCCATTGGAGCATTTTTTTTTTTTAATCAGAAAAAAGTGCCCAATGCGGGAATTGAACCCGGGTCGTAGTGGTCGAAAACCAACGGTTTAGATCATCCTTCCACCGACCCCCATCCTTAGGAATGATTATTTTGAAACATCGGGATTCACTGAAACTTTGGGATTTAGAATAAATCATATGTTGATGTGGTTGTGTTTTTTCTCTGAATCTAATTCCAACCAACAAATGATCTTCAGAACTCAAGGTAATAAGACCATATCCAAATAAATAAATAGTGTGTGATGTTTCGGGAACAGCGTTGTTACCATCTTCAGACAAAAGTACTGAATGAGAAATTTTACCACAGCATGTTTTAAATAGTTACTGTTATCAAGTGTGTAACCGAAACGTCACACACTATTTATTTGGATTTGGTCTTATTACCTTGTATTTATAATCTATAATCCAAATTGTGCCTTTATCACGATCTTCAAAACTGATTTAATAAGAGGTTATTTTATCAAAATATATCACAAATAGAGTTTTTATAAAGAGATTGAAGATCAAAATAGCAATGATCCAACCACCTTTTAAAGAGAAAAGTTTATTTATGTTTAGCACTCTCATTTGGTCCAAATCCCTTCAAAAGATCATCTTTCATTATTATAAGGCTTGTTAAAGAGCACATAAATGTATGAAGCTCATTACTTTATAAGATGTTGAGTCGTTGATATTTTGATATTTGACCACTTGATAATAACAAGGTTAGATAGAGACAATTTGGATTTCCTATTTGCACGGTGACATGATGCAAGTATTTGGTAACAACAACTACTATATAACCATTCGTAATAGTTTGGCATCAGGCGGCATTTTATTTGCTTATGTATGTTCCGCCTTAGCCGGTCCCAAGCCCGGATGAAAAAGGAGGAGGGGGAGCAGTAACAAGCTCACTAAAAACCTGGGTTCAGCTGGTCCGGCTGATAGTACCCTGTAAGGGCTCCTAATCCATGGATACAGGATGAGCAGCGTTTGTACTTCATGTTAGGAGCGGCTGCACATGACGTCTGTTACTCATGTCAGAGGCGGCCATTTCTTTTGGAGCTAAGTCGGCCTGCCACTGAGTAGTGCTCCCAGTCTTAATGACAAAGGCAGATGCATTCTACTTCACCCAATCATGATGGGTGATCACCCTAATATGATTGAGTGGAGATAAGAAAGAAGACATAAATAAACAAATAAAATGCCGCCTGATGCCAAACTATTTTGTGGAGGTTCCACTGTAATTGATTTATTTGTGAATTAAATTAATATTTTTTATACAGTATAGAACCTTAATGGACACTCTAGCTAAAGGACACTTCACTACAAAGTTCAGTTTTCACTACCAAAAAATTACCGTGTTTACTATTTAGCAACTCTCCAGTAAAAGGCTACCTCTCTCTAAAGGGACACTTTGTCTCTGCAACTAGGAGTGTTGTCTTATAGAGGGTGATTCTATTGTCTTCCTTTAAGGTATTGGCTAAGCTTTGACTAGTTATCTGGGCATCACCACACCCAGTGGATACTGTAATAGAGCGGAGAAGTGGAGCAGCAACAACAATCTGGAGATTTACGGGGCTGTAAACAGCCATCTATCTGGGGGAACTTTGAACTCCTTCACCTTGCCAGTACCTTACTTGTCTTATTGGTTTAATGTGGACTCTTATGTACAGTCCAGTATTGAAGAATTGTGAATATACAGTTAAACATGTCTATAGCACAAATGTGCCAGAGCCCCGTTTGGTTACTTGCACTCGCTGGTGGGGTTGGACTTGTGCAAGAATTGGGGGCCATTGGAGCATTTTTTTTTAAAACACAAAAAAAGTGCCCAATGCGGGAATCGAACCCGGGTCGTAGTGGTCGAAAACCAACGGTTTAGACCATCCTTCCAATGACTCCCTTCTAATTGAATGTTGATGTTCTATATACAGTTAAACCTGTCTATAGTGCCCCCTCTTGGGACTCACCAAAATAGGGTGCCATAGACAGGTCACTTTTAATGTAAATCGCATCGTACTACGTATTTAAAATCGGGCGCTATAGAGAGGGAGGCACTATTTAGAGGGGGCGCTATAGACAGGCTTAACTGTATATACAGTCGAACCTCCAATACCTTACTTGTCTTTTGGGCATAATTTGTACTCTCTATGGACAATAACTCTAAAAGTTATTACAGTGACCTTTATTGAAGGCACACAAGATAACCAAGTGTGAACAAAATTGCCTCTGTCTTCTAAAAAAAAATTAGATGACTGGCGACATCAAAGTGTTAAATATTTGTGAATATATCCCTACAGTAGAACCTCCATGAGCAGACACTCCTACTAGAGAACTCTATCTGAACAAAGGGAGAGTTTCCATTGTGAAAAATCACCATTTTTACTAATTTGCTACTCTCTAGTTAAAGGACACATTTATCTAAAAGGGAATCTCTGAAACTTAAGTGCTGTCCTTTTCTTTCTAAAAATAAAAAAATAAATAAAAAAGACAAAATGATGAAGTTAAAAAAAAAATTGAACTAAAATTTAAAAAATAATTTTAATTTTAAATTTATAAGCATAAAAAAATATATTTTTGGAATTTTCACCATAATAATATTTTGGAAGAACCATAGAAAAATCAGAAATTTCTACAATTATTGTGATCTGGATATATGAAAAAGGAATTGAAAAGATTTGGCTCATTACTGGAGAACCTTCTATATCACTGGGGATGTTCAACACTGATTAACCAATCTTTCCCAATTCTTTTTCATATATTCACACATGGTAATAAGAGCAAATCTAAATAAATAGTATGTCAGTATCAGCTTTGTTACTGAAACATCACACACTATTTATTTAGTTGGATTTGGTCTTATTTACCATGTGTTTATATTCTATAATCTTTTTCTTTTTTTCTTCTTATCCCTAGTACATGTGGTACAAGCCATTGCAATCATGGTGGGTAGAAGTAGGCGACTGCTTGTACAATAAGTGCACCACATGTCTACACATGTGAAAAGAAGTTCGACTTTGTACTTAAAAGTGTGCCAGAGCCCCGTTTGGAATCTATAATCCAAATTGTGCCTTATCATTTTTCATATTCAGTTCATAATAATTGTAGAAATCCATCCTTTACTTCAAAAAGTCTTCTTCTTTCTTATCTCCACTCAATCATATTAGGGTATCAAGCTTGTAGAGCTTGAGACTTGACAACCATCATGACTGGGTGAAGTAGAATGTGTCTGCCTTTGTCAATAAGACTAGGAGCACTACTCAGTGGCAGGCCGACTTATCTCTAAAAGAAATGGCCGCCTCTCACATGAGGAACAGACACCATGTACAGCCGCTCCTAACATGGAGTACAAACTCATCCTGTATCCCTGGAGCCCTTACAGGGTACTATCAGCCGGGCCAGCTGAACCCAGGTCAATTCTCCCTTATCTCAACAGGTCACATCTCAGACAGCATACAGAGCTTGATCCAACCTGACCTGATTGCCTGGAACAGCGACAATGGATCACTTCTACACTTTAGCTGCTTCTTCTGATTTCCTATAGCACAGGATTGGAATGGTTGTGGTTCTTGAAGTACAGTACCACATCACTGGCCCTTCATGTATGGGAATATTTGTTACTAGTCTAAATCCACAAATGGTCATCCATTTCTCCAGGTTTCCCTTTGATAGGATAGAATTGGTAAAAATATTTGCTTAAAATTAATACAGATAAAGGGGAGCTTTTTGAATGGCTGCCACCACTAATGAGATTCTGAGAGAAGAGGCGGATTATTAGGTGAAAATTTAGAGAAGCTATATTTGCCTATTTACAGTAAATTTTAACTTCTGCTGAGATAGAGAGTAAAATCCCTATAAGCAGACACTCTTGCTAGAGGGCAGTTCTATACAAGAGACAGTTTTCATCGCCAAAATTACCATTTTATCCCTATTACATTATAACCTCCAAGAGAGGACACTCTCACTATAGAGGACACCTCTCTACAAAGGACAGTTTTGTTAACCAAAATTGAAATTTTTACTATTTAACAACTCTCCAGTAAGAAGAAACCTTTCCCTAGAGGACACGTTGGCTCAGAAACTAGGTGTCCTTCATATGAGGTTCTACTGTAACAGCTCTCTGGTAAAGGGACACTTATTTCTAAAGGACATTTTGGCTCTGAAAATAGGTGTTATCCTTTATAGAGATATTCAACTATACATAAAAACAGCTGATGTTAAAATAAAATAGAATAATAAAAAGAAATTGATAAATTGGTAAATCTTCTAACACAACAGGATGATTATTCTTCATATATATTGAGAAATGAGATAATTTTGATCCAATGTATGCCTTTTTATATCTTCTCCACTCAATCACATCATGGTATCAAGAACTCCGCCTTTGCCGGTCCCAAGCCCGGATGAAAAAGGAGGAGGGGGAGCAGTAACAAGCTCATTAAAAAACCTGGGCTCAGCTGGCCCAGCTGATAGTACCCTGTAAGGACTCCTAATCCAGGGATACAGGATGAGCAGCGTTTGTACTCCATGTTATGAGCGGCTGCACATGGTGTCTGTTCCCCATGTCAGAGACGGCCATTTCTTTTGGAGCTAAGTCATCCTGCCACTGAGTAGTGCTCCCAGTCTTAATGACAAAGGCAGACGCATTCTACTTCACCCAGTGTGGAGATAAGAAAGAAGAAGAAGAAGATGGTATCAGGTATGTAGAGCTTGAAATGGTGTCTGCAGGAGATGAGTTACTTTCATCTTTATTAAACTTTATCTCAAGATTTCGGACATCTCTGCCCTTCTACAGGAGTACATGAAAACATATAAAACACTGTTAAAATGCTAACTTTTCTTCCTTCTTTTTTCTTATCTCCACTGAATCATATTAGGGTATCAAGCTTGTAGAGTTTGTTGATGGTGTCTGCTGGGGATGACTAGAGCTCATCAATGGATGAGTCAATACAGTCAATAATGTGTTTTGGGATTACAGGTTGAGAATTGCACTTATTACATAGTGGAAAAAAAAACCTTGCAACCATTGCCTTTTTATGTAAATACACTAGTATATTTTCTAGGAAAACACCTGTGGTACCGATATAGATTTGTGTTCTGCAATATAAGGCTTGCATTTTGTAATATAGATTTGAATGTGGCGATATGAAAAATGTGTTTATATGGAAATATCCCAATTGAGAAATGTTGGTCTTATTCATCCCTAGCAACCAACTATGACTCAGACTTTCACAATAACTTGCTGCCATGGTCTTCAGATTCCTTATGGATCAAATATTCATTTCAGTGCAAGGATCAGTGCAAAACTGTCTAAAACATTATTTGTCTCTACAACATGGCTAGCATGACTTATACATTACAACTTCCACGAAAGGACACTCATGCTAGAGGACACCTCTCTATAAAAGACAGTTTTCATTTGCACAATAACCATTTTTACTATTTAGCAAATCTCCGGTAAGAGGACACCTCTCCCTAAAGGACACTTTGGCTCTGCAATTAGGTGTCCTTTACAGGGAGGTTCTACTGTACTAGGTGAACTATATAGGGAGGTTTTTGTTGTTGTTGTGTTCAATGAAGAGCCTCAGATGTCTCCATACATCTCTATCACAGCAGCAGCAGCAATTTCCACTATCTTGGGTGTGTAAAGCTTCTGCTCTGGGTCTATGTCAATTTTCTGCAAGGCTGCGGCCATTGCTGGGCATGAGAATATGTGAGTAGGTATTAGTTCTACACCAGGACAATTGTTGCATGTCCTATAGGTTCTTGTGCCATCTGGATGTATTGTCATTCCTTTGTAGTGTTTCGTTCTGAGTCTTGTTATAGTTTTTGTCCGTTTTCTCCCAGAGAGATATTGGGAGGTAATCTTGAAGATAGAGGTTGCCTGGCCAGCACATCCATAGATCTTTAAAATAAATGAGAAAATTAAAACAATTTCTGGTTGAAGTGTCTCTTCTTTTAAAGAACTGGGATGGTGATGCCATTGTTGTGATGTGATGCATACCAAATAGAACAATTTCTAATCAGAGATAATGGTTATCAAACATTGTTTATCTTGTAACAGACAATCCAGCCACAGAATGAATGAACTGGTGTGTTAGCTTTTTCTTGATTAATCAAGAATGGGTATTTGGCCAATTCTGAAATAATTAAAAATCAACGAGAATAGTTGATATTTATTCCGATAGATGGGGCAAGCCATCAGCAACTTTCAGTTGCACGATAAGGAGATGCCTTTTTTTCATAATTGTTTATCTTGCAACAGACAATCCAGCCACAGAATGGGTGAACAGGTTATATAGGGGGGGCAGACAGTCACATGACATTGAGAACTGACTGCAAACATGCGAGACGTTCTTCAGTTGTAATTAGATGTGCCCAAGCAGGAGGATGGTATTCTCTATGTGTGGAGGATAGGGATATCTCTGTGGAATTGGATCCTGAGCCTACCTGTAGTCTATCCCAACCATCCTCCACATTGGAAGCAATGTGCAAGACTTGTATCAGTCCTAAAAGATCTACTTGAAAATAATAAAACTTATAAGGATGAACCTTCCCTAAGCTTTCCTCCACAAAAATTATCTCTGCGCAGAATACACAAATTCCTATCATAGAATATTCCCAACACCAAACCACATTTGTGTTTAAACTTTACTCTTTGCATATTTACACTAATGGACAAAAAACTTAAGGAAGTGGAAAGTCTTTGGTGTCACCGATTATCTGATTTTTTTAAAGGAGACAGAGGCAACTTTGTTCACACTAGCTTATCTCGTGTACGTGTGTATCAAATATCTTTCAGAGTTATTGTCTGAATCCCGATATACATGGTAAAAGGTACAACTTCCTTAAGTTTTGTCCATGAGTGTATATATGTGTGTCTTAAATAAAGGTAACTGTAATATCTTTCAGAGTTATTGTCTGAATCCCGATATACATGGTAAAAGGTACAACTTCCTTAAGTTTTGTCCATGAGTGTATATATGTGTGTCTTCAATAAAGGTAACTGTAATATCTTTCAGAGTTATTGTCTGAATCCCGATATACATGCTAAAAGATAAAACTTCCTTAAGTTTTGTCCATGAGTGTATATATGTGTGTCTTCAATAAAGATCACTGTAATATCTTTCAGAGTTATTGTCTGAATCCCGATATACATGATGCTAAAAGATAAAACTTCCTTAAGTTTTTTCCATGAGTGTATATATGTGTGTCTTCAATAAAGGTCACTGTAATATTTTTCAGATTATTGTCTAATTCCCGATATACATGCTAAAAGGTACAACTTCCTTAAGTTTTGTCCATGAGTGTATATATGTGTGTCTTCAAAAAAGGTTACTGTAATATCTTTCAGAGTTATTGTCTCAATCCCGATATACATGCTAAAAGATAAAACTTCCTTAAGTTTTGTCCATGAGTGTATATTCTGACAAGCATCAGCAAAATTTTCAGTTGCAATATATAATCACAGGAAATATTTTTTTCTCTTTAAAATAATTCTATTAAAAAATTCAAAACTATTATAGATGTGTAGGATTCTTTTTTTTTAAATTAAACAATTTACTGCAATATGGAAAAATTAATGGGAGGGCCTGGCTCATTAGTGGTGAACCCTTCCAACGATTTCACCAGTTTAATCTACCATACCGTTGTTATATTGCACTTAGATTTTATTTTAGTAAATTAAATTTTATTGCCATCTATCATTAAAATTTTACACAAATAAATTTACTGGCAATGTGTTTTTTTTTTAAATATCATCAAATATTATCTCTATAGACCTTACTGCAATGATATGAGTTATTGAATGAGAGGGCTTGGCTCATCAGTAGTGAACCCTCTCAGCGGTTTCGCCAAATTAATCTCTAGACCGCTCTACTATTGTATTGGACTGGTTTTGTTATATACCCTGCATTTTCTATGGAAGGCAGCTTAGGGGTGTTTAGTGAACTATGGACATAAGCTTATAGGTCTGTAGAGGTACATACATATAATTTAAATATTATCTCTATAGACCTTACTGCAATGATATGAGTTATTGAATGAGAGGGCTTGGCTCATCATAGAAAATGCAGGGTATATAACAAAACCAGTCCAATACAATAGTAGAGCGGTCTAGAGATTAATAGATTTTATTTATTAACATGAATCATGAAAATTTCTCTTATAGAATTGTAAATAGTTATAAAACGAAGAGAAAAAAAAAAAAAAAAAAAAAATTTAATATACATGGGCTACAAGCTTTCGGGCTTCACGCCCTTCGACGGGTACAACATATTGAGAGAAAATAACGCTATATATAGTATCGATATGTGAGGAATCTGCATACATAACCATATACGAGTTAACAATATCAGATTAAGTTATGGAAATAAGGCTTTTTTATAGAAATATTTGACGAAAGTAGGATGTGATGCTAATTAAAAATTAAAAACTAAAAAAAAAAATAAAAAACTAAAAAAAAATTTTTTTTAGTTTTTAATTTTTAATTAGCATCACATCCTACTTTCGTCAAATATTTCTATAAAAAAGCCTTATTTCCATAACTTAATCTGATATTGTTAACTCGTATATGGTTATGTATGCAGATTCCTCACATATCGATACTATATATAGCGTTATTTTCTCTCAATATGTTGTACCCGTCGAAGGGCGTGAAGCCCGAAAGCTTGTAGCCCATGTATATTAAAATTTTCTCTTCGTTTTATAACTATTTAGATTTTATTTATTTAAAAAAAAAAAATAATCATACTTGTCTATAATAGTTTCAAATTTTCATAACAGATGTGCACTAATGCATCATAAACAATGCTATACATATAATGAGAGATAACATGTTATACAGAGAATGATCCTACCTGGCTGTCGTAGGAGAACTGGTAGTCAAAGATGTCCTGGGCCGAGGGATTGTATGGGTTACCATTGACCAGCCATACATCATAGTCCACCACATCTCCATGAGTGGCCCTCCATTGACACCCTGATGGATCCTGGGTACAAGCCACCAAGGCTACGTACCAAAACCTGCACAGCACCATGGTCTTGTTACCTTATATTTATATCCTAAAAGAAAGGGCTCCTGACCCTCATCAAAGATCCTAAACTCCGCCTTTGCCGGTCCCAAGCCCAGATGAAAAAGGAGGAGGGGGAGCAGCAACAAGCTTGCTAAAAAACCTGGGCTCAACTGGCTCGGCTGATAGTACCCTGTAAGGGCTACTAATCCAGGGATACAAGATGAGTCTGTACTCCATGTTAGGAGCAGCTGTACATGACGTCTGTTCCTCATGTCAGAGGCGGCCATTTCTTTTGGAGCTAAGTCGGCCTGCCACTGAGTAGTGCTCCCAGTCTTAATGACAAAGGCAGACGCATTCTACTTCACCCAGTCATGATCTCAAGCTTTACAAGCTTGGCACCTTAATATGATTGAGTGGAGATAAGAAAGAAGAAGAAGACTGTGCTTTTTTCTGAACATTATTAGGAGTTTAATCTGTTCCAATGCTTTTATTTTTAGGTATGGAGTTGAACAGAAAAAGGGAAAAAAATTCCCTGAAAGCTCCTCCTCGTTTTATCAAATAGAGCTAAAAATAAAAGGCATATACAGTTAAACCTGTCTATAGCGCCCCCCTCTCTATAGTGCCTGATTTTAAATATGTAGTACAATGCGATTTAGATTAAAAGTGACCTGTCTATAGCACCCCCTCTCTATAGCACCCTATTTTGGTGAGTCCCAAGAGGGGGCGGTATAGACAGGTTTAACTGTAAATGTTTTGATTTTATAAGATCTCTTAAATAGGCTAAGGAATCTCTTGTGTCTTATTAAGTTAGGTGAAGTTTTAATGTCGAAGGTGGACTTATAAATCAAGTATGTAATCAGTAAGATATTTCAGGATATGGGACTTGAAGAATACTTAAAAGATACTTGAAGAATGAAGGGAGAGTTAGACAAAAGAAAGATTATCACAATAATTATCTAGAAGTAGAAGATTGGATTGATAATAGAAGGGTCTTGAATTAGAAGATATGAAGAGATATACAGTACAACCTCTATGTGAGGACACTCCTGCTAGAGGACACCTCTCTACAAAGGACAGTTTTCATTTGCAAAATTATCATTTTTACTATTTAGCAACTCTCTGGTAAGAGGACAACTTTCCATAAAAGACACTTTGGCTCTGCAATTAGGTGTTGTCCCTTACAGAGAGGTTCTATTGTATATGTTTTCAGACATGCCGTAATGGTAGATCTAAGACTTGGCATTCTTGGAAAACTGAGATATGAAATGAATTTCTCAGAACTGGATCAAATAGTGTTCCATGAGGGTCAACCCTCCATTTTGTAAATAACTTTATCACATAATGATATTTAATTAAAAAGGTGTGGCGACCGCACTTTGCTTCAGCGAACTGGGACAAAGCTTCAAAACACATACGGGCAGAAAAATGGCGGGCCCACTATGCCTCGGCAAGCACGTGTTTTGAGAACACTTCACTACGCATGCGCGGGCGTCATCCGGAACTTTCTAGCGGCTGGCTTCTTCCGACACTTGATCTGGCACTCACGCGGTAAACAACAAGGCTAAAGCCGACGGCCGTTACTTCAACCGTTGCTTCTTTTCTCTTTATAATTTCTTGCTTTAAATAAATTAATTTTAATTATAATTTTATCAGCAGCCTTTCCACAAGCCACACCAGCACATCACGCAACAACCATCCTACAAAGGCATATATTGGATCAAAATATCATTTATTTAACCAATATTTCAGTTGGCTGAACGCCAACCTTTATCAAGGTGTTATAACATATTTAATGTGTGTCAACAACAAACTCAGCGCCACATAACGTCAACAGCATTAAGTTTTTTAAAAATATTTTGTTATATTCAATGGGGAGAAAAAAATTGATATATTTCTCCCCATTGAAAGTATATAACAAAATATTTTTTAAAAAAACTTAATGTTGTTGACGTTATGTGGCGCTGAATTTGTTGTTGACACACTTTAAAAGGTTATAACACCTTGATAAAGGTTGGCGTTCAGCCAACTGAAATATTGGTAAAAATATATATATTTTGATCTAATATATATGCCTTTTTAATTAAATATTTATTTATGGATTGCTCTATTTTCAAAACATAATGATATATCATAAAGCATATATAAAGGGTAAATGTTGATAGAAAAAACTTTCTATACAGTAAAACTGATAAGGCACAATTTGGATTATAGATTATAAACACAAGGTAATAAGACCAAATCCATATAAATAAATAGTGTGTGACGTTTCGGTAACAACGCTGTTACCGAAACATCACACATTATTTATTTATTTGGATTTGGTCTTATTACCTTGTGTTTATACAGTAAAACCTGCATTGCACACACATCTGACAAATTACCACTTCTGGGAAAATCCAAAAATGTCCCTACACACAACCCCCAATGAGAGACCAACTCTAGAAAAGCAACCAGGAATCTCTATAATTTGTAAGACAATTTCTTTAATTAAAAATTGACACTGGTATTTAAAAAAAAAAGAATTTCAGAGAATTAATTGGAGAAGGAAGAAAACAACTACAGGTACTAACTATTTGGAATGTGCAATTCTAAATGGTTGTGAAACTTGTTGCAAAAGAAATAGGTTTTGGTATTCAAGGCTGATGGCTAGAGGGAGGGGAAGAAATGGGTGTGGATATAATGAAACTACAGAGTGTTAAAATGGATGAGAGAAAGAGAGAAATGTCTCAATACAGTAGAACTGCCATGTATTACCTCTTTACTAGAGAGTTACTAATTACAGTAGAACACCTCTGTAAAGGACAACACCTAGTTACTGAGCCAAAGTGTGCCTTATAGATAGGTGTCATTTTACCAGTGTGTCATTAATAACACTAGAACCTCCCTGTAAAGGACAATACCTAGTTGCAGAGCCAAAGTGTCCTTTATTAGAGAGGTGTCTTCTTACCAGAGAGTTGCTAATTTCAATAGAACCTCTCTCTAAAGAATAATACCTAGTTGCAGAGCCAGTGTCCATTATAGAGAGGTGTCTTCTTACCAGTGTGTCATTAATAACAGTAGAACTACCTCTCTGTAAAGGACAACACCTAGTTGCAAAGCCAAACTGTCCTTTTCAGAAAGGTGTCCTTTTACCGGAGAGTTGCTAATTACAGTAGAACCTCTCTCTAAAGTGTCCTTTATAGAGTGGTGTCCTCTTACCAGAGAGTTCCTAACTTCAGTAGAACCTGTCTCTAAAGGACAATACCTAGTTGCAGAGCCAGTGTCCATTATAGAGAGGTGTCCTCTTACCAGAGTTACTAATTACAGTAGAACCTCTCTGTAAAGGACAACATCTAGTTGCAGAGCCAAAGTATCCTCTACAGAGAGGTATCTTCTTACCAGAGTTACTAATTACAGTAGAACCTCTCTGTAAAGGACAACATCTAGTTGCAGAGCCAAAGTATCCTCTACAGAGAGGTGTCTTCTTACCAGAGTTGCTAATTACAGTAGAACCTCCCTGTAAAGGACAATACCTAGTTGCAGAGCCAAAGTGTCCTTTAGAGAGAGAGGTGTCTTCTTACCAGAGTTGCTAATTACAGTAGAACCTCTCTGTAAAGGACAGCACCGAGTTGCAGAGTCAAAGTGTCTTCTACAGAGAGGTGTCCTCTTACCAGAGAGTTACTAATTACAGTAGAACCTCTCTGTAAAGGACAACATCTAGTTGCAGAGCCAAAGTATCCTCTACAGAGAGGTATCTTCTTACCAGAGTTACTAATTACAGTAGAACCTCTCTGTAAAGGACAACATCTAGTTGCAGAGCCAAAGTATCCTCTACAGAGAGGTGTCTTCTTACCAGAGTTGCTAATTACAGTAGAACCTCCCTGTAAAGGACAATACCTAGTTGCAGAGCCAAAGTGTCCTTTAGAGAGAGAGGTGTCTTCTTACCAGAGTTGCTAATTACAGTAGAACCTCTCTGTAAAGGACAGCACCGAGTTGCAGAGTCAAAGTGTCTTCTACAGAGAGGTGTCCTCTTACCAGAGAGTTACTAATTACAGTAGAACCTCCCTGTAAAGGACAATACCTAGTTGCAGAGTCAAAGTGTCTTCTACAGAGAGGTGTCCTCTTACCAGAGAGTTACTAATTACAGTAGAACCTCCCTGTAAAGGACAACACCTAGTTGCAGAGCCAAAGTGTCTTCTACAGAGAGGTGTCCTCTTACCAGAGAGTTACTAATTACAGTAGAACCTCCCTGTAAAGGACAACACCTAGTTGCAGAGCCAAAGTGTCTTCTACAGAGAGGTGTCCTCTTACCAGAGAGTTACTAATTACAGTAGAACCTCTCTGTAAAGGACAGCACCGAGTTGCAGAGTCAAAGTGTCTTCTACAGAGAGGTGTCCTCTTACCAGAGAGTTACTAATTACAGTAGAACCTCCCTGTAAAGGACAACACCTAGTTGCAGAGCCAAAGTATCCTCTACAGAAAGATGTCCTCTTACCGGAGAGTTACTTTCTCTATATGTTAAAACTTAAATAAAAATCTTTAAGAACATATAGTAAAAGTTTGCTAAAATGAACCTGGGATATAGCAAACCTTTCCATATAATAAACCTAAAATAATCCCAATTTTAATTTTATAAGACAGTAAACCATGGCTATAACGAACCATGTTTATAGTAAACCACAGGTTCAGTCCCATTGGGATTCGCTATATAGGAGAGTTTTGCTATATTATATTCACTTATTATTATAGTATATTATATAGGAACTGGAAACCAGTAATTAACACTGAAAGACGGAAATACAATAGCAAAACTCATTACAAAAACCAAAATACCCCAGCCCATATACAACCTCAACATTAACACCAGAGAATTAACAGCAACAATTTCAAGAATTAGAACAGGACATTTTAAAGGAATGAAGATAAACCCAGACATGACTAGATCCTACAGGAACTGCCATAACTGTCACAACACCCAACTCATTCCGGACCATATATACCCGGCCATCCTTGCAGCCCTCTACATGGCAGACATCAACCCAGAAGAGGACATCCATATGAACAAGGCACCTTTGTTGGCTGGTATTGTGATCAGGGTGCATGGACCGATCTGATCTGTTCCATGGACAAGACACGACCACCACCACTTATTATTATAGTATATTATATCTTCGACAAAATCAACTCTTCAATATAATTACTTAAATAAAATAAAACGAGAACGAAGAAGAGTTTCTTATATTTAATATTCGTGAGCTTTCAGACCATGACGTCCTTCTACTTCTATATAGTCGGTCATATCTTCCATTCTATAGCCAATAGAAGGACGTCACGGTCCGAAAGCTCGTGAATATTAAATATAAGAAACTCCTCTTCGTTCTCGTTTTATTTTATTTAAATATTATATCTTCATTTAACACTTAGTAAATGTGAAAAAAAATGGTGCAAAAGTGAAATTGTACTGGGATCAGGTGGCTACATTAGGGAAAAATGGCACCTCCTGATTGTGCAATTAAAAGTTTGGCCAATTCTGGAATAATTACATACCAATGATTAGTTGATTTATTTATGCTTATGAGGTGATACAGCAGCGTATTTACAATTAGAGAGGAGACAAAATGAATTAAATCTAGAAAAAAGAAGTGAGGACATATCGGTCATTAAAGTCTGAGAGGTAAGTCCTTTAGCCAGTTCAGGGCTTCCGGGGTGACAGAATGGAGATTGGGGATTCCTCCATTGAATTTGTACAGCGGGCAGTCATCTAGTATATGGGACATTGATTGTGGGACGTTGCAGGCACAATTTGGATCTTTGGTGTAGCCCCATAACTTCATCAGCTCAGCACACCTTCCCTGACCTGTCCTAAAGCGGTTTAGAAGCACCCATTCTCGTCGAGGGAGGGAAAAACCTGGGATCTTGACACTTGGGCTTGTGATGAGGTTCTTGTTTGGGATATCGGAGCTGATCCAGGAATTTGTCCATGCTTCTGAGATATTAAAATTTTGGGAGAGAAGTTGGTTTCCTCTGGACCATATCAGCTTCCTTGATTTTAGTCTATGATTTGGGGGAGACTGTAGGATAGGGTTAATTTCGAGGTCGGGTGAATCCAAGAGTTTTAGGTACATTTTCTTGGTGGCTTTGATTGATGGTACAAGCCATCAGCAAATTTTGGTTACATGATCAGGAGATGCTTTTTTTCTTAACTTAGTAAATGCCTATAGTATACTAGGTAAATATCATTGAACACATATTGAAAAAATTAATTTTATTTAAAAATATATGTATATTCTTTATTCAACTTTGATTTTCTGAATTGTCTGCTAGTGCATGAATGTCTATTATATGTAAAATAGATATATGATCAATTATAAAAACATCTGTTGTCTGGAGGTATCCACTAGCACCAACCTATTTCCAATTGAAGAGCAATTCAGGCAATAAATACTGTCTGTTGTTTAGTTGTGTCCACTAGTGAGGGTATCCTCTAAGGGAGATTCTACTGTAATGGGAATTTTAAACTTTTTCTTTTAGATTATTTATCATGTAATGCCATCTCCAATATTACAAGAAGAGTTGAAGTAGATAAGACCATGAAGGATTTAAGACCAAATTACAAAAAAAAAATGGTGTGATATTTTGATAACAGCAATGTTACTATGATCAGACAAAAGTACTGAATGAAGTCTATTAAAAATGATTAGGTACAAATTGGATTATAGATTAGAATCACAAGATAAATAAGACCAAATCCAAATATATAAATAAATAACTGTGTGACGTTTTGGTTACAGCGTTGTTACTCAAGGTAATAAGACCAAATGCAAATAAATAAATAGTGTGTGACGTTTTGGTAACATCTTCAGACAAGAGTACTGAATGTCTGTATCCATTCAGTACTCTTGTCTGAAGATGTTACCAAAACGTCACACACTATTTATTTATTTGGATTTGGTCTTATTACCTTGTGTTTATAATCTATAATCAAAATTGTGCCTTATCAGCGTTGTTACTGAAACATCACACACTTATTTATTTGGATTTGGTCTTATTACATTATGGTGCTAATCTATAATCCAATTTGTATCTTATTACAGTTGAAGTATGGAAAAAAATGCAATGAAATAAGAAATAAGCAACTGGATAGTATATGGCTAGTCTTTTGTATCATTCCACACTTTGTTTTACCCCAGTATTGTATTAGTATAATATAATATAATGTGGCTTTATATTATATTGTATTATAAATTACTTTGTGTATTATATATGAACGGAAAAATATGTCCAGGGTAGCCTAGTGGACATGGCATCTGCCCGGTAAGCAGAACACTGTGGGTTCGTTTCCCATCCCTGGACACTTTTATTTTTTCCGTTTATCATTACTCTTAGGAGGTCGGTGGAAGGCTGGTTAAACCGTTTGGTTTTCGACCACTACGACCCGGGTTCGATTCCTGCATTGGACACTTTTTTCTGATTTTATAAAAAAATGCTCCAATGGCCCCCGATTCTTGCAAAAGTCCAACCCCACCAGCGAGCGCAAGTAACCAAACGGGACTCTGGCACATTTATAAGTGCAAAGTCGAACTGCTTTTCACATGTGTAGACATGTGGTGTACTTACAGTAAAAGCAGTTGCTAACTACTCATCATGATTATCATGGCCTGTACCACGTGTATTAGGGATAATTAAAAAAAAAAATCATTACTCTTCACAATTTATCCTTTCATACCTCATCCCTAAGGTTGGAAATGATCGTTATTTCTCCTTGAAATAAATTTTGATTTTTCTTTCAGAAGAAACATATGCGGGATAATTTTCAAATGTCGTTTTTACAATTGTATTGGTATAATCTCAACAAAAAATAAATTCAACGATAATTTGGATCATAGACAATATTCAACAAAATCTGCATTGAAAAATGCCACCTATATCAATAATAGTTTAAATAGATGAGTTGATAAGGCACAATTTGTATTTTAGATTATAGATACAAGAAAAAAACCTACTCCATGCTGACGAGCGCCAACAGCGCGAAACACGTTCGTGGATGGCTTTTCTTGATTTATCAAGAAATTGGGTTGGCCATATATCAGGGAACAGGTTAAATCAATGTTTAGTTGATTTCTGTTCCACTAGATGGCGTTCTACCTTCTGTAAAGCACATGTGCTCCTGGTCAGGATATGACATTTTTATTTTTGATTTCAACACCTGATCTTTTTATCTTTTATTTTTTTCTTTCATTTTTTCATATATATATATATTAAGAGGAGAACAAGGTATTCATTACAAGGTAATAAAGACCTGATCCAAAACAAATTAATAGTATGTGATGTTTTGGTAACAGCGCTGTTACCGAAACGTTACACACTCTTGGAATACATGGGAGCCTCAAGACAGGACTTATATTCCAACCCTACCAAGATTTGATCTATGAGTTTAGTTTCCATGACCTTGTATATAATTATACCATAGGATAATCAAAACAAAACCTGGGAACTAGTTCCGAGTCTACCTGTCAATTCTATATCAGGATGCCTGAATGACCAATTTTTTGGTCGTTGAGGTACAGCTTGCCAAACACTGATGAGGGCCAACAGCCCTAAACGCGTCCGTGGTTAGCTTTTCTTGATTAATCAAGAATGGGTATTTGGCCAATTCTGGAATAATTTAAAATCAACGAGAATAGTTGATATTTATTCTGATAGATGGCGCAAGCCATCAGCAACTTTCAGTTGCACGATAAGAAGATGCCTTTTTAATAAAAGAAAATAAGACCTAATCCAAATAATTTATTAGGTCTTATTTTCTCTTTTATTATAATCTATAATCCAAATTGTGCTTTATCAAAGATGCCTTTTTCTTAATTCTATATCAGTTAAAGATAATTGGGGAAAATCCTAACATTGTACAAGATACAAAATTGCGGACATGATTGGTTGAAGCATGAAAATATTCCCATTTATGATAAGTCACAATTTGGATTATAGATTAGAAACACAAGGTAATAAAACCAAATCCAAAAAAATTAATAGTGTGGGACGTTTCTGTAACAATGTTGTTACCATTCTTTATTTTGACTTAGAGCGCTATGTCCCCATAGGGACACATGCACTTTATAGAAAAACAAAAATTTTGAAAGAAAAGAAAGATATTTTGTTAGGTATATTAATTCAAAGAATTTTTCTCTATGTAAATAAATTATATAGATATATGAATAAATATAAATTGATGATGATAACATTAGCTAGCATATGATGATTAACAATTGGCAACTGAGTTAGTGCCTTCTTGATTCTTGTTTTTGTATTTTTTCTTAATTCTTAAATTTTACTTTTGTAGTTTCTATGCATAAAGATAACATTAAAAATATATTTAAATAACATTTTTTCTTTTTTACCCCCAAAAACACCAACATATTCTAAATATTTACAGAATTAGTATGCAGGTTAGTTAGATGAAATGATTAGAATCTTCAGACAAAAGTACTAAATGGTACACACTATTTATTTGGATTTGGTCTTATTACCTTGTGCTTAGATTCATTTATAAAACAACAATATTTGGGTTCCTGATTGGATAAAGTAAAATCATTTTCCGATGCTGCACATGACTGGTACAGAGCACGAGGGACAAACACCGGTTCTGTCCTCCCAAGAGAACAATAGTCTTTGATTTCCAGACTTAAGTCTGGTCATCTACGGACAATGACTTTCCAGAATGGTTGCAGGGTTTTCCCACTATGTACTAAGTGCAATTCTCAGCCTGCAACCCCAAGACATATTATTGACTGTATTGACTCATCCATTGATGAGCTCAACTCTTCCCCGGCAGACACCATCAAAATCTCAAGCTTTACAAGCTTGATACCTTAGTGTGATTGAGTGAAGATAAGAAAGAAGAAGAAGATATTTGGGTTCAACCTTAAGATTCTATCAGTTATTGATCATTATCTGTGACAGAGAGGAAATTTTGACTATCTTACTTACAATATACAATGACAACTGACAATTTTTCAAAAGAATAAAATATTGAGGAATACAAAAATATACATAACATTTCCTAACTTTGTCAAAATTATAATAATATTTGACACATTGAATTTTTTAAATATTAAAAGTGTTTGATATGAAAAGGAAGCAAGACATTCTCTCAATATGTTGCTATCAAAATATACAAAAATTTTAAAATTAAAAAAGTATAATTACTGTATACATTGTATTATTGATATCCTAGTAAATAATTACTTTGAGGTAAACAAGAAGTAAAACTACATGTTTAAATAGCTGTCAAAATATTTTAATTCATATGATTGGTCAAAAATTAATTTATAAATAGTTAAATTGAATTGAGAAAACTTACCTTTCTTGAATTGTATCTTGTACAGCATAAGTAAATTGATGGCCAGGTACAACTCTCTTTGGATCTTCTTCATCCTCACATAAATGTCCTTTTTCACATGGTATATTACGCAAAAAATCTAATGTTCCATTATTATTACAATCTTTGTCAAACGCAGAAGCTTGAATTTTTGTAAACATTAACTCACACCTTTTCTGTGGATCATGGGGAAAAGACGTACGATTTCGATAAAAATCAAGGAAAAAATCTCTATCAACCACAACTAATAAAGCTTGATGTGCTTTATTATTTTTTGATGTTATATTTCCATAGATATATCCAAAAGTGTTTACTTTATCATTTATATCAGTCTTTTGAAATCCAAATTTTACCAAAAATTTGAAAAAATCATTTGTATGCCATTTTCCTTCTAGATGCATGGACTCTGAGAAAGTTAATGAAGCTATTAAAAATAATATAATACTAATAAGCTTCATTTTTTATACTAGGTAAGAGGGAGATTTAAATGGAAAGTCTATAGGTAAACAGGTTGAAGTAATTTCCAAAACACTAAAGATGATGAATACATCAATGAATAATATAATAATGAATTAAATTTTATTACTTGAAATATTCAAAAAACGTTCAAGAATTTAGTTTTTACTATTTATATGAATTATTGCGCGATATTTTCTCAATTTTGTTAGATATCAACACCACAGATTAATTCACAAAATATTTATTAGATCTTGCACTATTGGCATTTGTTTTGGCAGTCTTATTTTCCCGCCAGTTACAAGACAATAGTTTTGTACATTTCTAAATAGTCTTCTATGGCGGGTTTTGACGATTTGGGTGTTTTTTACAGTGATGATTTTGTTAATGAAGGGCAAGAAACTGCTGGTAATTTAGTTCAAGTTAAAAAACGTTTCAAGGAATTTATCAGGCAATTCCACCGTGGGAATTTCACGTTTCTTTACAGGTTTGTTTTGTAACCCTTTTGCCTATATCTCTCGGAAAATACATAATTTGTTGCAGGGATCAGTTAAAGCAACATTATAATACCAACATATACTACTTGGAAGTAGCTGTTGAAGATCTGACCAATTTCGATGACTCGCTCACAGAAAAACTATACAAAAATCCGGCAGAACATGTTCCAATTGTAAGTATTCATCTTTTAATATTTGTTACCTTACATTTATGTTTGGCTTTTAAATATTACAATGCATCAAAAGTTCGAAACTTATTTATTTATCTTTTTAAAGAATAATATAGATTTTTTTTAAATTATACTTCCTCTTATCTACTCAGTTGTCTGTATTATGAAAATAGATTAAAAAAAGGAAAAATGTTTTTTCAACAATTTTAAAAACTGATTTTGAGTAAATTAACTGAAAGAGAATTTAATTAATGTCAACCAATCTTTAATTTATTTTTTACAGACATTTGGCTTGTTCAATACCAACTTGCATAGGAGGAAACTATTCCTCAAGTCTAGCCAATTTTATTGCAATGATATTAATGAAGATAAATTGTTAAAATATAACAAAATCATTATATATTTTGTTCATATTTTACATTATAATCATTTACTTATACCATATGATACCAACATTTTGTCAAGTTAATAAAATGAAAGGGTTTAAGCACGCAAGTTTCTTTTGTATACAAAACAAACTTCTAGTTTTGTCTTCTTCTTTCTATCTCCACTCAATCATATTAAGGTATCAAGTTGTGACCCTTGATGATGTCTGACAACCATCATGACTGGGTGAAGTAGAATGCGTCTGCCTTTGCCATTAAGACTGGGAGCACTACTCAGTGGCAGGCCGACTTAGCTCCAAAAGAAATGGCCGCCTCTGACATGAGGAACAGACACCATGTGCAGCCGCTCCTAACATGGAGTACAAACTCATCCTGTATCCCTGGATCAGGAGCCCTTACAGGATACTATCAGCCGGGCCAGCTGAGCCCAGGTTTTTTACCGAGCTTATTACTGCTCCCCCTCCTCCTTATTCATCCGGGCTTGGGACCAAGTAAAGGCTTTCCCATTTCCAAACAAGGAAATTGTATGACAGGATAATAATTTGTTGATATTCCTATTTTCTGGTGGCAAAGTGCTGTCAAGTTTATCAATGCGTTAGGTTGATTTAGAAATGGAACAAATTTGTTCACCGTAGGCCTAGCACAGAATAATACAATCACTGATTTTATTTCTTATCTCAACTCAATCATATCAGGGTATCAATATTGTAGAGCTTGTTGATGTTGTCTGCTGGGGAAGAGTAGAGTTCATCAATGGATGAGTCAATACAGTCAATAATGTGTTTTGGGGTTGCAGGTTGAGAATTGCAAACACACATTTCACCCACATTTTACTATTCTTCTGAGTAGTGACCGCTGAGGGGAAAACGGAGCTGTGGCCTTCAGTTCCCTGAAACATCCAATTATAGAAGGCCAGGACATGGGGTTGACTAGGGCTGTTCTTACTACTCAACTTTCTTTTCCCTCTTCTTATACTTCCACACAGATTATATACAACAACAACAAAAAGCCTTTATTTAGGGTCACTGACCCTATACAGGATTCACCAGAGGTATGCATAAGAACAAAGCAGTGAGACAAAGGAAATAACAATATAGACAGAAGAAAAAAAAACAAGAAAGAGAAAGAGGGAAGCAAGAAAAATAACACAAAAAGAGTAGCAGTAAGAAAGTGAGGAGTGAATTTCACTTGGCCTTCTTCTGAGATATGGACTTGTGGAAACCATAAAACGCCGTAGCAATATACTTATTCTGGGTCATATTGTCAATTATTGATGGAAGTGAAGCACAGAGTTGCCCAGTTTTGAGCATAAGGGTTCTTCTTTCAGAGTAGAGCAATCAAAAATATAGTGGGTGATTTCATTTTTTAGTTTTGAATTACAGAAGGTACAAATCGGGTCCTCACCGCAGAGCATCACACAGATTATATAAATATCTCTATAAAATATATTTTCTACATATGGTATCAAAACACATAGAATACATTCAAAAAAGCACGATAGAAAGTGTATGTGCTTCCCCTGACTTGAACAATTGCTCTACCGCATACAGCAAGTAAAGGTCTTTTTTTAAGGACAATATTAACATGATGCCTAGGGCTAAGTTACTTGTATAATTATTTTTCTCTAGCTTTTAGGCTAATATGCCCTTCAATAGCAGCACAACTAGGAGTATAGTTGCTCCTGTTGAAGGGCATGTAAGCTAGAGAAATAAAATAATAAGAAACTTATCCCTGGGGGGCTTTGTTGATTTCATTGTTGTCGTGTCCAATGAAGAGCCTCAGATGTCTCCATACATCTCTATCACAGCAGTCACAATGTTTTCTATCTTGGGTGTGTAAAGCTGCTGTTCTGGGTCCATGTCAATTTTCTGTTGTTGTCGTGTCCAATGAAGAGCCTCAGATGTCTCCATACATCTCTATCACAGCAGTCACAATGTTCTCTATCTTGGGTGTGTAAAGCTGCTGTTCTGGGTCCATGTCAATTTTCTGTTGTTGTCGTGTCCAATGAAGAGCCTCAGATGTCTCCATATATCTCTATCACAGCAGTCACAATGTTCTCTATCTTGGGTGTGTAAAGCTGCTGTTCTGGGTCCAAGTAAATTTTCTGTTGTTGTTGTGTCCAATGAAGAGCCTCAGATGTCTCCATACATCTCTATCACAGCAGTCACAATGTTCTCTATCTTGGGTGTGTAAAGCTGCTGTTCTGGGTCCATGTCAATTTTCTGTTGTTGTGTCCAATGAAGAGCCTCAGATGTCTCCATACATCTCTATCACAGCAGTCACAATGTTCTCTATCTTGGGTGTGTAAAGCTGCTGTTCTGGGTCCATGTCAATTTTCTGTTGTTGTCGTGTCCAATGAAGAGCCTCAGATGTCTCCATACATCTCTATCACAGCAGTCACAATGTTCTCTATCTTGGGTGTGTAAAGCTGCTGTTCTGGGTCCATGTCAATTTTCTGTTGTTGTCGTGTCCAATGAAGAGCCTCAGATGTCTCCATACATCTCTATCACAGCAGTCACAATGTTCTCTATCTTGGGTGTGTAAAGCTGCTGTTCTGGGTCCATGTCAATTTTCTGTTGTTGTCGTGTCCAATGAGGAGCCTCAGATGTCTCCATACATCTCTATCACTGCAGTCGTTCTCTATCTTGGGAGTGTAAAGCTGCTGTTCTGGGTCCATGTCAATTTTCTGTTGTTGTCGTGTCCAATGAAGAGCCTCAGATGTCTCCATACATCTCTATCACAGCAGTCACAATGTTCTCTATCTTGGGTGTGTAAAGCTGCTGTTCTGGGTCCATGTCAATTTTCTGTTGTTGTCGTGTCCAATGAGGAGCCTCAGATGTCTCCCTACATCTCTATCACTGCAGTCGTTCTCTATCTTGGGAGTGTAAAGCTGCTGTTCTGGGTCCATGTCAATTTTCTGTTGTTGTCGTGTCCAATGAAGAGCCTCAGATGTCTCCATATATCTCTATCACAGCAGTCACAATGTTCTCTATCTTGGGTGTGTAAAGCTGCTGTTCTGGGTCCATGTCAATTTTCTGTTGTTGTGTCCAATGAAGAGCCTCAGATGTCTCCATACATCTCTATCACAGCAGTCACAATGTTCTCTATCTTGGGTGTGTAAAGCTGCTGTTCTGGGTCCATGTCAATTTTCTGTTGTTGTCGTGTCCAATGAAGAGCCTCAGATGTATCCATACATCTCTATCACAGCAGTCACAATGTTCTCTATCTTGGGTGTGTAAAGCTGCTGTTCTGGGTCCATGTCAATTTTCTGTTGTTGTCGTGTCCAATGAAGAGCCTCAGATGTCTCCATACATCTCTATCACAGCAGTCACAATGTTCTCTATCTTGGGTGTGTAAAGCTGCTGTTCTGGGTCCATGTCAATTTTCTGTTGTTGTCGTGTCCAATGAAGAGCCTCAGATGTCTCCATACATCTCTATCACAGCAGTCACAATGTTCTCTATCTTGGGTGTGTAAAGCTGCTGTTCTGGGTCCATGTCAATTTTCTGTTGTTGTCGTGTCCAATGAAGAGCCTCAGATGTCTCCATACATCTCTATCACAGCAGTCACAATGTTCTCTATCTTGGGTGTGTAAAGCTGCTGTTCTGGGTCCATGTCAATTTTCTGTTGTTGTGTCCAATGAAGAGCCTCAGATGTCTCCATACATCTCTATCACAGCAGTCACAATGTTCTCTATCTTGGGTGTGTAAAGCTGCTGTTCTGGGTCCATGTCAATTTTCTGTTGTTGTCGTGTCCAATGAAGAGCCTCAGATGTCTCCATACATCTCTATCACAGCAGTCACAATGTTCTCTATCTTGGGTGTGTAAAGCTGCTGTTCTGGGTCCATGTCAATTTTCTGTTGTTGTCGTGTCCAATGAAGAGCCTCAGATGTCTCCATACATCTCTATCACAGCAGTCACAATGTTCTCTATCTTGGGTGTGTAAAGCTGCTGTTCTGGGTCCATGTCAATTTTCTGTTGTTGTCGTGTCCAATGAGGAGCCTCAGATGTCTCCATACATCTCTATCACTGCAGTCGTTCTCTATCTTGGGAGTGTAAAGCTGCTGTTCTGGGTCCATGTCAATTTTCTGTTGTTGTCGTGTCCAATGAAGAGCCTCAGATGTCTCCATACATCTCTATCACAGCAGTCACAATGTTCTCTATCTTGGGTGTGTAAAGCTGCTGTTCTGGGTCCATGTCAATTTTCTGTTGTTGTCGTGTCCAATGAGGAGCCTCAGATGTCTCCCTACATCTCTATCACTGCAGTCGTTCTCTATCTTGGGAGTGTAAAGCTGCTGTTCTGGGTCCATGTCAATTTTCTGTTGTTGTCGTGTCCAATGAAGAGCCTCAGATGTCTCCATACATCTCTATCACAGCAGTCACAATGTTCTCTATCTTGGGTGTGTAAAGCTGCTGTTCTGGGTCCATGTCAATTTTCTGTTGTTGTGTCCAATGAAGAGCCTCAGATGTCTCCATACATCTCTATCACAGCAGTCACAATGTTCTCTATCTTGGGTGTGTAAAGCTGCTGTTCTGGGTCCATGTCAATTTTCTGTTGTTGTCGTGTCCAATGAAGAGCCTCAGATGTCTCCATACATCTCTATCACAGCAGTCACAATGTTCTCTATCTTGGGTGTGTAAAGCTGCTGTTCTGGGTCCATGTCAATTTTCTGTTGTTGTCGTGTCCAATGAAGAGCTTCAGATGTTTCCATACATCTCTATCACAGAAGTCGTTCTCTATCTTGGATGTGTAAAGCTGCTGTTCTGGGTCAATTTTCTGCAAGGCTGTGGTGATTGCTGGACATGAGAATATGTGGGTATGTGTTAGTTTCACATCAGGACAAATTGATTTTATTAAATTGGTGTAGAAAGTGTTTGTACTCAACAGATGCAGAAGTTGGAATTCTTGAGCCTCTAGTTGCCATATGTGTCCCACAAAGTAGTTATTCTAGTTGCTACCACACCTGGTTGCTATGTGCAGTTTGAAGAGGCAGCCAAAGAACTTGCAGATGAGGTGACCCGGCCCAGACCTGACGGAGAAGAACAAGTTCAGGATATCCAAGTGATCTTCACCTCAGAGTCCCATCCTGACCCCATCCGAAGTCTCAAGGTGAGTTTCATATACAAGGACACAGAGTAAGGTCTCAAGCAGTCTAGGCTATGGGGTGCAGGGTCCCGGCCATAGGTTACACTTTGATCTTAGCCAAAAGGCCAAGAAGAGAGAGAAAGGGAGAGCACGATCGCAAACCAAATCCTGTCCACCAATTTAACTAAAATACACGTTTACACTGGTACAAACTTGTTCGACGATACAACTACTACAATAGGAACGATAAAGATAAGATTAGCATGGCTCCTGTACAAAAATGACACAAAATCGTGAAGCGTTCTAACTAAAATATGGCATGGAAATTTTGCCGGGAGGATATTGATCTAAAGAGACAAAGATCGCCTCTCCGTCAAAACTAGACGCCATCTATTGACTGTCGCCCCAACTAGCGGCCTTGGGTCGGTGACAAAGCCACAACACCAGCTTCGGCAAACTGAGGTGGATGCTTTTCAGTTTGCCAAAGCTGGTGTTGTGGCTTTGTCACCGACCCGAGGCCGCTAGTTTGCGGTGATGGTCAATAGATGGCATCAGGTTTTGACGGGAGAGGCGACCTTTGTCTCTTTACAGTAATGTCTAAGTTGAGCAAAGTATATGGTATAACTAGAATTACAATGTGCCTCTTGTAACTGATACAATTTCACTTTTGTGCTATTTTTCACATAGATTAATGTTCTCACGCCATTCCTGCCTAAATACATGTTTCCTGATTTTTCAGGATTCCCCAAAGAACAGCTTTTTTGGTCATTGAGGTACAGCTTGCATCACGCTGATGAGGGCCAACAGCCCGAAATACATATCTGATTACCATTTCTTGATTAATCAATAAAGTAGTCAGAGCAGTAATCAAGTAGCAGATGTCCAACCCCACCAGCGAGTGCAAGTAACCGAATGGTGCACTTAGAGTAAAAGTAGTCGCCAACTTCTACCCATATGTTATCATGGTCTTTACCATGTGTACTAGGGGAAATAAAAAATGGTCTCAAATTTCTTCTCCCCCATATCTACTGTAATATACTAATTCCTAGTACACATGGTACAGGCCATGATAATCATGGTGGGTAGAAGTAGGCGACTGCTTTCACTGTAAGTGCACCACATGTCTACACATGTGAAAAGCAGTTTGACTTTGCACTTACAAATGTGCCAGAGCCCTGTTTGGTTACTTGCACTCGCTGGTGGGGTTGGACTTTTGCAAGAATCGGGGGCCATTGGAGCATTTTTTTTTTTTAATCAGAAAAAAAGTGTCCAATGCAGGAATTGAACCCGGGTCGTAGCAGTCGAAAATCAATGGTTTAGACCAACCTTCCATTGACCCCCTATAAACCCTCAGTTAAATCCAAATGTGTGTGATGTTCCAGTCGGAGCAAGTCTCCAAAGTGGTGAAGGTCTCTGGAATTGTAATCGCTGCCTCAGGAATCCGCTCCAAGGCCACCAAGATCAACATCCAGTGTCGTTCCTGCCGCGACGTTGTCTCCAATTTACCCATCCGACCTGGTCTGGAGGGTTTTGCTCTACCTCGCCGTTGCAACGGGTAAATTGCATCTGGTCAAATTTGATCTGATTTTATAGCATGGCTACAATAGTGCTTGCCGGTGATCTATAAATTATAAAATTTGTAACCATTAAATGTACTGGCAATGTGTTTCTTTTATTAATGTCATCAAATATTATCTCTACAGACCTTACTACAATGATAAAAGTTTACAGGCAAAGTCAGACTTTCACCAAAGTGTCCCTGGATCATGGTGCCATGATCAACAAAAGCTGCGCCCTTACACCCCATTCAATGAGATCAAAGCTAGAGGAGCATGAACTTATGACGCATGGTCATCTGAAGCCATTGAAGATAGAAAATAATAACAAAATCTATCCCACTTGCCCAAAATGTAGTTTGGCACCTGCAGCTCCAGAACACATTTAGGCTTGCATTAGATTCACTAAACAGGACCTTTGGGAGAGGCCGCTGCTTATCATAAAACAGCTCGAGGAGCATGAATTTATGGAATTTGTGTAATCTTTACACAAGGGGATAAGAAACAACAACATGAGTTATTGAATGAGAGGGCATACTAAATTCTATCATTGTAGTAAGGTCTGTAGAGATAATATTTTCTGATATTAAAAGAAACACATGACAATAAATTTAATTGTTACAAATTTTATTGATAGATGGCAATTGAATTTATAAATTTTAGTTTATCTATAAATTATGGACAAGAAATCTTTCTTTTTTCTACAATTTTCATCTTTCTGCTTATCATAAAACAGCTCGAGGAGCATGAACTCATGGAATTCGTGTAATCTTTACACAAGGGAATAAGAAACATGATAATGATAAGGCACAATTTGGATTATAGATTATAAACACAAGGTAATAAGACCAAATCCAAATAAATAAATAGTGTGTGACGTTATTGTAACAACGCTGTTACCGAAACGTCACACACTATTTATTTATTTGGATTTGTTCTTATTACCTTGTGTTTAACAACATGATAAAAAATATAATGAATATTTTATCTAAATTTGAATTGAAGTAAGGGTCTTCATGATACCATGTGTACTAGGGATAAAAAGTCGAACTGCTTTTCACATGTGTAGACATGTGGTGCACTTACAGTAAAAGCAGTCGCCTACTTTTTCCAACCATGATTATCATGGCCTCTACCACGTGTACTTGGGATAAGCAAAAAAGAATAATAATATTGCTTTTTCATGTTGATATTTGACAGCTAAGTGTGTGTGTGTGGCAGGGAGCAAACAGCTGGCAGACCGCGGTGTCCCATCGACCCTTACTTCATCATCCCAGACAAATGCACCTGTGTGGACTTCCAGGTACTGAGACTGCAGGAGACACCGGAGGATGTGCCTCATGGGGAGATGCCACGTCACCTCCAGCTCTACTGTGACAGGTCAGTAGATCTATGACCTTCCACCATCTTTGTCTATCCTGGATGATAAAGAAATGAAGAACTTTATCAGCCTTTGATTTGAAATTAATTTTTCTCATCTTAGATTAACTGTCCGCTCTACTAAAAAGCTTCGTTTGCCCCCCCCCCCCCCCCCCCCCCCCCCCCCTAGTGTATATTTTAAAGTTTATAAATTCAATTACAGCTTCATAAAGATTTTTCCAAATACAGTAGAACCTCTTTTTGAAATAGACCAATCCATATTTAATTCATTAGATAATAAAAAGGCATATATTGGATTTAATAAAAGATTTATTTTGCCAATATTTCGGCTGGCTGAACACCAAACCTTATCAAGGCATTACATTTTTGTATAAATAAACTCAGCGCAGCATAGTGTTATAATATCACAGTTGATATAATTTTAAAAATACAAAGTAGGTGGGAGAAATTTGTGCGTGTAAAAATTATTATAAAAATCACAATCAGAAATCTTTTGTAATAATTTTTGCTTGCACAATTTCCCCCACCTACTTTGTATTTTTAAAATTATTTCAACTGTGATATTATAACACTATGCGGCGCTGAGTTTATTTATACAAAAATCTAATGCCTTGATAAAGGTTTGGTGTTCAGCCAACCGAAATATTGGCAAATAAATCTTTTATTAAATCCAATATATGTATTTTTATTATCTCTAGACGTATGACCCGGCTTCGCCCGAGAATTCCCCCGATTGAAATTTCCTTCATACTGAAAGTACATCAATAATAAATATTAGAAGTGCCATAGAATAGCAATACAGAAGTAACACATAAACTACAGGAAAAAAGTGTGTGTGATGGCAAAAATTGTATTATATTAGTGTTTAGGTATTTGATTTAATTAATATAGTTGATATAATAATATATATTTATATTATGTATATATAAATGAGTTTTAAAAATTGTAAAAAAAAAATGCATCTGCCGGGAATCGAACCCGGGCCGCCCGCATGGCAGGCGAGCATTCTACCACTGAACCACCGATGCTTATTTTAAAAATGGCCATATTTGGGTATTCATTCCATTCCGGATTACTCCGCGTAAAAAAAAAGTTCTTCAAATGAAAAAAAGAAATAGCCAAAAATAATAATCAAAATGTAGCCGAAAATTTACCTCAGGTTTATAAAAAGCGGCATGCAAAATTTGGTACCAATTGGTTCAGTAGTTTTTGAGTTTATCGCGAAACAGACAGACATTGACTTTTATATATTATTATCTAAAGTAGAACCTCTGTAAAGGACACCTAGTTGCTGGGCCAAAATATCCTTTAAGGAGAAATGTCCTCTTACAGGAGAGTTGCCCTAATAATCAAATTAGTAATTTTGGTGATGACAACTGGAGAGAGGTGTCCTCTCATGGGGGTTTTACAGTAGATTGTGAATCGTGAATATGAAAGATTTGTATGGGCCATTTTTACAATACAAAATAATCTCCTATGGACGCAGGAAGTTTAACAAAGTTGTTTCACTACAACAACTAAGGACAGAATGACTATCTTGTCTATAATTTCTATCCATTTTTCAAAATCAACTAACAAATGTTGGGATTTTTTAAAAAGCTCTTTTAAAATTTAATGGTCCATAACTTTTATTGCAAAGGAAAATTTTCCTTGAATCTTCATTTTTAAAATGAATCTATCCTACCATAATTGTCAAAGGATATTCTCTTATGATGCTCTGTAAGATACATTATGGGTTAGAAACACACACACACACACACAAAAGCCTTTATTAAGACACACAGGTCTTACAGAGGATTCTCCTTGGGGTTACAAGACGGAGAAACCTATAAAAGTGGGAAATATACAAAGGGGTAAAAATGGAGAAAGATTATATACACATGGTAAATATATACAGATTATTATTTGAATAATCCTATGGAAAATAAGAAAAAAATTTTTGGAAATATGGATGGAGAAGTTTATGGGTTAGAAACATAAGTTAGCAAGATTGGATGTGGTCTTGTTACCTAAGATTCTTGTTTATCACTATAATGTTACTTGACTCCTGACCAAACCAAAGGTACTGTAGAAGAATGATCCATCTACTTGACTGACTGCAGGTATCTCTGTGAGAGAGCTGTCCCAGGCAACAGGATCTCTGTCACTGGAGTCTATTCCATCAAGAAGGGGAGCAGCAAGCCCAAGGTATTCTTTGTCCCTAGCACATTAAATCATCTTTGTTCCTTCCTATGTTACTTCATATTGTCCTTAACTCTGCAGAAAGTCTTCAATTTCTGTTCTCTCTCCAGCTAATTCTTTGACTGCTATGCTGAAGCCCATTCTTCCATCCTGGCACTTAAGCCTGTTCTTTCTTTGTCCCTTGATCTTTGACTCCTATTCTGAAGCTTTTTTTTTTCTATATCTGTTTCTATTCTTATAATTATAAGCCTTTTCTTTCATCTTTGTTCCTGGCACTTAAGCCCATTCTTCTACGTTGACCACTATTCTGAGGCCCATTATTCTCTCTTTGTTCCTGGCACTTAAACCCATTCTTTCATCTTTGTTCCTGGTACTTAAGCCCATTCTTCTACTTTGACCTGTATTCTGAGGCCCATTATTCTCTCTTTGTTCCTGGCATTTAAGTCTGTTCTACTTTGACTAATGCTCTACAAGACATTCTCCCATCTTTGTTCCTGGCACTTAAGCCCAAACTTTCTTTTTGACCACAACTCTGCAGGACATTCTCTCATCTTTGTTCCTGGTACTTAAGCCTAAACCTTCATCTTTGACCCCAATTTTGTAGAACATCTTTCCATCTTTGTTCCTTAAACTTAAGCTCGTTCTTTCACTTCCAATGCAAAATTTGGCAGGTCTGTGATTCAACTGTACATAGGGTAGAAAAAGAGGAGCCAATTGAGCCTATGCTCACAAACAAATACCCCATCACACTCACAGTCCCTATGTCCCACAGCGAGGAGCCCCAGAAAAAGCCGGAGCAGGCATCCGAGCTCCATACCTCCGGGTTCTGGGCATACAACTGGAGATGGATGGGTCCGGTCGTGCCCCGTCTCTCCCCATCACCACAGAGGAAGAGGAGTATTTCCGCCATCTTGCAGCCAGCCCTGACATCTACGAGAGGATTGCACGTTCCATCGCTCCCTCCATCTTTGGCTCTGTAGACATTAAGAAGGCCATTGCCTGCTTGCTCTTCGGAGGTTCTAGAAAGAGGTGAGTAGATGCTCTTTACTCTCTTCTTCTTCTCTTTTAGTATTGTCAATTCTCCAAGTTCATTTAAAGGATATCTTCTAACTTAATTACATATTGGCACTGCAATAGCTTCTTCAATCTATCCATTGAATATATTGCCACGAGGAAAATTAGGAAAGACAAACTTCAGGATGAGACAGAAATTTATTTAAGACAAGAACAAACTATGAAGGATAAACAAGCGATAAGCAATGAGGGAAGTTTACAGAGTAGTAAAATATAAACATAAAAAATGATACTCTGTTAATACTAGTGTAAAATAATGAATACTTCACTAACAATATCATCTTAATTCAAATATCCCACCAATAATCATTGGTTAGCCCAATGATACTAAGATCAAGACAAATTCAATTTTAAATGGTAATTTGACTTTTACAAATTAAAATTTTTAAAAAACTTGAAATATGCAATGCGGAGAACCTTGCTTTTTCCAATACCTTTAGGCCTGTTGTTATAATTTGAGTGTACAATATGGGAACTTAAGAATTATGGTGTTCTAACAAGGTTCCGCATTGCATTTTAAGTTCCCATAGTGTACACTCAAATTATAACAACAGGCCTAAAGGTATTGAGAAAAGGTTTGACTATTATACATGTTTGATTTATTTCTGATTTGACAATGAATAAAGTGAAAAAAAAAAGTACAAACAGGAAATTAGAGAAATAAAGATAAATTAAGAAAAAGGCATCTCTTATTGTGCAACTGAAAGTTGCTGATGGCTTGCGGCATCAGTCAGAATAATTAAAAATCAACAGAATAGTTGATATTTATTCCAATAGATGGTGCAAGCCATCAGCAACTTTCAGTTACACGATGAGATGCCTTTTTCTTAAATAATAAAGTATTTCTTTTCTACCCCCCTTAAGGTTATGTTTCTTTCAAATATGGGAGTGTCTTCACTCTACTACAAGACTGACATCCCCCTCTGCTGAGCTGACTGCTACAGTCCCCAGGTGGCGGATAGGGGAACTACCTTCAGATATGAAAGCCAGCTGAGAAACAAGCAGAATAACTCTGACAAATAAGAAGTCACAGACCAACAGCAGCATTGTTAGAAGAGAAGTAGACCTCTTTAAAAATCCTCACTTCAACTAACCCAGTTGATAGACCTCAGCAAGGGTCTCACTCCAGGGATACGGAGGAGCTGCGTCTGTACTCATGTTAGAGTCACCAGCAAAGGCTTCCATGTTAGGAATGGCCTCAAACTACAGGCAAAGTCAGACTTTCACCAAAGTGTGCCTGGATCATGGTGCCATGATCAACGAAAGCTGCTCCCCTATACCCCATTCCATGAGATCATGAACTCATGGAATTTGTGTAATCTTTATACAAGGGGATAAGAAACAACAACATATGGAGAAATAATCTCTAATTTTATCTGTTAGTGCCATCACTCTCAGCTCATTTAGTGATCTTCTGGTAGTTTTTCTTGACCTCTTCTAGCCAGTTCATTGTAGGTCTTCCTCTCTTCCTTCAATATTTTCCAACATTATCATCGTTATTTGAGTAGCATGGCACTCATGGAATTCGTGTAATCTTTACACAAGGGTATAAGAACAACAACAGACTGACATCCACTGTGTACTCCAGGCTCCCCGATGGCCTCAACCGCAGGGGGGACATCAACTTACTGTTGCTGGGAGACCCTGGCACAGCTAAGAGCCAGCTGCTCAAGTTTGTGGAGAAAGTGGCTCCCATTGCTGTGAGTATTGTCTCTCTTCATCTTTGATATGTTGGTACCATTTTTATTTCATCTTCTTTTTGCTAATCTCCTCTACTCAATCATATAATTGGGTCATGTCTTGGGCTTTTTGATGGTGTCTGCTGGGGATGAGTATATTTCATCGATGAATGAGTCACTATAAATGATGTTAAAAGGTTTATAGATTGCACTTGGTACATAGTGCATTAGATGCACTAAACAGGACCTTTGGGAGAGGCCGCTGCTTATCATAAAACAGCTTGACGAGCATGAACTCATGGGATTTGTGTAATCTTTACACAAGGGGATAAGAAACGACAACAACTTAGTACATAATGGGAAAATCGAGTACAACTCTGGTAGAATAGAGAAAATATCCTAATAATGTGATGGCTAAGACAAAAGGGGAACAAATGAAAGCCGGGGTAAACTTAACTTCTTTCTTGTAATGAAGAAGTACACTCCTGTCCTTGTGGAGAGAAATTGCCCCCAAAGTCAGAAGAGCCAAATTTATTTGCCCATTAGCATAGACAGAAGACACTGGCAAACCATTTCTGTATCAAACACTGCTGAGGAAACTATATGGACCAAATATGTAATTATGCAAATACCTGCGAGTTGTTGTTTCTTATCCCCTTGTGTAAAGATTACATGAATTCCATAAGTCCATGCTCCTCGAACTGTTTTATGATAAGCAGCGGCCTCTCCCACAGGTTCTGTTTAGTGTATCTAATTCAAGCCAAAATGTGTTCTGGAGCTGCAGGTGCCAAGCTACATTTTGGGCAAGTGGGGTAGATTTTGTTATTATTTTCTATCTTAATGGCTTGAGATGGCCTGTTCTAAATCTTGTTAGTGTTGTTTGATGCTGTCTATTTCTGATGTTCAGAGCTCCTCCTGGGTTCACTCCACTGTACCAACTGTGCACATGGGTATGCTATCGCATGCCGGTTTATGGACCAAAAGGTCTGGGTGGCCACTGCTCCAAGGATGTACCAACTGTGCTTAGGTGGGATCCTCCAGTTCTTGTTTATTTCTTTAATATATGGCCATGTGTACTTGGGATAAGTAACAATGTGGCTAGGTGAATTATCTCCCCACTATGCTGCATCGGCTGTCGCGCCAAAACCCCAAGCTCTACAAGCTTGATACCCTAATATGATTGAGTGGGGATAAGAAAGAAGAAGAAAACAATGTGACTAACGCCGTAGATGTGTGTTACAGGTCTACACCTCAGGGAAAGGCAGCAGTGCTGCAGGTCTGACAGCTTCTGTCATGAGAGATCCCACCACAGTGAGTACATCCCAAGTCACCTCCCTCCAACCACTCACACGCGGCGTGCTCAGCGCAACTTTGTCCTGGAAGGTGGAGCCATGGTGCTGGCAGATGGAGGTGTGGTGTGTATTGATGAGTTTGACAAGATGAGGGAAGACGACCGTGTGGCTATCCATGAAGCCATGGAACAACAAACCATATCTTTAGCCAAGGTAAAACATCCTCATAGTTGTTCATGTTGAAGTTGCAATGTTGCGTGTTGCATAGGCTGGTATCACCACCACTCTCAACTCCCGCTGCTCCGTCCTGGCTGCAGCTAACAGCGTATTTGGCCGCTGGGACGACACCAAGCTGGGCGAGAACATTGACTTCATGCCCACCATCCTCTCCCGTTTTGATATGATCTTCATTGTCAAGGATGACCACGATGAACGCAAGGACATTGTAAGTTGGCAATCCTTATAACTTATTTTAAGGCTTTTACAATAAATGGGCGATCTTGTTTTGGCTGAGATTTTTCCAACTAACAAAGAAGGTAAAAATATATGTCAAGTCCAAATTGAAGGGTGCAACCGTTATGCTTACAATCCTCAAGAATATGATCCAGTCAAGTGAGCAGCACACCCGCGACGTGCCGTAGCATTCGCCCGCGATGTTTATTTTTGTACAGTTTTAATAGATGGATGAATTTGCATATTTACATTTTAACAAAAGCTTAACATATTTACATACTTCTTTTGGTGAAAAGAAATTATACCTCTTGGATATTATGCAAATTATGACATTTCACTCATATTTTTTTATAGCTTACCTGCCACCTATTATTTTGCCAGAAATAAACCATTAATCAAGTTATGCCATATAAAGACAGGCCTCTACAAGATTCCAAACCTCAATGGATAAGTGTTTCTTGTTGAGTTGAAGTTTGTATTTTGGGATTTATATTTTTTGAAATTGTAATACATTGAAACCCTGTTAAAGTGAACCTTCCCTTATAACTAACCTGAAAGAAACCCAAATTTTATTTTAATACAATGGCTATAGTGAACCACAGGTTCAGTCCCATTGGAATTTGCTATAGAGGTGGTTTTTACTGTATATATTCAAGAAGTTATAATGTAGAAACAAACCATCACACTATAGTAAAGCCATATAGACCACTATCTATAGTGAAGCCATATAAAAGCAAATAGAACAACACTTGGAGTCTTCTTTCTTATCTCAAAAAGCCATGATAATCATGGTGGGTAGTTAGCGACTGCTTTTACTGTAAGTGCACCATATGTCTACACATGTGAAAAGCAGTTCGACTCTGCACTTACAAATTTGCCAGAGCCCCGTTTGGTTACTTGCACTCGATGGTGGGGTTGAACTTTTGCAAGAATCGGGGGCCATTGGAGCAATTTTTTTTTTTTTTTTTTTGACAGAAAAAGTGTCCAATGTGGGAATTGAACCCAGGTCGTAGTGGTCGAAAACCAAACGGTTTAACCAGCCTTCCACCAACCCCCATGGTATGGCCCATGTAATAGACCTAAAATTAACCCCATATTAATAAATTTCTCTATAGTATAGTGATAAACACTTAGAAAAATATATATACAGTAGAACCTCCCTGTAAAAAAATACCTAATTGCAGAGCTAGTGTCCTTTAGAGAGAGGTGTCCTCTTACTGGAGAGTTGCAAAATAGTAAAAATGGTATGATAAAGCACAATTTGGATTATAGATTATAATAAAAGAAAATAGGACCTAATCCAAATAATTAACATCCACTTTTAATTCTAAGAAGAATATTTCAAGTTGACTTAAAAACTATTTTCCTTATCTGTTATCTTGTTTAAACACTTGATAACAGGACTATATAAGAACTTGCTGTAATATTTTTTCTCATTTATTCTTTTGTCTGATGATGGTGACAATGTTGTTGCCGAAACGTCACACACTAATAAATTATTTGGATTAGGTCTTATTTTCTTTTAGTAAAAATGGTAATTTTGTAAATGAAAACTGTCCTTTGTAGAGAGGTATCCTTTAGCATGTGTGTTCTCTCATGTGAAGGTTTTACTGTATATAGAGAGGTATATATTGATGTGTGATGTACAGACCCTGGCCAAACATGTGATGTCCGTCCACATGAACGCCGCCCAACAAGATCAACCAGAGGGTGAGCTGTCCCTGGCTACACTCAAGAAATACATCTCCTACTGTAAGACCCACTGTGGCCCACGTCTCTCTCCTGAGGCTGCTGACAAGCTCAAGAACCGTTATGTTCTCATGCGCAATGGAGCGCGGGAACATGAGCAAGCATCTGACAAGAAGCTAGCCATCCCTCTTACTGTCAGGTAAGTTTAGTTGATCCTCAAACCAGGTTGTATTTTGTTTGATATTGCTATTGAAAAAGGCATTCAAAGAAAAACAATCAAAACCTTAAATATTTTCAAATACACCTACCCCCGATTTACACGGTACTTTTTTTACACATTTTCGCTTTTACACGGTTTTCCAAATAAGTTTTTTTTGTTTGTTTGTTTGTTTTTATCGCACTATACTAAATGATACTGTGATTGAACACATGCACTGTGTACACATCTCACGAGGAATCCCGAGCTTATGTGCTGACTACATATTTTAACCTGTCAATGCATTTTATTTTTATTTCTGTGTACACCTATCCCCTGATTTACACGTTTTTCTCAGGAACGTATCTACTGTGTAAATCGGGGGATAGGTGTACTTCTAATTCTTTGAAAAATTTCAACAAGAACGTCTAAAAGTGCATGAAATTACTGCAAATCGAAAAATTTCAAATATTACTATGATACTTACACGAAGATTAATTACCTATTCAATTCAAACCTGTCTTCTCCCCCCCCCCCCCTCTCTCTTTGTTCATCTTTAAATCAAATCAATTGTTATTGAATTCTTAATAATAGAATCTCCTTATGATTTATATCACTTTGAAATATTTTGGATATAAATATCCTTGCATTCTCAGCTCATGTGAGCATGGTCACAATATGCTTTAAGGGGGTCGGTGGAAGGCTGGTTAAACCATTTGGTTTTCGACCACTACGACCCGGGTTCGATTCCCACATTGGACACTTTTTTTCTGTTTAAAAAAAAAATGCTCCAATGGGCTCCGATTCTTGCAAAAGTCCAACCCCACCAGCGAGTGCAAGTAACCAAACGGGGCTCTGGCACATTTGTAAGTGCAAAGTCAAACTGCTTTTCACATGTGTAGACATGTGGTGCGCTTACAGTAAAAGCAGTCGCTAACTACCCACCATGATTATCATGGCCTGTACCACGTGTACTAGAGATAAGCAAAGAAAAAAAAACTATATGCTTTTTTGACATTAATATTAATTTATTCAACTAATAGTTTGAATCTTTCAATAAATGATATATTTATTCTCTCTCTCTCTCTAATTTATTGGATTTATTAGAAGGTGGAGACCTGATGTCCACAATTACATTGAACAGTAGTAAACATAGGATCTTTTTATATCTGAAGTAGAATATGTCTAAACCGGGATCAAATCCCGCATTTTGGCTTTTTTTTTTTCTAATTAAAAAAAAATATATTTATAGTCTTCTTCTTCTTTCTTATCTCATTGAAGTAGAATGCGTCTGCCTTTGTCATTAAGACTGGGAGCACTACTAAGTGGCAGGCCGACTTAGCTCCAAAAGAAATGGCCACCTCTGACATGATGAACAGACGTCATGTACAGCCGCTCTTAACATGGAGTACAAACGCTGCTCATCCACTATCCCTGGATCAGAAGCCCTTATAGGGTACTATCAGCCGGGCCAGCTGAGCCCAGGTTTTTTAGTTAGATTGT
>CP092869.1:85662549-85719248 GCA_030710605.1 Cordylochernes scorpioides | reverse complement strand
GAGACATAGATAATTTATTTAAAGAGTTGGAGGGTCAGTGGAAGGATGGTCTAAACTGTTGTTACAAGAATCGGGGGCCACTGAGGCATTTTTTTTTAAATCAGAAAAAGTGCCTAATGTGGGAATCGAACCCGGGTCGTAGCAGTCAAAAACCAATGGTTTAGACCATCCTTCCACCAACCTCCATGCAAATGGATTATTAATTACTGGATGCGGTCAATTTTTCAAGAATGGTTAGAAGACACAAGGTTTGTATTGAAATAGGGAATGAGAAGAGATGGGGAACCAACCTGCTTGAGGAAATCTTGGACGATGGAATGTTCAGACACCTGGGAGCCAATGGCAAAACGTTTCTTGAGCTGTTTCTCAATACGAACCAGGGCCATGTGTTCCTCGTCTGTGGTGAAGCCTTCAACACCTGACAGTCCTCCTGTCATGGCTGCCTCCAGCGTGGACACTTGGAACAACCGCAGAGCTTCATCTACATGGGCATCCGTGGCAAATGGCAGGAGCTGCATCTTAGCCAGGGACTCCGCCATACGTACAATGGCCTCTAGCTGCCTGTATATGCAACAATCTCAGTGTTAGCGCAATGGAAGATTTTTTATACAATATAATGCAGCCTATAATTGTAGAACGACATTTGAAAATATCCCGCATGTGTTTCTTTTGAACGAAAAATCCAAATTTATATTAATGTGAGAAATAACGATTATTTTTAACTTAAGGGATGAAGTATGAAAGAATGAACCCAAGGTAATAAGACCAAATCCAAATAATTGTGCCTTATCAATGAAAGAATGAATTGTGAAGAGTAATGATAAACGGGAAAATAAAGTGTCCAGGGAATGGAAGATTTGATTAATACCCACACAGAGTGATTAGAGGCCAAAAGGTTTAGGTTGGACTTTTTCAAGAAACAGTGGCCAACAGCCCAAAACGCATACGTAGTTAGCTTTTCTTGATTAATCAAGAAACGGTATTTGACCAATTCTGGAATAATTAAAAAATCAATGAATAGTTGATATTTATTCCGATAGATGGCGCAAGCCATCAGCAACTTTTAGTTGCACGATCAGGAAATGCCTTTTATTCTTAATTTATCTACCTGATCCAACTACAATTTCACTTTTGTTCCATTTTTCACATATATTTTATAATTAGAAAAAAAAAAAAGCCCAAAATGGGGGATTTGATTTCGGTTTAGACGCATTCTACTTCAGATATAAAAAGATCTTTTGTTTACTACCAAGTTCAATGTAATTGTGGGTCTCAATTTTCCACCTTCTAATAAATCCAATAAGAAGACAGGTTTGAGGATCAACAAACTCACCTGACTGTAAGAGGGATGGCTAGCTTCTTGTCAGAGGCCTGCTCATGTTCCCGTGCTCCGTTGCGCATGAGAACATAACGGTTCTTGAGTTTGTCAGCAGCCTCAGGAGAGAGACGTGGGCCACAGTGGGTCTTACAGTAGGAGATGTATTTCTTGAGGGTAGCCAGGGACAGCTCACCCTCTGGTTGGTCTTGTTGGGCGGCGTTCATGTGGACGGACATCACATGTTTGGCCAGGGTCTGTACATCACACATACATCAATATATACCTTTCTATATACAGTAAAACCTTCATGAGAGAACACACATGCTAAAGGACACCTCTCTACAAAGGACAGTTTTCATTTACAAATTACCATTTTTACTATTTTGCAACTTTTGGGTAAGAGGACACGTCTCCCTAAAGGACACTTTGGCTCTGCAATTAGGTGCCCTTTACAGGGAGGTTCTACTGTATATATATAAGAATCTTACGCCTTTAAAATAGTTTTGAATTTTGATAACAGATGGCGCGCTAGTGCATCATATTTTTATAAGTGTTTATCACTATACTATAGAGAAAATTTATTAATATGGAGTTAATTTTAGGTCTATTACATGGCTTCACTCAGTGTTGTTCTATTTGCTTTTATATGGCTTCACTATAGATAGTGGTCTATATGGCTTTACTCCAGTGTGATGGTTTGTTTCTACATTATAACTTCTTGAAGACATACAGTAAAAACACCCTTCTATAGCAAATTCCAATGGGACTGAACCTGTGGTTCACTATAGCCATTGTATTAAAATAAAAATGGGATTCTTTCAGGTTTGTTATAAGGGAAGGTTCGCTTTAGCAGGGTTTTAATGTAGTACAATTTCAAAAAATATAAATCCCAAATTTTTTTTTTTTTTTTTTTGCTTATCCCTAGTACACGTGGTACACACCATGATAATCATGGTGTGTAGTTAGCGACTGCTTTTACTGTAAGTACACCACATGTCTATACATGTGAAAAGCAGTTCGACTTTGCACTTACAAATGTGCCAGAGCCCCGTTTGGTTACTTGCACTCACTGGTGGGGTTGGACTTTTGCAAGAATCGGGGGCCATTGGAGCATTATTTTTTTAAATATAAAAAAGTGCCCAATGCGGGAATTGAACCTGGGTCGTAGCGGTCAAAAACCAACGGTTTAGACCATCCTTCCACCGACCCCCTAAATCCCAAAATACAAACTTCAACTCAACAGGAAACACTTATCCATTGAGGTTTGGAATCTTGTAGAGGCTTGTCTGTATATGGCATAACTTGATTAATGGTTTATTTCTAGCAAAATAATAGGTGGCAGGTAAGCTATCAAAATATATGTCATAATTTGCATAATATCCAAGAGGTATTATTTCTTTTCACCAAAATAAGTATGTAAATATGTTAAGCTTGTGTTAAAATGTAAATATGCAAATTCATCCATCTATAAAAACTGAAATAAACGTGGCAGACATCGCAGGCAAATGCTACGGCACGTCGCGGGTACGCTGCTCAAATGGCTGGAACTATTTCTTGGGAATTGCAAGTATAACGGTTGCACCCTTCCATTTGATCACGACATATATTTTTACCTTCTTTGTTAGTTGGAAAAATCTCAGCCAAAACAAGATCGCCCATTTATTGTAAAAGCCTTAAAATAAGTTATAAGGATTGCCAACTTACAATGTCCTTGCGTTCATCGTGGTCATCCTTCACAATGAAGATCATATCAAAACGGGAGAGAATGGTGGGCATGAAGTCTATATTCTCGCCCAGCTTGGTGTCGTCCCAGCGGCCAAGCACACTGTTGGCTGCAGCCAGGACGGAGCAGCGGGAGTTGAGAGTGGTGGTGATACCAGCCTACGCAACACGCAACGTTGCAACTTCAACGTGAATAACTGTAAGGATGTTTTACCTTAGCCAAAGATATGGTTTGTTGTTCCATGGCTTCGTGGATGGCCACACGGTCGTCTTCCCTCATCTTATCAAACTCATCGATACACACCACACCTCCATCTGCCAGCACCATGGCTCCACCTTCCAGGACAAAGTTGCGCTGAGCACGCCGCGTGTGAGTGGTTGGAGGGAGGTGACTGGGGATGTACTCACTGTGGTGGGATCTCTCATGACGGAAGCTGTCAGACCGGCGGCACTGCTGCCTTTCCCTGAGGTGTAGACCTGTAACACACATCTACGGGTTAGTCCCATTGTTCTCTTCTTCTTTCTTATCTCCACTCAATCATATTAGGGTACCAAAAAACTATGGACATAAGCTTATAGGACAGTAGAATTACATATAATTATTTTCATTGAGAAATACTCTTTCGCAAACAATAAGGACAGGGCCAGTTAGGCATGAATTAACAAAAAGCAATAATGCACCATCTATATATATGAAATGAAAGGATTTAAGCACGTTAAGTGGTGAACTCTCAGTGTAGCATATATAAGCAGAATCGTCCAATACAGTATTAGAGCTCTAAGAAGCGGTCTGGTAGATTAAATTGGTGAAACCGCTGGGAGGATCAACCACTGATAAGCCAAGCCTTCCCAATATATTTTTTCATCGCAGTAAGGACAGTATAAGTTTGTATTGTTTATAAAAGAAACATTCGTGTTTAAATAATTTCATCTTATATATATAGATGGCACGTTATTGCTTTGTGTGTGTGTTAAGAATGGATATTTACTGCAGCGCATGACTGATACAGAGCGAAGGGAACAAGGGCATCTGTCTTAAGAGAACAGCAGTTCTTAATTTACAGACTTAAGTCTGGTTAACTACAGAAATGGGCTTTCCAGATTGGTTATAAGATTTTTCCATTATGTACTAAGTGCAATCTATAAGTCCTAACCACATCATCAAATGCAGTGCCTTATCCATCGTCGAAATATACTCATCTCCAGTAGACATCATCAAAAAGCCAAAGACATGACCCAATGTTGTTTCTTATCCCCTTGTGTAAAGATTACATGCAATTCCATGATCTCATGGAATGGGGTGTAGCTTTCGTTGATCATGGCACCATGATCCAGGCACACTTTGGTAAAACTCTGACTTTGCCTGTAATTTGAGGCCGTTCCTAACATGGAGTACAGACGTAGCTTCTCCGTATCCCTGGATTGACCTGGATATAATTGGGTCAATTATATGATTGAGTAGAGAAGATTAGAAAAAAAGAAGATGAAATAAAAATGGTACCAACATATCAAAGAAAAGATGAAGAGAGATACTCACAGCAATGGGAGCCACTTTCTCCACAAACTTGAGCAGCTGGCTCTTAGCTGTGCCGGGGTCTCCCAGCAACAGTAAGTTGATGTCCCCCCTGCGGTTGAGGCCATCGGGGAGCCTGGAGTACACAGTGGATGTCAGTCTTGTTTTTTTTTTTGCTTATCCCTAGTACACGTGGTACAGGCAATGATAATCATGGAGGGTAGAAGTTAACGACTGCTTTTACTGTAAGTGCACCACATGTCTTACACACGTGAAAAGCAGCTCGACTTTGCACTTACAAATGTGCCAGAGAATATGTAATTAGTTCACTATTGTGTTGCTTAATTGATCAAAATAAATTAATCTTGTTTTTATTTTATATCAACCAATATATTGCAATAACCACATTCCTGAAATTTATTGGCCATTAAATGTAATTGTAAACTAGGTGCTATTTTAAAAACAGAATAAAAAAGGTTAAGGAGATAGAGACAAAGACAGAAAAATTGTCCTTTGCCAGAAAAAAGCAGTTAGACTTTGCACTTACAAATATACCAGAGCCTCCGTTTGGTTACTTGCACTCGTTGGTGGGGTTGGACTTTTGCAAGATTCAGGGGCCATTGGAGCATTTTTTTTTTTAATCAGAAAAAAGTGCCCAATGCGGGAATCGAACCCAGGTCGTAGTAGTCAAAAACCAACGGTTTAGACCATCCTTCCACCGATCCCCTGTCAGTCTTGTAGTGAAGAGAAGTCACTCCCATATTTGAAAGAATCATAACCTTAAGAGGGGTAGAAAAGAAATACTTTATTATTTAAGAAAAAGGCATCTCCTTATCGTGTAACAGAAAGTTGCTGATGGCTTGCGCCATCTGTTGGAATAAATATCAACTATTCTGTTGATTTTTAATTATTCTGACTGATGCCGCAAGCCATCAGACACTTTCAGTTGCATGATAAGGAGATGCCTTTTTCTTAATTTATCTACCTTACCCTAGTATAATTTCCTGTTTGTACTATTTTTCACTTTATTCGTTGTCAAATCAGAAAAAAGAAAAGTATAATAGTCAAAATTTTCCAATATCATTTGGGCCTGTTGTTATAACTTTTTTTTTTCACTTATCCCTTGTACACGTGATACAGGCCATGATAACCATGGTGGGTAGTTAGCGACTGGGGGGGTCGGTGGAAGGCTAGTTAAACCGTTTGGTTTTCGACCACTAGGACCCGGGTTGGATTCCCGCATTGGACACTTTTTTCTGTTTAAAAAAAAAAAAAATGCTCCAATGGCCCCCGATTCTTGCAAAAGTCCAACCCCACCAGCGAGTGCAAGTAACCAAACGGGGCGCTGGTATTTGTAAGTGCAAAGTCGAACTGCTTTTCACATGTGTAGACATGTGGTGCACTTACAGTAAAGCAGTCGCTAACTACCCACCATGATTATCATGGCCTGTACCACATGTACTAGGGATAAGCAAAAAAAAAAGTTAGCGACTGCTTTTACTGTAAGTGCACCACATGTCTACACATGTGAAAAGCAGTTCGACTTTGCAGTTACAAATGTGCCAGAGCCCCGTTTGGTTACTTGCACTCGCTGGTGGGGTTGGACTTTTGCAAGAAACAGGGGCCATTGGAGCATTTTTTTTTTAATCAGAAAAAAGTTCCCAATGTGGGAATCGAACCCGGGTCGTAGCGGTCAAAAACCAATGGTCTAGACCAGTGATTCTCAACCTTTTTTTTGTTGCGGCATTATTTTAAAGATTTGAAAATTTGGCGGCACAATTTTAGAATTTCGCGGCACACTTTTGCTAACTTGAATGCAAGAAAATTCAAATTATGTATCAATATTTCTATGCAAAATATAAGTAATATACATCTCTAACAATCAATTTGCTAATTTCGTTATTTTAAAAAGTAAAAAAATGAAAAAGAAAAACCAATACAAACGTGAACATAATCATATGACTAAAATTCGGTGGCACATTTTTAGAATTTCGCGGCACACAAAATTACCGCGGCACATTGGTTGAGAATCACTGGTCTAGACCATCCTTCCACCGACCCCCCTTGTTATAACTTGAGTGTACACTATGAGAACTTTAGAATTATGGTGTTCTAACAAGGTTCCACATTGCATATTTCAAGTTTTTTAAAATTTTAATTTGTAAAAGTCAAACTATCATTAATAATTGAATTTCTCTTTATCTTTGTATCATTGGGCTAACCAATGATTATTAGTGGGATATTTGAATTAAGATGATATTGTAGCGAAGTATTTATATTATTTTACACTAGTATTAACAGAGTATCTTTTTTTATGTTTATATTTTACTACTCTGTAAACTTCCCTCATTCCTTATCTTTTGTTTATCATTCATAGTTTGTTCTTGGCTTGAATAAATTGTTGTCTCATCCAGAAGTTTGTCTTTCCTAATTTTCCTCGTGGCAATATATTCAATGGATAGATTGAAGAAGCTATTGCAGTGCTAATATGTAATTAAGTTAGAAGATATCCTTCAAATGAAAACTTGAAGAATTGACAATACTAAAAGAGAAGAAGATGAGAGAGTAAAGAGCATCTACTCACCTCTTTCTAGAACCTCCGAAGAGCAAGCAGGCAATAGCCTTCTTAATGTCTACAGAGCCAAAGATGGAGGGGGCGATGGAACGTGCAATCCTCTCGTAGATGTCAGGGCTGGCTGCAAGATGGCGGAAATACTCCTCTTCCTCTGTGGTGATGGGGAGAGACGGGGCACGGCCGGACCCATCCATCTCCAGTTGTATGCCCAGAACCCGGAGGTATGGAGCTCGGATGCCTGCTCCGGCTTTTTCTGGGGCTCCTCGCTGTGGGACATAGGGACTGTGAGTGTGATGGGGTATTTGTTTGGGAGCATAGGCTCAATTGGCACTTCTATTTTGCCCTATATACAGTTGATTTAGACCTGCCAAATTTTGCATTGGAAGTGGATAAACAAGCTTAAGTGTTAGGGGGAAAAAAAATGGAAGAATGAGCTGCTGAGTAGCATTCAAAGTAGAAGAATGGGCTTAAGTGCCAGGAACAAAGATGGAAGAATGGGTTGCAGAGTAGGGGCCAAAGATGAAAGAACAGGCTTATTATAATTATAAGAATAGGAACAGATATAGAAAAAAAAAAGCTTCAGAATAGGGGTCAAAGATCAAGGGACAAAGAAAGAACAGGCTTAAGTGCCAGGATGGAAGAATGGACTTCAGCATAGCAGTCAAAGAATGAGCTGGAGAGAGAACAGAAATTGAAGACTTTCTGCAGAGTTAAGGACAATGTGAAGTAACAGAGGAAGGGACAAAGATAGTTAATGAACTAGGGACAAAGAATACCTTGGGCTTGCTGCTCCCCTTCTTGATGGAATAGACTCCAGTGACAGAGATCCTGTTGCCCGGGACAGCCCTCTCACAGAGATACCTGCAGTCAGTCAGGTAAATGGGTCATTCTTCTACAGTACCTTTGGTTTGGTCAGAAGTCAAGTAACATTTTAGTGATAAACAAGGATCTTACATCTTCTTTCTTATCTCCACTCAATCATATTAGGGTATCAAGCTTGTAAAGCTTGAGACTTTTGATGGTGTCTGCTGCCGGGGAAGAGTAGAGCTCATCAATGGATGAGTCAATACAGTCAATAATGTGGTTTTGGGTTGCAGGTTGAGAATCTTACATAACAAGCCCAAATAAATCTTGCTACCTTATGTTTCTAACCCATAATCTATATTGTATCTTACATAGCATCATAAGAGAATAACATTTGACAGCTATGATAGGATAAGATTCATTTCAAAAATGAAGATTAAAGAAAAAATTTCCTTTGCAATAAAAGTTATGGACCGTTTCTTGTCGAGAAAATGAATTTCTCATAAAATAGCTTTTTAAAAAATCTCAACATTTGTTAGTTGATTTTGAAAAATGGATAGAAATTGTAGACAAGATAGTCATTATCTCCTTAGTTGTTGTAGTGAAACTTCCTGCGTTCATAGGAGATTATTTTGTATTGTTAAAAAAGCCCATACAAATTTTTCATATTCACATTTCACATTCTACTGTAAACCCCCATGAGAGGACACCTCTCTCCAGTTTTCATCACCAAAATTACTAATTTGATTATTAAGCAACTCTCCTTTAAGAGGACATTTCTCCTTAAAGGATATTTTGGCTCTGCAACTAGGTGTCCTTAACAGAGGTTCTACTGTATTTAGTAAAATCTTTATGAAGTTGTAATTATATATATATATATTGTTGCGCTGTGTTGGGATGGTCAAGACAGCATACAGGTTAAATCTGGATCTCTATTCTTGAGATATCATCTCACTTTATTCTTACAGGGCCACACAATCTAAACAGCAAACAGCCATTGTTCTCAGAAGCATGTGCACCATCATGCGCCAATGCTTCCTTCCAGAGTCTCCACTGCTAGGCCTGAACCTAGGCCCTGCCTGCAACCACAGTATATAGATATACAGTAGAACCTCCCTGTAAAGGACACCAAGTTGCAGAGCCAAAGTGTCCTTTGTAGAGAGGTGTCTTCTTGTGGTTCTACTCTATATAACATTTTTTTGTTGTTTCTTATCCCCTTGTGTAAAAATTATACAAATTCCATGAGTTCATGCTCCTCGAGATGTTTTATGATAAGCAGCAAATTCTACTAAAGGTCCTGTATATACAGTCTACTCTCGTTATAACGCCACTCGATATAACGCCACCCTCGCCTTACGCCGCTTTTTCGTTTTGTCCCAATCGACATCAATGTATTTTTCTCGATATAACGCCAATCCCTCGCTGTTCGCCTTCCGCCGCTGATTTTTCGTATCCCAAGTAGCAAAAACCACTCGTTATAGCGCCGCTCACAACGTCCCCCCCGCTCCCCCTTTCCTGTCTGCATTTTTTACGTCAACGGCGCCGGACTTTGTTTGCTGTTGACATAACAGATAACAGATTGTGTGAACAGCCAGCAGACCCTTTTCCTGCTTGTTCCTGGGACATACACAGTCGCTTCATCCTTTGCTAACGTCAACACAACAACTTTATTGTCGTATCATGAGTTCCCAAAAGCGTAAACGTGAGTCGATCACCATTGAAAAGAAGAAGGAGATATGCCAGTTGGCAAGAAATAACCCTACGATGTCAAAGAATGAGATTGGAAAGCGTTTCTCACTTCCACGAACAACTGTCCGTGATATTCTCACTCTGGCTGAGAAGTGGGAAAATTATACTGTTGGTTCTTCAAAGAGACAAAGAGTCGGAAAATTTAGTGACTTGGAAGACGCTCTCTTCAACTTGTTTACCCAAAAGCGTGCCAATAATATTATTATTACTGATGATCTCTTAAGAGAAAAGGCAAAAAAACTTGGCGAGCAGTTGGACGTACCAGAAAATTTTGCGTACAGCAGTGGGTGGCTGCGGCGATTTAAAGGGAGATTCCATATTTCGCAACGACGGCTCTGTGGGGAAGGCGCATCGATTTCTCCAGCTATCATTGATGAACATCTTACAAATTTGAACAGTATTCTGGCGAACTCCGGATATGATCCAGCCAACATATACAATGCAGACGAAACAGGATTATTTTTTCAGCTCATTCCTGACCGAACACTTGCTCACAAAGATGAAAACTGCCGTGGTGTCAAAAGGATGAAGCAACGAATCACTGTTCTACTGTGCTGCAACTCTACTGGAACAGACAAGCGGCGATTGCTGATTATTGGAAAATCGGCAAAGCCTCGATGCTTCAGAAACTTTAGTCCACACTTCTACTGCACTTACACATCTAACAGCAAGGCATGGATGACCTCTAGCATCTTTCAAGAATGGCTACTGCAGTTCAACAAGCAGCTTGTCTCTGAAGGACGTCATCCTACTGTTGTTAGATAACGCTACGTCTCACTGATGGTCTCAGCAACATAAAGATACACTTCCTTCCACCAAATATGACTGCCAGTCTGCAACCACTGGATAGTGGCATCATCAAAAGTTTCAAGGCTCAATATCGCAAGCTTCAACTCCAGAAAATGGTGGAATTGGCGGATGCCCATCTACCCACAGAATTACGTCTGGATTACGCTGTGCGCTATTGTAAAATGGCTTGGGATTCTGTGAGCCCTGATTCCATCAGCAACTGCTGGAATCACACAGGCATTCGCTTCACTTCTACTGCTGCAGTTGAGCCTCTTAATTATGGAAATCTGCTCGATCGCATTCGCAACATCTTCGCTATTACACCAGATAATTTGATGACTGAAAGGGAGTTTCAACTGGTTGAAGATTCCCAGGAAGCGGAAATGAAGCTAACAGATGACAATTTTCTGGTGTCCACTGTTACAGCGAAAGAAGAACTTGGCGAGGATGATGATGCAACAGTGACCCAGCGCCTACCATCGTTAAGGGAAGCCAGAACAGTTGCTGAGACAGTTTTGTTGTTTCTTGAGCACTCCAAGAGAGCAACATCTGACGACGTCAATCTATCTGCGGATTTGTTACGCCGTGTCTATGCCATAAGTGAGGGAGAGAAAACACAAGTTGTGATCACAGACTTCTTCAAGAAAATGTAATTACTTTTTTTATGAATAAATTATAAATTAATTATTCCTATTTGTCATATTAATTAATTAATGCCGGCATTCTATATATTGACTTAGGGTATAAGTTGTCTTTAGTAATTGTTATAAATAATTTATTGTATCTTTAAATTTCACATTTTGTTCGATACAACGCCACCCTCGCCTTACGCCGCTTTTTTGCAAAATCCGGATGGTGGCGTTATAATGAGAGTAGACTGTATATATTTTTTAAATGCACACTGAGGGGGCAAATGAAGCTCTTTAGTAAAGCTAACAGTTAATCTGAGATGAGAAAAACTGATTTCAAATCAAAGGCTGATAAAGTTATTCATGTCTTTATCATCCAGGATAGACAAGGATCATGGAAGGTGTATCACAGAGTGTGTCAACTGACCTGTCACAGTAGAGCTGGAGGTGACGTGGCATCTCCCCATGAGGCACATCCTCCGGTGTCTCCTGCAGTCTCAGTACCTGGAAGTCCACACAGGTGCATTTGTCTGGGATGATGAAGTAAGGGTCGATGGGACACCGCGGTCTGCCAGCTGTTTGCTCCCTGTCACACACACACTTAGCTGTCAAATATCAACATGGAAAAAGCATTATTACTATTATTCCTAGTATACGTATCATGAAGACCCTTACTTCAATTCGAATTTATATAGCTATCATATTCATTATATATTTTTATCATTAGTACACATTGTAAAGGCCAAGATAGTCTTTTTTACTTATCCCTAGTACACGTGGTACAGGCCATGATAATTATGGTGGGTAGTTAGCAACTGCTTTTACTGTAAGCGCACCACATGTCTACACATGTGAAAAGCAGTTTGACTTTGCACTTACAAATGTGCCAGAACCCTGTTTGGTTACTTTCACTCGCTGGTGGGGTTGGACTTTTGCAAGAATCGGGGGCCATTGGAGCATTTTTTTTTTTTAAATAGAAAAAAGTGTCCAATGCGGGAATCGAACCCGGGTCATAGTGGTCGAAAACCAAACGGTTTAACCAGCCTTCCACCGACCCCCCATGATAGTCATGATGGGTAATAGTTAACGATTGCTTTGCCTATAAGTGCACCACATGTATACACCTGTAGAAATTATAATGTGAATAGTGGGGGGTCGGTGGAAGGATGGTCTAACCATTGGTTTTCGACTCCTAAGACCCAGGATCAAAACCTGCATAGGGCACTTTTTTCTGATTAAAAAAAAAATGCTCCAATGGCCCCCGATTCTTGCAAAAATCCAACCCCACTAGCGAGTGCAAGTAACCAAATGGGGCTCTGGCATATTTGTAAGTTCACAGTTGAACTGCTTTTCACATGTGTAGACAATGTGGTGCACTTACAGTAAAAGCAGTTGCCTACTTCTACCCAACCTTATTATCATGGCCTGTACCACGTATACTAGGGATAAGCAAAAAAAAAAAAAAGAAAGTACAGTCGAACCTCTTTAATTCAACACCCCAAGGGATCAGAGCTTTCGGTTGAATTAAAGGAAGTGTTGAATTAAGGTTAGATAATTAGTTAATCATCTAACTCGCTAAAATAATATTTTTTTAAAATAGCTTTTTAATATAAATTGATCATATTAATTGAAACCATTGTGTGTGTCCTTTTTGTATTATTTTCATGATTAACTTTAGTATCAGGGACAAAATGGTAATAATACATATTTTTGAAACATAAATAATTACAAATAATATTTTATTCTAATTGAAGAATATAGTAGTTGAAAGGAAATAAATATGGAAAGTAAAAATAAAATTTAAAAATTATCATAAAGATCTTTTTAAAAATTCCTTTAAATATGTCTGTTTTTGCACTGAAATCCTATTCCAGATGGTCTAAAAAAAAAACATGCATGTCTTTCTTCCTCTGGAATGTGTTTTAAATAACAAACAGTTTTTATGGTATTAAAGGCATCCACTGCTGCTGCAGGTGTTATTGATTTTGTGTTTGAATCTTTTATAATAACACGGAAATGGAATATTGAAATAAAATGTTATCATAATCATTGTGGCTACATTTTATGAAGATTTATTTATTTAAAAGGAAATTATTTGTAAATTTTAAAATAACTAAAATATTTCAATGGTGAAAATTAAAAAGAAAATATTATTAATTAGCGCACGATTCTTTAATTCATGTGTAAAAAAAAAACAATAACACTCGCGACATTAGGCAACGGCACTGCAAAGTGAAACTTAAACTAACTAGAAACAAAAGTGCCGATGCCGATCGTCGCCGCCGTAATACCTTTCTAGCGGTAAAGTTGTATGTAATAAAACATTCAACTGTCAAAATTCGGATTTTAAAATGGTCAAACTATCGGAACTGTCGTATTATCGATATTGTCGAATTACGGTTTGTTATTTGATAGGCTGGAGGTCGGGACATCAGAATATGGTCGAATTAAGGTAGAGTGTCGAATTAACGAGGTTCTACTGTATGTCACAATTAACAATAAGCTCCTGATTTTGAAGAGAAACTGAAGATAATAAGAAAAATTAGCGTAATAGACTGGCTCAAAATGATTGAGAAATAAATTTAAGAGCTCAAGAAAGAAAAGCATGATGCCACCAGAGGCCAAGATCTGCTCAAGAGCAAAAAACTGAAGATTGTAGAAAAAGGAAAGATTTCTTGTCCATAATTTAAAGATAAACTAAAATTTATAAATTCAATTGCCATCTATCGATAAAATTTGTAACAAATAAATTTACTGGAAATGTGTTTCTTTTCAATAATATCTTCAAATATTATCTCTACAGACCATACTGCAATGATAGAATTTAGTATGCCCTCTCATTCAATAACCTATGTTGTTGTTTCTTATCCCCTTGTGTAAAGATTACACGAAATCCATAAGTTCATGCTCCTCGAGCTGTTTTATGATAAGCAGCGGCCTCTCCCAAAGGTCCTGTTTAGTGTATCTAATACAAGCCAAAATGTGTTCTGGAGCTGCTGATGCTAAGCTACATTTTGGGCAAGTGAGATAGATTTTGTCATTATTTTCTATCTTCAATGGCTTCAGATGACCATGCATCATGGGTTCATGCTCCTCTAGCTTTGATCTCATGGAATGGGGTGTATAAGGGTGCAGATTCCTTAATCATGGCACCATGATCCAGGCATACTTTGGTGAAAGTCTGACTTTGCCTGTAAACTTTTATCATTGTATTATGGTCTGTAGAGATAATATTTGATGACATTATTAAAAGAAACACATTGCCAGTAAATTTAATGGTTACAAATTTTATAATTTATAGATCACCGGCAAGCACTATTGTAGCCATGCTATAAAATCAGATCAAATTTAACCAGATGCAATTTACCCGTTGCAACGGCGAGGCAGAGCGAAGCCCTCCAGACCAGGTCGGATAGGTAAGTTGGAGACAACGTCGCGGCAGGAACGGCACTGGATGTTGATCTTGGTGGCCTTGGAGCGGATTCCTGAGGCAGCGATCACAATTCCGGAAACCTTTACCACTTTGGAGACTTGCTCCGACTGGAACATCACACACACTTGGATTTAACTGAGGGTTTATACAAAATATTACAGTAGATATGTGGGAGAGGAAATCTGTGGCCTTTTATAAAATCCAACTCCACCTTTGCCGGTCCCAAGCCCAGATGAAAAAGGAGGAGGGGGAGCAGTAACAAGCTCACTAAAAAACCTGGGCTCAGCTGGCCCGGCTGATAGTACCCTGTAAGGGCTCCTAATCCAGGGATACTGGATGAGCAGCATTTGTACTCCATGTTAGGAGCGGCTGCACATGGCATCTGTTCCTCATGTCAGAGGTGGCCATTTCTTTTGGAGCTAAGTCGGCCTGCCACTGAGTAGTGCTCCCAGTCTTAATGACAAAGGCAGATGCATTCTACTTCACCCAGTCATGATGGTTGTCAAACTTGATACCCTAATATGATTGAGTGGATAAGAAAGAAGATAAAATTTCGCTAGTACACATGGTGATGGTGTCTTGTCCAAGGAGCAGATCAGATCGGTCCATGCACCCTGATCACAATACCGGCCAACAAAGGTGCCTTGTTCATATGGATATCCTCTTCTGGGTTGATGTCTGCCATATAGAGAGCTGCAAGGATTGCCGGGCAACTGTAGTAGTACATATGGTACAGACCATGATAATCATGGTGGGTAGAAGTTAGCAACTACTTTTACTAAGTGCCCCAATCGGTTACTTGCATTCGCTAGTGGAGTTGAACTTCTGCTACTTGACTACTTTCTTGGTATATCAAGAAATGCCAATCAGATATGTATTTCCGGCTGTTGGCCCTCATCAGCGTGTTGCAAGCTGTACCTCAATGACCAAAAAAGCTGTTCTTTGGGGAATCCTGAAAATCAGGAAACAGGGATCTAGGCCGGAAGGGCGTAAGAATGCCAAAATATGTGAAAAATAGCACAAAAGTGAAATTGTACCAGTTTCAAGAGGCACATTGTGATTCTAGTTATACCAGATACTTTGCTCAACTTAGACATTACTGTAAAGAGACAAAGGTCGCCTCTCCCGTCAAAATAAACGTCAAAACTAGACACCATCTATTGACTGTCGCCGCAACTAGCGGCCTTGGGTCGGTGACAAAGCCACAACACCAGCTTTGACAAACTAAGGTGGACGCTTTTCAGTTTGTTAAAGCTGGTGTTGGGGCTTTGTCACCGACCCGAAGCCGCTAGTTGCGGCGACAGTCAATAGATGGTGTCTAGTTTTGACGTTTATTTTGACGGGAGAGGTGACCTTTGTCTCTTTAGATCAATATCCACCCGGCAAAATTTCCATCTTTAGACATTACTCTGTGTCCTAGTGTGTGACACTCACCTTGAGACTTCGGATGGGGTCAGGATGGGACTCCGAGGTGAAGATCACCTGGATATCCTGAACTTGTTCTTCTCCGTCAGGTCTGGGCCGGGTCACCTCATCTGCAAGTTCTTTGGCTGCCTCTTCAAACTGCACATAGCAACCAGGTGTGGTAGCAACTAGAATAACTACTTTGTGGGACACATATAGCAACTAGACTTCAAGAATTCCAATTTCTGCATCTGTTGAGTACAAACACTTTCTACACCAATTTAATAAAATCAATTTGTCCTGATGTGAAACTAACACATACCCACATATTCTCATGTCCAGCAATCACCACAGCCTTGCAGAAAATTGACCCAGAACAGCAGCTTTACACATCCAAGATAGAGAACGACTTCTGTGATAGAGATGTATGGAAACATCTGAAGCTCTTCATTGGACACGACAACAACAGAAAATTGACATGGACCCAGAACAGCAGCTTTACACACCCAAGATAGAGAACATTGTGACTGCTGTGATAGAGATGCATGGAGACATCTGAAGCTCTTCATTGGACATAACAACAACAGAAAATTGACATGGACCCAGAACAGCAGCTTTACACACCCAAGATAGAGAACGACTGCTGTGATAGAGATGTATGGAGACATCTGAGGCTCTTCATTGGACACGACAACAACAGAAAATTGACATGGACCCAGAACAGCAGCTTTACACACCCAAGATAGAGAACGACTGCTGTGATAGAGATGTATGGAGACATCTGAGGCTCTTCATTGGACACGACAACAACAGAAAATTGACATGGACCCAGAACAGCAGCTTTACACACCCAAGATAGAAAACATTGTGACTGCTGTGATAGAGATGTATGGAGACATCTGAGGCTCTTCATTGGACACGACAACAATGAAATCAACAAAGCCCCCCAGGGATAAGTTTCTTATTATTTTATTTCTCTAGCTTACATGCCCTTCAACAGGAGCAACTATACTCCTAGTTGTGCTGCTATTGAAGGGCATATTAGCCTAAAAGCTAGAGAAAAATAATTATACAAGTAACTTAGCCCTAGGCATCATGTTAATATTGTCCTTAAAAAAAGACCTTTACTTGCTGTATGCGGTAGAGCAATTGTTCAAGTCAGGGGAAGCACATACACTTTCTATCGTGCTTTTTTGAATGTATTCTATGTGTTTTGATACCATATGTAGAAAATATATTTTATAGAGATATTTATATAATCTGTGTGATGCTCTGCGGTGAGGACCCGATTTGTACCTTCTGTAATTCAAAACTAAAAAATGAAATCACCCACTATATTTTTGATTGCTCTACTCTGAAAGAAGAACCCTTATGCTCAAAACTGGGCAACTCTGTGCTTCACTTCCATCAATAATTGACAATATGACCCAGAATAAGTATATTGCTACGGCGTTTTATGGTTTCCACAAGTCCATATCTCAGAAGAAGGCCAAGTGAAATTCACTCCTCACTTTCTTACTGCTACTCTTTTTGTGTTATTTTTCTTGCTTCCCTCTTTCTCTTTCTTGTTTTTTTTTTCTTCTGTCTATATTGTTATTTCCTTTGTCTCACTGCTTTGTTCTTATGCATACCTCTGGTGAATCCTGTATAGGGTCAGTGACCCTAAATAAAGGCTTTTTGTTGTTGTTGTATATAATCTGTGTGGAAGTATAAGAAGAGGGAAAAGAAAGTTGAGTAGTAAGAACAGCCCTAGTCAACCCCATGTCCTGGCCTTCTATAATTGGATGTTTCAGGGAACTGAAGGCCACAGCTCCGTTTTCCCCTCAGCGGTCACTACTCAGAAGAATAGTAAAATGTGGGTGAAATGTGTGTTTGCAATTCTCAACCTGCAACCCCAAAACACATTATTGACTGTATTGACTCATCCATTGATGAACTCTACTCTTCCCCAGCAGACAACATCAACAAGCTCTACAATATTGATACCCTGATATGATTGAGTTGAGATAAGAAATAAAATCAGTGATTGTATTATTCTGTGCTAGGCCTACGGTGAACAAATTTGTTCCATTTCTAAATCAACCTAACGCATTGATAAACTTGACAGCACTTTGCCACCAGAAAATAGGAATATCAACAAATTATTATCCTGTCATACAATTTCCTTGTTTGGAAATGGGAAAGCCTTTACTTGGTCCCAGGCCCGGATGAATAAGGAGGAGGGGGAGCAGTAATAAGCTCGGTAAAAAACCTGGGCTCAGCTGGCCCGGCTGATAGTATCCTGTAAGGGCTCCTGATCCAGGGATACAGGATGAGTTTGTACTCCATGTTAGGAGCGGCTGCACATGGTGTCTGTTCCTCATGTCAGAGGCGGCCATTTCTTTTGGAGCTAAGTCGGCCTGCCACTGAGTAGTGCTCCCAGTCTTAATGGCAAAGGCAGACGCATTCTACTTCACCCAGTCATGATGGTTGTCAGACATCATCAAGGGTCACAACTTGATACCTTAATATGATTGAGTGGAGATAGAAAGAAGAAGACAAAACTAGAAGTTTGTTTTGTATACAAAAGAAACTTGCGTGCTTAAACCCTTTCATTTTATTAACTTGACAAAATGTTGGTATCATATGGTATAAGTAAATGATTATAATGTAAAATATGAACAAAATATATAATGATTTTGTTATATTTTAACAATTTATCTTCATTAATATCATTGCAATAAAATTGGCTAGACTTGAGGAATAGTTTCCTCCTATGCAAGTTGGTATTGAACAAGCCAAATGTCTGTAAAAAATAAATTAAAGATTGGTTGACATTAATTAAATTCTCTTTCAGTTAATTTACTCAAAATCAGTTTTTAAAATTGTTGAAAAAACATTTTTCCTTTTTTTAATCTATTTTCATAATACAGACAACTGAGTAGATAAGAGGAAGTATAATTTTAAAAAAATCTATATTATTCTTTAAAAAGATAAATAAATAAGTTTCGAACTTTTGATGCATTGTAATATTTAAAAGCCAAACATAAATGTAAGGTAACAAATATTAAAAGATGAATACTTACAATTGGAACATGTTCTGCCGGATTTTTGTATAGTTTTTCTGTGAGCGAGTCATCGAAATTGGTCAGATCTTCAACAGCTACTTCCAAGTAGTATATGTTGGTATTATAATGTTGCTTTAACTGATCCCTGCAACAAATTATGTATTTTCCGAGAGATATAGGCAAAAGGGTTACAAAACAAACCTGTAAAGAAACGTGAAATTCCCACGGTGGAATTGCCTGATAAATTCCTTGAAACGTTTTTTAACTTGAACTAAATTACCAGCAGTTTCTTGCCCTTCATTAACAAAATCATCACTGTAAAAAACACCCAAATCGTCAAAACCCGCCATAGAAGACTATTTAGAAATGTACAAAACTATTGTCTTGTAACTGGCGGGAAAATAAGACTGCCAAAACAAATGCCAATAGTGCAAGATCTAATAAATATTTTGTGAATTAATCTGTGGTGTTGATATCTAACAAAATTGAGAAAATATCGCGCAATAATTCATATAAATAGTAAAAACTAAATTCTTGAACGTTTTTTGAATATTTCAAGTAATAAAATTTAATTCATTATTATATTATTCATTGATGTATTCATCATCTTTAGTGTTTTGGAAATTACTTCAACCTGTTTACCTATAGACTTTCCATTTAAATCTCCCTCTTACCTAGTATAAAAAATGAAGCTTATTAGTATTATATTATTTTTAATAGCTTCATTAACTTTCTCAGAGTCCATGCATCTAGAAGGAAAATGGCATACAAATGATTTTTTCAAATTTTTGGTAAAATTTGGATTTCAAAAGACTGATATAAATGATAAAGTAAACACTTTTGGATATATCTATGGAAATATAACATCAAAAAATAATAAAGCACATCAAGCTTTATTAGTTGTGGTTGATAGAGATTTTTTCCTTGATTTTTATCGAAATCGTACGTCTTTTCCCCATGATCCACAGAAAAGGTGTGAGTTAATGTTTACAAAAATTCAAGCTTCTGCGTTTGACAAAGATTGTAATAATAATGGAACATTAGATTTTTTGCGTAATATACCATGTGAAAAAGGACATTTATGTGAGGATGAAGAAGATCCAAAGAGAGTTGTACCTGGCCATCAATTTACTTATGCTGTACAAGATACAATTCAAGAAAGGTAAGTTTTCTCAATTCAATTTAACTATTTATAAATTAATTTTTGACCAATCATATGAATTAAAATATTTTGACAGCTATTTAAACATGTAGTTTTACTTCTTGTTTACCTCAAAGTAATTATTTACTAGGATATCAATAATACAATGTATACAGTAATTATACTTTTTTAATTTTAAAATTTTTGTATATTTTGATAGCAACATATTGAGAGAATGTCTTGCTTCCTTTTCATATCAAACACTTTTAATATTTAAAAAATTCAATGTGTCAAATATTATTATAATTTTGACAAAGTTAGGAAATGTTATGTATATTTTTGTATTCCTCAATATTTTATTCTTTTGAAAAATTGTCAGTTGTCATTGTATATTGTAAGTAAGATAGTCAAAATTTCCTCTCTGTCACAGATAATGATCAATAACTGATAGAATCTTAAGGTTGAACCCAAATATCTTCTTCTTCTTTCTTATCTTCACTCAATCACACTAAGGTATCAAGCTTGTAAAGCTTGAGATTTTGATGGTGTCTGCCGGGGAAGAGTTGAGCTCATCAATGGATGAGTCAATACAGTCAATAATATGTCTTGGGGTTGCAGGCTGAGAATTGCACTTAGTACATAGTGGGAAAACCCTGCAACCATTCTGGAAAGTCATTGTCCGTAGATGACCAGACTTAAGTCTGGAAATCAAAGACTATTGTTCTCTTGGGAGGACAGAACCGGTGTTTGTCCCTCGTGCTCTGTACCAGTCATGTGCAGCATCGGAAAATGATTTTACTTTATCCAATCAGGAACCCAAATATTGTTGTTTTATAAATGAATCTAAGCACAAGGTAATAAGACCAAATCCAAATAAATAGTGTGTACCATTTAGTACTTTTGTCTGAAGATTCTAATCATTTCATCTAACTAACCTGCATACTAATTCTGTAAATATTTAGAATATGTTGGTGTTTTTGGGGGTAAAAAAGAAAAAATGTTATTTAAATATATTTTTAATGTTATCTTTATGCATAGAAACTACAAAAGTAAAATTTAAGAATTAAGAAAAAATACAAAAACAAGAATCAAGAAGGCACTAACTCAGTTGCCAATTGTTAATCATCATATGCTAGCTAATGTTATCATCATCAATTTATATTTATTCATATATCTATATAATTTATTTACATAGAGAAAAATTCTTTGAATTAATATACCTAACAAAATATCTTTCTTTTCTTTCAAAATTTTTGTTTTTCTATAAAGTGCATGTGTCCCTATGGGGACATAGCGCTCTAAGTCAAAATAAAGAATGGTAACAACATTGTTACAGAAACGTCCCACACTATTAATTTTTTTGGATTTGGTTTTATTACCTTGTGTTTCTAATCTATAATCCAAATTGTGACTTATCATAAATGGGAATATTTTCATGCTTCAACCAATCATGTCCGCAATTTTGTATCTTGTACAATGTTAGGATTTTCCCCAATTATCTTTAACTGATATAGAATTAAGAAAAAGGCATCTTTGATAAAGCACAATTTGGATTATAGATTATAATAAAAGAGAAAATAAGACCTAATAAATTATTTGGATTAGGTCTTATTTTCTTTTATTAAAAAGGCATCTTCTTATCGTGCAACTGAAAGTTGCTGATGGCTTGCGCCATCTATCAGAATAAATATCAACTATTCTCGTTGATTTTAAATTATTCCAGAATTGGCCAAATACCCATTCTTGATTAATCAAGAAAAGCTAACCACGGACGCGTTTAGGGCTGTTGGCCCTCATCAGTGTTTGGCAAGCTGTACCTCAACGACCAAAAAATTGGTCATTCAGGCATCCTGATATAGAATTGACAGGTAGACTCGGAACTAGTTCCCAGGTTTTGTTTTGATTATCCTATGGTATAATTATATACAAGGTCATGGAAACTAAACTCATAGATCAAATCTTGGTAGGGTTGGAATATAAGTCCTGTCTTGAGGCTCCCATGTATTCCAAGAGTGTGTAACGTTTCGGTAACAGCGCTGTTACCAAAACATCACATACTATTAATTTGTTTTGGATCAGGTCTTTATTACCTTGTAATGAATACCTTGTTCTCCTCTTAATATATATATATATGAAAAAATGAAAGAAAAAAATAAAAGATAAAAAGATCAGGTGTTGAAATCAAAAATAAAAATGTCATATCCTGACCAGGAGCACATGTGCTTTACAGAAGGTAGAACGCCATCTAGTGGAACAGAAATCAACTAAACATTGATTTAACCTGTTCCCTGATATATGGCCAACCCAATTTCTTGATAAATCAAGAAAAGCCATCCACGAACGTGTTTCGCGCTGTTGGCGCTCGTCAGCATGGAGTAGGTTTTTTTCTTGTATCTATAATCTAAAATACAAATTGTGCCTTATCAACTCATCTATTTAAACTATTATTGATATAGGTGGCATTTTTCAATGCAGATTTTGTTGAATATTGTCTATGATCCAAATTATCGTTGAATTTATTTTTTGTTGAGATTATACCAATACAATTGTAAAAACGACATTTGAAAATTATCCCGCATATGTTTCTTCTGAAAGAAAAATCAAAATTTATTTCAAGGAGAAATAACGATCATTTCCAACCTTAGGGATGAGGTATGAAAGGATAAATTGTGAAGAGTAATGATTTTTTTTTTTAATTATCCCTAATACACGTGGTACAGGCCATGATAATCATGATGAGTAGTTAGCAACTGCTTTTACTGTAAGTACACCACATGTCTACACATGTGAAAAGCAGTTCGACTTTGCACTTATAAATGTGCCAGAGTCCCGTTTGGTTACTTGCGCTCGCTGGTGGGGTTGGACTTTTGCAAGAATCGGGGGCCATTGGAGCATTTTTTTATAAAATCAGAAAAAAGTGTCCAATGCAGGAATCGAACCCGGGTCGTAGTGGTCGAAAACCAAACGGTTTAACCAGCCTTCCACCGACCTCCTAAGAGTAATGATAAACGGAAAAAATAAAAGTGTCCAGGGATGGGAAACGAACCCACAGTGTTCTGCTTACCGGGCAGATGCCATGTCCACTAGGCTACCCTGGACATATTTTTCCGTTCATATATAATACACAAAGTAATTTATAATACAATATAATATAAAGCCACATTATATTATATTATACTAATACAATACTGGGGTAAAACAAAGTGTGGAATGATACAAAAGACTAGCCATATACTATCCAGTTGCTTATTTCTTATTTCATTGCATTTTTTTCCATACTTCAACTGTAATAAGATACAAATTGGATTATAGATTAGCACCATAATGTAATAAGACCAAATCCAAATAAATAAGTGTGTGATGTTTCAGTAACAACGCTGATAAGGCACAATTTTGATTATAGATTATAAACACAAGGTAATAAGACCAAATCCAAATAAATAAATAGTGTGTGACGTTTTGGTAACATCTTCAGACAAGAGTACTGAATGGATACAGACATTCAGTACTCTTGTCTGAAGATGTTACCAAAACGTCACACACTATTTATTTATTTGCATTTGGTCTTATTACCTTGAGTAACAACGCTGTAACCAAAATGTCACACAGTTATTTATTTATATATTTGGATTTGGTCTTATTCATCTTGTGATTCTAATCTATAATCCAATTTGTACCTAATCATTTTTAATAGACTTCATTCAGTACTTTTGTCTGATCACAGTAACATTGCTGTTATCAAAATATCACACACCATTTATTTATTTTTTGGATTTGGTCTTATCTCCTTCATGGTCTTATCTACTTCAACTCTTCTTGTAATATTGGAGATGGCATTACATGATAAAGAATCTAAAAGAGAAAGTTTAAAATTCCCATTACAGTAGAACCTCCCTTAGAGGACACTCTCACTAGTGGACACTTCTAAACAACAGACAGTGTTTATCATCTGAATTGCTCTTCAATTGGAAATTCATTCGTGCTAGCGGATACCTCCAGACAACAGATGTTTTTACAATTGATCATATATCGATTTTACATATAATAGACATTCATGCGCTAGCAGACAATTCAGAAAATCAAAGTTGAATAAAGAATATATTATTTTTAAAATAAAATTAATTTTCAATGTGTGTTCAATGGTATTTAACTAGTTTACTCTAACCCAGGGGTGGCGAACTTGCGGTTTTAAGGCCGCATGTGGCCTTTTCTTACCCAAGTTGTGGCCTTTTCATAAATTCAAAATTATTATTTTTGTTTCGCAGTTTTCAATTACTTTCATAATTTATTGAAGATATCTAATACGAATGTCATATATTATATAATATATATAATATTTATTAAAAAATAAATATGGAAGACTGAAGTTATTTATCCTCGTCTAAGACAACACGCACGAAGAATTCTTTCATGTTTTGGAAGTACATATTGCTGCGAGGCAACATTTTCATACATGGCTCAAATTAAAACCCGCCTAAGAAGTCAAATAAGTGATGTTCATTTGGAAGATCAACTTAAATTACGTACCACGTCAATTGAACCAAATATTTCTTTTTTGACATCCAATAAACAACCACAGAAATCCCATTAAATTTTCTGGATTGTAAAATTAAATGTCAAATTTTTTGGAATTTATTAATTGTATGTCATTTTGAAAAATAAACTATTTAATTGCAAAGAAAATTATGTATTTTAATTTTGTATATACAGGGTCCATTATGAAAGTAATGAGCATTTACTGACAAAATATATTTATTGATCGTAATTTGTGCGAATGTTTAATTTTCTTCAAAATACATTCCTCCTGCATCAATACACTTGCGGAGACGCGTTTGCCACGCCTGAAAGGCACCCTGAAACTCCTCGACAGGATGGCTTCTCAAGAATGTTGTAACATGGTGTTGGATGTGTTTTCCACGGTTTCCCAATGTTTTCCTTTCATCTCTCTCTTGAGTCGCGGAAACAAAAATAAGTCACATGGAGCTAAGTCGGGACTGTAAGGGGGGTGAGGGATCACCGAGGTGTTGCTCCGGGCCAGGAAGTTGGTAATGATGAAGGCTGTGTGGCTGGTGGCATTGTCATGGTGGAGCTTGACCGTGTCTTTAATGTCAGTCCTCACGCGTGCGATCCGGCGTTTCAATCTCCTGAGCACCTCCAGGTAAATAGCTGAGTTTACAGTTTGTCCCTGCGGTACAAACTCACAATGGACTATTCCTCGGATATCAAAGAAGACAATGATCATCGTTTTGATGCGCGACTTGCTCATTCACGCTTTCTTGGGGCGTGGGGATGATTTTGTGTGCCATGCACAGTTCTGCCTTTTCGACTCTGGGTCGTGTTCAAACATCCAGGATTCGTCTCCGGTTACTACAGTGTTCAGAAAGCCTGGTTTATTTTGAATCAAATCCAACAATTCTTGACAGCGCAAAACTCTAAATTCTTTCTGGTCTTGCATCAACACTTTCGGCACAAGCTTCGCACAGACCTTACGCATTTGCAGATCCTCGGTCACTATCCTATTTACCACAAATGTGGACATGTGTAATGTGTCAGCAATTTGCTGGATGCTTAATCGACGGTCGGTACGCAAAACTTCGAGCATACGATCCACGTTCTCGTCAGTTCTGGCCGTTGTTGGGCGTCCTGAATGGGGTTCGTCGGCGACCTCCTCCCGGCCCTCCTTGAACGCCTTGTGCCACTTCCCAGACTGTGATCTTGAAATGCAATCGTCCTTAAAGGCTTTTTGCAGAATCTGGAATGTTTCGGTTGCATTTTTTCCAAGCCTCACGCAAAACTTTATGGCGTATCGTTGTTCAAGCGAACGCTCCATCGCGCTATGTTACAAAAGTTGAAAACACACTTTAAGCGGAGGCATGTATCTCCCCTCACACTGCTCGAACTCAACTGACGACCGGATGGATTGAAAGGGCATATCCCTCCAGCACATTTCCCACGGTTTTACCATGCTGCCATCTATCGTCGCGTCACAATAACATTATGCTCATTACTTTTATAATGGACCCTGTAAGTCCCTTTAATTAAATCGTACATAAATATATATGGATGCGGCCTTCTCAAAAATGGTAAAATGAAAATTGGCCTTCTAATATAAAAAGGTTCGCCACCCCCTGCTCTAACCATTTACTAAGTTAAGAAAAAAGGCATCTCCTGATTGTGCAACTAAAAGTTTCTGATGGCTTGTGCCATCTATTGGAATAAATTTCAATTATTGAGTAAAATCAATCATTCCTCCAGGGAAGAGTGTCTTCTTCAAAAACATTTTTATTGTTCTCTAGCTTTCGGGCACGTACGCCCTTCTACAGGAGAAAACATGGTATAATGATACGCCAATAGAACACGAGTTAAATATAATCGGATACTATTTTACATATTTTTATGAAGATATAAAAATATTATTTTTTACATATTAACTATTGAGATAAAATATTTTAAAAATATATATCTCTAGTAAGAGTACAAACAAATGAATAAATATAGGCCACCAGAAAAAACCAAGGAAGCAAGGAATACATAGTTAGGTTGTAGTTATCATTATTAGGAGATGTCTACTGAGTTTCTACTGTGATTAGTAACTCTCTGGTAAGAAGACACCTCTTTGTAGAGGACACTTTGGCTCTGCAACTAGGTATTGTTCTTTACAGGGAGGTTCTACTGTAATTAGCAACTCTCTGGTAAGAGGACACCTCTCTATAATGGACACTTTGGCTCTGCAACTAGGTGTTGTTCTTTACAGGGAGGTTCTACTGTAATTAGTAACTCTCTGGTAAGAAGACACCTCACTCTAAAAGACACTTTGGCTTTGCAACTAGGTGTTGTCCTTTACAGGAAGGTTCTACTGTAATTAGTAACTCTCTGGTAAGAAGACACCTCTCTAATAAAGGACACTTTGGCTCTGCAACTCAGTGCTGTCCTTTACAGGGAGGTTATACTGTAATTAGTAACTCTCTGGTAAGAAGACACCTCACTCTAAAAGACACTTTGGCTCTGCAACTCGGTGCTGTCCTTTACAGGGAGGTTATACTGTAATTAGTAACTCTCTGGTAAGAAGACACCTCACTCTAAAAGACACTTTGGCTTTGCAACTAGGTGTTGTCCTTTACAGGAAGGTTCTACTGTAATTAGTAACTCTCTGGTAAGAAGACACCTCTCTAATAAAGGACACTTTGGCTTTGCAACTAGGTGTTGTCCTTTACAGGGAGGTTATACTGTAATTAGTAACTCTCTGGTAAGAAGACACCTCTCTATAATGGACACTGGCTTTGCAACTAGGTATTGTTCTTTAGAGAGAGGTTCTATTGAAATTAGCAACTCTCTGGTAAGAAGACACCTCTCTAATAAAGGACACTTTGGCTCTGTAACTAGGTGTTGTCCTTTACAGAGGTGTTCTACTGTAATTAGCAACTCTGGTAAGAGGACATTTTTCTTTAGAGGACACTTTGTCTCTGAAACTAGGTATTGTCTTTTACAGGGAGGTTCTACTGTAATTAGTAACTCTCTGGCAAGAGGACACCTCTCTGTAGAAGACACTTTTGCTTTGCAACTAGGTATTGTCCTTTAGAGACAGGTTCTACTGTAATTAGCAACTCTCTGGTAAGAGGACACCTCTCTATAATGGACACTTTGGCTCTGCAACTAGGTGTTTTCCTTTACAGAGAGGTTCTACTGTAATTAATAACATACTGGTAAGAGGACACCTCTCTATAAAGGACACTTTAGAGAGAGGTTCTACTGTAATTTACAACTCTTCGGTAAAAGGACACCTTTCTGAAAAGGACAGTTTGGCTTTGCAACTAGATGTTGTCCTTTAGAAAGAGGTTCTACTGTAATTAGCAACTCTCTGGTAAGAAGACACCTCACTCTAAAAGACACTTTGGCTCTGCTATTAGGTGTTGTCCTTTACAGGGAGGTTCTACTGTAATTAGCAACTCTCTGGTAAGAAGACACCTCTCTAATAAAGGACACTTTGGCTTTGCATCAGGTATTATTCTTTAGAAAGAGGTTCTACTGTAATTAGCAACTCTCTGGTAAGAAGACACCTCTCTAATAAAGGACACTTTGGCTCTGCAACTAGGTATTATTCTTTAGAGAGAGGGGTTCTATTGAAATTAGCAACTGTCTGGTAAGAGGAAACCACTATAAAGTACATTTTAGAGACAGGTTCTACTGTAATTAGCAACTCTGGTAAGAGGACATTTTTCTTTAAAGGACATTTTGGCTCTGGAACTAGATGTTTTCCCCCACAGAGAGGTTCTACTGTAATTAATAACCTACTGGTAAGAGGACACCTCTCTATAATGGACACTTTGGCTCTGCAACTAGGTGTTGTCCTTTACAGAGGTGTTCTACTGTAATTAGCAACTCTCTAGTAAAGAGGTAATACATGGGAGTTCAACTGTATTGAGACACTTCTCTCCTTCTCTCATCCATTTTAACACTCTGTAGTTTCATTATATCCACACCCATTTCTTCCCCTCCCTCTAGCCATCAGCCTTGAATACCAAAGTCTATTTCTTTTGCAACAAGTTTCACAACCATTTAGAATTGTGTTCCAAATAGTTAGTACCTGTAGTTGTTTTCCTCCTTCTCCAATTAATTCTCTGAAATTCTTTTTTTTTTTTTTAATACCAGTGTCAATTTTTAATTAAAGAAATTGTCTTACAAATTATAGAGATTCCTGGTTGCTTTTCTAGAGTTGGTCTCTCATTGGGGGTTGTGTAGGGACATTTTTGGATTTATACCAGAAGTGGTCATTTGTCAGATGTGTGTGCAATTTTTTTCTATCAACATTTACCCTTTATATATGCTTTATGATATATCATTATTTAATAAAGTTATTTACAAAATGGAGGGTTGACCCTCATGGAACGCCATTTGATCCTGTTCTGAGGAATTCATTTCATATCTCAGTTTTCCAAGAATGCCAAGTCTTAGATCTACCATTACGTCATGTCTGAAAACATATACAATAGAACCTCCCTGTAAGGACAACACCTAATTGCAGAGCCAAAGTGTCTTTTAGGGAAAGTTGCCCTCTTACCAGAGAGTTGCTAAATGGTAAAAATGATATTTTTAACAATGAGAACTGTCCTTTGTAGAGAGGTGTCCTCTAGCAGGAGTGTCCTCTCATAGAGGTTGTACTGTATATCTCATCATATCTTCTAATTCAAGACCCTTCTTTTATCAATCCAATCTTCTACCTCTAGATAATTATTGCGCTAATCTTTCTTTTGTCTAACTCTCCCTTCATTCTTCAAGTATCTTTTAAGTATTCTCGGAGTCCCACATCCTGAAATTTCTTATTGATTACATACTTCATTTAGAAGTCTACCTTCGCCATTAAAACTTCACCTAACTTAATAAGACACAAGAGATTCCTTAGCCTATTTACAAGATCTTATAAAATCAAAACATTCACAGTTAAACCTGTCTATACCGCCCCCTCTTGGGACTCACCAAAATAGGGTGCTATAGACAGGTCACTTTTAATGTAAATCGCATTGTACTACATATTTAAAATCAGGCACTATAGAGCGGGGGACGCTATAGACAGGTTTAACACAAAGCAATAACGCGCCATCTATACATATAAAATAAAAGGATTTAAAAGCGCGAATGTTTCTTTTATAAGAAGTTCGGTTTATGTATAAAAGAAACATTCGCGCTTTTAAATCCTTTTATTTTATATATATAGACAGGTTTAACTGTATCTTCAAAGTATTCTCGGAGTCCTACATCCTGAAATTTCTTATTGATTACATACTTCATTTAGAAGTCTACACTCACCATTAAAGCTTCACCTAACTTAATAAGACACAAGAAATTCCTTAGATTTTTAAAGAAATTTTATAAAAATGAAACATTTATATGCTATTCAGTTTGATCTCTTATTTGATAAAAATGAGAAGGAGCATTCACTTTCTCTGTTCAATTCAATACATAAACACAAGGTAATAAGACCAAATCCAAATAAATAAATAGTGTGTGACGTTTCGGTAACAAAGCGGTTACCGAAACGTCACACACTATTTATTTATTTGGATTTGGTCTTATTACCTTGTGTTTATAATCTATAATCCAAATTGTGCTTTATCAATTAAATACATAAAAAAAAAAAACATTGGAACAGATTAAACTCCTAATCATCATCAATAACTTTCATGTCAGAGGCGGCCATTTCTTTTGGAGCTAAGTCGGCTTGCCACTGAGTAGTGCTCCCAGTCTTAATGACAAAGGCATACTACTTCACCCAGTCATGATGGTTGTCAAACAGACACCATCAAGGTCACAACTTGACACCCTATTATGATTGAGGGGAGATAAGAAAGAAGAAGAAGAAACGCAAGAGATAATAACACCCAAATCCAAATTGATAAATATTATGTGACATATTATTTTGGTAACAGCATTGTTACCAGAACTTTTTGTTTGATAATGATAACAACTCTATTACCAAAATATCACACATTATTATTTCTTTTTTTTTTGTAAACATTTTACTATGTTATGATACAATAACGCACCATCTGTTATGAAAATTAAGAACTATTATAGACGCGTATGATTCTTTTAAAAGATAAGTCACAATTTGGATTATAGATTATAAACACAAGGTAATGAGATCAAATCCAAATAAATAAATAGTGTGTTTATTTATTTGGATTTGGTATCATTACCTTGTGATTCGTTTAAGAATTAAACAATATTGATGGAACTCTAGGTATGTGTTTATTATATATAATTCTAAATCATTTTTCCCTTTTTTACCCCAGAACTCTCCACTAATAAATAAGCTGTCATCTGTTAGGTAGTTTGTTCTGTGAATGGATTGCAGAGATGGAAATGTCTGGGTTTTTTTTTTTACCCTTTAGAAATAGTGTGTGTTACGGAGCTTTTTCAATTCCTTTCAGCCCTCTCAGGTGTTATAATGTTTTAGCCCTAGTGTTTTATTTATTTATTTATTTTTTAATTATGAATGATATTTCTTATTATTAATGTAATTGATGAATTTTATCATTGCTAATATAGATTATAGATAAGAGGTAATACGACCCAAATCCTAATAATTTAATAGTGTGTGATGTTTCAGCAACAGCATTGTTACCATCATCAGACAAAAGAATAAAATACAAACAGACAAAATTTTTTTATCTGATGATGGTAACAATGCTGTTGCCGAAACATCACACACTATCAAATTATTTGGATTAGGCCATATTTTCTTGTATCTATAATCTATAATCCAAATTGTGCTTTATAAATTCTTGTAATTATAAATAACTAAATAAGATTTTGAAATTTAACTATAATACTCATATCTATTGTAAAAATGTGTATCTATATATATAAAAATGTATGTGTGTGTGTGTGTCTGTCTGTCCTTTATGCCTGACCAAACCACTCATTGGAACACCATGAAACTTTGGGAAGTTATTTAGTATAGTACTGGGAAGGTTTCTAGCAAATAAAATTTTTGAAATAACTTTTCGCCTAAAAATAATCAAGATAAATATTCTAATTTATCTGTTATAATTCAACAATCTGCTCTAAATATTATCATGATGATACGATGATTTTGTAATGTAGAAAATTAGGAAAGACAAAATTCAGGATGACACGGCAATTTATTTGAGACAAGAATAATGATACAATTCCAAGGCAAGATACTATTTATTTAACTTACAATTACCGAGGGAACCAATTAATATTGATTTTATTCAACTTATCGAGTATTTTTCAAGGGACCGGGAAAAAATGTTTACTTTATCGAGAGATTCGTTAGACAAACCTTTACTCGGGTAAAACCCGGGCGAAGCCGGGTATGTCCGCTAGTTCTATATAAAAAAGAGTTTGTTAAATATAGGTTAGCTTCAATCCAGAATAAGAGTAAAAATGGTAATTTTGACAATGAAAACTGTCCTTTGTAGAGAAGTGTCTTCTAGCATGAGCGTCCTCTCATAGAGCTTCTACTGTACCTCTTAGGATATCTTCTTATTATCTCTATCTTCTCATATACTAAACAATTAAGTCTAGTTCAGGGCCTGATTTTTGGGGTGGGTGATAGGTGTTCACGATTGTTAGGGGTCTCTGATTAGGTAGGTGTATTTTGAAGGCCTGTAGTTCAGTGTGGGTCATTGAAGGAGTGACAATTTCTTCAAAAGAAAGGTCTTTGATCTTCTTCTTTCTTATCTCCACTCAAGCTTGAGATCATGACTGGGTGAAGTAGAATGCGTCTGCCTTTGTCATTAAGACTGGGAGCACTACTCAGTGGCAGGCCAACTTAGCTCCAAAAGAAATGGCTACCTTTGACATGAGGAACAGATGCCATGTGCAGCTGCTCCTAACATGGAGTACAAACGCTGCTCATCCTGTATCCCTGGATTAGGAGCCCTTACAGGGTACTATCAGCCAGGCCAGCTGAGCCCAGGTTTTTTAGTGAGCTTGTTACTGCTCCCCTCCTCCTTTTTCATCCGGGCTTGGGACCGCAAAGGCGGAGTTTAGGATCTTTGGTGAGGGTCAGGAGCCCTCCCTTTTACGATATAAATATAAGGTAACAAGACCATGGTGCTGTGCAGGTTCTGGTATGTAGCCTTGGTGGCTTGTACCCAGGATCCATCAGGGTGTCAATGGAGGGCCACCCATGGGGATGTGGTGGACTATGATGTATGGCTGGTCAATGGTAACCCGTACAATCCCTCGGCCCAGGACATCTTTGACTACCAGTTCTCCTACGACAGCCAGGTAGGACCATGATCTGTATACCATGTTATCTCTCATTATATGTATAGCATTGTTTATGATGCATTAGTGCACCATCTGTTATGAAAATTTGAAACTATTATAGACGAGTATGATTCTTTTTTTTTTTTTTCAATTAAATAATTTCTGAATGCAATTTAACATCGGTATGGTAGATTAAACTGGCGAAACCGCTGGAAGGGTTTACCACTGATGAGCCAGGCCCTCCCATTAATTTTTCCATATTGCAGTAAATTGTTTAATTTAAAAAAAAAGAATCATACACATCTATAATAGTTTCAAATTTGTTAATAGAATTATTTTAAAGAGAAAAAAAATATTTCCTGTGATTATATATTGCAACTGAAAATTTTACTGATGCTTGTCAGAATATACTCATTGACAAAACTTAAGGAAGTTTTATCTTTTAACATGTATATCTGGATTCAGACAATAACTCTGAAAGATATTTGATACACTAGACACACGAGATAACCTAGTGTGAACAAAGTTGCCTCTCTCCTTTAAAAAATCAGATAACTGGTGACACCAAAGACTTTCTACTTCCTTAAGTTTTGTCCATTAGTGTTGTTGTTGTTGTTGTTTCTTATCCCCTTGTGTAAAGATTACACGAATTCCATGAGTTCATGCTCCTCGAGCTGTCCATTAGTGTAAATATGCAAAGAATAAAGTTTAAACTTCCATGTTATGTGGTCTGGTGTTTGGAATTATTCTACAATAGGAATTTGTGTCTTCTGTGCAGAGAATGTTGTTGAGGAGGAAAGCTTAGGGAAGGTTCATCTTTATAAGTTTTATTATTTTCAAGTATATTATTTAGGACTGAGAAGTCTTGCACATCGCTTCCAATTTGGGGGGTGGTTGGGCTAGACTACTGGTGGGCTCAAGGTCCAATTCCACAGAGATATCGCCACCCTCCACACATAGAGAACACCATCCTCCTCCTGATTGGGCACATCTAATTAGTACTAAAGAATGTCTCACATGTTTGTAGTCAGTTCTCAATGTCATGTGACTGTCTGCCCCCCTATATAACCTGTTCACCCACTCTGTGGCTGGATTGTCTGTTACAAGATAAACAATTACGAAAAAAGGCATCTCCTTATCGTGTAACTGAAAGTTGCTGATGGCCTGCCACATCTATTGGAATAAATATCAACTATTCTTGTTGATTTTTAATTATTTCAGAATTGACCAAATACCCATTCTTGATTAATCAAGAAAAAGCTAGCACACCAGTTCATCCACTCTGTGACTGGATTGTCTGTTACAAGATAAACAATGTTTGATAACCATTATCTATGATTAGAAATATTTTTTGTTTGGGATGCCTCACATCACAACAATGACATCACCATCCCAGTTCTTTAAAAGAAGAGACACTTCGGCCAGGCAACCTCTATCTTCAAGTTCACCTCCCAATATCTATCTGAGAGAAAACTGACAAAAACTATAACAAGACTCAGAATGAAACACTATAAAGGAATGACAATACATCCAGATGGCACAAAAACCTATAGGACATGTAACAATTGTCCTGGTGTGGAACTAACATCTACTCACATATTCTCATGTCCAGCAATGGCCGGGTCATGGACCCAGAGTAGAAGCGTTACACACCCAAGATAGTGGAAATTGCTGCTGCTGCTGTAATAGAGATGTATGGAGACATCTGAGGCCCTTCATTGGACACAACAACAACAAAAACCTCCCTATATAGTTCACCTAGTACAGTAGAACCTCTCTGTAAAGGATAACACCTAATTGCAGAGCAAAGTGTCCTTTAGGGAGAGGTGTCCTCTTACCGGAGAGTTGCTAAATAGTAAAAATGGTAATTCTGCAAATGAAAACTGTCCTTTGTAGAGAGGTGTCCTCTAGCATGAGTGTCCTTTCATGGAGGTTCTACTATATACAGTAGTCATGCTACTGCTAGCCATGTTGTGGAGATAAACAAGGTTTTGAGACAGTTTTGCACTGATCCTTGCACTGAAATGAATATTTGATCCATAAGGAATCTGAAGACCATGGCAGCAAGTTATTGTGAAAGTCTGAGTCATAGTTGGTTGCTAGGGATGAATAAGACCAACATTTCTCAATTGGGATGTTTCCATATAAACACATTTTCATATCGCCACATTCAAATCTATATTACAAAACACAAGCCTTATATTGCAGAACACAAGTCTATATTGGTACCACAGGTGTTTTCCTAGAAAATATACTAGTGTATTTACATAAAAAGGCAATGGTTGCAAGGTTTTTTTCCACACTATGTAATAAGTGCAATACTCAACCTGTAACCCCAAAATATATTATTAACTGTATTGATTCATCCATTGATGAGCTCTAGTCATCCCCAGCAGACACCATCAACAAACTCTACAAGCTTGATACCCTAATATGATTGAGTGGAGATAAGAAAAAAGAAGGAAGAAAATTTAGCATTTTAACAGTGTTTATATGTTTTCATGTACCCCTGTAGAAGGGCAAAGAGATGTCTGAAATCTTGAGATAAAGTTTGATAAGGATTAAAGAAACTCATCTCCTGCAGACACCATCAAAAGTCTCAAGCTCTACAAGCTTGATACCCAAATATGATTGAAGGGAGATAAGAAAGAAGATATAAAAAGGCATACATTGGATCAAAATTATCTCATTTCCTATGAAGAATAATCATCCAGTTGTGTTAGAAGATTTACCAATTTATCAAATTTTATTTATTATTTTATTTTAACATCAGCTGTTTTTATCTACAGTTGATTCTCTCTCTAAAGGATAACACCTATTTTCAGAGTCAAAATGTCCTTTAGAAATAAGTGTCCCCTTACCAGGGAGCTGCTACAGTAGAATCTCCCTGTAAAGGACACCTAGTTTCAGAGCCAAAGTGTCCTCTAGGGAAAGGTTTCTTCTTACTGGAGAGTTGTTAAATAGTAAAAATTCCAATTTTGGTTAACAAAACTGTCCTTTGTAGAGTGGTGTCCTCTAGTGAGAGTGTTCTATAATATAAATTTACTGTAATAGAAAAAAAAAAAAAAAAGGCAATTTTGGCGATGAAAACTGTCTCTTGTATAGAACTGCCCTCTAGCAAGAGTGTCCACCTATAGGGATTCTACTGTAAATATATGTACATACAAATTTATGTAAATATAGCTTATCTAAATTCACACCTAATAAACTGCCTCTTCTATCAGAATCTCATTAATTGTGGCAGCCATTCAAAAAGCTCCCTTTTTCAGCTCTAAATCTTGCTTAAAATATAGCATAATAATAAATTTTACCAATTCTATCCTATCAAAGGGAAACCTGGAGAAATGGATGACCAGGTGTGGATCTAGACTAGTAACAAATATTCCTATACTTGAAGGCCAGTGATGTGGTACTGAGGTACTGTACTTCAAGAAGCAGAGCCATTCCCATCCTGTGCTATAGTAAATCAGAAGAAGCAGCTAAAGTGAAGAAGTGGTCCATTGTGGCTGTTCCAGGCAATCAGGTCAGGTTGGATCAAGCTCTGTATGCTGTCTGAGAGTTGACCTGTTAAGATAAGGGAGAATTGACCTGGGTTCAGCTGGCCTGGCTGATAGTACCCTGTAAGGGCTCCAGGGATACAGGATGAGTTTGTACTCCATGTTAGAAGTGGCTGCACATGGTGTCTGTTCCTCATGTCAGAGGCAGCCATTTCTTTTGGAGCTAAGTCAGCCTGCCACTAAGTAGTGCTCCCAGTCTTAATGACAAAGGCAGGCACATTCTACTTCACCCAGTCATGATGGTTGTCAAGTCTCAAGCTCTACAAGCTTGATACCCTAATATGATTGAGTGGAGATAAGAAAGAAGAAGATGAGAGAATTGATATTTAACAAACACTAATATTGGAAGCTACAGAAGCTGCTTGGGAGATATGTCAACACATCTCTCTTTTATGAATATTCGAAGCTAATATAGACGCGTAAGATTCTTTTGAAAATTAAATAATTTATACTGCTCTTACTGCAATGGAAAAATAAATGGGAGGGCCTGGCTCATCAGTGGTGAACCCTCCCAGGGGTTTCACCAGTTTAATCTACCATACCGCTGTTATATTTCATTCTTGTAACTTCTTTTTATAGTAATACTGTTGCTAGACTCTTGGAATGGGTATTTTAGATGAACTATGGACATAAGCTTTGAGGACAGTAGAATTACATACAATTATAAATATATAATACTAGCCGAATGACCCGGGCAACGCCCGTGTTTTACCCGATTGAATGTTCTTATTCAAATACTATTTGTTACAATTATAAATTGGCGCCTTAAATAAATGCATATATTGGTTAATAACTATAGCCTATGTGCTTTATCTCTCTATGTACTGTTGGCTTCCGTAGGTGTCTCTTACTGGGAAAAAGAAAGAGAGGATTCCATTTAGTTATTAACACTTTGAGGAACATTGGTTTCACAACCCAAATAGCCCTGTGAACCAGGATAGAACTTGATTTTTTAAAAAAATCATATTTTTAAAAATATATTACCTTGAACAGTGAAATTTGATGCTTGTATCAAAATATGTCTATAAAACACAAAAATGCAATAAAAAAATATATGTTTATTGGCACTTTTTCAAAATAAAAAAATGAAAAAAGAACTAAAAAAATGCAAACTGCCAAAAAAAAACGCCACTGTTTGTAAAAAAAAAATTCAGAGGAAATTATTAAAATTTTTACATTTATATACATTGTTATTCCCAGTACTTCATTTCTGCATGGTACTTTTCGAAGCACTCTCCAACGCAAAGTGGAATCTTGCATTGTTTGCACTCAAATCTGGTGTCCTTCCGGGCTGCCTTCCCAGTCTTGTGCTTTGCACTATCTGCACAAACTTTGCACCTTCTTTGCACTGCTTTTCCACTTTCTGGGGCTATTTTATAGCAGTAGTGCTTCCCAAGTAGCCTGGCAACATCAGTTTTCGAAGTTGTTTCTTTTTCAGAGTGTTCAATGCTTGCCTGATTGAGCAACTCCCCACCGACAGCCAGATAGAAGTCCTTCAGACTTATTTTTTTATCAGGATTTGCTTTATTGTAAATGATGTTGCCATTTACAAAACAAAGTGAAAAAAGATGGAAGAATATTTTTTTCCACCATTTCAATGTTTTCCTGCTAAAAGAATAATATGCCATCATCTGATTGCTCCGGTCCACTCCTACCTTCCCCTTGTTGTAATCGATGACAGCATCAGGCTTGAACAACTCTTCTCTGGTTGGGGTTTTGGGCTTGACTGGCATCATTTTACCTTCATGGACAGTAGAGAGCATGAAAACATCTCTAACATCTTTCCATTTGATGGCTAAAAGATGCTTTCTTCTCATCTTTATAATCTCTCCTCTCTTTAGTTTTTGGGAAAATTCCGTTTTTGGCATCGTTTTCCTGGAAGGCATAACTGTGCCAACAGCTAGGGTCTTTTTTTCCCAAAGTTTATCAAATAACTCAGGAGAGGAAAACCACCTATCAAAATAGATATGATAGCCTTGTCCATAAAACCTCTTTGCCAGCCTGTCCACGAGGTTCGGAATGGAGTTGTGCTCTGGCTGCTCAGGATCCTTGCCAGTGTAGATATCAAGATTGTAAGCGTATCCAGATACAGCTTCACAAATCTGGAATATCTTGATGCCATATTTATGAGGTTTTCCTTTTATATACACTCGAAAACCCACACGTCCTCTGAATGGACACATCGCCTCATCAATAGTGAGATTTTGCTGAGGAGTGTAGGCATTCCCAAAAGAATATATGAGGGATTCCAAAACTGGTCTTATTTTGAAGAGTCTGTCATGCCCTGGTTTTCCATATTCAATGTATTTTGAATTGTCATTCAAATGTAACATTGACAAAATTCTCATAAATAGTGTCCTTGGCATATTTATGGACTGGCAAAAGGCATTCTTCAGGAATCCGTGAGTAGACCAGTAGTCTTTCATCCCAGGCTTCTTCACCAAAGACATGTGTATGATGACACAGAAAAAGAGCTTTATCTGTGCCACTGACACAGCCTTCCACTTAGCCAGCATGCCATGAGGCTTGAGAGGACCCTTCTTGGACTCCCGATCAATAATACTCCTGGCATATCGGTTTGTTTCCTCTTTGATGCTTTTGAAAATATTCTCTGTAAAGAAGAGACTGAACGCATCAAATGGTGAGGAAACATCCCCCACTAAATTTAGTCCAGGGCGGGCGGTGAAAGGGGGAGGAGTTGGGGGCGAGGGATCATCTTTCCTCCAGGTGCCGGCGGCAACATTGGAGCCAGCGGCGGCAGTGGACGTGTCCCGACATGTCGTCAGCATGCGAACTGGAGCTACTTCTAATCGCGGCCGTTTAGCAGGAATTTCTTCCCTTTCTTCCTCCTCAAATTCTAATTCATCGGAGGCTGAATTTTCGTAATCAGGATCCTTCACTTCATCATCAATTTCTGAGCCAGAATCCTAAAGATATTCAAGAATATCTTGAATGTCTTCATCTAAATGAACTTCTGATCCCAAACCTTTTGAAGTGCTAGGTTGATCCAAAGGATTCATTTCAATAACGTTATGAAATTAGAGGCAAAATAACTTAGAAAAAAACGAGCGAAAAGAGATTAGAGATAACAAAAACAAACTTGCCTGTTATCAGTTTGTCAGCAAGCTAGCCAATGAGATTGAGCAACAGATGACTAATTTTTTTGCCTGCCAACAGTATCGTCCTGACATCTAGTGATCATTTTTGTAACTATTCATGATAGGCCGATGATTTGCCGAAGAGATTTCTTTACGTACTGCGTTCTATGATTTTCTATTGATTTTTAAAGTGCCGCGACGTATAAAAACGGGGTTGGTCTGCTAGGCTTAATAGCTTATGACGTATAAAAATGGCGTTGGTCTTCAAAGTGTTAACCAATATATGCATTTATTTAAGGAGCGACCCGCTCCAACACAATAGTTACAAAAACGAAGAAGCGAGTGGGGGGGGGGGGGGCAAAGGTGGCATGATCGTAGCCAACCAATAGGAGAGTGCCATTCCAAAAAAAAAGCAAACGGTGACAGAGATGAAAAATGAAGAATTAAGAACGCATGACGCTTGTAACTGTATATAGAATGCTTAGAGCAATCACTCTTCTGCAAACTTTAAATTGAGTCTTTTATATAGACAAGAGTCTAGCAACAGTATTACTATAAAAAGAAGTTACAAGAATGAAATATAACAGCGGTATGGTAGATTAAACTGGTGAAACCCCTGGGAGGGTTCACCTTTGATGAGCCAAGCCATCCCTTTAATTTTTCCATTGCAGTAAGGGCAGTAGAAATTGTTTAATTTTCAAAAGAATCATACGCGTCTATAATAGTTTCGAATTTTGATAACAGATGGCACGCTATGCATCAACACATCTATCTTCATTCTCCTCCAGATCCACATTGAGAGGATGGAAACATTCATCGCCTATCACTTTTTGGAGTTGTAATTCTCAACCTGCAACCCCAAAACACATTATTGACTGTATTGACTAATCCATCGATGAGCTCTACTCATCCCCAGCAGACACTATCAACAAGCTCTACAATATTGATACCTTAATATGATTGTTGAGTGGAGATAAGAAAGAAGACTTTTTGAAGTAAAGGATGGATTTCTACAATTATTATGACCTGAATATAAAAAATGATAAGTCACAATTTGGATTATAGATTATAAACATGAGGTAAATAGACCAAATCCAACTAAATTGTAGAAATTTCTGATTTTTCTATGGTTCTTCCAAAAGATTATTATGGTGAAAATTCCAAAAAATATATTTTATGCTTATACATTTAAAATTCAAATTATTTTTTAAATTTTAGTTCAAATTTTTTTTTTTAATTCATCATTTCATCTTTTTTTATTTTTTTTTTTTATTTTTAGAAAGAAAAGAACAACACTTAAGTTTCAGAGATTCCCTTTTAGATAAATGTGTCCTTTAACTAGAGAGCAGCAAATTAGTAAAAATGGTGATTTTTCACAATGGAAACTCTCCCTTTGTTCTGATAGAGTTCTCTAGTAGGAGTGTTTGCTCATGGAGGTTCTACTGTAGGGATATATATTCACAAATCTTTAACACTTTAATGTCGCCAGTCATCTAATTTTTTTTTAGAAGACAGAGGCAATTTTGTTCACACTTGGTTATCTTGTATGTCTTCAATAAAGGTCACTGTAATAACTTTTAGAGTTATTGTACATAGAGTACAAATTATGCCTAAAAGACAAGTAAGTTATTGGAGGTTCGACTGTATATACAGTTAAGCCTGTCTATAGCGCCCCCTCTAAATAGCGCCTTCCTCTCTATAGCACCCGATTTTAAATACGTAGTACAATGCGATTTACATTAAAAGTGACCTGTCTATAGCACCATATTTTGGTGAGTCCCAAGAGGGGGAGATATAGACGGGTTTAACTCTATATAGAACATCAACATTCCATTAGAAGGGAGTCATTGGAAGGATGGTCTAAACCGTTGGTTTTCGACCACTACAACCCGGGTTCGATTCCCGCATTAGGCACTTTTTTTATGTTTAAAAAAAAAAATGCTCCAATGGCCCCCAATTCTTGCAAAAGTCCAACCTCACCAGCGAGTGCAAGTAACCAAATGGGGCTCTGGCACATTTGTGCTATAGACTGGTTTAACTGTATATTCACAATTCTTTAGTACTGGACTGTACATAAGAGTCCACATTAAACCAATAAGACAAGTAAGGTACTGGAAAGGTGAAGGAGTTCAAAGTTCCCCCAGATAGATAGCTGTTTACAGCCCCGTAAATCTCCAGATTGTTGTTGCTGCTCCACTTCTCCGCTCTATTACAGTATCCACCGGGTGTGGTGATGCCCAGATAACTAGTCAAAGCTTAGCCAATACCTTAAAGGAATACAATAGAATCACCCTCTATAAGACAACACTCCTAGTTGCAGAGACAAAGTGTCCCTTTAGAGAAAGGAGGCCTCTCACCGGAGAGTTGCTAAATAGTAAACACAGTAATATTTTGGTGGTGAAAACTGAACTTTGTAGTGAAGTGTCCTTTAGCTAGAGTGTCCATTAAGGTTCTATACTGTATATAAAAAAATATTAATTTAATTCACAAATAAATCAATTACAGTGGAACCTCCACAAAATAGTTTGGCATCAGGCGGCGTTTTATTCGTTTATTTATGTCTTCTTTCTTATCTTCACTCAATCATATTAGGGTAACCATCATGATTGGGTGAAGTAGAATGCATCTGCCTTTGTCATTAAGACTGGGAGCACTACTCAGTGGCAGGCCGATTTAGCTCCAAAAGAAATGGCCGCCTCTGACACGAGGAACAGATGCTATGTGCAGCCGCTCCTAACATGGAGTACAAACGCTGCTCATCTTGTATCCCTGGAGCCCTTACAGGGTACTATCAGCCGGGCCAGCTGAGCCCAAGTTTTTTAGTGAGCTTGTTACTGCTCCCCCTCCTCCTTTTTCATCCGGGCTTGGGACCGGCAAAGGTGGAGTTAGTATACACATTATTAAGTTATTTGAATTAGGTCTTATTTTCTTGTATCTATAATATATAATCCAAATTGTGCTTCACCGTTAATTTAGTAGTTGTTGTCAATATGTTGTCAATAGTAGTTGTTGTTACCAAATTCTTGCATCATGTCATCGTGCAAATAGGAAATCCAAATTGTCTCTATTCAACCTTGTTATTATCATGTGGTCAAATATAAAAATATCAACGATTTAACACCTTATAAAGCAATGAGTTTCAAAAATTTTTGTTTGGCTAGCGTTGCAGGCCAAGTGTTCTTTAACAGGTTATATAATAATGAAATATGGTTTGTTGAAGGGATTTGGCCTGAAAGCTAGTGATAAACATAATTAAATAAACTTGTCTCTTTAAAAAGCGTTGGGTCATTGCAATTTTGATCTTCGATGGCTTTATAAAAACTCTATTTGTGATTTATTTTGATAAAATAACCTTGTTAAATCAGTTTTGAAGATCGTGATAAGGCACAATTTGGATTATAGATTAAAAACACAAGGTAATGAGACCAAATCCAAATAAATAAATAGTGTGCGACGTTTCGGGTACACACTTGATAACAGTAACTATTTAAAACATGCTGTGGTAAAATTTCTCATTCAGTACTTTAGTCTGAAGATGGTAACAATGCTGTTACTGAAACTTCATACACTATTTATTTATTTGGATTTGGTCTTATTACCTTGAGTTTCAAAGATCATTTGTTGGTTGTAAGTTGATGTCAGAGAAAAAAACACAGCCACATCAACCTATGATTTATTCTAAATCCCAAAGTTTCAGTGAATCCCGATGTTCAAAATAATCATTCCCCTAAAGAGAGTGATAGGAAGTCACTGAAACATCCGGAGTTGAAATAAACTATTTTCATCCATCACAATTCATCCTTTCATACTTCATTCCTAAGGATGGGGGTCGGTGAAAGGATGATCTAAACCTTTGGTTTTCGACCACTACGACCCGGGTTCAATTCCCGCATTGGGCACTTTTTTCTGATTAAAAAAAAAAAATGCTCCAATGGCCCCTGATTCTTGCAAAATTTCAACCCCACCAGCGAGTGCAAGTAACCAAACAGGGCTCTGGAACATTTGTAAGTGCAAAGTCGAACTGCTTTTCACATGTGTAGATATGTGGTGCACTTAGAGTAAAAATGAGTCGCCAATTTCTACCCACCATGATTATCATGGCCTTTACCATGTGTACTAGGGATAAGCAAAAAAAAAAAAATTCCTAGGGATAGAAATAGTCGTTATTTCTCCTTAAAATAAATTACGATTTTTCGTCCAAAAGAAACATTTGCGGTAAAACTAGTCAAATGTCATTTAACAATAAACTATTAGTTGATTTAGCTGTATTTTTATCCTTGTTAAATTAGTTCACACACACACAAAAGCCTTTATTAGGGACTTGTCCCATACAGATTCTCCCAATTGGGTAAGGTAATAATCCTCTTATGTTATTTACATAGGTAATGAAATAAACACAAGGTAATAAGACCAAATTCAAATAAATAGTGTGTAACGTTTCGGTAAGAGCATTGTTATCATCTTCAGACACAAGTACTGAATGAGAAATTTTACCACAGCATGGTTTTGGTAGCAGCATGGTAAAATTTCTCATTCAGTACTTTTTTATGAAGATGGTAACAACAGTTACCGAAACGTCACACACTATTTATTTATTTGGATTTGGTCTTATTACCTTGTGTTTATAATCTATAATCCAAATTGTGCCTTATCAGGTAGTGAAATAGAAATTGAACGGACTTTACTCTTCATCTCAAAGTCATTCACTTGTTGACTGATCCTTACTTAATGATGATCTAAAAAATTTATAGTAAGCTATTGCATTAGATTTGTTTGCTGATATTTTTGAAAGCAATACGTAGAGTGAAATGTTGGTCGTGTTAAATTGGTTAAAGAAAACTGTTGGAAGATCTTCAAGTATGGAGAAAATAAAGATTGAAAGAAGAAAGAAAGGTGTTTCCTGGCGATAATTGGGTGAACAAGGAATTGGAAGATAAGAAAGCAACTTGTAGGAAGTTGTTGAGAAAGTTGTTCGGCCAGTTGTATTAAAAGATATTTTTAGATGCCAAAATATCTATTGTTTCCTCTTCTTTTTCTTTTCATACGTGTTTGAAATAATATATTTGTTTGTTGTTGTTGTCAATTTTATAAACTAAATATAACTCAAGGATTTTCATTTCTAACTTGTACGATAGAGAAATCACACCATGTGTGTATGGAAAGTATTAACCCTTTTTTTTTTTACCAAATGTGGAATGAATGATAGATGATTTCCTATATTCCAAGTATTGTATTGTAGTGTTCTTCCCTAGTACACGTGGTACAGGCCATGATAATCATGGTGGGTAGAAGTAGGCGACTGCTTTTACTGTAAATGCACCACATGTCTATACATGTGGAAAGCAGTTCGACTTTGCACTTACAAATGTGCCAGAGCCCCATTTGGTTACTTGCTCTCGATGGTGTGGTTGGACTTTTGCAATAATTTTTTTTTTAATATTAAATAAAATGAAAGTGCCCAATGCGGGAATCAAACCCGGGTCGTAGCGGTCAAAAACCAACGGTTTAGACCAGTCTTTCACCGACCCCCTCCATTTTTATATATAATTATATTCAATGGATTTTTAATCCTCTAACTCACACAAATATACACTCATGGGCAACACCTAAGTAAGTGGAGAGTCTTTGATGTCCGCCGGTCATCTTTTTTTTGAAGAAGAAGAAGACAGAGGAAATTTTGTCCACATTTGGTTATCTCGTGTGTCTTCAATAAAGGTTACTGTAATATCTTTCAGAGTTATTGTCTGAATCTCGATATACATGCTAAAAGGTACAACTTCCTTAAGTTTTGTCCATGAGTGTATGTTCCCTAATTGTTTTTTTAATAGTTAGGTATGTTTTCTCAACTTCTTGAAATAGAGTAGAGCTTCAGATCCTGAATTCTTTAAAATAGAATCTTAAAGTGATGGCTTAGCATCAACATTGATATTCACTTTGGAATTTATTTTCTTTCAGCTCATAGATAGAATAACTTCTTAGGTCCATTGAAGTCTATAAAAAAAATAATAGAGAACAATTTGGATTATAATCCAATCTATATTCCAATTTTTTTTTTTTTTTTGTTTATCCCTAGTACACGTGGTACAGGCAATGATAATCATGGTGGGTAGAAGGCGACTGCTTTTACTGTAAGTGCACCACATGTCTACACATGTGAAAAGCAGTTCGACTTTGCACTTACAAATGTGCCAGAGCCCCGATCCAATTTGTGCTTTATCATAGTTATGTATGTCTTCTCTTACTACATGTTGAAAACTAAAGGATTGATAGTCTTGGAGCAGGCTGATTGAAGAAGCATACCTGTCTATGAACTGATTCACCAAGGATTGGAAAAAAAAAAAAATGGTGTTGATGACATTCATTTATGGACCACCTGCTTCTTCCAATCTGGTGCTATTGTTGGCAACCAATCAATCACTTGTCTGATGACTCAATTTTACTTTGGTGTCATTGCATGTACGTAAGGTGTACTCCAGACTTTGAACCTTTTCTATAGCAGGTTATGCAGTAATCTAATGCTGCACATGACTGGTACAAAGCAGGAGGGTCAAGCACCGGTTCTGTCCTACCAAGAGAACAACAGTCTTTGATTTCCAGACTTAAGTCTGGTCATCTACGGATAATGACTTTCCAGAATGGTTGCAAGGTTTTCCCACTATGTACTAAGTGTCAACCTGCAACCCTAAGACCTATTATTGACTGTATTGACTCATTCATTGATGAGCTCTACTCATCCCCAGCAGACACCATCAAAAGTCTAAAGCTTTACAAGCTTGATACCTTAGTGTGATTGAGTGGAGATAAGAAAGAAGAAGAAGACAAGATTCTCTCATCAAATAATCTCTCACATGTCAGTTCTTCTACTTTTTAATTAATTAAAATTAATCTCCTTTCAGAACAGATGTGTATGTACTGCCATATGTCAGTAATTAAAACACCCTTTCTATGCCTTTCCTTGGAAAAAAGTGAAAGTGAACTATTGAAATCATTGGATTGAAATATATAGTCAAGCCTCGCTATAACATCACCTGATGTTGTTAGGACCATGTAGTTGGTATAACTATAGGTAAAACTAACAGGACTTAGTACCGGTTGTCTATTTTTATTTATTTATTTTTCTTGAAGGAGACAGAGGCAATTTTGTTCACACTTGGATATCTCATGTGTTATGATATATTAGCCCGCCATCTGTTATGAAATTTCTAAACTATTATAGACGCGTATGGTTCTTTTTAAAAATTAAACAATTTCTACTGCCCTTACTGCAATATAAATTGTAACAACACACTGCCTCTGAGGAAACGTTTCTTGCTTTAATAAAATGATTTCTCAAGCTTCCATGAGAGGACACTCATGCTAGAGGACACCTCTCATTCAAGGACAGTTTTCATTTGCAAAATTACCATTTTTTACTTTATATAAACTCTACGGTAAGAGGACACCTCTATCTAAAGGACACTTTGGCTCTGTAATTAGGTGTTGTCCTTTACAGGGAGGTGGTTCTACTGTATCATATTGTTTTATTTTAAAAAGAATCATACACATCTATAATAGCTTCGAAATTTCATATCTCATGTGTCTTCACTTAAGGTCACTATGTATCAAATATCTTTCAGAGTTATTATCTGAATCCTGATATACATGCTAAAAGTTGCTTCCTGAAGTTTTTGTTCATGAGTGTATTTTTTCCACATTTCATTTTTTTTATTGTAAATATCCAGGATGGTATTTTTCTACTGGTATGATGTATGTTTTTAAAGCTAAATGGTATAGAGGTAAAAACAACACCCCACATAGGCTAGTCAACCCTACAATGTAGGACACCTAGCACCAGGAAATGGGAAGCCAGGAATAAATCTCCATCTGATGTTCAAACATAAGGAAGCAAATTCTGAAGATAGAATCCTCTGAAATATAAATTGTAACAACACACTGTCTTATACTGTCTAGAAGTTTCTTATTTTATTTAAACTATTTTTCAAGCTTTCGGATACAGTAGAACCTCCATGAGAGGAGACTCACACTAGAGGATACCTCTCTATATAGGACAGTTTTCAAAATTCGAAACTATTATAGACGCGTATGATTCTTTTTAAAATAAAAAAATTTCTACTGCCCTTATTGCAATGGAAAAATTAATATATATAAATAGGCTCTCCCATTAATTTTTCCATTGCAGTAAGGGCAGTAGAAATTGTTTAATTTTAAAAAGAATCATACGCGTCTATAATAGTTTCGAATTTTGATAACAGATGGCGCACTAATGCATCAAAGGACAGTTTTCATTTGCAAAATTACCATTTTTACTATTTAGCAACTCTTCAGTAAAAGGACACCTCTCTCTCTCTAAAGGACACTTTGGCTCTGTAATTAGGTGTCCTTTACAGGGAAGTTCTACTGTATCATAAACCTCTCTACTGGAATATAAAATACTAGACGAATGGCCCGGGCAACGCCCGGGTTTCACCCGAGTGCGTATGTATTTTGGTGCCTTTATGGTGCCTTTAAAAAATGATCTTTATTACTATGCAGTTTTCTATTTAGTCAATATACCTAAGTTCATGTTGCAAATGTAATTATCTCTATCGATTTAGTAGGTGAAATGGAAAAAAAAAAATCGACATGATGAAATCTTTATGAAAATTCATATGAACGGAAAAATATGTCCAGGGTAGCCTAGTGGTCATGGCATCTGCCCGGTAAGCGGAAGGTCGTGGGTTCAATTCCCATCCCTTGACACTTTTTTTATTTTATCCATTCTGACCAAAATCTATCCGTGAACTTCACACAGTGAACTTCACACAGACAGAATAAGGCAATTATATAAGTAGATGTTATACTGCCCCTCAGAGTATAAGTTTCTTTTTTTTTTGCTTATCCCTAGTACACGTGGTACAGACCATGATAATCATGTTGGGTAGAAGTTGGCGACTGTTTTTACTGTAAGTGCACCACATATCTAAACATGTGAAAAGCAATTTGACTTTGCACTTACAAATGCGCCTGAGCTCCGTTTGGTTATTTGCACTCGCTGGTGGGATTGGACTTTTGGAAGAATCGGGGGCTATTGGAGCAATTTTTTTTTTTTAAACATAAGTAGAAGTTCGTTTTATGTATAAAGGAAACATTCGCGCTTTTAAATCCTTTTATTTTATATGTATAGATGGCGCGTTATTGCTTTGTGTTAATAAAAAGATAGAATCCTCTGAAATTGTAACAACACACTGAGGATATGTTTCTTGTTTTATTTAAACTATCTCAAGCTTACAGGTACATTAAAATCCTCCATGAGAGGACACTCACACTAGAGGAAATCTCTCTACAAAGGACAGTTTTAACTCACAAAATGGTGAGTAAAATGGCCTCCAAGAAAGCTCGCTCGTGTTTTATTAAAAAGAAACTCATCTTCCTTCGTGCTTTACTTTATTTGATTATAAAAAATGGGCCCAATGCGGGAATCAAACTCGGGTCGTAGCGGTTGAAAATCAACAGTTTAGACCATCCTTCCACCGACCCCCTATAAGTTTCTTGCTCAATTTAAATGATCTCTCAAGCTTTCAAGTATCACAAATCCTACTACAGGAGTATACAACGATTTGATATTCCTATATAGGGGTTTAAAATACCTGAAAGATTGAAAGATAGTTTAAATAAAGCAAGGAAATTATCCTGGGAGGCAGTGTGTTGCTACAATAAAGAAGCAACTAAAAGAAAATAAGACCTAATCCAACAACAACAAAAAGCCTTTATTTAGGGTCACTAACCCTATAAAGGATTCACCAGAGGTATGCATAAGAACAAAGCAGTGAGACAAAGGAAACAACGATATAGACAGAGGAAAAAGAAAAAAATAATAAGAAAGAGAAAGAGGGAAGCAAGAAAAACAACACAAAAAGAGTAGCAGTAAGAAAGTGAGGAGTGAGTGTCACTTGGCCTTCTTCTGAGATACGGACTTGTGGAAACCATAAAACGCCGTAGCAATATACTTATTCTGGGTCATATTGTCAATTATTGATGGAAGTGAAGCACATAGTTGCCCAGTTAATAAGACCTAATCCAAATAATTTATTAGTGTGTGACCTTTCGGCAACAACATTGTCACCATAATCAGACGAAAGAATAAAATGAATTGATTTTATTCTTTTGTCTGATGATGGTTACAATGTTGTTACCGAAACATCACACACTAATAAATTATTTGGATTAGGTCTTATTTTCTTGTATTATAAACTAAATTGTGCTTTAACATAAAGAAGCAACTATTATTGAGTAAGATGTAGGGATTCCTGTCTCTATTTGTAGATTTTAAAAATATGTATTATTATCTCTAGTACACGTGGTACAGGCCTTGATAATCATGGTGGATAGTAGTTGGCGACTGCTTTTACTGTAAGTGCACCCACATTTCTACACATGTGAAAAAGCACGGTTTGACTTTTGCACTTACAAATTTGTAGGTGTTTCACACCTCAATGTTAAACAATAGGAAAACAAACAATGTTCTTAGTAATACAATATAATGCGGCTTATGATTGTAAAATGACATTGGAAAATATCCCACATGAGTTTCTTTTAAATGAAAAATCAAAATTCATTTTTAAGGAGAAATAACGACTATTTCTAACCTTAGAGATGAGGTATGAAAGGATGAATTGTGAAGAGTAATGATAAACGGAAAAATAAAAGTGTCCAGGGATGGGAATCGAACCCACAGTTCCCATCCCTGGACACTTTTATTTTTCCGTTTATCATTACTCTTCACAATTCATCCTTTCATACCTCATCTCTAAGGTTAGAAATAGTCGTTATTTCTCCTTAAAAATGAATTTCGATTTTTCGTTTAAAAGAAACTCATGCGGGATATTTTCCAATGTCGTTTTACAATGTCTTTGTGTTCACCAAGTCAATTTTTTGACGAAAATATGGATAAATATTCTCTAATTTGATCTACATGGTAATAAAACTAAATCTAAAGAAATAGTGTGTGATGTTTTGATAACACCATTGTTACCATCATCAGACAAAAGACTAAATAATGGTAACATTGCTGTTACAGAAACGTCACACACTATTTCTTTATTTGTATTTGGTCTTTTTGCCTTGTAGTTCTAATATATACAAATTGGATTATAGATTATAAACACAAGGTAATAATACCAAATCCAAATAAATAAATAGTGTGTGATGTTTTGGTAACAGCGTTGTTACCATCTTCAGACAAAGGTACTGAATGTCACACACTATTTATTTATTTGGATTTGGTCTTATTACCTTGTGTTTATAATCTATACAAACTGAAAAATTGTGTCATCATATAACATACCACAATACCAATTTTAAAACTTTTTTTTTTCTTCTTATCCTTATAGATACAAGAAATAAGACCTAATCCAAATAATTTAATAGTGTATGATGTTTCGGTAACAGTGTTTGTTTCTTATCCTCTTGTGTACAGATTACCCAAATTCCATGAGTTCATGCTCCTTGAGTGATCTAATGGAATGGGGTATAGGAGTGCAGCTTTCGTTGATCATGGTACCATGGCACACTTTGGTGAAATTCTGACTTTGCCTGTAATTTGAAGCCATTCCTAACATGGATGCAGACTCTAACATAAGTACAGACAATGGAATGGGGTGTAGGGGTTCAGCTTTCATTGATCATGGTACCATGGCACACTTTGGTGAAATTCTGACTTTGCCTGTAATTTGAAGCCATTCCTAACATGGATGCAGACTCTAACATAAGTACAGACAATGGAATGGGGTGTAGGGGTTCAGCTTTCATTGATCATGGTACCATGGCACACTTTGGTGAAATTCTGACTTTGCCTGTAATTTGAAGCCATTCCTAACATGGATGCAGACTCTAACATAAGTACAGACAATGGAATGGGGTGTAGGGGTACAGCTTTCGTTGATCATGGTACCATGGCACACTTTGGTGAAATTCTGACTTTGCCTGTAATTTGAAGCCATTCCTAACATGGATGCAGACTCTAACATAAGTACAGACAATGGAATGGGGTGTAGGGGTTCAGCTTTCATTGATCATGGTACCATGGCACACTTTGGTGAAATTCTGACTTTGCCTGTAATTTGAAGCCATTCCTAACATGGATGCAGACTCTAACATAAGTACAGACAATGGAATGGGGTGTAGGGGTTCAACTTTCGTTGATCATGGTACCATGGCACACTTTGGTGAAATTCTGACTTTGCCTGTAATTTGAAGCCGTTCCTAACATGGATGCAGACTCTAACATAAGTACAGACAATGGAATGGGGTGTAGGGGTTCAGCTTTCGTTGATCATGGTACCATGATTCAGGCACACTTTGGTGAAATTCTGACTTAGCCTGTAATTTGAAGCCATTCCTAACATGGATACAGACTCTAACATAAGTACAGACAATGGAATGGGGTGTAGGGGTTCAGCTTTCGTTGATCATGGTACCATGGCACACTTTGGTGAAATTCTGACTTAGCCTGTAATTTGAAGCCATTCCTAACATGGATGCAGACTCTAACATAAGTACAGACAATGGAATGGGGTGTAGGGGTTCAGCTTTCGTTGATCATGGTACCATGGCACACTTTGGTGAAATTCTGACTTTGCCTGTAATTTGAAGCCATTCCTAACATGGATGCAGACTCTAACATAAGTACAGACAATGGAATGGGGTGTAGGGGTTCAGCTTTCATTGATCATGGTACCATGGCACACTTTGGTGAAATTCTGACTTTGCCTGTAATTTGAAGCCATTCCTAACATGGATGCAGACTCTAACATAAGTACAGACAATGGAATGGGGTGTAGGGGTTCAACTTTCGTTGATCATGGTACCATGGCACACTTTGGTGAAATTCTGACTTTGCCTGTAATTTGAAGCCATTCCTAACATGGATGCAGACTCTAACATAAGTACAGACAATGGAATGGGGTGTAGGGGTTCAGCTTTCATTGATCATGGTACCATGGCACACTTTGGTGAAATTCTGACTTTGCCTGTAATTTGAAGCCATTCCTAACATGGATGCAGACTCTAACATAAGTACAGACACAGCTCCTCTGTTTCCCTGGAGTGTTATATAGTACCTGTTGTGAGACACCCCAGGTGACTTAATGATTGTCACTCAGAGGGGCAAGAGTGATGAGCGAGAGATACTCAGGGATACTCAGTAACAGTGTTGTTACCATCATCAGACAAAAGAGTTAAATGAGAAAAATGATGATGGTAACAACGCTGTTACCAAAATGTTGCACACTATTACTTTGTTTGGATTAGGTCTTATTTTCATGTATCTATAATCTAGAATCCAAATTGTGCTTTGTCATTTTTATCCTTGTAAGAATGGTGTTAACCAATGGTTTGTGGATGACAGGGAATGTTGAAGATCTACGCAACATTCTTTGGAATGTACGCTGTCCTCTTCCCAGTGCAGTGCTACGCTGCTGTGGTTCAAGGTCACCGTCTCACCAGGATCTTCACTGGATCCTTGCTCCTACGGCTCCTATACCTGGTCTGCTTCTTCATGCACTTCCTGGTGTACTCGGTGGATGGGCTGGGGATGTCCGCCCTACGACTTCTTGGAGATTTCCTCTACATCCTTTCTGAGGTAACAACTTACAACCTTGTAGGACACTTAGGTCTGGGAATTGGGGATTCTATTATAGTCAAACCTGTCACTTGGGACAAACATTTTTTGGGAATGTGTTTCTTATGTATGGTGATATTTCAATGTTTTGTTGTTGTTTCTTATCCCCTTACTGTCCTGCGGCTTCTTGGAGACTTCCTCTACATCCTTTTTCTGAGGTGATAACTCACAACTCTGTAGGACACTTAAGTCTGGGAATTGGGGATTCTATTAGAGTCAAACCTGTCAGTTGAGACAAACATTTTTTGGGGCATGTGTTACTTATGTACGGTGATATTTCAATGATTTGTTGTTGTTTGTGAAAAAATAGTACAAATGTGATATTGTACTGGGATAAGGTGCATAAATTAAGAAAAAGGCTTCTTTTTATCGTGCAACTGAAAGTTGCTTATGGCTTGCGCCATCTATATCAGAATAAATATAAACTATTCTCGTTGATTTTTAATTATTTCAGAATTGGCCAAATACCCATCAGCTAATTGTTGTTTCTTACCCCCTTACCGGGCTGAGGTGACAACTTGCAACTCTGTAGGAGACTTAGGTCTGGGAATTGGGGATTCTATCAGAGTCAAACCTTTCACTTGGGACAAACATTTTTTGAGCATGTGTTTCTTAGGTACGATCAATGGTTTGTTGTTGTTTCTTATCCCCTTACCGGCCTGCGGCTTCTTGGAGACTTCCTCTACATCCTTTTTCTGAGGTGACAATTCACTTATGGCCTTACTCACATCTGTCTGGTCTGGAATTTGGGATTCTATTGAGAAGTCAAATCTTTCTATAACATCACTTAGGACAAAGATTTTATAATTATAGTTAAACCTGTCTATAGCACCCCCTCTAAATAGAGCCTTCCTCTTTACAGCGCCCCATTTTAAACATTAAAATGTAAACATTTTACGTTAAAAGTGACCTGTCTATAACACCCTATTTTGGTGAGTCCCAAGAGGGGGTGTTATAGACAGGTTTAACTGTAGGTTTTTTTTTTTTTTTTGGCAATGTGTGTTTCTTATCTCTCTATACAGTAGAACCTCTCTTTAGCAAACCCCTCTCTACAAAGGATAGTTTTCATTTGCAAAATTACCATTTTTACAATTTAGCAACTTTCTGGTAAAATGACACCTCTCCCTAAAGGACACTTTAGCTCTGCAATTAGGTATCCTTTACAGGGAGGTTCTGCTGTATTTATATGTCTTTGTTTATTTTATTTTATTAATCAACCAAGCGCAATATTGAAATATTTGCCCCTATTACAGAGGAAACAAATTAGAACTTAGAATTAAATATTTACATATTTACATGTATTAATTGACAGAGTTCATAGAATTTATATAGACAAAGTCTGCTTTTCACCTGTGTAGACGTGTGGAGCACTTACAGTAAAAGCAGTCGCCCACCATGATTATCATGGCCTGTACCGCGTGTACTAGGTATAAGCAAAAAATATAACTTCCATAAAAATGCTGTAAAAAAGAAAGACTTAACCGAACATCCAAACATACCAAAATTTTCTGTTTGATGAGGAGGACAGAGCCAGTATCCTATTATTTGTTTGGGCAGGTACGATAAGCTAACCCCCCACACCGATAAAACGGTGTTTACCTTACAACTCTGAACACTCGGATTTTCCTGGAAAATCTCTTAAAGATTTCTCTAAAAAAAGCCATGGTTCACCTGTGTTGTGTGAGCAGAAGAGCTTAAATAGGCTTTTCCATTATATGTATGTTCCATATGTAAATACCTGTTTTCTTTCATCTTTTCTCTCTGCTTCTCCCACCCATATTTCCAAAAAAAATTTCTTACTTTCCATAAGATTATTCAAATAATAATCTGTATATATTTACCATGTGTATATAATCTTTCTCTATTTTTTACCCCTTTGTATATTTCCCACTTTCATTTCATGGGTCTTGTAACCCCAAGGAGAATCCTCTGTAAGACCTGTGTGTCTTAATAAAGGTTTTTGTGTGTGGTATAAGCAAAAAAATATATATATAGACAAAGTGGCAGATGTAAGAAAGTTAAATGATTTAGATTAGGAACAAACGATGTTTCACTTCTGCAAAGTTCAGACAGTTGAATATAAGGTGATAAGTCAAGGTATGTATGTAAATATGTTTGTCGGCTATGCACGTCCTCAATACATAACTAATCTGGCTGAAATTTTCAACAGCTAGCTATATTTTAACACTCACTTAGAATATTCACTAGAAGTGAATGTTGCCTTGAATAATAATCCTCTTAACAAACTACAATTCAACACTGACTATAATTCAACAGAAATTTCTGATCATTTGGGAGGTTGAATGAAAAAAGTTTTGACTATAAGGTAAAAAATTATGCAAATTAAAGTAAACCTATGCAATATTTTAGCCTTTTTGGTTCATATTTGATTACTTTTTAGGATATAAACACAAGGTAATAAGACCAAATCCAAATAAATGTATAGTGTGTGATGTTTCGGTAACAGCGCTGTTACCGAAATGTCACACACTATTTATTTATTTGGATTTGGTCTTATTACCTTGTGTTTATAATCTATAATCCAAATTGTGTCTTATTACCTTTTAGGATGTTAGTGGAAAGAACAGTAATCCATTTCAATATATGCAATTGAGTTACATAGGAACACAGAACCATATTTCAATAAAGCCATAACTTCCATAGAACTGCCATTTAGAGATGATAAGTCAATTGAGTATTTGACCTTGGATATTTCCTCTGGGCAAACAACCAGTTTCATTCTCCTGTAACTTCCTTTTATACCTTTCACTAAAACTTCCTTTATTAAGACTTATATTGATAAGACACAATTTGGATTATAGATTATAAAACAAGGTAATAAGACCAAATCCAAATAAATAAATAGTGTGTGACGTTTTGGTAACAACGTTGTTACCGAAACGTCACACACTATTTATTTATTTGGTCTTATTACCTTGTTTTATAAGTCTTTTATTATGATGAGGGCCGACAGCCCGAAACACGTCCGTGGTTAGCTTTTCCTTGATTAATCAAGAATGGGTAATTGGCCAATTCTGGAATAATTATAAATCAACGAGAAATAGTTGATATTTATTCCGATAGATAAGGCACAATTTGGATTATAGATTATAAACACAAGGTAATAAGACCAAATCCAAATAAATAAATAGTGTGTGACGTTTCGGTAACAGTGTTGTTACCATCTTCAGACAAAAGTACTGATAGCAGAAGATAATCTTCTTATCTGCTATCTTGTTTACACACTTGATAACAGTAACTATTTAAAACATGTTGTGGTAAAATTTCTCATTCAGTACTTTTGTCTGAGGATGGTAACAACGCTGTTACCGAAATGTCACACACTAATTATTTATTTGGATTTGGTCTTGTTACCTCATGTTTATTTGGTCTTGTTACCTTGTATTTATTTGGATTTGGTCTTGTTACCTCATGTTTATTTGGTCTTGTTACCTTGTATTTATTTGGATTTGGTCTTGTTACCTTGTGTTTATTTGGATTTGGTCTTGTTACCTCATGTTT
>CP092869.1:85641840-85662449 GCA_030710605.1 Cordylochernes scorpioides | reverse complement strand
TTGTAAGAGAGAACATAGTAGGAAAACATGGCAAAACCCAATCTTCTTCTCCTGGAAGTGGTCTCTTATCAGAAACCTGGTCATTTCGAAACAGATCATGAGGAAGAACAGCAGTCTTTGATTTCCAGATTTAAGTCTGGTCATCTACAGACAATGACTTTCCAGAATGGTTGCAAGGTTTTCCCACTATGTACTCAGTGTTTTCGAAACAGATCATGAGGAAGAACAACAGTCTTTGATTTCCAGATTTAAGTCTGGTCATCTACAGACAATGACTTTCCAGAATGGTTGCAAGGTTTTCCCACTATGTACTCAGTGTTTTCGAAACAGATCATGAGGAAGAACAACAGTCTTTGATTTCCAGATTTAAGTCTGGTCATCTACAGACAATGACTTTCCAGAATGGTTGCAAGGTTTTCCCACTATGTACTCAGTGTTTTCGAAACAGATCATGAGGAAGAACAACAGTCTTTGATTTCCAGACTTAAGTCTGGTCATCTACGGACAATGACTTTCCAGAATGGTTGCAAGGTTTTCCCACTATGTACTAAGTATCAACCTGCAACCCCAAGACATATTATTGACTGTATTTGTTGGAGCTTGGATCCTCGCAGTAATAGTTTGGAAATCCGTGTAGCTCCTTAACCGTTGTTTTAGATGTTGACTATCTTTCGGCAAGAGCTTAATTTGGACTGTATGTTTTCACCTCGACCTGTGGATTGACTACTGAGAGATTCTCCCTATCCAAATGCGATGTAACAACAAGAGAATGGCCACACAGCCTCACGGCGTTTAGCTGACACACACTGATTTTATTGCATCTTTCACTCATTTTATATACACACATATTTACATAATTAAAAGAAAGAAAGAAGAATTTGCATGATTATAAATCAATGCAGCCTAGCAAGAGATTTACATAACTAGGCGCAAACAGTATTGACTCATCCATTGATGAGCTCTACTCTTCCCCGACAGACACCATCAACAAGCTTTACAAGCTTGATACCTTAGTGTGATTGAGTGGAGATAAGAAAGAAGATCATGAGGAGTATTTCAAACTAAATAATCTTTGGTAACCACCTACAGGAGAACCCAGGTTTATCCATGTTTTTAGGCTGTGGTCTCTTATGAGAGTATTTAGTATGGCAATATATTAAGCTGAGAAGAAAAAAAGCTGTACACAATTCTTATGCATTAACAAACCAGAGATACACTCATGGAGACAAAACTAAAGGAAGTTGTACCTTTTAGCATGTATATCAGGATTCAGGCAATAACTCTGAAAGATACACTCATGGACAAAACTTAAGGAAGTTGTACCTTTCAGCATGTATATCTGGATTCAGACAATAACTCTGAAATATATTACAGTGACCTTTATTGAAGACACACATATATACACTCATGGACAAAACTTAAGGAAGTTGTACCTTTCAGCATGTATATTAGGATTCAGACAATAACTCTGAAAGATATTACAATGACCTTTATTGAAGACACACAAGATAATCAAGTATGAACAAAATTACCTCTGTCTACTTCTTCAAAAAAAGATAACCGGCAAAATCAAAGACTTACACTTCCTTAAGTTTTGTCCATGAGTGTATATACTAGTGTGTTCAACAATAGAATGTTTTAAGATGAGTGAGTTCCAAACTCAACGAAATATAAGAACAGAGATTCTTGGATCCTTTTATTCACATTTTATATATAAAGATCACATAAGAATCACAACTTTGTGTGACAGAAATATTCGGAACGGGCCATTCTAAAGGTTCTCCACTTCATGATCAGGAGAGGAGAGATCCAGCACAGAATGCAGCGTAAGATGCTCTACCGGCTCAAGTAGTTGAACACTTGTCATCTCAATAAAGTTATCTCAATCACCACTACCTCTAGTTTCTTTCTTGCACAGACATTGTTCAGCCATGTCAGGCTGCCTGTCCCCTACCCTAACCATTAACATTACACACACAACTCTACCTATGCCAGTCCCAAGCCCGGATGAAAAAGGAAGAGGGGGAGCAATAACAAGCTCACTAAAAAACCTGGGCTCAGCTGGCCCGGCTGATAGTACCCTGTAAGGGCTCCTAATCCAGGGATACAGGATGAGCAGCGTTTGTACTCCATGTTAGGAGCGGCTGCACATGGCGTCTGTTCCTCATGTCAGAGGCGGCCATTTCTTTTGGAGTTAAGTCGGCCTGCCACTAAGTAGTGCTCCCAGTCTTAATGACAAAGGCAGATGCCTTCTACTTCACCCAGTCATGATGGTTGTCAAGCTTTACAAGCTTGATGCCTTAATATGATTGAGTGGAGATAAGAAAGAAGAAGACATTACACACACAATAAAGTTGTTTCTAGTGTCTATTAAGTCAAATTTGACTTTTGTTGAATTGTTAATGTCCATCAAGTCTAGTTTTGACGACTATATGGATAAATATTCTTCAATTTGATCTGTTAATGATCAGTCACAGCTCTTCTAGTGATCTTCTGGTAGTTTTCTTGGCCTTCTCACTAGCGTCCTCCAATTTTTCCCAACATCTTTTCTAAACCATTTGCTTTCATTTTCTTTCTTATCTCCACTCAATCATATTAGGGTGTCAAGCTTGTAAAGCTTGAGACTTTTGATGGTGTTTTACTGTTGACAACCATCATGATTGGGTGAAGTGGAATGTAATCCATGTTAGGAGCGGCTGCACATGGAGTCTGTTCCTTATGTCAGAGGCGGCCATTTATTTTAGAGCTAAGTTGGCCTGCCACTGAGTAGTGCTCCCATTCTTAATGACAAAGGCAGACGCATTAGATGTCTGAAGTAAGTCAGTCTTTGGGATTCTCTAGGGATATAAAGTTACCTCTGTCACTAGTACCTCTGCTTTTTTTTGACACAGACAATTCCCAGCCATGCCACAATACACATCACATTCTAGATTTTCAGCTTGGGCATTAACATTGCACATGCAATAATGAAACTCAAAAATTGTTATCAAATTCAACTTGGTGACTATATGGATAAATATTCTTCAATCTGATCTGTTCATGACCAATCACAGCTCTTCTAGTGATCTTCTGGTAGTTTTCTTGGCCTGCTTGACAGCATCTTCCTTCAATTTTTCCCAACATCTTTTCTAAACCATTTGCTCTCAACTGAAGTAAGTTAGTCTTTGTTTACATATTTGGGATTCTAGTGATCTACCAGGCTTGATTTTATTTAAGATTGAAATAGTTGTTTCTTTATTGCAGCTCATATATCTTAACAAGACCCTGGTAGTTTTCTTGACCCTTCTAGACAGCATCTTCCTTCAATTTTTCCCAACATCTTTTCAAAACCATTTGCTCTCATTAGATGTCTGAAGTAAGTCAGTCTTTGTTTACATATTTGGGATTCTAGTGATCTACCAGGATTGATTTTATTCAAGATTGAAATAGTTGTTTCTTTATTGCAGCTCATATATCTTACCAAGACCATGGTAGTTTTCTTGACCCTTCTAGACAACATCTTCCTTCAATTTTTCCCCAACATCTTTTCTAAAGCATTTGTTCTCATTAGATTTCTAAATTGGGTCAGTTCTTATTTACATATTTGGAATTCTAGGAATCTACCAGGATAAATTTCATTTAAGATTGAAACATTTGTCCTTTTTTTTTTAATCTGTCAATGACACTCTGAGTAACATGTAAATCTACACCTAACCAAATATCTGAATTGACTCAAATATTTCAAGACAAAAATAACTATCTAAATTCTTTAATTGCCAATTCTTTTTTTATTCTATTAAGATTTCATAAAAAACTCTTTGTTGCATATTTACATAAGACATGTATATTCTATATGATACAAGATTTTTTCATCATTCAAAGAATGTATATAGAAGATATTGTTTCTTAGACAGTACCAAACAAGATTTAGAACTACCATCTCAAGCCATTGAAGATAGAAAATAATAAAATCTATCCCACTTGCCCAAAATGTAGCTTGGCATTTGCAACTCCAGAACACATTTTGGCTTGCATTAGATGTACTAAACAGGACCTTTGGGAGAGGCCACTGCTTATCATAAAACAGCTCGAGGAGCATGAATTCATGGAATTCCTGTAATTGTTACACAAGGGGAGAAACAACAATAGATATTGTTACTACACTCTTCAGCTGTTGTTTGTGCAAAAGAGCGCTAAATAACAAGGAGGATGTGGATATAGATTAGCGTACTTTATTACAAGTAGTTGTTAGTGGTATTAAGAACTAGAGTATGTCTTGCCTACGCTGTCTGCCAATCAGATGAATCCTCCACATTCTCGGCACTTTGAACTGGTCCCCGTTACATTTCTGATGTGTCAAGGCCCATGGCAGTATCTTTCATTCAAGGCCTGGGAAACTCGGCCTTTGCCGGTCCCAAGCCTGGATGAAAAATGAGGAGGGGGAGCAATAACAAGCTCACTAAAAAACCTGGGCTCAGCTGGCCCGGCTGATAGTAACCTGTAAGGGCTCCTAATCCAGGAATACAGGATGAGCAGCGTTTGTTCTCCATGTTAGGAGCGGCTGCACATGGCATCTGTTCCTCATGTCAGAGGCGGCCATTTCTTTTGGAGCTAAGTCGACCTGCCACTGAGTAGTGCTTCCAGTCTTAATGACAAAGGCAGACGCAATCTACTTCACCCAGTGTGGAGATAAGAAAGAAGAAGTAGTCCTGGGAAACGCTACTTTTCAGCAAGATAATAGACAACCGCATGTTGCTGGTATTGTACGAACCTTCCAACATACAGGAAATATTCATCTGCTGCTCTAACCAACACATTCTCCATGTCTGTCACCAATAGAAAACATCTGGTCAGCCCACTACACTCTAATAATAACTTGTTCCAAGACTGTATTCAGATATTCTTAGTTGACCACCATATCTGACCTAACTTTCCCACTGAAACTTCCATATCAAGAAAAGCCAACCATAAGCATTTAGGGCTTCTTGGATAACACAAGTGTTTTGAATTGTGTTTTTTCTCCACCATTCCTCCTCCAGTCCTATTAACTGACTCAATGTGGCAAGGAGGTGACTCTGGGCATGGCAGTATTGTCTGTAGTCTTGTACTCCTTGTACCCTAGGCATGAAGGCTGTGTCCAGCTAAATGTTAACAAAGTACCACCTTTGTGGTACAGCCTACTCCACGCTGACGAGCGCAAAACGCATTTGTGGATGGCTTTTATTGATTTATCAAGAAATTGGATTGGCCAAATATCAAGGAACAGGCTAAATCAATGTTTAGTTGATTTCTGTTCCACCAGATGACGGTCTGCCCTCTTTAAAGCACATGTGCTCCTGGTCAGGATATGCGTTTTTTAAGTACCACCTTTGTGTGATGTTCCCATCTCAACAGGAAACAAAGAGTATTAGATAAGAGATAAGTGTTACCAGATCAACAACTAAGGTTAATTAAACGTACCTCGACCAGGTAAGACTTCATCAACCATTTCTCAAGATTCCATTGTTAGAAAGTTGTAAATAAAGTTGAGATCCCCCCCCCAATTCTGCTTCCTTAGCTAACTAAATCAAGAAACCAACTCATCAAATGGGGTGTAGGGGTACAGCTTTCATTGATCATGGCACCATAATCCAGGCACACTTTGGTGAAAGTTTGGCTTTGCCTGTAATTTGAGGCTGCTCCTTTGCTGTTGACTCTACCAAAAGTATAGACACAGCTCCTCCATATCCCCGGAGAGAAACCTTGCTGAGGTCTATCAACCTGGTGAGTTCAAGATTTTTTAAAGAGGTATTTTTAACAATGCTGGTATAATATTTACATAAAGTGATACACTATTTTATTTGGATTTGATCTTATTACACCTTGTGTCCCTTAGCAGAGTTGACTGCTATAGGGCGCGAGTCCCCAGGTGGCGGATAGGAGAACGACCTTCAGATATGAAGGCCAGCTGCGAAACAAGCAGAATTAATTCGGAAGAATAAGCAGTCGCGGACCAACAGCAACATTGTTAGAAAGAGGAGAAAGACCTCTTTAAAAATCCTGACTTCAACTGACTTGGTTGATATACCTCAGCCAGGGTCCTACTCCAGGGATACGGAGGAGCTGCATATGTACTCATGTTAGAGTTGGCAGCAAAGGATTCCATGTTAGGAAAAGCCTCAAATTACAGGCAAAGTCAGACTTTCACTAAAGTGTGCCTGGATCATGGTGCCATGATCAACGAAAGCTGTACCCCTACACCCCATTTCATGGAATTTGTGTAATCTTTACACAAGGGGATAAGAAACAACAACAACACACTTTGTGTAATCTATATATATATAAATGAATGTATGTATGTGTGTGTCCTTTATGCCTGACCAAACCACTCATTGGAACGCCATGAAACTTTGGGAAGTTATTTAGTATAGTACTGGGAAGGTTTCTAGCAAATAAAATTTTTGAAATAACTTTTCGCCTAAAAATAATCAAGATAAATATTCTAATTTATCTGTTATAATTCAACAATCTGCTCTAAATATTATCATGATGATACGATGATTTTGTAATGTAGAAAATTAGGAAAGACAAAATTCAGGATGACACGGCAATTTATTTGAGACAAGAATAATGATACAATTCCAAGGCAAGATACTATTCCTTTAACTTCCAATTACCGAGGGAACCAATTAATATTGATTTTATTCAACTCATCGAGTATTTTTCAAGGGACCGGGAAAAAATGTTCACTTTATTGAGAGATTCGTTAGACAAACCTTTACTTGGGTAAAACCCGGGCGAAGCCGGGTACGTCCGCTAGTTTTGATTAAAAAAAGAATAAGTTTCAGTGTCATTGAGTCACTGGAATGTCAGGATTTAATTAAATAATTAATGCAACTACAGTAGAACCTCTCTCTAGCTGACACCTCTCCACAAGAGACAGTTTTCATTTGCAAAAATACCAATTTTACAATTTCGCAACTCTCCAGGACATTTCTTCCTAAAGGACACTTGGACTCTGTAACTAGGAAGTAGGTGAATAGCGTGGTAAGTTTCTTTATTCCGCACAACAAGCTTTCGGGCATCAGCTGCCCTTCATCAGGTACAATGCGTGATTAGAAAGAGTGAACCAATATTTATATGCAGTGAATTAGCATAAAAGAAAACTAACTAAGATCTACTTAAAAATTAAGAAATTTACATATATATGGAACTAAAGATAAAAGTACGAAATTTCTGAAAAATAAACTAAAAATCTGTATAAGACGAATTAAAGGTAAAACACGGGAAAAGGGATGGAAAGGCGAGAAAACGTAAGTATCTAGGCATAATAAAGGAAAGGAGCAAAATAGGATATCAGTGGCCAAGCTTAGAAAAAACAGTATATTGAGGGTGGAAGATCTATTTTTCTGTTAAAACTAGGGATAGAGCTGGACACAAGAGCCTCAAGGACCAAACGTTGATATTTGTTCTTAACATCACTATATACCGGGATCGTGTTGCGTAACTAGGTGTTGTCCTTTACAGGGAGGTTCTACTGTATATACTTGGGGTTATTTCTAAAAATGAACATGTTTATGGATCACTTTTTTTGGTCTTTGTCATTGTAACTGTTAAATGGATTAAGAAAAGGGCATTCATTTTCCAATTGTGCAATTAATCAGAAGATGTACAGTAAAACCCTGCTAGAACAACCTGGGATATAACGAACCTTCCCTTATAATGAACATGAAATAATCCTCATTTCTATATTTTATAATACAGTAAGCTGTACACTTTGGCTCTGCAATTAGGTGTTGTCCTTTACAGAGAGGTTCTACTGTATACACCCATACCTCGCTTTGCATCGGGGTTATGTTCCAAAAAAACACGACGCAAAGTGGAAATATGTGAAGGCGCAATCAAAAACAATGGTGTTGCCATATTTTAGGGAAAAAAAAATTGAATCCAAACAACGCAACTTCGAAAATCTAACGACGCACAGTGAAAATGAGTAAAAATTAAGCAGCGACACAACTTCAAAAAAAAAAGCGAAACGACGCAAAGCGAGGTATTGGTGTATTTCTTTCAAACCAACAAAGGATCTTCAAAAAAAATAAAGGAAAGAATACATGCTGATTATAAAAGTAAATAAATAAACTTTATTTGTGTGTATGACATACAAATATTTAAAGGGGGAAAAAAGAGTAGTAAAAAGTGATACATTGCAAGATCAGGAGAACCAACAACTGCAGATGTTCCAGTAGTGTTCTCAGTAATGTTGTCTCAGTCATCTGTGGTCGCCAGTGCCTCTAGCCTCTTCTGGCACAGGGACACTGCCCAGTCCAGATCATGCTGTCACCACACACACACACACACCATTAACTACCTAATTATTTAACACAAAGCAATAACGCGCCATTTATACATATAAAATGAAAGGATTTAAAAGCACGATTGTTTCTTTATACATAATACAAACTTCTACTGCGATGAAAAATATATTGGGAGGGCTTGGCTCATCAGTGGTGAACCCACCCAGCGGTTTGGCCAATTTAATCTACCAGACCGCTTCTCAGATTCTCTAATACTGTATTGGACGATTCTGCTTATATACGCAGCACTGAAGGATGGGATCTCAGAAATGGTTTTCAAGAAAACTATGGACATAAGCTTTTAGGACAGTAGAATTACATTCAAATATTTGCTTCGAGCAATGCTCTTCAGCAAACTATAAAGGCAAGGCCAGTTAGGCATAAATTAACACATAGCAATAACGCGCCATTTATACATATAAAATGAAAGGATTTAAAAGCACGATTGTTTCTTTTATACATAATACAAACTTCTACTGCCCTTACTGCGGTGAAAAAATATATTGGGAGGGCTCTCTTGGCTCATCAGTGGAGAACCCTCCCAGCGGTTTCGCCAATTTAATCCCCCAGACCGCTTCTCAGAGCTCTAATACTGTATTGGACGATTCTGCTCATATACGCAGCACTGAAGGATGGGATCTCAGAAATGGTTTTCAAGAAAACTATGGACATAAGCTTATAGGACAGTAGAATTACATTCAAATATTTGCTTCGAGCAATGCTCTTCAGCAAACTATAAAGACAAGGCCAGTTAGGCATAAATTAACACATAGCAATAACGCGCCATCTATACATATAAAATGAAAGGATTTAAAAGCAAGATTGTTTCTTTTATACATAATACAAACTTCTACTGCGATGAAAAAAATATATATTGGGAGGGCTTGGCTCATCAGTGGTGAACCCTCCCAGCGGTTTGGCCAATTTAATCCACCAGACCGCTTCTCAGAGCTCTAATACTGTATTGGACGATTCTGCTTATATACGCAGCACTGAAGGATGGAATCTCAGAAATGGTTTTCAAGAAAACTATGGACATAAGCTTATAGGACAGTAGAATTACATTCAAATAATTATTTGTAAGTGCAAAGTCAAACCACTTTCCACATGTGTAGACATGTGGTGCACTTACAGTAAAAGCAGTCGCCTCCTTTTTTTTTTATCCCTAGTACTTGTGATACAGGCCATGATAATCATGGTGGATAGAAGTAGGCGGCTGCTTTTACTCTAAGTGCACCACATGTCTAAACATTTGAAAAGCAGATAAGGCACAATTTGGATTATAGATTATACAGTTACGAGCGTCATTCTTCGTCGCCTCTATCACGGTTTGCTTTTTTTTTGGAATGGCGCCCTCCTATTGGTCGGCTACGATCACGCCATCTTTGCCCCCCCCCCCCCCCCACTCGCATTTTCGTTTTTGTAACTATTGTGTTGGAGCGGGTCGCTCCTTAAATAAATGCATATATTAGTTAATAACCAAATGGAATCCTCTCTTTCTTTTTCCCAGTAAGAGATGCCTACAGAAGCCAACAGTACATAGACAGATAAAGCACATAGGCTATAGTTATTAAAACTAACATATGCATTTAATTAAGGCGCCAAATTATAATTGTAACAAATAGTATTTGAATAAAAACATTCAATCGGGTAAAACACGGGCGTTGCCCGGGTCATTCGGCTAGTAGATTATAAACACAAGGTAATAAGACCAAATCCAAATAAATAAATAGTGAGCGACGTTCCGGTAACAGCGTTGTTACCATCTTCAGACAAAAGTACTGAAATATTCAGTACTTCACATTGAGTACTTTTGTCTGAAGATGGTAACAACGCTGTTACTGAAACATCACACACTATTTATTTGGATTTGGTCTTATTACCTTGTATTCTCAACTAATCATTGATATTTATTCCGATAGATGGCGCAAGCCATCAGAAACTTTCAGTTGCACGATAAGGAGATGCTTTTTTCACAATTTATGAACCATATCCAAGTACAATGTCACATTTGTACTATTTGTACTCTAATATTTGGCTATAAAATATTGGAGATAATTGGCAAGGGATTCAAAGTAGTGAGATATGATAGACACCCACCTGTAGCACATGGACTCCATGTGTGGAGAGAACCACCAGCTCACAGATTCCATCCCCAGTAAAGTCGAGGTGACTCACATTGAGCAGCGGATGACCAAAGCTGTACTGGAGCTCAAGATGGTAGTCCACCCCAGTCCACCGGTATATCAACAATTCCTGCATAACTTGTCATTTTAAAAGATATTTGTAATGAAATATATATTGGGAGTACAAATAAGTTTTGAGGGATTTGCAGAAGAAGCCACGACAAATATTATATAAATAGCATCGGACCTTGTAAGGTTTCATGTTAAGGCTTCATCATTTCCACAAAAAAATCAGAAGGAGTCTTTTCACTCAAGTGTAAGGAACTTTTTTTTTTGGTGCTCTAACCATGTCAACCTTTGTGCCAACAAAACACAATTTGCGGGAATTTGAAGAAAAGTGCAGCTGATGGACATCGATTGCTGTGTGAGGCATATGGGGAACATGCTCTATCAATAAAAGCATGTGAGTACTGGTTTCGGCGTTTCAAAAGTGGCGATTTTGACACCAGAGACAAAGAACGTGGAGGGAGGCCAATAAAGTTTGAAGACGCTGAGTTGGAGGCTTTATTGGACGAAGATTCTAGCCAAACTCAAGAGGAGCTCGCTGAAACCTTGGGAGTGACTCAACAAGCGATTTCAAACCGTCTCAAGGTCATGGGTTTTTTGCATCGAATCTGACGGGGGACGAAAAGTGGATTCACTACGACAACCCAAAGTGCAGAAAATCGTGGGGTAAGCCCGGTCATGCATCAACTTCAACGGCCAAAACGAATATTCATGCCAAGAAGCTAATGCTGTGCATCTGGTGGGATCAGCTCAGAGTGATCTACTATGAGCTACTTCAGCCTAACGAAACCATCACTGGAGAACGTTACCAACAACAATTGATACGATTAAGCCAAGCACTGAAGATCAAACGCCCACTATATGCTAAAAGACATGACAAGGTGATCTATCAGCACGACATCGCACTGCCACATGTTGCAAAAGTTGTCAAGGAGCCTTTGGAGGCGCTTCAATGGGATGTCCTACCCCATCTGCCGTATTCACCAGACATTGCTCCTTCAGACTACCACATGTTCCGTTCGATGACACATGGGCTGGCCGAGCAGCTCTTTACTTCTTACGAAGAGGCAAAAAATTGGGTCGATGTTTGGATCGCCTCAAAAGTCGAGGAATTTTTTCAACGCGGAATCCGTATGCTGCCTGAAAGATGGGAAAAAGTCGTAGCTAAAGATGGACAATACTTTGAGCGAAATATATTGTACTGATTTTTCTGAATGAAGCTTCGAATTTATAAAAAAATCCCTCAAAACTTATTTGTACGCCTAATATGTTATAAAAACAAAAGAGATTTTCTGCTTGTATTTTGATTGTTAGTTAGCTGTTGCTTGCTTTTGGTATATGTTTACTTGAATTGGGCTATGGGATATATAAAAAAAAACGTAATTTGATAAAAGTACTGCCTGGCTTAAGGCGTAAGAATAAAAAAAATGAGAGGCTTATTTACATAATGTACAAAAATTTTGAGCCGGCCAGCGGGATACAAACAACAATTAGTTTTTATAGAGGAAGAGTGACCTCTGGCGGTCAATTTAACAGAGTATTTGAATCTATGAAATTATAATTTTAAATAAAATAAAATTTTAATATAACATATATATATATATTTTTTTGCTTATCCCTAGTATACGTGGTACAGGCCATGATAATCATATTCTTCTTTCTTATCTCCACTCAATCATATTAAGATATCAAGCTTGTAAAGTTTGAGATCATGTCTGGGTGAAGTAGAATGCGTCTGCCTTTGTCATTAAGACTGGGAGCACTACTCAGTGGCAGGCCGATTTAGCTCCAAGAGCTGAGGAACAGACGCCATGTGCAGTCGCTCCTAACATGGAGTACAAACATTGCTCATCCTGTATCCCTGGATTAGGAGCCCTTACAGGGTACTATCAGCCGGGCCAGCTGAGCCCAGGTTTTTTAGTGAACTTGTTACTGCTCCCCCTCCCCCATTTTCATCCGGGCTTGGGACTGGCAAAGGCGGAGTTATGATAATCATGATGGGTAGAAATATGGGTACACTTAGTTACAGAGCCAAAGTGTCCTTTAGATAGAAGTCTTCTCTTATCCTAGAGCTGCTAAATAGTAAAAATGATAATTTTAACAATGAAAACTGTCCTTTGTAGAGAGGTGTCTTCTAGCGTGAGTATCCTTTCATGGAGGTTCTACTGTATTGGTGATGAAAATTGCCCTTTATAGAAAGGTGTCCTCTAGAGTGAGTGTCCTCTGATGGAGGTTCTACTGTATTAAAGATAAAACTGTCCTCTAGCGTGAGTGTCCTCTCATGGAGGTTATACTGTAGTAATGAAAACTGTCCTTTGTAGAGAGGTGTCTTCTAGCATGAGTGTCCGCTCATGGAGGTTCTACTATATTAGGAAGACCTAGTACAGAATTATTTCTACTTCAACACAACCTCTAGACAAAATACCATGGACTTACATGGCCGTAGGTGGTGAGTAGGATGCGGTTGTTCTCGTCCATGCCACTGTTGGCCACCAGGGCTGTGGTAGTACAATCATATTTGTTGCTGTTGGGGAGGATGTACTGTTGCTGGAACTGGTGGTTCAGCACGTCCCTGGAATACACCCGGTGTAGACGGTAAATTTGGATTATAGAACATAGAAACACTGTCTTAATTTACATGCACTAAACATCAACCTTTGGGAGAGGCCGCTGCTTATCATAAAACAGACACTGTCTTAATTTACATGCACTAAACAGGACCTTTGGGAGAGGCCGCTGCTTATCATAAAACAGACACTGTCTTAATTTACATGCACTAAACAGGACCTTTGGGAGAGGCCGCTGCTTATCATAAAACAGACACTGTCTTAATTTAGATGCTCTAAACAGGACCTTTGGGAGAGGCCGCTGCTTATCATAAAACAGACACCGTCTTAATTTACATGCACTAAACAGGACCTTTGGGAGAGGCCGCTGCTTATCATAAAACAGACACTGTCTTAATTTACATGCACTAAACAGGACCTTTGGGAGAGGCCGCTGCTTATCATAAAACAGACACTGTCTTAATTTACATGCACTAAACAGGACCTTTGGGAGAGGCCGCTGCTTATCATAAAACAGACACCGTCTTAATTTACATGCACTAAACAGGACCTTTGGGAGAGGCCGCTGCTTATCATAAAACAGACACTGTCTTAATTTACATGCACTAAACAGGACCTTTGGGAGAGGCCGCTGCTTATCATAAAACAGACACTGTCTTAATTTAGATGCTCTAAACAGGACCTTTGGGAGAGGCCGCTGCTTATCATAAAACAGACACTGTCTTAATTTACATGCACTAAACAGGACCTTTGGGAGAGGCCGCTGCTTATCATAAAACAGACACTGTCTTAATTTAGATGCTCTAAACAGGACCTTTGGGAGAGGCCGCTGCTTATCATAAAACAAACACTGTCTTAATTTAGATGCTCTAAACAGGACCTTTGGGAGAGGCCGCTGCTTATCATAAAACAGGCACTGTCTTAATTTAGATGCTCTAAACAGGACCTTTGGGAGAGGCCGCTGCTTATCATAAAACAGACACTGTCTTAATTTAGATGCTCTAAACAGGACCTTTGGGAGAGGCCACTGCTTATCATAAAATAGACACTGTTTTAATTTAGATGCTCTAAACAGGACCTTTGGGAGAGGCAGCTGCTTATCATAAAACAACTCTCGAGGAACATGAACTGATGGAATTCATGTAATCTTTACACAAGGGGATAAGAAACAACAACACTATGTCTTAATACATAGAAATAACGCACCATCTATATATAACAAATGAAAACACCAAAATGTGAATGTTTCTTTTCACAAATAAATCAAACTTCTACTCCTTACTGTGATGAAAAAAATATTGGGAGGGCTTGGCTTATCAGTGGTGAACCCTCCCAGTGGTTTCGCTAATTTTTAATCTACCAGACCGCTTCTTTAGAGCTCTAATACTGTATTGGATTATTCTACTTTTCTATGCTACGCTGAAGGGTAGGATGTCTACACCGAAACATAAGGTAATAAGACCAAATACATCCTACAATATGAAATGCCCGCCTCTGACATAAGGAATGGACGTCATGTGCAGCCGCTCCTAAACATGGAGTACAAACTTTGTATCTTAATATATATATTTTATTCTATATAATATTATATTCTATATAATTTAATCCCGTGTGGATCTCATGGAATAAATTCCGCCCTAGACTGACGAGGACCATTAGCCCAAAACCATGGTCTCTAGGTGGACGCTTTTCAGTTTGCCAAAGCTGGTGTTGTGGCTTTGTCACCGACCTGAGGTCGCTAGTTTGTGCAGACGGTCAATAGATGGCGTCTAGTTTTGACATATATTTTGACGGGAGAGGCGACCCTTGTCTCTTTAGATCAATATCCTCCCGGCAAAATTCCCATCTATATACATCTTTGTTACCTGTACTTACCGGTAGACCACAGAGACCTCCAGTGTGCTGGTGACAACTAGGTGGATGGGATCATCTACAGATAGACAGTGAGTGAGATAGATCTACAGTAGTGTAGAGAGACAACTCACCAGGCTTGCTGGTGACAGTGTCCTGGAATAGACACACTTTGGAGATAATGCTGTCATGTTGGATGGAACATGTTCTCTTCACCACAGGCCTGCCTTGTTCTGTAGCCCACACACATGGTACTGAGAATGGTGGAAAATTGTATTAATTAAATTATGTATTAAATCATTGAAGGATGTGGTCAGGTGAGGCTGGTTCCTTGAAGCATTTGGTGCACAAGGAAAAACCTTTTATTTTTTATTAAAAGTGATGTTTTTAATATGGAAACCAGGGTTCTGTTTATATCAAATATGGTGGTTGTTCCGGGTTTGTTTCTGTTGTATCAATGGGGGTTGATTGAGAACTTTCATTCATTGCTGATGGCTGTGAGATGATCATCATAATTCCTGTATTTTATTCAATACATTTTTTTATTGATGAAATTGCTGATTTGGAAAAAGACTTTGGACTCTGTACTTATGCAATTCTGTTACTGACACATCACACATAGTCTTTTTTTTTTTTGCTTATCCCTAGTACACATGGTACAGACCATGATAAATCATGGTGGGTAAAAGCGACTGCTTTAACTGTAAGTGCAGCACATGTCTACACATGTGAAAAGCAGTTCGACTTTGCACTTACAAATGTGCCAGAACCCCGTTTGGTTACTTGCACTCGCTGGTGGGGTTGGACTTTTGCAAGAATCAAGGGCCATTGGAACTTTTTTTTATCAGAAAAAAGTGCCCAATGCGAGAATCGAACCTGGGTCTTAGTGGTCGAAAACCAAACGGTTTAGACCATCCTTCCACCGACCCCCGTATAATTATATTATACAGTAGAACCTCCATGAGAGGACACTCCCGCTAGAGAACACCTCTCTATAAAGGACAGTTTTGATAATCAAAATTAAATTTTCAATATTTTACAAAAAATAATAATAATAATAATGTGCTGCTTAGATAAGAGGTTAGAATATAATGTATTAGAGTCATGAAATCATATGGATCCTACAATGCACCATCTACAAGACCAAAAAAGCCTCACCAAACCACCTTTTAGAATGTATGGGAACCTCAAGACAAGACCTATATTCCAACCATACCAAGATTGTAAATTTAATCCATGAATTCAGTCTCCATGACCTTGTATAATTATACAATAGGATAATAAACACTAGGTAATAAGATCAAATCTAAATAAATTGTGTGTGATGTTTTGGAAACAGCTTTGTTACCACCATCAGACAAAAGTACTAATTTTGGTAACAATACTGTTACAGAAATGTCACGCACTATTTATTTATTTGGCCTTATTACTCTGTGTATCTAATCTATAATCCAAATTGTGCCTTATCACTATGCAATATATTTTTAAAAATCATATGGAAATATAATCAAGAAGGAATCAAGGGTTTCTTTTCTTATTTCTTTTATTTCTTGAGTTTTCCTGCCAACATGCCCTTCAACACGGAGATCCTGAAGTACAAATTCACAACTTCAACTTCAGGATCTCCGTATTGAAGGACCTAAATTAACACAAAGCAATAACGCGCCATCTAACTAGCCTTGTCTTTATTGTTTGCGGAAGAGCCTTGCTCGATGCAAATATTTGAATGTAATTCTACTGTCCTATGGGCTATAGCCTTGAAAACCATTTCTGAGATTCCACCCTTCAGTGCTGCATATATAAACAGAATCGTCCAATACAGTATTAGAACTCTGAGAAGCGGTCTGGTGGATTAAATTGGCGAAACTGCTGGTGGGTTCACCCCTGATGAGCCCAAGCCCTCCCAATATATATATTTTTTTTCATCACAGTAAGGACAGTAGAAGTTTGTATTATTTATAAAGAAACACTCATGCTTTTAAATCCTTTCATTTTATATTGAAGGACCTGTTGGCACGAAAGCTCAAGAAACAAAAGAAATAAGAAAATAAACCCTTAATTCCTTATTGATTAAACCAAAGTGTAAAATCAGGGAAGAATATCTATATTATATGGGGATATATGCAAATATGTACTGGAAATTCGCTTCTTTAAAATATCATCAAATATTATCTCTACAGACCTTACTGCAATGATATGAGTTATTGAATGAGAGGGCTTGGCTCATCAGTAGTGAACCCTCTCAGCGGTTTTGCCAAATTAATCTCTAGACCACTCTACTATTGTATTGGATTGGTTTGGAATATACCCTGTATTTACTATGGAAGGCAGCTTAGGGGTGGCAAAACCACTGAGAGGGTTCACTACTGAAGAGCCAAGCCCTCTCATTCAATAACTCATATCATTGCAGTAAGGTCTGTAGAGATAATATTTGATGATATTTAAAAGAAACGCATTGCCAGTAAATATCAAAACAGCAGGAAACAGATACCATATTATCACATTTATTATCATTGGGCTACCCAAAAAACTTTATTTTGAGACACTTTCATAACCCTTTACAAACAGCCGTTAATCATAGTTATAAATCTATTTGCACTATTCCTTTTTCCCCTCAGAGCCTCAACATATCCAATTATCTAAAAAACTTTGGTATCCGCACCTTCTACTCCAATACTCCTAATTTAGGCACATTACTTAGAAACCCTATCACCAAAAACAGTTTCCCCCTAAAACCCATACACTTCAATAATGCAGTCTACTCATTAAAATGTAATAATTGCTCTAGCCTATACATAGGAGAAACTGGTAGACACATAAAAGACAGAATTGATGAACATATCCGAAATATCAGAAATAATGACCCTAGATCCCTCATAGCCCAACACATTTCAAACACAGGACATACTTTTAATACAATAGAACCCCGTTCGCATTTTTCTAACATTCAGCATAAATATAAAAGATTGGTTGTCGAGGCGCTGCTATCTCTGAAATATAATAGCATCAATAGGCACATTGAGATTCCGGAACTTTATAATGAAATATTTACATAAGCTGTTCACACAACAACCTATAGATTCTTTAACTAGTAGATTAAACCATATATTAGCATAATCACATTTCTCCTATTACCTGATTTGTATATCACACATAAAACTTAAATTTTATCTCTCTAAAAAATAATAGTTTTCTTGTTTATGCTAATCACCTGTATATATATAGACGTATCTTGATTCTCAGTGTATTTTTATTCCTGTTGAAGGGCGACATTGTGCCCGAAAGCTCGAACGCATGTTCATAAAAAGAAACTTATCCTCTTTGTCTTTGAATGTTCTCTCTTTACCAAATTACTCCAGAGGATTTTACCTTGTTTAAATTTATTTGTGTAAAATTTTAACGATAGATGGCAATTAAATTTAATTTACTAAAATATGCATATATGTATGTCATAATATATGCTCTTCCAGGAATAATAAAGTAAACCTACAGTCGACCAGAGAGAGAGAGACTTAGAGAGAGAACGCAGCTAAAGTACGGTCATTTGGGACACCAACGACCACATTCCAGGGGGCGACCGCAGGGCCTTTTCTTGGAACCTCAGGTCTATTTTTGGACAGTCACGGTGGCGACACAAAAACGGTTGTTCAGCGGTGTCAGCCCCTCGCGCTACCTCTCTCTCGCTGATTGCCTGGGTTATTCCTCTACCAACTCGTCGTATGATTATTTCTCTTTCCCCACATTATTATCATATTGCCACACTGAAAGTCGACAGGATTATCACAGGAAGAGTCGACAGGATCATATCACATGTATATTATAAATAAAAATAAAAAAAGAGATTTTCTGCTTGAATTTAGATCATGTTGAGAATTATGGTAATGTAATGCAGTCGTGGTTAACAATCTTGAGAGTATGATAATAAAAATAATTTTGATCAGTAATTTAATTGAACTAAAGGAATATATAAAAGAACATAATTTGATAAAAGTAATGTCTGGCTTAAGACGAGTAGAATAAGGAAAACAAAAGATTATTTACATAATGTACAAAAGTCTTGAGCCAGCCATTGGGATAAAACAACAACGAGTTTTTATAGGGGAAGAGTGACCTCTGGCGGTCGATTTAACAGAGTATTTGTATCTATGAAATATAATTTTAAATAAAATAATATTTCAATATAACATGTATATATGTATATATTAGCAGCAAACAAAGAGTTACCAAAAGCAACGTAGGCCATTTTAATCAGTCCGTCCTCACACCCCACGGCTGTGATACGGTGGAAGTGATCTATGTAGAAGACATCCAGCCAGTACACACTGTCACACAACCCCAGTGTTGCTCATGTGCCATCACTGACATGTCATATATATAGTTGCGAGTATCAGCCTGAAAACACCTACAATCTCCTCCAATAGATGGCGCTTTAGCGTATTTCTAGTTTGGGACTGGTGTGGGAGTCGCCTACTGTTGTGTTCCTGTTTCCTGGGGCTAATGATAGTAAATACCTGTTTATGATGCACTAGCGCGCCATCTGTTATCAAAATTCAAAACTATTTTAAAGGCTATATTATATAAAAGGGCGTACCTGGAACTGTAAAGAAAAAAAATTGTTTCTTTTTTCTTTACAGATCCAGGTACGCCCTTTTATATAATCTTAATTAATGGATCGCCTTTTGACTCAAACTATTTTAAAGGCGTAAGATTATTTTTGATATTAAACAATTTCTACTGCCCTTACTGCAATGGAAAAAAATTAATGAGAGGGCCTGGCTCATCAGTGGTGAACCCTCTCAGCGTATGTATGTATGTATGTATGTAATTCTACTGTTCTCAAAGCTTATGTCCATAGTTCTTCTAAAATACCCATTCAAAGAGTCTATCAACAGTATCACTATAAAAGGAAGTTCCAAAAATGCAATATAACAGCGGTATGGTAGATTAAACTGGCGAAACCGCTGGGAGGGTTCACCACTGATGAGCCAGGCCCTCTCATTAATTTTTCCATTGCAGTAAAGGCAGTAGAAATTGTTTAATATCAAAAAGAATCTTACACCTTTAAAATAGTTTTGAATTTTAAATACCTGTTTATATTGGCTCTGGGATGTAAATTACTGTAAATATCTATTAATGAATATTTGAGTTCTTGTGTAATGTGGATTAAAGATGACAATAAAGAAGAGTTAACACAAAGCAACAACGCGCCATCTATACATATAAAACAAAAGGATTTAAAAGCGTGAATGTTTCCCCTATACATAAAATGAACTTCCACTGTCCTTACTGCGATGAAAAAATATATTGGGAGGGTTTACCACTGATGAGCCAAGCCCTCCCAATATATTTTTCCATCGCAGTAAGGACAGTGGAAGTTCGTTTTATGTATAGGGGAAACATTCGCGCTTTTAAATCCTTTTGTTTTATAAATAAAGAAGAGTGTTAAAAGACTTGTTGCCGGTTACTGTCGTTACTCTCTCCAACACCACAGTCGCTACTCTTCTGGTGAGTCTCTCGTGTTCCCCCACCAGTGGTAAGGCTGAGAGATACTGCCAGAGGGAAAGGAGATCCATGTGAGTGGTGTTTCTCAGAGGTCTTTGGGCTGTCTCAGGGTACAGCTGCAGAGGTGAAGCAACAGAGCCAGGGTAGGTGATCCACAGTGTAGAAAGGTCTGTCGTCGTGAAGAA
>CP092869.1:85592899-85641740 GCA_030710605.1 Cordylochernes scorpioides | reverse complement strand
CCAGAGAGGAAACGCGTGACAATATAAACACTAGTTGCTGTGATATTTTTTCCTCATTCAGTACATTTATCTGAATATGGTAACAACGCTGTTACCAGAACATCACGCACAATTTATTTGGATTTGGTCTTATTACCTTGTGTTTATTAACTTCATATTTATTTAGAGATTTTTGGTATTATTACATTGTGTTTCTAACATGGGATTATGCAAATAAGAGACCCGCATTGGACACTTTTTTCTGTTTAAAAAAAAAAAATGCTCCAATGGCCCCTGATTCTTACAAAAGTCCAATCCCACCAGCAAGTGCAGGTAACCAAACAGGGCTCTGGCACATTTGTAAGTGCAAAAGTCGAACTGCTTTTCACATGTGTAGACATGTGGTGCACTTACAGTAAAAGCAGTCGCTATCTACCCACCATGATTATCAATGGTTTGTATCCCACATGTACTAATGGATAATAATAAAGGTTGATATACATACATGGAGGGAAGTGTTTCTGCCAGCTCCGGGAAGTGGTCTTCAATGGGTTTCTCAGTGAAGTCGCGTTCCTGCGCCATTCAGTGTAGTCAGCAGGTGTAGGACAGAGATGGGAGGTGTGGAGACGTACTTCCCCATAGAGATGGACTCTCTGGTCACTACCGGTCAACAGCCACACCATCTCCTGCTCCTCTCCAAACAACCTGGGACAGAACCGGTTAATTGTAGGATACAACATCAATGATACACATTTCTTCTTCTTTCCTTTCTCCACTCAACACTCCACTCAAGCTTGTAAAGCTTGTTGATAATGTCTGATGGGGATGAGTAAAGCTCATCAATGGATGACCCAATACAGTCAATGATGTGGTTTGGGATTGCAGGTTGATAATGGTGGAAAGGTGGTCTAAACAGTTGGTTTTCGATCGCTGCGATCAGGGTTCGAATCCCGCATTGGACACTTTTTTGTAATTTAAAAAAAGAGTGCTCCAATGGCCCCCGATTCTCACAAAAATCCCATCTCACCAGCGAGTGCAAGTAACGAAACGGGGCTCTGGCACTAGGGATAACCTGCAGCTCCAGAACACATTGTGGCTTGCATTAGATGCACTAAACAGGACCTTTGGGAGAGGCCGCTGCTTATCATAAAACAGCTCGAGGAGCATGAACTTGTGGAATTTGTGTAATCTTTACACAAGGAGATAAGAAACAACAACAACAAAAACATAGTGGAAAAAATTGCAACCATTCTGGAAAGTCATTGTCCGTAGATGACCCCAATCCACATTATTGACTGTAAAGAGACAAGAGTCGCCTCTCCCGTCAAAATAGACGTCTAAAACCAGACGCCATCTATTGACCGTCGGCGCAACTAGTGGCCTCAGGTCGGTGACAAAGCCACAACACCAGCTTTGGCAAACTGAAAAGCATCCACCTAGAGACCATGGTTTCCAGGCGACCCTTGTCTCTTTAGATCAATTTCCTCCCAGCAAAATTTCCATCTATATTTTAGCCATAGATATGGCCCAGCCATAAGATAAAGTCCGCCCTAGACTGACGAGGGCCATTAGCCCAAAACCATGGTCTCTAGGTGGACGCTTTTCAGTTTGCCAAAGCTGGTGTTGTGGCTTTGTCACCGACCTGAGGCTGCTAGTTGCGGTGACGCTCAATAGATGGCATCTGGTTTTAGACATCTATTTTGACGGGAGAGGCGACCCTTGTCTCTTTAGATCAATTTCCTCCTGGCAAAATTTCCATCTATATTATTGACTGTTATAAAACTATTTTAGAGGCGTATTATTCTTTTTAAAATAAAACAATTTCTACTGTCCTTACTGCGATGAAAAAATTAAAGGGAGGGCCTGGCTCATCAGTGGTGAACCACTGATGAACCAGGCCCTCCCTTTAATTTTTTCATCGCAGTAAGGACAGTAGAAATTGTTTTATTTTAAAAAGAATAATACGCCTCTAAAATAGTTTTATAATTTGATAACAGATGGCGCTCTAGTACATCGTAACATTATTGTTCTAATAAAAGACACAATTTGATATTTGCGGAAGAGCGATTGCTCGAAGCATATTATATATTTATAATTATATTTAATTCTGCTGTCCTAAAAGCTTATGTCCATAGTTCTTCTAAAATACCCATTCCAAGATTCTTACAACGGTCACCTATAAAAGGAAGTTCCAAAAATGCAATATAACAGCGGTATGGTAGATTAAACTGGCGAAACCGCTGGGAGGGTTCACCACTGATGAGCCAGGCCCTCCCTTTAATTTTTTCATCGCAGTAAGGACAGTAGAAATTGTTTTATTTTAAAAAGAATAATACGCCTCTAAAATAGTTTTATAATTTGATAACAGATGGCGCTCTAGTACATCGTAACATTATTGACTGTATTAACTCATCCATTGATGAGCTCTACTCTTCCCCAACAGACACCATCAACAAGCTCTACAAGCTTGATACCCTGATATGATTGAGTGGAGATAAGAAAGAAGAAGAAATTTAAGTAAATAGGTTGATAGGGAATTTTATAACAGGAGTTGAATTATAGCAAGTGATTATCATGTATACTAGGGATAAGCAAAAAAAAAAAAAAGAAGAAGACAGTCCAACAAACTGTGAAGACAAGTTGAGGTACCTACTTGGCATGAGTGAGTTGATATGGCAGGAAGTCAAGATGAAGACTGAGACATCCCTCTATATCCACATCCAGTCAGATCACCCAGGACTCCAGGTGGCTGAAGACTTACGTGAGGTACTGACGAGGTACCAGAGACCCTGAGACTGATCTGAGGTGTAGATATTGAAGTACTGGTCGCCATTCTGCAACAACATATCGTCATGTAAGCCACAATTTGGATTATAGTTTATAAATACATATAAAAGCACATGTGCTCGTGGTCAGGAGATGCCTTCTTTATTTTTAATATCAACACCCATAGAGATAGTTTCCATCATTCTTGGTACCAGGCAGAAAACCCCAAAAAAACAGACCCTCCAACTAAACAGAAGGGAATCGACACAGTTGGCCAGATGGAAATCTGGTCACCTGCGCCCTCTAGTCTATAAAGAGGGAGCCAAAAGCTTCCCCATGTGCACTAGGTGCAAAACCGAAGAGGCCACTCCCCAACATTTACTAAATTGCATTGGAAAGGACAAAAGATCCCTGTACAGAGAACCAAGAAGAGTTCTTGAGCTTCTTTACGAGCACGACCTCCAAGATCTTGTCTAATTTAGACTAAAAGGATAAGTAAAAAAAAATATCAACACCTGACCCACTTATCTTTTATTTTTTTCTATTATTTTTTCATGTATTAAGCGTATTTACGCAAATTTGGCCTTAAATACCCATTTCTTGGTTTCTCAAGAAATTGGGTTGGCCAAATATCACGGAGTAAGCTAAATAAACGTTTAGTTTATTTTTACTCCAATAGATGTCGCTCTGCCATCTAAAATGTGCAATTCTCAGCCCCAAGACATATTATTGACTGTATTGACTCATCCATTGATGAGCTCTACTCTTCCCCGGCAGACACCATCAAAAATCTCAAGCTTTAAAAGCTTGATACCTTAGTGTGATTGAGTGGAGATAAGAAAGAAGAAGACTGTATATGGATTTGGTCCTATTACCTTGTGTTTATAATCCACTAGACGAATGGCCCGGGCAACGCCCGGGTTTTACCCGAGTGTGTATATATTTTAAAAACATTTTAATTCAAATACTATTCGTTACAATTATAAATTGGCGCCATGGATGTCACTCTTGTGAAACGTCCCGTTCCAAACTGTGTGTTTTTAAAATGTTTTAATTAAAATACTATTCGTTACAATTATAAGGTACTTATATATATTTAAAGGTTCTCATAAAGGTTACCGATTTAAAAGTTTATTTTATTTTATTTAAAGAAACATATTTTCATTTAAGTATTGTTATTTATTTTAAAAGATTAAGTAATTGTGCAAAACGATAATTGCCTTAAAAAGAAATTGCCTTAAAAAAAAGAAACATTCGCGGTGATTTTGTCTTGCATTCGTTTATACAATTATTATATATATTGGCATCATATATTAACTTTATGAATGGAAAAATATGTCCAGGGTAGCCTAGTGGTCATGGCATCTGCCCGGTAAGCGGAAGGTCGTGGGTTCGATTCCCATCCCTTGACACTTTTTTTATTTTATCCATTCTGACCAAAATCTATCCGTGAACTTCACACAGACAGAATAAGGCAATTATATAATATAATCCATAATCCAAATTGTGCCTTATCAATTATATAAGATGAACATGGCGCCTCTGCCAACACTGCAGAGTTTGGTGGAGAATCACCAGCGGGTCTCCAGCGACACCACAAATTTCGACATCTACAAAGAAAACGTAGATATTGTGTTTCACCGCTGAGGAGATGGTGATGACGTTGTCCTCAAAGACCAATTGGATTGTTATAATAGATCTGTGATTTAATATTATTTTTTGACTATTGACTGCGGAATTTTTGTCTGTCTTACAGCCATGATAATAACATTTCTTTCAATGCATAAAAAATATATATATATTTTGTCTAAAGTAAGGTATAGAATTATTTCTTATTAAACTATGTTTTTAATAGTAGGAAAAACTTTCCTTATACAGTTAAACCTGTCTATAGCGCCCCCTCTTGGGACTCATCAAAATAGGGTGCTATAGACAGGTCACTTTTAAGGTAAATTGCATCGTACTACGTATGTAAAATTAGGCACTATAGAGAGGTTTAACTGTATTCTAAGGAACTCCGCCTATGCCAGTCCCAAGCCCGGATGAAAAAGGAGGAGGGGGAGCAGTAACAAGCTCGCTAAAAAACCTGGGTTCAGCTGGCCCGGCTGATAGTACCCTGTAAGGGCTCCTAATCCAGGGATACAGGATGAGCAGTGTTTGTACTCCATGTTAGGAGCAGCTGCACATGGCGTCTGTTCCTCATGTCGGAGGCGGCCATTTTTATTTGGAGCTATGTCGGCCTGCCACTGAGTAGTGCTCCCAGTCTTAATGACAAAGGCAGACGCATTCTACTTCACCCAGTCATGATGGTTGTCAAACAGACACCATCAAGGGTCACAACTTGATACCATAATATGATTGAGTGGAGATAAGGAAGAAGAAAACTATTCTAACAGGTATTTAATCTAAATTGTATACCAAAAATGTTATTTCAAAGGTACAACACCACCTTACCTTAACAAAGGTGATTCCTATGACATAGTCGGAGCCATTCTTAGAGCGGTTGAAGACATCCAGCGAGGTGACGGCCGCTCCAGCTATAACACAGCCAGGATATAAGTTACAATTTGGATTAAAGACTAATATAAACACAAGGTTGTTACTGAAACGTCACACACTATTTATTTATTTGGATTTGGTCTTATTACCTTGTGTTTATAATCCTATTTGTGCCTTATCATTAAAGACTAATATATATACAGTAACTCTGACTTTTCCGGTCCCAAGCCCGGATGAAAAAGGAGGAGGGGTGCAGTAACAAGCTCACTAAAAAACCTGGGCTCAGCTGGCTCGGCTGATAGTATCCTGTAAGGGCTCCTAATCCAGGGATACAGGATGATCAGCGTTTGTACTCCATGTTAGGAGCGGCTGCACATAGTGTCTGTTCCTCATGTCAGAGGCAGCCATTTCTTCCACTGCCTGCCACTGAGTAGTGCTCCCAGTCTTAATGACAAAGGCAGACGCATTCTACTTCACCCAGTCATGATGGTTGTCAAACAAGCTTGATACCTAATATGATTGAGTGGAGATAAGAAAGAAGAATATATATACAGTAGAACCTCCCTCTAAAGAACACCTAATTTCAAAGCCAAAGTGTCCTTTAGAGAGAGAGGTTTTGGCTACCAGCTAAACACATTTTTGGCTGTTTGTGAAGATTTAATTTGCTCCTTTGTGGATCTCATGGAATAGAAAGTCTGCCTTGGGCTGAAGAGGGTCATTAGCCCAAAACCATGATCTCTAGGTGGACGCTTCTCAGTTTGCCAAAGCTGGTGTTGTGGCTTTGTCACTGATCTGAGTCTGTTAGTTTGCTGAGATGGTTAATAGATGGTGATTAGTTTTAGCATCTATTTTGACAGGAGAGGCAATCTTTAATTTTTTATATATTTGAATATTTAATTTTGAATTTTAAAAAAAGCATATATTGAATCAAAATATAATTTATTTTACCAATATTTCAGTTGGCTGAACGCCAATCTTTTTCAAGGAAATAAAACATATTAATGTGTGTCAACAACCTAGATTTATTTATGGATTGCTCTATTTTCTAAATGATACTATGATATGATAAATCACAATTTGGATTATTGATAATAATACAAGGTAATAAGACCTAATCCAAATAATTTATTAGTGTGTGACGTTTCGTCAACAGCATTGTCACCACCATTTTATGAATAAAATTTTATTCTTTTGTCTGATGATTACAATTATTTTATTTTCAAAGCGCTATATCCCGCAAGGGATACTTGCGCCAAACAAGGAGAAAAGTTTATTTACATAAGTTATTTACATTATTCAACGCATGAAAACATTAGAGATCCAGATTTTGTAGAAAGTTTAGAATGTATTTTCAAAATGAATTAAACTTTAAATATGATTTTTTTTATCGGAAATCAAATCGTTAAGTTCACAAACAACTAGTTCATTCTTCATTCTATAATCTTGAAATGCTGATGGTGACAATGCTGTTACCGAAATGTCACACACTAATAAATTATTTGGATTAGGTCTTATATTCTTGTATGATATTTGGATAAAATTTTATACTTTTGTCTGATGATGGTGACAATGCTGTTGCCAAAACATCACACACTAATAAATTATTTGGATTAAGTCTTGTTTTCTTGTATGATATTTGAATATGTAAACAAACAATACATATAGATAAGTGAGAGTCTCCAACCTGGAATATAGGTGAACTGAACCTCCTGAGATGATGGAATCAGGTTCCGGAGTTCCAAGGAGAAAACCCCTTTGTCCTGAGTGGCCACCAGGACTCTAGTTGCCTCTCGCGGCCAGCACAGCGAAGACACTCCGTAGATATTGCTCTGGGAGGGGAGACTGAAGAAATGAGCCTCCTTCATCCTAGCTACCTCCATCTGCCAACCATAATGGCTTAAAACATAGGAAACAGCCAATCTGCTGGGCTGTAGAGACACAGTGGTTTACCAGAGAGTTTCTAATTAGTAAAAATGGTCATTTTGATGATCAAAAACTGTCCTTTGTAGAGAGGTGTTCTCTAGCCAAAGTGTCCTTTCATAGAGGATTCTACTGATAAGGCACAATTTGGTTTATAGATTATAAACACAAGGTAATATAAGACCAAATCCAAATAAATAAAAAGTGTGTGACATTTCGGTAACAGCGTTGTTACCGAAACGTCACACACTTTTTATTTATTTGGATTTGGTCTTATTACCTTAGAGTATTCTACTGTATATCTAAACCAAAACTAATCTAAATAAAAAAAAGAGGCATCTCTTTATCGTGCAACTGAAAGTTGCTGATGGCTTGTGCCATCTATTTAAATTAATTTAAATATTTAACAGAGATTGAGAGTTAAATATTTGTTTAAACTTTAAAATATTCAATTATTTTGATTATAAACATTTATCCAGTTTAGAATGATAGAGTTTCGACCACTAGGACCCGGGTTCGAATTCCGCATTGGACACTTTTTTCTGTTTGAAAAAAAATGCTCCAATGGCCCCCGATTCTTGCAAAAGTTCAACCCCACCAGCGAGTGCAAGTAACCAAACGGGGCTCTGGCATTTGTAAGTGCAAAGTCAAACTGCTTTTCACATGTGTAGACATGTGGTGCGCTTACAGTAAAAGCAGTCGCTAACTACCCATCATGATTATCATGGCCTGTACCACGTGTACTAGGGATAAGCAAAAAAAAAGAATGATAGAGGATGGTCTTTGTGCAAGGATGTTGTGCAAATTTGTAAAGCATTCCATATACAGTAGAACCTCCCTATAAAGGACACCTAATTACAGAGCCAAAGTGTGTTCTTTATAGAGAGGTGTCCTCTAGTGGGAGCGTCCTCTCATGGAGGTTCTATTGTACATATTAGCTATAAATCTTCTAAATCAATATATTCAAGGGGAATAGAGATTTGAAGTATATGTAACAAGGTAACCTTAATTAATAAAAGAGAAGATGGAAAAAAATAGAGCAAATGGGGGAAAATGTACATGTTTAGGTGGTGAAATTAAGAAAGAGGCATCACTTTTGATCATTGCCATTGAATTCTGCTGATGGCCAAATGTTGATCAGTGAGCTTGTACATGTTCCCTCCTGACCAATTTTATTCTGATAGTGTAAGTCATCAACAATATTCAGTCGCAATGAACAGAAGAAATGACTCATTCTCAATTTCACCACTTGAACCTGTAAATTTTTCAACTTTATGCTTTCATTTGCTCTTTATTAATTAAGGTTACCTCTAATTACTAATATCCCAAATCTGTTTCTCTTGAAGATAGTGAGAGAGGGTGGTTAACTGTATATGCAATGCTTTGCAAAATTCATATCTTCATTCAATCATCATATCAGGATATCGAGCCTGTGGGATTTTGATGCTGAATAGAGCTAATCAAAGAAGATGTTAAATCCATAATGATTTGGTGAAGTAGAATGAATTTTCTTTTGCCATCTTCTTCTTTCTTATCTCCACTTAACAATCATATTAGAGTATCAAGCTTGTAGAGCTTGAGATGGTGTCTGCTGATGATAAGTAGAGATCAAAGAGGATTTGACATCCATAATGATTGGTGAGGTAGAATGAGTGTCATTGTCATTAAGACTCAGTATCAGGCTGACTTAGCTCCAATATGAAATGGCCGCCTCTGAGATAAGGAACATATACAGCCGCTCCTAACATGGAGTACAGACATCCTGTTTTCCTGGATTAGGAGCCCTTACAGGGTACTATCAGCCAGGCTAGCTGAGCCCAGGTTTTTTAGCGAGCTTGTTATTGCTCCCCTTCCTCCTTTTTTATCTGGGCTTGGGACAGACAAAGTTATGCTTCACAATTATCCATGACATCCTTGCACAAAAACCATTTTTATCATTCTAGTTTTAATACAGTAGAACCTTCATGAGAGGACAATCTCATTAGAGGACATTTCTCTACAAAGGACACAGGTTCCATCGCTAAAATTACCATGTTTAGTAATTAGCACCTCTCTCTAAATGACATGTTGGCTCTGAAACTTGGTGTCCTTTACAAAGAGGTTCTATTGTATCACATTATACATTTTTGAAGGTTGAAATATTTTGCCAACCCACTTCCAAGTAAAAGTATAACATTACATTTGAGGGTGGATAGAAAAATCAGCAATGAACAAAAAAATTTTTTTTTTCTTATTCCTATATTTAGGAATTTTAGGAATATTCCTATATTCACTATGTCTGTAGAGGTGCATACATATAATTTCAAAGTATTGCATCGAGAAAAGCTCTTCTGCAAATATGGTTTTATAACAAATATATATTAAAAAATTACATTTATAAATTCAATTGTCATTTATCAATAAAATTTGTGACAAATAAATTTACTGGCAATGTGTTTCTTTTCAATATCATTAAATATTATCTCTACAGACCTTACTGCAACAAGTTATTGAATGAGAGGGCTTGGCTCATCAGTTTTAGAATCTCTAATTATAGCCAGACAGGAATATTTAAAATGATGGCATGAAATATTCATAATACACTGGTGGCCAAAAGTTTGGTATTTAATTCTTAATTATGTAGGTCTTCTTCAGCGCTAGACAACAGCCAATAAACAATGTTGTAGATCTATATCAATTTGTAAATAGCAGAGAGAATTATCATAGGTTTAACTATTTTTGTAAATATATTTATGTTTATCTTTCTAACCTGAAAGGTTCAGGTTCCTAATATATATTATTGTTTCTCTTTTTATTTTTGATTACTTTTTCTTGTATAATATGTTTATGACTGTTTCTGTTTGAAAAAATGTAAATCAACGCAATTATCCCTAGCCAGGATATTGCGTTTTGTGTGTTGAAATAAAATAAAAATAAAATGTAAAGTAGGTTTAATAAAATAAATAAAACATATATTTATATTTTTCAAAACATTTTTATATTTATATAAAAGGGCGTACCTGGATCTGTGAAGAAAAAAAAAATTTTTTTTCTCAAAATATTTTGAGAGATTGTTTAATTGATGGATTGCCTTTTGACTCAAACAAATTTTATATTTCTTTTTTATATTGTAAATACTCTATAATATTGTGGCGAAGAAATAATTTATATTATTTAATTATTCAATGAAAATATTTAAAACAACAGATTTATTATTTTATATTTGTAAAAACATCATATATGTTGTCTAGCTTGCTTGTTCGATATTCTCTGGCTGTAGATAGTACTGTAGATAAACTCCACCAGTCCCAAGCCCGGATAAAAAAGGAGGAGGGGGAGCAGTAACATGCTCAGTAAAAAACCTGGGCTCAGCTGGCCCGGCTGATAGTACCCTGTAAGGATTTCTAATCCAGGGATACAGGATGAGCAGCGTTTGTACTCCATGTTAGGAGCAGCTGCACATGGCGTCTGTTCCTCATGTCAGAGGCGGCCATTTCTTTTGGAGCTAAGTCGGCCTGCCACTGTGTAGTGTTCCCAGTCTTAATGACAAAGGTAGACGCATTCTACTTCACCCAGTCATGAATGATTGAGTGGAGATAAGAAAGAAGAAGAAGATAGTTTTGTTAATAATTCTCAACTAGTTGTACTGACGTTATCAATAAATACTTTCACATCTTCAGATATTCCAATTATAGTTAATTGGGTTTATATAGTGGACCTTTACAAATTACAGAAGTTGAATACAGACACCAGTGTTTTCACACACTGTATTATTATGAACCATATCCACATAGGTAACAAGATATTCCAAGACTAAATTTATACACTACAATATTTAATTAAAAAGGCATATATTGGATCAAAATATCATTTATTTTACCAATATTCCAGTTGGCTGAACGCCAACCTTTATCAAGGTGTTATAACATTTTAATGTGTGTCAACAACAAACTCAGCGCCACACATACAGTCGAACCTCTTTAATTCAACACCCCAAGGGATCAGAGCTTTCGGTTGAATTAAAGGAAGTGTTGAATTAAGGTTATATGGTTATATGATTAGGTAATCATCTAACTCGCTAAAATATATATTTTTTAATAGCTTTGTAATATAAATTAATGATATTAATTGAAACCATTGTGTGTTTTTATATTATTTTCATGATTAACTTTTAGTATCAGTGACAAAATGGCATTAATACATATTTTAGAAACATAAATAATTGTAACAAATAAATTTATTGGCAATGTGTTTCTTTTCAGTAATATAATCAAATATTAACTCTACAGACATTAAAATATTAAATATAATATATTAAATAATATTTTATTCTAATTGAAAAATATAGCAGTTGAAAGGAAATAAATATGGTAAATAAAAAGAAAATTTTAAAATATTATTTTAAAATAATCATGAAGATCTTTTAAAAAATTCCTTTATAGATATCTGTTTTTGCACTGAAATCCTATTCAGGATGTATTCCAGATGGCATTTTGAAAAAACATGCATGCCTTTCTTCCTCTGAAATGTCTTTTAATAAATAAATTTTAATGTATTAAAGGCATCCACTGCTGCTGCAGGTGTTATTGATTTTGTGTTTAAATCTTTTATAATAACACAGAAATGGAATATTGAAATAAAATGTTATCATAATCATTGTTGGATCATTTTATAAAGATTTATTTATTTAAAAAGAAATTATTTATAAATTTAAAAATAGCTAAAATATTTCAATGTTAAAAATAAAAAAAATAAAAATTATTATTAGTTAGCGCATGATGCCGAAATTCCCGCGTAAAAAAACAACAATAACATCCGCGAAATTGCGCAACGGCACTGCAAAGTGAAACTTAAACTAACCAGAAACCAAAAGTGCGCAGGCGCGATCGTATCGACGCCCGCTGTTGCCGATCGTCGCCGCCGTAATACCGTTTAGCGGTAAAGTTGCATGTAAAATAACATTCAACTGTCGAAATTCGAATTTTAAAATGGTCGAACTATCGGAACTGTCGTATTATCGATACTGTCGAATTACGGTTTGTTTTTTGATAGGCCGGAGGTCGGGACATCGGAACATGGTCGAATTATCGCCGAGTGTCGAATTGGGGTGTGTCGAATTAACGAGGTTATACTGTATTATTAACACATTAATATGTTATAATACCTTGATAAAGGTTGGCGTTCAGCTCCTACTGAAATATTAGTAAAATAAATGATATTTTGATATATCTATATTAATAAAATGCAAATTTCATAAGTGGTGTTCGCTAAAAACTTTCGTTACAATGCATCAATTTCGACCAAATTTTCAACATTTATGTTAAACGAGATGGAGCAGGTTTTGCTTAACATCAAAATATTTTTCCTAACTTTAACATGCGTAACTTCGCTGTTATCGATTAAATACAAAAAAAATCAACAGAGTTAATTTTATTTATATATAAATACAAAAAAAATTCAGCAATTCATTCAACTCAATCTAAAAAAATATTCAAAACAAGCAATTTTAAGATAACACCATATGTAAAACAGTCTGCCAAGAAAACAACAACGATATTACATATTTCTCACATATTCACACACAATCTTGATTAATAATTAAAACTAATCTTTAACATTGCTTATTATACTTCATAATATATAATATTCGTTAGGCAAACTTTCACTCGGATAAAACCCGGGCGAAGCCGGGTACACATCCGCTAGTTAATTGATATAATTTGGTAGAAATTTCTCTCTCAATACTCAATACTTTTGTAAAAAAAAAAAAAAAAAAAGTAACACTCATATAAAAAGATATTTAACAAAAAGTACGCAAGCAACAAAATAAAAAAATGCAGAACGCTTATCGGTCGCTTAATTGGCCTGGTGTTGTTACTTCGCCTCGTATTTATTCCGCGTAAAAAAAAAATTCTTCAAATGAAAAAATAAATAGCCAAAAATACTAATCAAAATGTAGCCGAAATTTTTTCTCAGGTTTATAAAAAGTGACCTGCAAAATTTGGTACCAATTGGTTCAGTAGTTTTTGAGTTTATTGCGAAACAGACGAGAGACATTGACTTTTATATATAAGAAGATACCTATAACCTCGTTAATTCGACACATGCAGATGTGACACTTAGCGATAATTTGACCATATTCTGATGTCCCGACCTCCGGCCTATCAAATAACAAACCGTAATTCGACAATACCGATAATATGACATCAACGGTAAGATTTTGAGTAGGCTTCTAATAATAAATAAACTTATTGTTGACATGCTCTATGAGCTTCTCAAATCTTGCAGATGAGTTGTAATCAGGATGAGAACAAGGTTGGAGTCATCAATCAGAGAAAGGCAGCTGTAGAGCAACTCTCCCTCTAGACATAACTTTACCAAACCAGGGAGTCTCTAACAATTCACACACACAAAAACCTTTATTAAGACACACAGGTTTTACAGAGGATTCTCCTTGGGGTTACAAGACGGAGAAACCTATGAAAGTGGGAAATATACAAAGGGGTAAAAATGGAGAAAGATTATATACACATGATAAATATATACAGATTATTATTTGAATGATCCTATGGAAAATAAGAATATGGATCTGGAAATATGGATGGAAGAAGTGGAGAGAGCGAAAAGTCTCTAACAATTCATTCTTGCTCCAATAATCCCTGATTTGGTTCTTCTTCACATTGCCCATATTGAAGATGACTCCAATAAAGGCCATTATCTCATCCAAGGTAGTGTCCTTCCAGGCCAGCTTCCTAGAAAATGGAGACAATTTGTCCCTATTACTTGATAAGAAAGTTTGTGCACATTTATTGATAAAATCCACAATTTCCTTCATCAAATTCATTGTTATGAATAACAAAAAGTATTCAATAGGCCGGATAATATAGGGAGGAAGGTGCTGTGGGGCCACAAACTTCTCCAAAAGTCAATGTTTTGGATGTGGAAAATGGAGTATAAACTCTTACCCAAGGGTTTGGCTGGTTTTCATCCAGTTCTTCATCACTTTCTTCAAACTCAGAAGACAAAGAATGAACTTCAGGGTCCTCAGAAAATGCAGAGCATTCTGTACCGTAAGCCATTTTTTTAAGAATTAAAAATTTAAAAAAAGGAAATCACAAGACAAAGGAAATAAAACATAGTTAACGTCTAGAGACAAGCCCTGAAGTAAGATGGGAGGTGATAAAAATAGCCAGCCAGCATCCCCTCCCCACGAGGGGCCCTACAAGGAAGTAAAGATAGATCGGTACCCTGGCGCTTCTGGTGACGTTATAGGATAACGATGGATCGTTACCTCGGAGCTTCAGGAGTCAATACAGTAAAATCTCTTTGTTATTTAAAAGGCATTTTAGAGGAAGAAAGACATGCATGTGTTTTAAAAATAGCCCATTTGGAATACATCTTGAAAAGAATTTCAGAGCATAAAGGATTTTTTTTTAAAGATCGTGAATATTTTAAAATAATATTTTTAAATTTTCTTTTTATTTTCCATATTTATTTCCTTTCAACTGCTCTTCTTTAATTGGAATAAAATATTATTTGCAATTATGTTTCAAAAATACAGTAAAACCCCGCTAATACGAACCCTGGATATAACGAACCTAAGACGATTCCCAATTCCATTCCATTGAAAATACCATCGTTATAACGAACTTTGCGATTTTTAAAATAACGAACTACCCCTATAACGAACCTATTTTCGGCCCCAAAATAATAAAATTTATTTAAAATACTATGCTTATAACGAACTTAAAATTGAAATTGAAAAAAAAAAAAATGTAAACAAAATTTGGGCATGTTTCGACTCGCGGATCGCGATTTCAAAACAAAATATTTAGCGGCATTGTTTGTTTTGATTTACGTTTTATTTTTGTATGTTGTATAAATTTTTACACATTATACTTTTTATTAAATAGAATATCCTTGCATCCATTGAATTTTAAATAGAAAAAAAAAATGCAAATGGCTTCCAAAATAAAGAAAACAAAGGCGTTCTAAAAACAAAAAAGTTATTCCTTTAAAAAAGAGCCATTTTCAGAACTTTTCAAAGTGAAACAGCACAGGAAAAATGTTAAGAACATAATAAAATAAGAGAATATAACTTTTATATTATCCCTATATATATAAAGTTCAGTGTATGTATGTATGTATGTATGTATGTATGTATGTATGTATGTATGTATGACAATTGACAATTAAATAATTTTATTGACTTTTAGTCAATGATTACACCCAAAGTCAATGGGAGAAAGTACAAAAATTTACAATAATCTTGATTCTGTTAGGAGCGCAGAGCCAGCCTGAGCTCGTATATTCCCCTTTGAATTAAGGGGTGGTCATCGTGAGCATGTTCGGCGACAGTGCCGAGAAACTCGGCGAGAGAGGCTTTGTGTCTGGGTCTAGATCTGAGAGACTTGAGGAGGTACTCCCTACTCTTGAGCCACACGATCGAATGTGAGAGGTTGTCAATATCTAGCCCCTTCTTGAGTAGGGGCCCCAAGGCCTGTTGATAGTTCTGCTCTTTGAACAGGTCAAATATCCGGTCTACGCACTTAGTCTCCAGCTCCACCTGGATCAGGAATGGCAGTGGAGGCGGAGGTGTCGCCATGGCCGGTGTTAGCTCTTCCCCATGGGGAGTGGGTGGTGTCGGCTCAGCGAGCCGAGGCGCAGGCGGTGGGGGTGCACAACGCTCTTTTTCAGTCATCGGATTGTCCTCCTCCATCTCCGTCGGGGCGGGCGGCGGAGGTGTCATCACAGCAGGCATCAGTTCTTCGCTGTGGGAAGTAGGCGGCGTAGGCCCAGAAGGCCGAGGCGCAGGCAGTGGGGGTGTTGAAGGCACTGCGGTAGGGGCGGTCCTCAGCTCTGACAAGACCTGTCGCAGGACTTTATAGATGTTACTATCCCCTCCGGGCCTCTGGCCCAAGAGTTGACGGATTAGGCCGGCGAGAGCGCCGCACTGCGAGGGTGACAGGAGGGGTCCCCGCTTCCGAGCCTTGGTCTTCGAGGAGAGGATGTCCAAGACCTCCTCCCGCCCGAGGCCAAGGGCGTCCGTCTGGGCAAAGGAGATGCCCGGGTTCCTCTCGATGAAAGTCACGAGGCCTTCTCTCGTTGATGTTTTTAACGAGGATGTGGAGGATGTTGATGTTTCCTCGACGATGGACATCTCGATGTCCGGTGTAGGGGCTGCAGGCTCGTGACTCCCAGGTGCTCGCAGGGACGGAGCAGGGGTCACAGGTGGAGGGGCAGGAGGCGCCATCTCCATAGGTACGGCCGAGGCCACTGGTGTAGATGGCCGAGGTGCTGCAGATGGGGTCACAGCTCGGGCCGCGTGAGAAGCGCCGGGGATCTCCATGGCTGTACTGGAGGGCGCCGGTGCAGGAGGCTGGGCCGCTGACCGCTGAGGTGGGGCAGAGGTGGTCGTTGATGGGACGCCAGCAGGAGAGGTTGGTGGGGCCAATCTGGAGTTGTTGGCTCGCCCTGCAAGCAGGGGGCAGTTGGCCCTGCGATGTCCCTGGCCATGGCACCTGGAGCACTTGATGCCCGAGGATAAATATGCGGGCCAGGCCTCGCCTTTAATTGGGATTTCAAGGCGGGTGGGGAGCCTTTCAATTGTCATTCCTTCGCGGAGGACAATAAATGCTTCGCGGCGGCCGTCGTTGTAGGTGTATGGGCCGGCCTTCATCAGTTTGGGCGCAATTGATGTTACGCGCCCATAAGGTTTTAAGGCGCTGATGATGGCGGAGTCCTCCACGAAGAAGGGGAGGTTGCCGACTGTAATCCTCTCCGCTCTTTTGCGGAAAGGAAAGGCCCTGAGGAGTGCGCCCTCAACCTCGAGGCCCTCGTTTATGAGGCGCTCGGCCAGGCCTCTATTCGCCAGTCCCAGGAGTTGGTGGCCGTTCACCTTGGAGACTTGGATGACTCCGGCGGTTCCTCCGAGCATCCTGTCCAGCGCCCTCAGGTAGTGGAAGGGCTGTAGCTCGGGGCCGTGCTCCAGGTACACACAGTGGTCCTCAGAAGAGGATGTCTGCCGCGCCCGGGCCTCTGTGATGTGGGCCCTGGTTGTTCTTACTTCCTGTGCCCGGGGCACAGATCCTGCCAAAGATTGCGGTCGGCGACTGGTTCTTGCACCTCCGATGTTGGAGGATGGTGCAGCCGCTGTAGGCGAGTTCGCAGATTCGCGGCGCCTCTTTTTGGTCCTCACGACGGTAAAGTCGTCGTCCGCTCCAGGGCCTTGATCTTCAGGGCAGTCCGCCCAGTTTCTCAGGGCACAGGTAGCGCCATTGGCTGACGTAGCCGGCGGCAAGCCGGACGTGATGTCACCGCGCGCGACGGCCAGATTTGCATTTCCAACGCCTGTCGGCGGATTTGCATACTCTTGATTTTCAGAGTTATCTCTAGAAATTTCTTTAAGAGATTCTTCTTTTGTCGAATTCTTGCCACCAATTGGAGATGGGATGCTGGGCCTTCCAGGCTTTTGTCCAGCAGATCCTGGGCTCCTTGGCGATGCCGAATTCGGCATGTCTATGGACATTTTTCCGCTCGCCAGAGACGAAATACGCAGAGCTCGCGCGACGCGTGGCCGCACGGTCGGCGTATGTATGTATGTGGGTATCTATGTCGGCTATACACGTCCACAATACGTAACTAATTTGACTGAAATTTTAACAGTATATAGAGTAGAATCTGGAAAAGCTTATAGTGAAAATTTCAGGTCTCTATGCCGAATATTCTTCGAGTTATTTGCAAATTGCGTTGCAAATTTGCCTTTTCGCTCGCAAGCAGCGCCTCTAGCGGTGAAGATGGGAAGTAATACCAGCTGACCTAATGTACATGTAAAACGTTTTGACAGGACATAGAGAAAAATCTGGAAAAGATATTTATCGGAATTTTAGCCAATAAAAAATGAAATTGACAGGTTCTGGGCAAAAATAGTTGTTTTTTAGTCAGAAAATGATGATGACAATATTGCTGTATCGGGAAATCGGGAAAAATTCCAAAAAGCAGGGACCACGAGTGAAACCAGTTCATTTTTAGTATGCAGGAACAAAATTCTAACAGAAAAAATTAATTCGAGCAGAAGGCACAAAGCCAGATCATCTCTCTATAAAAATATCGCTTCTCAGACACAAAATTTGGAGCGGGACGTTTCACAAGAGTGACATCCACGGCGCCAATTTATAATTGTAACTAATAGTATTTGAATAAAAACATTTAATCGGGTAAAACCCGGGTGTTGCCCGGCTAGTAAGGGATAAACTATAAGGCTATTAAAAATTGTTACAAAGAGGAATCAACCTCAACTTTTGCCGCCGAGTGTTAGGGCTTAAAAAAAAAAAAAGTCCAAATAAACGGGCCCGTGATGAAAACATATTATTTTTTGCCATGAACTATGGTGATTTTAAAGCCAGCAGTGTTTTGTATGACAGGTTTAAAAAAAAAAAAAAAAACGAAATCTAGACTTCTTCTAATATGTGGAAACATGAAATGGGAAGAAAAACACTCCAACTTTATTTGTAATGATACAATGCTTGAAGAGTGCTTTGAAGCAACAAGATGTTAGAGCCATTTTTCCAACTAAACATTGTATAATATAATGTGATAAAGATGTTTTAAAATCATTTTATATCTTTGAATATCTTGTTGAAAATTGAGCAATTCATTTTAATTACTTAAATATAATTAAATATATAATAATATATTGGATATTTTAATAAATTTTTTTGATCCAAAATAATCGTTATTAATTTTAAATCTTTGAATATATATTTAATAAAACTTTGCCTAGGATTTGTCTTGATTTTTAAATTAGACATAGGGGTACATGTATGTTAATCTTCTTCTTCTTCTTTCTTATCTCCACTCAATCACACTAAGGTATCAAGCTTGTAAAGCTTGAGATTTTTGATGGTGTCTGCCGGGGAAGAGTAGAGCTCATCAATGGATGAGTCAATACAGTCAATAATATGTCTTGGGGTTGCAGGCTGAGAATTGCACTTAGCACATATATATATGTATGTTAATGATAAGAAGAACCTATCATCTAATGATTTCTTTTATTATTCAGTATTAATATAAGGAAATTGGTCAATTAAGGGAATTAAAACAAAGTGACCACTATTAAGAGACAGCCTCTTCCAGTGTGTATGGCTATCCTTTAATTATAGTCAAAAATTTTTGAAAAGTAAAAAAAAAAAATTGCCAAACCTAGGCTATAGTGAACCAAAAGCTCTGTCCCATTTGGGTCCACTAAAGAGGGGTTTTACTGTATTTATTAATGCTATTTTGTCCCTGATACTAAAAGTTAATCATGAAAATGAAAAAAATAATTACAAAAAAAGTACACGCACAAAGGTTTCAATTAATATCATTAATTTATATTACAAAGCTATTTTTAAAAAATATTATTTTAGTGAGTTAGATGATTAGCTAATCATATAACCTTAATTCAACACTTCCTTTAAATCAACCGAAAGCTCGGATCCCTTGGGGTGTTGAATTAAAGAGGTTCGACTGTATATATATATATATACGAAGAAGAGACCGCTTAATGCGTCTCAACACGACAACTCCGACCAACAAGAAAACAGGAACCAAGATAAAAAACCTAAGCCCACTCCCCTAGAACCAAAGACAACCCCTCCGCCATGTAGAGAAATGGAAATAGACGGAGAGACTACAACAGCTAGATCGACGACCTCCTGATGCCCCTACCCCTCTGACTGCCGACTGTATTTGCCTCTTTTAACTGAATAAAGACCGTTTTTTTGCGTATATATATATTCCCTGAGGAAGTTTGGAAATATACGTATTTAAAAAATGCTTATTTTGGATCATAAAGTTTTTATTTCCAATATTTCGTGTGGCAACTCACCAAACTTCCTCAGGGAACAAGATCGCTTTGAGAATTCTCAAAGCGATCTTGTTCCCTGAGGAAGTTTGGCGAGTTGCCACACGAAATATTGGAAATAAAAACTTTATGATCCAAAATAAGCATTTTTTAAATATTGTGATATATGGATTGCTCTATTTTCAAACATATATACGTATATACATATTTTTATTTAGTTAGTTTGTATTTGCATATTGATCATTGTTGAATTTTAGGAGTTATCATATTTACTGAAATTTTTATTTTATTATTTTGATTTTGTTTTATAACAACAACAACAAAAAGCTTTATTAAGACCTTTTAGTCTTATACAGATTCTCTAAGCAGAAATGTAGGGTACATACAGGAAAAACAGTAATAGTACCTGTAATCAACAACAACAAAAAGCTTTATTAAGACCTTTTAGTCTTATACAGATTCTCTAAGCAGAAATGCAGGATACATACAGGAAAAACAGTAATAGTACCTGTAATCAACAACAACAAAAAGCTTTATTAAGACCTTTTAGTCTTATACAGATTCTCTAAGCAGAAATGTAGGATACATGCAGGAAAAACAGTAATAGTACCAGTAATCAACAACAAAAAGCTTTATTAAGACCTTTTAGTCTTATACAGATTCTCCAAGCAGAAACATAGGATACATGCAGGAAAAACAGTAATAGTACCTTAATGGTAATATGATATTTATATACAGGAAAAGTTGAATAAAAACAATCAGACTAATGAATTAGTCTGGGTAAATTGGAGGAAAAGAAATTTATTATACATGGATTTACTGCGGATTCACCGCAAACTTCTACTGTCCTTACTGCGATGAAAATATATATTGGGAGTGCTTGGCTCATCAGTGGTGAACCCTCCCAGCGGTTTCGCCAATTTAATCTACCAGACCGCTTCTCAGTTATTGCTTTGTGTTAATTTATGCCTAACTGACCTTGTATTTATTGTTTGCGGAAAAGCATTGCTCAATGCAAATATTTGAATGTAATTCTACTGTCCTATAAGCTTATGTCCATAGTTTCTTGAAAACCATTTCTGAGATTCCATCCTTCAGTGCTGTGTATATAAACAGAATCGTCCAATACAGTATTAGAGCTCTGAGAAGCGGTCTGGTGGATTAAATTGGCGAAACCGCTGGGAGGGTTCACCACTGATGAGCCAAGCCCTCCTAATATATATTTTTTTTTTCATGGCAGTAAGGACAGTAGAAGTTTGTATTATGTATAAAAGAAACATTCGTGCTTTTAAATCCTTTCATTTTATATGTATAGATGGCACGTTATTGCTTTGTGTTATATTGTGTTTATGCTCGTATATTTTGTAAGTGCAAAGTCAAACTGCTTTTTACATATATAGACACGTGGTGCACTTACAGTAAAAGCATTCGCATACTTCTACCCACCATGATTATCATTCTGTCCTCCCAAGAGAACAACAGTCTTTGATTTCCAGACTAAGTCTGGTCATCTATGGACAATGACTTTCCAGAATGGTTACAAGGTTTTCCCACTATGTACTAAGTGTCAACCTGCAACCCCAAAATACATTATTGATTGTATTGACTCATCCATTGAGGAGCTCTACTCTTCCCCGGCAGACACCATCAACAAGCTTTACATGCTTGATACCTTAATATGATTGAGTGGAGATAAGAAAGAAGATGATTATCATGGCCTGTACCATGTGTACTGAGGATAAGCAAAAAAAAAAATTATATATTCTATTGCACTCTTCTTCCCATCTCCTCCACATATTTAACATGACAATTATTGCATCCTGTGGAATATATTGCTTTCTTTTTATTAATGGGTTCAATGATATTTATTTTTAGTTATTTTTTAGCTGTATGGAGCCTATATTAAGGAAATTGCTATAATGTGTTTTAATTCCAAAAGTTTTTTTTTATGTATCTGGTTATGGAGAGAGATGCATGTGAGTATGGAATATAACATATTGCTTTATATATTTCTAAGTCTTTTTATTGAGAACAAAACAAAAAATTGAGTGGCCGTATCGAATTTGCATATTGAAAAACTTTGCATATTTTCTTATGCATCATGTCATTTTAAATACCTGACTACTGTTTTGTACTTTTAAGTGCCTTATTTTTAAAGTTATGGAGCAAAAAAAAAAAAGGTAAAAAAATATTAAAATATTAAACGTTTATATATAGCCAAAATTTATTTTTTTTTTTAGATGGGTACCAAAATGGTTAAATGTGCTTACCTTCTAACTGCTATAAAAATATAGGATAATAAGAGGAAAATTTACGAGCAGTTACATTCAAAACTAAACCAAGCTGACCACCTTTTTGAACAATCATTTGTAAACAAAAATACAACGTATCCAGATTGTATAGCAGAATAGAAAAACAATTATAAAAGATAGTTTGAAAAAAAAAATTCTTAAATTTATTTTAGAAAACGAAAATAAAAAAGTAAAAATTATTTATTCAAAATGTGAAACAATAATTTTCACATTTATGATATTTTAATATCAATCTTTCTTAATTAAGTACTTGAGTATCTATGCATGTTTTTGTTCAGGCTAGCTTCTAAATAGCTGAAACGATTTTGATAAAATTTTGCAGGCCTATATAGAAATCTATGATAAAATAATAGGCTATTTATAGTTTAAAAATCATTTTTATTTTGGAGTTGAAGGGGGATAATATGGAAACTTAGCCCAGCCATGATCACTCAACCAATTTCGACAAAATGTGTATATCATAAGAGGAGCATTGAATGAAAAAGTAAGCATGTGAATTTTGAAATTTTATTTTTCTCTCTTGATAATCACGAGTTCTCAAATATGTTTCAAATGACCATCTAATTAATCATGAAATCTATTTAAAAAATCATCACAATAATGAATAGAAGTCAGTCAGGTATATAATATAATGAAAAAGGCATCTCCTGGCCGCTCAAACCATCATTTAAAGATTGCAAAGAGCCATCTTGGGAATATTTATATCAATTTAAAGTTTAAATAAATTTATTCCTATAAATTGGCTACACAACTACCCCTTTTTGATATCTCTCTCTATATAGGAGAGAAAAAACATGCGTTTCAAGTTGTTGGCTTCCTCAGCGTGTTGTAGGCTGTATGTTTCTGGATTTTAAGACAAGGCTTGTTTTGAGAAATGAAATGTGTATTTCAAAGAATCCCTGATAAATTAAGAAAATATCATAAGCTAATACTCAGGATTAAAATTAAACCAATGGTTATTTTATATTTATTCCAATAGATAACGCTCTGTCATCTTTAAATTCTCATTTGAGTAGTCAGAAAATGCCATTTTCCTCCTTATAAATATTAATGCATATGTGTTAATATTTTAAACTTCTTTAAATATATATAATTCACTATATTTTTTGTACAAATACCATGGATTGGTAATACAGAAAGTTTCTCATAAGAATATTTATTGTGTATATAAAAAATTGTAAATACTTATAATTTTTCAGCTTTCTCGAGTTTAAATCCACTATAAATCACAAAATGCGGTGACTTGTTTCCTAAATTTAAAACTTAATATATTTTGAATTACATATTAATAAAATAAAGTGGGAATGGTTAACTTATCACAGGAAGCACCCATTTCTTAAGATTTTAAATTATAGAATTTTGGTTCTATTTTACTCTACTTTTGTCATTGACTTCCCACAAATCATGTTTCTACAGGAATAGTAATAATATTGACCAAACAATTAGATTTAATCCTCTCAAAAATCATATTAGCTATAACAAAGCAGTTAGGTGTAATAGTAAATAATTTTGTGATATTGAGATTGAATAAAATATTGTTACGCAAACTTTGACTTTAATCATCATCGATGCTACGTCACTACTATGACGTCACTTCCAACTTCTACCTTCAAACTTGCTGTTATGTTTATCGCTAACTTGTTTTAACAATATATGTAATGGAACAAGTCGTTCCTCAAATAAATATATATTTGTTTATATCTAAAGGGATGTCCTCGTAACTACAACTTACGTGAGTACAAAAACAACTAGAAATCCTTAGAAAGAAACATCGTATTTTGCTAAGCCTATATCAATTTGGTAGCAGAGCGTGGTTTGGGCGCGCGAATTGGACTAACCGCCAATTGATCCATTTAAATCAAAAAGAAATTAAATAATTGGACTAACCGCCAATTTAGAAAGAAAAAGTTGAATAAAAATGGATACATATAACTTAGCAAAAATCGAACAGTTAACAGAAAACAACTATACAACGTGGTCCATGAAAATGGAAGCAATTCTAGATTCAAAAGATCTCTTCGAGGACGTAATTGTTAATGACGAGCCAGACTTTACAAATAATAAACTAGAATATGATATTTGGAAGAAAAAGAATCGGGAAGCATACAGCCTAATAATATTGTCACTTTCGGATGACTTAACAATCATCTTTCGAGGCGATAAAAGGGCCAAAAGAATTTGGTACGACATAAAGAAAAGGTTTGAAGGATCTCTAGAAAATAAAAGGATAGACCTAATGTTGGATCTAGCCAGACTAAAATTGAACCCAAATGAAAATGTTAACATGTATATTGTACGAGCACAGAAACTGGCACAAGAGATCACCCAGCTAGGAAAGACTGTAACAGAAAGAGAACTTGTACGATACATTGTTGATGGACTCACACCTAACTTTGACACGATCTCAGCAGCACTGTCAATAAACAGAGAAATATCCTTACCAGACTTGAGAGAAACTCTACTGGATTTCGAGAAGAAAAGACAGGACAGAAACAAAAATCATGAAAATGCTTTCAGATCATCAGGCAGCCAATTCAAAGAAAAGTCATGCTTCATTTGCAAAAGAAAAGGACATTTAAAGAAAGACCGTTGGTTCAACCCTAACAACAAAGGAAATCAAAATAATACAACAAACAAAAATAACATGGCCAGTACAAGGAACTACCATAAAGGACCAAAACAAAACAAAGACACAGCCAGATCAGCAATCCAAGAACGAACGGAGGAACCATCCCAACGAAGAGACTCCACTTCAGAATACGCACTACATGTAATCACAAGGGAGGAACGCCCGACGACTCAGGACGTGTGGATAATTGATTCTGCGTGCACAAGCCACATGACTTCCCATGGTGAATGGATCGAGCACAAGACGGAGGAGAGAAGAAGCATACAAGTGGCGGAAGAAGGGAGACACATCGAATCTGCCTCATCAGGATTAATCCAAGCTACTGTACAAGGTAAGGACAAACTTAACAACGCTGTAACCCTGCATAATGTCCTCCATGTACCACACCTGAAAGGAAATCTAATGTCCATTCCAAGCGTGGTAAGAAGAGGGAACTCTGTTCTTTTGAATTCTGAAGGAGCATACATATACTCTTCTGATGACAAGCTAATAGGAACAGGCAACTTTGATGGTAACATGTACACATTGAACCTATCACGTTTATCTGAAGCAACTCATGTTCCAAATGAACATTGCTTGATTTCAAAGGACAATTCTTGGACTGCATATGGCACAGAAGGTTAGGACATCCTAGTGACAACAAATTAGACCTGATTTTGAAGAACAATCTTCTAAAAGGCTTGGACTCTATAAATGGTACCCTTGATCAATGTGATGCTTGCTCCTTGGGAAAAATGACCAAAGTACCCTATGTTCACACAGATAGCAATCAGGAAAGCTACCCCTTTGAAGCCATTTATGTCGATCTCTGTGGTCCAATGAGAATAAACTCCTTGGGCGGAAGTGAATATTTCTTGACCATCGTAGATGGATTTTCTAGGAGAATATTTGTAGAATTTCTCAAAGATAAACTCTCAGCAGCAGAAGTTTTGAAGAAGTTTATTGTAAAGAGAGAAAACGAGCTAAACTCAAAACTAAAACGACTTAGAACAGATAACGGAACAGAATTTATCAATAAAAACCTTGAAACCTTCATAGAATCCAAAGGAATTAAACATGAACTAACTACACCGTACACCCCAAGAAGCAATGGGAGAGTTGAAAGAGCTAACAGAACACTATTGGACAAAGGCCGAACACTTCTGGCAAACTCCCAATTACCCCTACACTTCTGGGCAGAAGCTGTGAATACAGCTGCATATCTGTACAATCTAACTCCCACAACCAATGACCCAGACACTACCCCTATGGAAAAATGGAAAGGTAAAAAGCCATCCGTCTCTCACATCATGAGATTTGGTTGTGAAGTCTTCTATAAACTCGAGAATCATCAAAGACACAAACTCGAAGCTAAATCAAAGAGAGGAATATTTGTAGGCTATTCAAGATGCAGAAGAGCTTATCGAGTATTTGATATCACAACGAGAGTCATTCTTGAAACCGCAGACATTCACTTCAGAGAGAACAATAATGTCATCTCGGAAGAAAAACAAAGTGATGATAATACGGACACTGACACATATTTCTTCATTCAGGAGGATGAACAACTGGACAATCATGTTCTATCAGATGTTGATATTGAAGAGCCAGCACCAGATACCATGATCAACAGACAAACAGAGTCAAGTGGATCAGACAGACCACAAAGAACTCGAACAATACCTAAAAGATTCGATGACTACGTTCTGGCTACTACGAATGAAACCATTCCGAAAGACTATGATGAAGCCATCGCATGCGAAGACAAGAAACATTGGGAGAACGCAATGCTTGAGGAAATACAGAACATGTACTCGCATCAAGTATGGGAACTGGTACCTAGACCTGTAAACGCTAAAGTTGTCAAAAGTAAATGGGTGTTCAAAATATCTAAAGACCAAGAAAAAAAAACTTACAAAGCTAGACTTGTTGCAATGGGATACAACCAAATCCCAGGAAGAGATTACAACGAAAGTTTCAGCCCTGTAATTAAAAATGCCACCCTCAGGACTATTTTGTCAATGGCAGCAACAAAAGATTCAGTCATTAAACTATTTGATGTGAAAGCAGCCAATCTAAATGGAAACATTGAAAACACAATATTCATGGAACAACCTGCTGGATTTGTCCAAGACAGAAACAAAGTTTGTAAACTCAACAAAAGTATTTACGGTCTACCTCAATCCGAAAGATCTTGGTATGAGAAATTCAGTCAAGTACTTCATGACTGTGGACTGGAAAAACTTAAATCTGATCCTTGCCTATTTAAATGGAAGAATGAAGACAAAAATACTTCTATGTAGGGATATATGTTGATGACTTTATCACTGTCTCAGATTCTGAAGATACCTCAAACAGATTCATCAATAAATTGAGACATCACCTGGAAATAAAAGATGTAACATGTAAAGGCATTCATGGTAAACGGTTTGCGGATTTCGACAAATTATAAAGAAGGAATCATATATCGCCGCAACTCTTTTTATTATTATAGCGGTTAAGGAAGCTTTCGGGCAAGCCCTTCTTCAGCTAATTATATTGTACAAACAAAGAGAGATTATATATCGTTTTTAATATAAATCAAAATAAACGAAAAGAAATTTACCACGCCCCTATCGCCCTCGTTTCAATAGCACCGCGTGGCCACGTTATGTCTGATCCTAACTTCAAATGTAATATGGTACAAAAATATCTTAAAAGAAAGTTACGTAATTGAATAAATATAAAGAATCAACTATAAACAGTTCAAAGGATTTAGTGGAGATTTTTAGGATAGAAGGGGAACGTACTGTGATGACAACTGTATACTTTTGTTTAATGGTTTAGGGTGCTTCATGGTTTCTATTGCTTCAAGAATGAGTCTTTGGGTTTTAGTTTTGGCATTTGTATGGAGGATTCTGGTATTATTGAAGTCTGGAGTGTGTCCGGTTTCTCTGACGTGGTCAACAATTAAGGAGTTTGGGTTTAGTTTAGAGATGTTTCTTTGGTGTTCTTTGATTCTGATTGAAAGATCTCTTGATGTCTCACCGATGTAGACACTATTGCAGTTGAGGCAGGTACCTTAAGGCAGCCTAGGGACCCTCTCCATGACAAGTTGGTCAACAGAAGGCTGATCTCCATGTCCTACGGTCAAATCGGTATGATGCAAGCCGCAGCCGGGTTCTTTGTCTACCTGGTGATCCTGGGTGAGAATGGCTTCTGGCCCAAGGACCTGCTGGGCATCCGTAAGGAGTGGGACTCCAAGGCCATCAACGACCTCAAGGACTCTTACAACCAGGAGTGGACCTACCACGACCGCAAGACCCTAGAGTTCACCTGCCACACTGCCTTCTTCGCATCCATTGTCATAGTCCAGTGGGCTGATCTCATCATCTGTAAGACTCGCCGCAACTCCATCCTTCACCAGGGCATGACCAACCATGTGCGGAACTTTGGGCTCTTCTTTGAGACAGCCCTGGCTGCCTTCCTCTCCTACACTCCAGGCATGGACAAGGGTCTGCGCATGTACCCCCTCAAGTTCAAAATGGAGCCTTGGAGTCCCACTCCTTACGGATGCCCAGCAGGTCCTTGGGCCAGAAGCCATTCTCACCCAGGATCACCAGGTAGACAAAGAACCCGGCTGCGGCTTGCATCATACCGATTTGACCGTAGGACATGGAGATCAGCCTTCTGTTGACCAACTTGTCATGGAGAGGGTCCCTAGGCTGCCTCTTCATGATGTCACTCTCAGCTTGTTCGTAGGCGAGGGAGATGGCGGGTACCAGGTCAGTTCCCAGATCAATACACAGATTTTTTTAGTTGGTTTTTGTGGCCTCCCGGAGCTCTGTACACCCTCTCTGGGCACAGCCCGCTTGGTCTCCACCTCCCTGTCATCAATGCGGTGGGGCCGGGCGGCCTGAGCAGCGTCCACACTCTCTGGGTCCTTGTAGGTGACAAAGCCAAAGCCTCTGGGCTTCTTGGTGACGGGGTCCTTCACCACCACATAGTCAATCACCTCCCCCCAGCGCTCAAATTTCTTTTCGTTTATTTTGATTTATATTAAAAACGATATATAATCTCTCTTTGTTTGTACAATATAATTAGCTGAAGAAGGGCTTGCCCGAAAGCTTCCTTAACCGCTATAATAATAAAAAGAGTTGCGGCGATATATGATTCCTTCTTTATAATGTAAAGGCATGTTTTTGGGAATCAAGATCATACAAGACAACGAGGGAATTTCGCTACAGCAAAGCCACTATGTACAACAAATATTGCAGAAATATGGAATGGAAACTTGTAAGGAAGTTCCAACACCAGGTTCCAAAGAAATCAATTTGGACAATCATATTGAAGATGACAATTGTGATCAGCACACTTACCAAGAAGCCCTTGGAATGCTAATGTTTCTAGCTGTTAACACCAGACCCGACATCGCTTACATCACTAGCAAACTTTCACAGTACACCAGACAACCAAAACAGATGCACTGGACAGCAATCAAAAGAGTGATGAGATACCTGCGAGGAACAATTGACCTAGGAGTGAAATTTGAAAGAGGGAAGACTGGAATCCTGAAGTCCTACACCGATGCCAGCTGGTCGACCACTCATGATGGAAAATCCTACGGCGGATATGTATTGAAGCTCGGCGAAGCAACTATAGACTGGAAAAGTAGTAAACAACCACTCGTCGCTCTCTCCACAATGGAAGCGGAAATGATAGCTGCTTGTGAAAGCTGCTGTCAAATCAAGTGAATAATAAACCTGCTACGAGAGCTGGAAGAATGGAATTTCATGGAAAAACCAACTGCGATCTATACAGACAGTCAGTCATTGATCAACTGGATCTCCAGCCTTAAACAAAGCAGTCGCTGTAGACATATCAACAGAAAGTACCACTTCTTGAGAGACTGTTATGAATCCAGAGACATCTGCCTTCTGTACAAGCCATCCCAGGAACTGGAGGCGGATATCTTCACAAAGGACCTATCCCGAGACCAGATGAAGAAACACCTGGAGAACCTCAGCATCGTGGGAATAAAGACAAAGTAAGGAGGGAATTGTTACGCAAACTTTGACTTTAATCATCATCGATGCTACGTCACTACTATGACGTCACTTCCAACTTCTACCTTCAAACTTGCTGTTATGTTTATCGCTAACTTGTTTTAACAATATATGTAATGGAACAAGTCGTTCCTTAAATAAATATATATTTGTTTATATCTAAAGGGATGTCCTCGTAACTACAACTTACGTGAGTACAAAAACAACTAGAAATCCTTAGAAAGAAACATCGTATTTTGCTAAGCCTATATCAAATATGCAGCTTATAAATAGAAGTTCTTCAACAAATATTTATTTTGAGAGTATGAAGTTACATTGGATTTATTGAATTTAACAATGATTTTTTTTTCAAAGTGTATACTTCTTTCTCCACCAATTCATGGCTGATGGGAGACCACTCTAGTAGAGTCCGCCTCATTAGCACCATGTAGGGAGATTGCATCTTGAAGTCAGAGGCGATTGTCAGGATTATCTATTGTTGATCAGGTTTAGCGGGCTGGTAGTTGTTCAGGTCGGATATACTGTCCTATCATGGCCAAGGATTTATACTTGGAATCTAGGAAGGCAAATACAAATGGGTGGTTTGCACAGAACATAATGGGATTTATCAAAGTCTCATTTGGCTTAGGCAAAGAGCCTGTACCCTCCTGTATCCTGAGCCAACTGGCTTCTAAGACATCTGAAAAGAAGACGTGGCCTTTATGACTAAGTCCTTCCAGATTGGCATCTGTTTTGCTGAACATTCTCGTCACGCCAAGTTTTCGCAGCTGCCTCTTGAGGGAGTACTCCCGGTATATCTGCAGCAATCATCATAGTTAGTGATTCAGTGTTATAGTTTGGTACTATGGCTGGATCTACTATTAATAGTATAGAAAGTTGAAGCTTAATTACATTTTCATTACAGATACAAATAATAATGTGCTTGTGTGTGTTATAAACAAAAGATTAACAGATATGAGGAAGGTTTACATGCACATTCTTAGTGGTGATGATAAATGCCAAAAAAGGTCATAGATGCATTACATTTTAAGTAACCACAATGAATCAACATATGCTATTTTATAATAAACTTCTTTATTACAGGCCAGCTTTCAGGAAGAATCCCCTTTTCTTCAGGTTAAAAATCAAGCCATTGTAAAACGAGATAAAAATTTATTGAAAACCGATTTATATACTTTTCATCTCGTTTTACTATTTTCTTTCTTTCTTTTTTTTTTTTTTTTTGCCTGAATAAAGTAGTTCTTATATGAAAAATCGCCAAGTTCAAATTATTGAGAGATAGTATCCGTTCGTTCACTATGATCAGAGAGCATTCCTACCAATTCAATTATTGATATTTCATGTGTCAGTTTTTAAAATATATAATATCCCCTGAGGAACACTGATCTCGCCAGCTATCTAACCCACCATACACACCATGATGCATTTTCAGCGTTACTACAATTTAATTTATATAATGACAATGGACATAAGAAAAGAAATTATTTAGTCAATAGCTTGACTGGTGGTTGGTAGGATTATGGTGTGAAAAAATTATTATTTTAAGGTAAAATTTTAATAAGGCAATATATATAAATTTAGATAAGTTCAAAGAATGCGGACAATCGGATAGTCTTCCTGTAATAAAAAAGGTCATTTTAGTGTGTTTGCTCCAAATCTTTTCACAATAATATGCATTTTAGTTCATCTTGCCCTGAAAAAGGCATTATCCTCGAGCGATATTATAAATCTGCAGATATATTGTTATTTTAAAATGTTTATTTAAGAGAACACCTAGAAAAAATAATAAAGAGTTGCATAATCTAATGCCTTTTTTGTAATTTTTCGAAATACGCAAACTTGCGATAATGAACCCAGAGTAGATGCTCACCACAAATTTAGGAAGGCAGACCCGGACGTAAGAATGACGTACAATGCACGCAATCTCTCTGAGGATGCGACCGTTCTCAAGGTGGAGGATGCGGCGCACGCGGCTGATGCCGGAGATGTCGTTGGGTAGCAGGATGTAGAGGTTGAGAGACCGTACAACGGTCGGTAGTTCCACGGCGGAGAATCCCATCTCGGGGAAGTTGCTGTAACCAAACCAACCCTCTGTATGCATTATGTAGGTTGGTACAGGCTCCTCCTCGCAGGACGTGTAGAAGTCCTCCACGCAGGTACTGCTGTTCAGAAAGGTATTGTGCCATGTTACATCGAAAATTGTAACGCTGAAGAGAAGTGCGCGGGTGAATTCGTCCACGCTGTGTTCCAAGAGGGGTGAGGAGATTATGTGACCTTGAGAAACGGCACGGATCCAATCCATAATACGATCTTGAGTGCCAGATTCGTCTACAAAATCGACTTGGGTGATGTTGATATTGAGATATTTGCGAAGAACTTCCCGATATTCGGGTGTGATAACGAAGTTTTGTTGAACAAACATCTGATGCCGTACGGATAGTACATTCAGGGAATCTGCTAACTCTAGACTGCTCAACGCTCGGCTTACTGCATCCATTAGGTAGTGTTGTGGTAATCGACAACTCCAACGGAGTAAATCCCTCAAGTCTTCGGCAGTCTGGTTCCGACTGGCTTCTAGAGCAGCTGAAAGGGAAGCTACAACTCCTGCTGGTCCGAAAACCACGTTGGGACTCCGATCGTGGCTCTCTGTCAGCAAGCGAAGTATCTCGCTTCCTAGGAAGGCGTTCCCCACACCGTACAGTACACCGGCCTGCTCTTCCGGCTCTAGCATACGGAATTGCAGAGGTTGCATCGAGATCATCTTCAAACCTGTAGACACAGCCGCATACTTATCAAATCCTATGTATGACATAGAACATCCTAAATTCAGAAAACCATCTCAAATAATATCGAATCTCATTTTCAAGATACTCTATATTTTACTCTCATTTTATATTAATTCTCAATGTTATTATTTTCTTCTATGGTAACTTTCATACATAGATGTGCTTTCAAATTTTACGTATTTTTAATTATCTTTGTATTTTTATATATATTTGATATATGAGGAAGTCTTAATGAGTAAGCAAACAAGAATAAAAATGTTGAAACTTTCGCTAAAACAATTTTGAATATCTTCTCGCATGCAAGAAACTCTATATATAAGCAACATTTCAAAAACGTTTAAAAATAGATATTTTTTCAATTGGTAAAATTTCATAAAAATAATATGGCCTCTTTTTCAACGCTTTCTTTAAGATTTTTTTTTATAATGGTCATAGGAATTAATGATTTGTCAATAACCTAGATATAGAAGTGGAATTCTGTTATAGTCAAATTCCTTTGAATCATTGCTATTTAGGCATCATGAACTCTTTTAACTTCAAATTCAAGCTTCAAATTTCGATATATATACAAAACGAAAAGACATCAAATCAGGACCCAAAATAGTCAAATTGAACATACCTAATGTGAGATAGAAAACCATTAAAATTTGCATTTCTACAACGCATTTTTAGGATATAATTTTGGGCGTTGCTGGTAGAAACGTTTGCTTATAAGCATCTCCAATATTTCGATTTTTAGAAAGAGTTTTCCAGATTAGGTAAAGCCTCTGGTTACCCAGTGCCTTTCCAAGTCTTTCTTAGGGGCATTGTTTCCACATCCAAGCAACATCATCAGCTCTAGTATCTTGCTGCAGAACTAATACTCCATATTGATCACTTTTTCATATCTCTTTCAAACCATATGATTCTAATAATCCAAAATATGAATAGAATCCTATATACGTACATATTGATATATTTCACATTTATATGAATTTGGGCATTTTAAGGAAAATTTGGTAATGGATCTGTGGAGAAAAACATGATTTGGAATGATCGCAATTTTGATTTGATTTAGGCCATTTGATTAGCTTTTTTGGGGGAGCACCTGAAACCCAAGAAAATCATTTTCGTCATAGAATTTTTCGATTCTTTTTCTCTTCTATGAATAATGAAATTTACAGAAAGAATTCCGAAACAACTCACATTTGTGAATGCTTAATAGTGAGTACTATCTATTAAGTTGGGGACAAATTTTCAAATTGTTCATTAACGAGTCTAATCACAAATCTTATACGCTAAGGAGGTAAATTACTCTCATATATGACTTATAGAAAAATATTTACATATTTAATGTTGAAAATTATATATTGATTAAGACCGTTAATGAACCATTCGCTCGAAAGCTCGACAGTTATATGGTACTCATTGCTGGTGTCTTTTGCAAAATATTTGAGTTGTTGAAGATATCTATATTTTAGTGTTTATTGTGGGGTGTTATAACATTGGCATAGATATTGATGGATCCTGTAATATATTTTGTATTCAATTTTTGTATATTCTATAATCAAATCTCTCTTTTTCTCTCTCCCCCCTTCTCTCTATCTAATCAGCCTCTTCAGACCACTAAGGTGATTGACTCTAACTCATTCCCAGACCCCATATGTGATGGATTGTTGTTGTTGTGTCCAATGAAGAGCCTCAGATGCCCCCATGCATCTCTATCACAGCAGTCGCAATGTACACTATCTTGGGTGTGTAAAGCTGCTGTTCTGAGTCCATGTCAATTTTCTGTTGTTGTTGTGTCCAATGAAGAGCCTCAGATGTCCCCATGCATCTCTATCACAGAAATGTCCTCTATCGTGGGTGTGTAAAGCTGCTGTTCTGGGTCCATGTCAATTTTCTGTTGTTGTTGTGTCCAATGAAGAGCCTCAGATGTCTCCATACATCTCTACCACAGCAGTCGCAATGTCCACTATCTTGGGTGTGTAAAGCTGCTTCTCTGGTTCCATGCCAATTTTCTTCATGGCTGCGGCCATTGCTGGGCATGAGAATATGTGGTTAGGTGTTAGTACCACACCAGGACAATTGTTGCATGTCCTATAGGTTCTTGTACCATCTGGATGTATTGTCATTCCTTTATAGTGTTTCATTCTGAGTCTTGTTATATTGCTTTTGTAATTCTTCTCTCAGAGTTTACTTCGCATATTTGATCTTTTTTTAGCATTAAATACTGACATTTGTTCTTTCCTTTGGCTCAACTTTCTGGCTTCCTTATGTGATGGATTATTTAGGAAAATTATAGCAAGCGCGATTTTGCCCAGATCTCAAATGGAGAAGAGTTTACGACTTCTACTTAATCATAGGGTTCTTCTGAGCAAATTCATCGGAATTACAATAATGTATGTTTGGAAAAGAGCTCCGATCTACGCGGTTCCGACCTCAAGGCCGCTTGTGATTCCAGACGTCCACCCATTGGGATTCGTCTGATGTAAATATGTATATTTAATTTTATTTTTATTTTGACTCCTGACTAAGATCAATAATTTATTTTAATTATCATTGTCTCTCTTTCTAAATAAAAAAATTCTTTATATATATAGTAGACCCTTCCTGTAAAGGACATCTTTTTGCAGAGCCAAATTGTCCTTTGGGGAGAGGTGTCCTCTTATCGTAGAGTTGCTAAATTGTAAAAATGGTAATTTTGTAAATGAAAACTGTCCTTTGTGGAGAGGTGTCCGCTAAAAGGAGGTTCTACTGTATAACTTGTATAAAAGCATTCTACCTCTTCTCAAAACAATCTTAATGAGCTTTAATGGCATCCTTATATATTGAAACTGTATATTTTGGTAATAGACTTTATTCTTTCAGTCACGCCCCACACACAAATACACTCATGGACAAAATTTAAGGAAGTGTAAAGTCATTGATATCGCCGGTTGTCTAGTTATTATTATTACATATTATTATTATTACATATACACACACTTGGTTATCGTGAATGTTTTCAATAAAGGTCACTGTAATATCTTTCAGAGTTATTGTCTGAATCCCGATATACATAATGAAAAAGATACAACTTCCTCAAGTTTTCTCCATGAGTGTCTCTGCATTATAGGTATCTGACACACTATTTTCTTTAATGGTAAATTTTATCGGCGTACGAACAATTCTATTTTATATATTACATCGACACATTTTTAAAGATTAATTATCCTTGAAATGAGCTCTCCACATTTGAGACTGTGGACAAATGCTATCTTTAGTGACTTCGGTCTAGGCAGCCCACTATCCAATGGTGTGAACAAATTCCCTAAAATATTATCCAATAAAAATATGGGAAATTCCATATCAATTTTATTTTGAGCCATATTCATTTCAGGATAAATCTCTTTAAATTTGTTTTTATTTCCGAATTATGCTACAGTTTGGAAAACGATGTGAACTAGATACTAAGGAAAGTAAATTGACTTGTTCCATTATATGTATGTCCCATATGTAAATATTTCGCTCTCCACTTCTTCCATCCATATTTCCAATTTTTTTTTCTTCCAAATCCATATTCTTATTTTCCATAGGATTATTCAAATAATAATCTGTATATATTTTACCATATGTATATAATCTTTCTCCATTTTTACCCCTTTGTACATTTCCCACTTTCATAGGTTTCTCCGTCTTGTAACCCCAAGGAGAATCCTCTGTAAGACCTGTGTGTCTTAATAAAGGTTTGTGTGTGTGTGTGATTCTAAGGAAAGACTTTCGTGAGGATAGAGGGAGATCAGAATTATCAGTTTTAAGAGAAATAACTTGAATATAACTCAACAACAACAGCTTTATTAGGACATTTCCGTCCTGTAAGGACTCGCCATACATCATTTTCATGGAGTTAAATATAACCCAATCATTTTCAAAAAGGAGAAATCTTGTAGGATTTGATTAGACAAAAGTAAACAAGACGATAAACATATGCCATTTATTAGGTTGCTTCCTATGGGAGCAGTAGTTCCGATGTTTTCAAGGAACGTGGTGGGGAAAGGAAACTCTTTAGATCGAGACCTTGTGGGGAGGACGATCGAGAAAAGGAAAGAGTTCTCCAGTAGAGTGTCGTCACCTGGACCTGTTAGGTAGGCTGCGGCGTAGCTGTGGGGAGGATGCGGTAGAGGAGGAGTCCGCTGATGTAGACTCGGACGGTGAGTAGGACTTGAAGAAACGGGTGATAATGGGGGCTAAGGATGGGAGAGCTACGGCTGCCAGGCCGGACAACGGAGTGGGCAGGGGTGCCGTGGCCTTCCATCGCTTCCCGCCCGGCACGGGGATGTACTGTACCTCGTCCACCGCCGACCCTCGCCATGTCGATAGGCCGCCGATCACAAATAGCCGCGACTCTGCACACAGCTGGATAACTCTTGATATGGAAAGCTGGGTTTGAGAGAATGATATTGTCATAGAGAATAATGAATCAAATAATAAAATAGAAACATATTTTAATACTTATATTCGCCATTTTTTAATTTGATACAATGTGAATCACTTTGATTTTGCGTACTAGTCTTAATTGTAAAAAAACTCTTTAACGGTAATATTTCAACACCTTTATTTTATCAATAAATTCTTAAATCTTCATTTTGATTTGAACCATTCCTCATTCTCACTACCGTGACAATATAATTAGAGAACTCTTCGTTATTGAGGTAGTCTCTCCTCTAAATTGTACACGGATTGTGTTTCCCTCCCTTTACTGTCTCTTGATTAGCGTATTTTTACCATTGGCGGATGTTAATAAAATTGTATGAAAATTTGAATCTGGGAAGTCGAGAAGAAGTCGTAACAAGGAATCGTTAGAGGAAAAAAAGAGGGAGGAGGGATTCTACCAACTCTGAGAGTGTGTCTCTACAGATTGAAAAAAAAAAAAACTGTCTAGAGCTGAGAAGAAATCCTTACAAGGAATCGATAGTATGAGGAGGATGCGACCCTACCTATCCCTACCGCAGCCAGGTCGTGCAGAGAGGTCTTCAGCGAGACGAGGTACTTCCAGTCATTCTCCCTAGCCTCGTAGTAGAGGACGTCGTTGATGCTGTCCATCATCTCGTGACGTAGGAGCGTGTTGCGGTACGCACCACCCAGGAGGTACACGACGCCCTCGTAGCTGACGAGGGTGGAGAAGGAGCGCGGGGAGGGCAAGCTGGCCTTCTTCTCCAGCCACCTGCACGCACCGCACGCTGAGTCCCCGGACTGGAGACGGGACGGGGAGACAACTCACACTTGGCATTGGGTGTCGTACGTCTCGACGTCGGCCACCACGAAAGTCTTGGCGTTCTCGAAGGTCCGCACCAGGCCCCCGGCCACCCAGATGTAGGAGTGGTGGACCGCCACGGCCATGCCCATTTTGGGCGTGCACAGCGCGTGGGTCTCCTCCCACATGCCCTCCTTCACCGTGTACTTCTCCATCGACGCCAGCAGGCTGCCGCGCAGCTTGGACTTGAGGTCGCATTCACTCAACCTTTGGAGGGGAAAATCGCCCGGGAGAGAGATTTCTTGTATCAATCTTCCAATATCAGATCTCAAGCCTTGACACCCTTCTACAGGAGAATTGATGACAAACTACGACTCCGTCTATTAGAAACAAAGATCTAATAGGCGGTGTTATGGCCACTCATCAACCCTCCAGTAGAGAAGGAGGTCAAGACCCGACAGCTTTAAAAGATTCATACAAGAAACCTTTCCCTGGAGGATTTTCCCCCAAATGATATGATTCAAATAATTATCATCATTGAATTCACCCAACCTCTCTCCTAGTAACACTTACAGAGGGGAGAAACCACTCTAGAAGTAATAACCATATATGAAACCACTCCACTTATAGGTTAACCAAAAGTAGAATCCAACCAAAAATCAGCATAGTCCTCAACGCCTACGACCCTATTTAAACGTTCGTTAAGATGGATGTCACATTTTGAATGAAGCATAAAACGAGCGGTAAGTAGAGCAACAAGTTTCTTTAAATATATTAAAAACTTGAACGAAACGTCGAGAGCCTACGGAGAGTCCCTGGAGGTAATGAGAGGAGAAGCTTCAAAATCAAATGTATTTTAAGACAACGTATGCTTATATATTTAGATTTAAAAAAAAAAGGATAATGCGACCTTTTTCTCTGTCAAAATAGGCGTACAAAGGGGTTATCTATCGACCAGGTCGGTGACAAAGCTACAATCCACCTACTTTGGCAGAATGTCCTTCATTACTTGGACCTATGCTAGGATACGACCGATGCTATCAATCCCCGAGTGGCTGACTATGGTACTCACAAGCCGCACTCGTCCTTGCCGCCCAGGGCGTAGATGATGCCGTCGTAGGCGCACACGCCGTGGTACATGCGCGAGTGCTTCATGTCCCGCAGCCGCATCCAGGTTACCGTGGTGACGTTCAGAGCGAAGCACGACCTCGTCGGGAGCATGTCGCCGTTGACGGTGTCCCGCGGGTCGCAGCCGCCTGCCGTCAACTTATGGTGACATTGTCGAACATAGACTCAATGAGATTGACACACAAACCTATATATAATATAAAATTCAAATTATTGTAACTTGCTTCGAAATAATCAAGTTAAAGAAAGGCTGACGTCCTCAGATATAGCCGTGACAATCTGGCGCCATATAACTTCACAACAGGAAAGGTTCGACCTTTGTCTCAGGTAGGGGGGGAAACACCGGCTAAAAAATAGAGTCGGGGCTGTTAGAAGACATTTGGGAGGAAAAGTTGAAAGGAGATGTACTGGGCAGTCTCATTGCTGGAGACATGTCAACACGTCTGTTTCTAGGGACGTAGTCTTCTTGTCGCCACTAACCTCTGGAGTGTTTATTTACATATACCTTTACATATATATATGTAGTAATATTGATTCATTTAGCACAATGTCTAAAGTTTATCTAATCATATATTGGCTTTTATTTTAATCAGAATTTGTCTAATCAAACGAATCACTTTGTTGTACTGCCATTTTTGAAATCAATAAAATACCAGCACGACCGCAGCTCGGAGAGAGAGAGAGAGAGAGAGAAAGGGTGATCCAACCAGACGCTGTATCCCGTAGCCATGAGGTGACCTTGATACGTGTCTCCCGGCCACATCATCCCTTCTCTCCCCCAGCTGATCTCGTGACGGCAGTGGAATCTGAATCGTGGGCCGAATTCTGGGCTTCACCTTTGTCGCCTACTACAACATTCAGCCATATCTCGACTGCCAAGATAAACAAGCATTTCACGACGTACGCCATATATATATATACTTTAATTTCGCGACATACACCTAAGGAAAACATTTTATTTCAAAGAAATAAGGAAAGCATCTTAAAAAAAAAAAAAAAAAACTCTGATCGAAAGCATTCCAATCTCCCCAGTTGGGAAATTGAAGAGATATTTCCAACCCGACAGGAGAAGACATGTCTCAGGGCAGCAGGAAATCCAAACAATTTACAAAGGCATTCTTTAATCGGTTTATAGAATGAGGCATTCTTACAAATCAATGATAGGTTGACTTAACGAATAAATAACAGATTTTTTGTTTTGTTTTTGTATTCTTCTACCGTGATAAGGCTGGTCCGGCATTTATTATTGTTTACAGATAAGAGACCTGAATAAGTCTCCAAATCCATTTGGACCTTAACTCCAACTACACTGAGCAATCAACCAGAAACCCGATTCTTCTTCAGAGGTCTACTCTGGGCAATCAAACAGTATCCCGATTCTCTTTCGGAGGTCTATACATTGGACAATCAAACATTGTCCTGATTCTTTTTCGGAGGTCTACATTGGACAATCAAACATTGTCCTGATTCTTTTTCGGAGGTCTATATATATACATTGGACAATCAAACATTGTCCTGATTCTTTTTCGGAGGTCTATACATTGGACAATCAAACATTGTCCTGATTCTTTTTCGGAGGTCTATACATTGGACAATCAAACATTGTCCTGATTCTTTTTCGGAGGTCTACATTGGACAATCAAACATTGTCCTGATTCTCTTTCGGAGGTCTACACTGGACAACCAAACAGCATCCTGATCTCCTGAACTAGTTCATTCAGACACCCAAATCTTCGGATCACTCTTTCTGAATTCTTTCTGGATCTCGTTACATCAATGCTGGACGTTCAACGTTTCCAAATTGACATTAATGAAAGTAAAAAGAAGTCAAATTTCAATGGGCCTCTTCATTAAATATTTAGAAAGCTCTCGAGCGTGTTAACTGTGCTTTGGAACCGAGGAGAAGTCAGCTCTCCAAAGCTTGTTAGATATGTAAATAAAGAACCATCTTGCAATTCGTCCTTTTTTAAAACCTTTTAACATATTATAGCGAAGCATTTATTATTTTACACTAGTATTAACAGTGAATCATTTTTTTTATGTTTATATTTTGCTACTCTGTAATATTCCTCCCACATTGCTTATCTTTTGTTTATCATTCATAGTTTGTCCTTGCCTTAAATAAATTGCTGTGTCATACTGAAGTTTGTTCTGGACAATCAAACATTATCCCGATTATCTTCTCTACTGGTCCCCATCCCTGCTTCTCATTGCATCAAGGCGCTGTTTCCCTGACTTCCCCAAGCTTCCTCCACCCCTGCGATGACATCTCAACAGCCAGATCTTAGGATCCCTTGCCACCAGTTCGCGTTCTGCGCGCAGCCATGTTGGGGCTATAAGACCTTACCAGAAAGGCCAATTAGCCCGGAATTCAAGAAACTGAAGTTTGTTTTTCCTAATTTTCCACTTGGCAATATATCTGCGAGTATAGCTTTAGATTAAGAAGTTGGAATTATGGTATCCTGGAAGCGCGGGAATGTCTGACCTACAGTAGGACGTACCAATGATGTAGATGACATCGTCGTAGTAGACGGCTCGGTGTTGGTGACGTGGTACTGGAAGTTTGGCTACCTTCTGCCAGCTGTTGTCGCTGGGGTCGAACCGGAACACATTGCTACCTGCCACACAGGGCAACCCTTACACCGCCTACCTAAACATGTCGTTTCACTAAATAACAACAGAGAGCTGTACAAATTGTAATGTCCTTGTGTTTGTTTTAACGTTAATCAGCAAGAAGTAATTGGAAGTTATTTACGCAGCCGAGATATTACACATGGTTATATCTTGACCTCAATTGCACATAAACAATCTGTAACTCCCTGAAGAGTATCATCAGTGATAATAATATTGTGGCGAAGAAATAATTTATTATTTAATTTAATTATTCAATGAAAATATTTGGAAACAGATTTAAAATTTTACCTTTTCTATAAATCATCATTTAGTTGCCTAGCTTGCTTGCTCGATATTCTCTAGCTGTAGATAGTTTTGGTTGATAATTGTCGACTAGTCGTACTGACGTCATCAATAAATACGCTTACATATTAAGATATTCCAAGACTTGATTTCTACGCCACAATATGCTCTCACTGATAAATAATAATTTAACAATATGCAAATACGAATTAATTATGATAGACTGTAGGTGTGTCAGCTATCGTTACACAAAGGATCTCTTTTAAGACCCCTGTTCAAGATATTTAAGGTTATGTTGAAACTGTACAGAGGGAAACCCCAGAATCAGGATTGCCTTGAGTACGGGATGAGCAGGACGGTCACATAGTTGGCTTAAATATCATAACCATGATTCCATCATTCCACCCTACAGTGTCACATATTTACTCAGAATCGTCCAATACAGTATTAAAGCTATAAAAAAAGCGGTATGGGAAATTAAATTGTCGAAATTGCTGGAAGGGTTTACCACTGATGAACATAGCCCTCTCAAAGTTTTTTCATCGCAATAAGGACACCAATGGATAGTGGGCTACCTAGCCCGAAGTCTGTACGCCTGCGCATTAAGGAAAACAGAAAGTTTGTTTCATTTGTAAGAGAAAAATCCATACTTATTGGTTTTATAAAAGCACAGGGTGCCTCTTCCGTCAAAACTAGACGCCATCTAGGTTTGAGTTCTAACTGTCGATACTTATTGTTCAGTGTCTTAAGAGATAAGGAAGGGTTAAGGAGTAATGTTGGTCACTCACAGATGGAGATCTTGTTCTGTTCCGTGGGGTTGAATCCTCCCATGACGACGATGCACTGTTGGTTGCGGAACCTGAGGCCGCATTCAACGTCGGGGGGGATCTTGATGAAGCTGTCCACGACTGTAGCGTCCGGCATGGGGCAGCGCAGTAGGTTCTGGAGGAAGGGGTCGTTAAGTTGGCCGTCGGACAGGAAGCCGTGGCACTCGCCTGTCTGCACGACAACTCAGCCCATCTTTACCACACACAAAACAAAAACAAACAACAAAATACGAAACAAAAGATAATTTCAAAGAATTCTAAAGGAATGCAAATGATTCTATTTAAAAGATTTAAAAAAAGGCAAAATAAAGAGTTAAAAAAAAAAAAAAAACACGGTGATAGAAGAAGGAAGCGTGGGGATCGTTGCAACCGGCGCCGCTTGGTGGCGCTGCTCCGAAAACTGACCAATGGGCGTTGCCCGCCGACAACCGCCATTAGGTTAGCATTAAAAAAAAAAAAAAAAAACAACGTCCCTTAAGTTGGAGAAGTATTTTCGACCTACACACTCTTATTTTTAGTTGTTTTTCAAGTTAAAAAAAAAAAAATAGTATCCTTACTGCGTTGAAAAATATATATATATAGAGGGCCTGGCTTATCAGTGGTGAACCCTCCCAGTGTCCTACCGTCAAAAGATACTTCAATGGGCGATATATTTATTGGTTGTAGATTAATATGGTATAAAACATTTAGACATATATGGATTCTAAGGCTTTTGAGGATTCCGTATATATATATTTTTTTTTTTGTTGAAAATTTCCGTTTTTTACCGGTATATTCCAAAGCCCCCAAAAGTCATATAGATCTAAATTCTTTGTACCATATTCAACACAATCAATGAACATTTTGCCCATAAACTCGTAGCTATGGCATTAAGGAATATGTTTACGTCAATACATCATTATTCATTTTCTATACCTTTCAATTCTATAATGATATTCAATTTGTAAATACACAATTAATACTATAGAATAAAGCGATAGGAGAAAATAATTTTTAATAATCTCCTATCGCTTTATTCTATAGTATTTATAATCCAAGGAGAAAGTTTCCATGTTTAAAAAAATACACAATTAATGTTTACTATAAATAAACTAAAAATATATATTTTATAAACTCTTATTTATCACAATGGGCGCAATTTCTATCGTGAATCCTAATTGACGTTGTGTCTGACTACCAGCTTCCATCATATTCATTATTGATGTAAAACATTAACGGATCAATATCACCCTACTTCAGTGACTTCCTTTAATAAGGGTGGGCCACATGGTCTCTCAATATCTCCCGCAATCCGCTTGAGCTCTTCGTATGTGTGCTGTCCAGAGTCCACTGTGACGGATCGATATAAAAAATGTTGTATTTCTTGTGTATAGTTGTGTGGCGCGGTGTGTACTTCCTTGTGTGTCTACCATATAGTATGGGTGGTAGTTACCCTGTACTTCTGGAGGAATCCGCAGTACTTCTTGCGGGTGAGGAAGCCTCGGTAGTAAGACTGGATAATGGGGGCGGCCCAGGCCTGCTTGTCCTGTAGCTTGGAGAAGGCCACGCGTGCCAGATGGCCTCGGTAATGTTTCTGGATGAGGATGGCCGACCTTTCCAGGTCGCACTCGGTGCAGAAGAAAGGATCGTACATGGAGAGGTCCTGGGAACACACACAGCGTATCCAATCCCTCGCAACAACATCCAGGGGCACCTACCCACAGCAACGTCGGCACGTTGTAGAGGAACATACGCGGGATGCACGAGTAGGGCCTGAAGTAGGCTTCGGATCCTTGGCTCTTAGCTGCGATGTAGCTGGCATGGCACAACACAGCTATGATAGGTCAGCTGCTCTTGTCACATCGCTAGTAGATTTGTGTTGTTTTTACCTTAAAGTACACCCATGGAAAAAACTTAAGGAAGTTGTACCTTTTAGAATGTATATTGGGATTCAGACTTCAATAACTCTGAAAGTTATATGATACACAATGACCTTTATTGAAGACACACGAGATAACCAATTGTAAACAAAATTGCCTTTGTCTTCTTAAAAAAAAAAAAAAACTAGACTATCGGTTCAATCAAATATATTCCACTTCCTTTAGTTTTTTCCATGAGTGTACGCCTCCAATTTAGAACAATTTTTATGATATATTAAGGGCTTTCCACACAAAATACCACATTATCTAATACCAAATGCCATCATACTCGTATCAAACTATATTCTCGCATTCAAATACCTGAGGTCATCAACAAAAGTTAAAGGGATTTCTGTAGATGAGATAACTTTAGTTTCTCAATACCGGTATATCAAATTTCTTAAAAAAAAAAAAAAAAAGACACGGCTAATTTATTTTTTTCTAAGCGTAACTGATCACCTGGCTAAGAACAAACTAGCCCACAGATAATGCAGGGTACATCTAGAATGTCCCTAGATCACCGGTACTGGTCCTGCCGCTGCTTCAGGCCTCTCATCTGGGAGGTATTCACCATCACCCAGCGGTTCCCTGACCTACAGAGCTGGGTCTTCGGGCGAGGACTGAATGAAAACGTACTGGCCATCCTGACGTCTATCAAGAGTTTCCTATATAGCTTTAATTTGAAGTACTATGAATGCCCGCCAGGCAACCTCTATCTTTACCTATATATGTTCTATATTGATATTGAACTGAGAGAGGATCGGATCGATCCTGTCCTTGTCTGGAAGAGGACTCTTTAAGATAAAGAAGCCTTCTTTTCACTGAGAACAGTTGTAAATATATTTACTTATCTTTCTCTTTTACTATTTAACCATTGACTAATTTGAAGAAAAAGAAACAGTGCAAAAGTTAAATTGTACAGGGATCAGGTGGTTAAGAAAAAGGCATTTCCTGATCGTGCAACTTCGGCAGAAACTTTTAGTTGAACAATCAGGAGATGCCATTGACTAATTGTCATTTTGAATTGTCTAGGTTGGGTCACCAGGTCGCCTTGAGGAGCATGAGCTGGATCTCGGGCATCTCGATGTTGCCCGGAAGGATGGGTGGATGGTAGCAAGCCAGGATCTCCTGGATGGTCATCAGGGGGAAGCGGACACAGGACATGACCTCCAGGATGTATGGCTCGCGGTCGATATATCGATAGTCCAACCAACGGATGGCGGCCAGGAACACGGCGATCTCGCTGCGACACAGACGTTCTAGCCTACAGTACCTACAGTACGTAGATAGATCTACCTGCTGGCTCCGATAGGGTTGACGTTGAGGATCTCACAGAGGTTGGAGACGTGCAGCTCGAGGAACTCGAAGGTCTCCACCACCTCGTCAAAGTGGGTGCCCAGGACCTTGTAGGCTTTGGCCCACGCCGTGCGGATGCCGAGTTCCTTGGACGTCACGTAGAGGTACAGGATGCTCAGTACACCGCCGATCTTCCCCGATAGGATCTGCGCGGACACTATTCTTTCTCATATTGCCTTTATACCGACCCAACTCTACAAAAATAACATTTTCCTAACTCTTTGTTCTCTATAGACTGATAAGACAGCAAGCATAAAAATAAGATTCATAGAAGAATAGAATAAATTTCTACCCCCCCCCCCCCTCCCCTATGTTATATTTTTTGCATTAAAGACAATTAAACTAAATTTCATTGACTCACACACGAGTCAATACAAACGAAAAAGGGAAGAAAGAGACACTATTATTAAATACGAAGCGCTTATTTTGGATCAAATATTCTTTAGTGTGTGCATGGGTGCGTGGTATCGTTCAATATTTATATCAGGCCAACCGCCTTCAAATTATGTGCCTCTAAAATTCTTGTTTAGAACCCTCGATAGCTCAGTTGACCAATTCCTTGAGCCTTCGCAACAGGGGGATAGATCTTGCAGCTGTGATTCCATTCTGATGAATTCCTTGAGCCTTCACAACGAGCAGCTAGATCTTGCAGCTGTGGTCTCATTCTGATCAATTCCTTGAGCCTTCGAAACAGGGGGCTAGAACTTGCAGCTGTGATTCCATTCTGATGAATTCCTCGAGCCTTCACAACGAGCAGCTAGATCTTGCAGCTGTGATTCCATTCTGATGAATTCCTCGAGCCTTCGCAACAGAGGGCTAGAACTTGCAGCTGTGATTCCATTCTGATGAATTCCTTGAGCCTTTACAACGGGCGGCTAGATCTTGCAGCTGTAGTACCACCCTGATAAATTCCTTGAGCCTTCACAACGGGCGGCTAGATCTTGCAGCTGCAGTCCCACCTAAATGAATTTCTTAAGCCTTCGCAATGTGCAACTTTTAAAACCAGCCGCCAGATCCTGAAGCGCTGTCCTGATTACTTTCCTGAGCTTTCATAACATACGGCCTCTAAGACCGTGACCAGCCATTTGCTTCGATCATTTCTTTGGGCCTTCTCAAAGCACAGCTTAATTCCAATGTTAATTATCATATTCAGCTAAATTTAGAGTTAAAAAACTTCATCCTGAATAGGGATTCCATCATTCTTCATTTCTATGCACTCTGAATTATGGTTTGAAGTCGTTATACTATTCAGTAACTCTATCTGTGAGAGAAAGATCCATTTGAATATATTTAGATCCATTGTTGCTAGGTTCGCTCTTAACAAGCTAACGTTTCCAAATAAATATAATTTTCTTCAAATATATAATGTCCCCCTCCGCCAAGTAAACATCTCTTATCCAATATCAGCTATCTATAGATGAAATAACTCCAAATGAAGCTTCACATCTCCCAATTGATAGATTTCCAAAAGACACACAGCACTAAGCACCATTCTTGTTTACATTACAAAAATTTCATACTTGGAAAACTTCACTCAATTCTCTTTTTTTAGAGGGTCACAAACTTTATTCGCAATTTTATAGTAAGAAATGGTATTCATGCGTGAGAAAGGGGCACCTCTCTTCATTAAAACAATGTATTATTAAGGGGAGAGGTGTTCTTTGTCGAACTTTCTCTCTCTAGAGTAAATTGTTAAAACGAAAGTATGTATCGAGAATAATATATAAACGAGGAAAAAGACCAATTAAAAAGAAGAAACATCCAGAACCAAGGATCAGTACCACAATAAACTAACCTTGTATACATGAAGACACCGGAATGAGATGAACGTGTACATATTCTTTATTGTAAATACACTCGTGGACAAAACTTAAGGAAGTTTCATATTATGACGTCGCCGGTCGCATATACGTTTTTTCCCCTCATATAAATATACAGTATACAGTATACAAATATTACAGTTTGTGGGCATATTTAGAGGAGAAGGTGTGTTATAAAAGATATCATAATTTGTATCAATTGAAATCAGCATTGGTGAGAGCAATAAGAGAAATACCCTTAGAAAAGGTGCGTGCCGCCATAGATCAGTGGCCCGAACGGTTTTCTTTAACACCCCAATCCATTATCAAAAAACAAATATATTCCGATTTTTTTTTCTAAACACGTGTGCACGAGATATTCAAATAACAACTACTGTATTTTAAATACTTCACGCGGTCAAATTAAAATTTTTATCACTGATTTGGTTTTGTAACAATATTTATGGCTAGACTAAGTATTATGTATGTGTGTTCCCATATCTGCTCCTCGAGAGCCATCGTCGACTTAATTCTTGGTCCATAGAGCTTGCTGAATTTACTATGAAATGATAATAAAATATAGTCTACCTCAATTTTACAGTTTGTGTAAAATTCACATATTCCTTTTATTATTCAGGTTCCTAATGTCTTACATCCCACATACAAGGTTGTTATCTTCATCAGTAAAAAATTATTAAGACATATATTTTTATTTTGCTTGCTTCTCGAGAGGCCCTTTCATTAACGTGATCATTTATTTTCTAAGATATGGTTTAAAAGACGATTTTTTCCGTTATTTAGGAAAGAGGAAGGTGTCGAATACCTGAAAGCCTGCCACGTTAAGTCAGGGAAGAACTTACGTCGGCACAGACGCAGGTGATCTCCTTCATCTGCAGAAGACGAGAGGCTCGGTAGACTTCCCCGATGTTGTTGGGCGTCAGCTTCAGCTTGCCCGTGTACATGT
>CP092869.1:85537683-85592799 GCA_030710605.1 Cordylochernes scorpioides | reverse complement strand
GTTTATAATCTACTAGACGGGTGACCCGGGCTTCGCCCCGGGATTGACCCGTGTGCATATCTACTTGAGTGATATATATTTAGATAAGATTTTTTTTAATAATTGTTTGTTATTAGCACATTATCTATTTGTTTGCATCAGCATAATTTAATCTAATCTTTGATAGAGGGCGCTGTTTGTGAGCTAAGTAGAATAATTTGAATATATAGTTTCAATAATTGATTTATATATTTTTTAAAATAGCCTATCGTCTTCCCCGTATTTTTTTACCTATGTATGGAAATTTTAGTTTGAATTAGTGAACTACTGCAAATTTGTATACCGGACATATACAAACAAACAAACATACAAACATTGATTTTTATATATATAGATAATCCTATTTGTGCCTTATCATTAAAGACTAATATATATACAGTAGAACCTCCCTCTAAAGAACACCTAATTTCAAAGCCAAATTGTCCTTTAGGGAGAGGTTTTGGCTACCAACTAAACACAACTTTGGCAGATTGTGAAGACTTAATTTGATCCCTTGTGGATCTCATGGAATAGAAAGTCTGCCTTTGGCTAAAGAGGGTCATTATCCCGAAACCATGGTCTCTAGGTGGACGTTTCTCAGTTTTCCAAAGCTGGTGTTGTGGTTTTGTCACTGATCTGAGTCCGTTAGTTTGCTGAGATGGTTAATAGATGGTGATTAGTTTTAGCATCTATTTTGACAGGAGAGGCAATCTTTAATTTTTTATATATTTGAATATTTAATTTTTAATTAAAAAGACATATATTGGATCAAAATATCATTTATTTTACCAATATTTCAGTTGACTGAACGCCAATCTTTTTCAAGGAAATAAAACATATTAATGTGTGTCAACAACCTAGATTTATTTATGGATTGCTCTATTTTCAAAATGATACTTGGATATGATAAATCACAATTTGGATTATAGATAATAATACAAGGTAATAAGACCTAATCCAAATAATTTATTAGTGTGTGACGTTTCGGCAACAGCATTGTCACCACCATTTTATGAATAAAATTTTATTCTTTTGTCTGATGATTACAATTATTTTATTTCCAAAGCGCTATATCCCGCAAGGGATACTTGCGCCAAACAAGGAGAAAAGTTTATTTACATAAGTTATTTACATTATTCAATGCATGAAAACATTAGAGATCCAGATTTTGTAGAAAGTTTAGAATGTATTTACAAAATAAATTGAACTTTAAATATGATTTTTTTATCGGAAATCAAATCGTTAAGTTCACAAACAACTAGTTCATTCTTCATTCTATAATCTTGAAATGCTGATGGTGACAATGTTGTTACCGAAACGTCACACACTAATAAATTATTTGGATTAGGTCTTATTTTCTTGTATGATATTTGAATAAAAATTTATTATTTTGTCTGATGATGGTGACAATGTTGTTGCCGAAACGTCACACACTAATAAATTATTTGGATTAAGTCTTGTTTTCTTGTATGATATTTGAATATGTAAAAAAACAATACATATAGATAGGTGAGAGTCTCCAACCTGGAATATAGGTGAACTGGACCTCCTGAGATGATGGAATCAGGTTCCGGAGTTCCAAGGAGAAGACCCCTTTGTCCTGAGTGGCCACCAGGACTCTAGTTGCCTCTCGTGGCCAACACAGCGAAGACACTCCGTAGATATTGCTCTGGGAGGGGAGACTGAAGAAATGAGCCTCCTTCATCCTAGCTACCTCCATCTGCCAACCATAATGGCTTAAAACATAGGAAACAGCCAATCTGCTGGGCTATAGAGACACAGTGGCTTACCAGAGAGTTGCTATATAGTAAAAAAAGTCATTTTGATGATCAAAAACCGTCCTTTGTAGAGAGGTGTTCTCTAGCCAAAGTGTCCTTTCATAGAGAATTCTACTGATAAGGCACAATTTGGTTTATAGATTATAAACACAAGGTAATAAGACCAAATCCAAATAATTAAAAAGTGTGTGACATTTCGGTAACAACTCTGTTACCGAAACGTCACACGCTTTTTATTTATTTGGATTTGGTCTTATTACCTTAGAGGATTCTACTGTATATCTAAACCAAAACTAATCTAAACAAGAAAATAAAAAAAGGTATCTCTTTATCGTGCAACTGAAAGTTGCTGATGGCTTGTGCCATCTATTTAAATTAATTTAAATATTTAACACAGATTGAGAGTTAAATATTTGTTTAAACTTTAAAACATAGCAACTATTTTGATTATAAACATTTATCCAGTTTAGAATGATAGAGGATGGTCTTTGTGCAAGGATGTTGTGCAAATTTGTAAAGCATTCCATATACAGTAGAACCTCCCTATAAAGGACACCTAATTACAGAGCCAAAGTGTTCTTTAGGGAGAGGTGTCCTCTTACAGAAGAGTGTCAAAATAGTAAAAATGGTAATTTTGGCAATGAAGACTGTCCTTTATAGAGAGGTGTCTTCTAGTGGGAGTGTCCTCTCATGGAGGTTCTATTGTACATATTAGTTATAAATATCCTAAATCAATATCTTCAAGGGGAATAGAGATTCGAAGTATATGTAACAAAGTAACCTTAATTAATAAAAGAGAAGATGGAAAAAAATAGAGCAAATGGGGGAAAATGTACATGTTTAGGTGGTGAAATTAAGAAAGAGGCATCACTTTTGATCATTGCCATTGAATTCTGCTGATGGCCAAATGTTGATCAGTGAGCTTGTACATGTTGCCTCCTGACAAATTTTATTCTGATAGTGTAAGTCATCAATAATATTCAGTCGCAATGAACAGAAGAAATGACTCATTCTCAATTTCACCACTTGAACCTGTACATTTTTCAACTTTATGCTTTCATTTGCTCTTTATTAATTAAGGTTACCTCTAATTACTAAGATCCCAAATCTGTTTCTCTTGAAGATATTGAGAGATAGGGTTAACTGTATATGTAATGCTTTGCAAACTTCTTTCTTATCTTCATTCAATCATCATATCAGGGTATCGAGCCTGTGGGATTTTGAAGCTGAATAGAGCTCATCAAAGGAGATGTTAAATCCATAATGATTTGGTGAAGTAGAATGAATTTTCTTTTGTTTTCTTCTTCTTTCTTATCTCCACTTAACAATCATATTAGAGTATCAAGCTTGTAGAGCTTGAGAAGGTGTCTGCTGATGATAAGTAGAGATCAAAGAGGATTTGACATCCATAATGATTGGTGAGGAAAATTGAGACCGTCATTGTCATTAAGACAGGGAGCACTACTCAGTAGCAGGCCAACTTAGCTCCAATATGAAATGGTCATCTCTGACATGAGGAACATGTGCAGCCGCTTCTAACATGGAGTACAGACATCCTGTTTTCCTGGATTAGGAGCCCTTACAGGGTACTATCAGCCAGGCCAGCTGAGCCCAGGTTTTTTAGCAAGCTTGTTACTGCTCCCCTTCCTCCTTTTTATCTGGGCTTGGGACCAGCAAAGGTGGAGTTATGCTTCACAATTATCCATGACATCCTTGCACAAAAACCATTTTAATAATTCTAGTTTTAATACAGTAGAACCTCCATGAGATTTGATAATCAAAATACAGTATAACCTCGTTAATTTGACACATGCCAATTCGACACTCAGCGATAATTCGACCATATTCTGATGTCCCGACCTCCGGCCTATTAAAAAACAAACCGTAATTCGACAATATTGATAATACGACACTTCCGATAGTTCGACCAATTTAAAATTCTAATTTCGACAGTTGAATGTTTTTTTTTACATACAACTTTACCGCTAAAAAGGTATTACGGCAGCGACGATTGGCGTGGGCAATAGGATCGCTCCTGCACACTTTTGGTTTCTGGTTAGTTTAAGTTTCACTTTGCAGTGCCGTTGCGCAATGTCGCGAGTGTTGTTTTTTTTTTTTTTTTACATGGGAATTTAGGCATTGTGCGGTAATTGATAATATTATTTTATTTTTAATTTTCAACATTGAAATATTTTAGTTATTTTAAAATTTACAAATAATTACCTTTTGAATAAATAAATCTTTATAAAATGTAGCCACAATGATTATGATAACATTTTATTTCAATATTCATTTTCCACGTTATTATAAAAGATTTAAACACAAAATCAATAACACCTGCAGCAGCAGTGGATGCCTTTAAGCTCTAGGGCCCGAATACTAACTATCACTATCAGGACGACACTAATTAAGCCTAAACTGATGATCAAGTAGTTGTTAAGTTAAAAATGTTATAAAAAAATATATAGGATAGATAGAAGTGTTCTGTAAAGTGCAATATAATCCAGACTCCTTTCTCAACACAACACTCTCATTTTATTATACTGAAGTGAGTATTTAATTTTTTAATTGGTGGTTAATTATAATTAATTGAATAATTGGGAGTCGGCGGAAGGATGGCCAAAACATTGGTTTTCGACCGCTATGACCCGGGTTTGATTCCCGCATTGGGCACTTTTTTCTGATTAAAAAAAAAAAATGCTACAATGGCCCCCGATTCTTGCAAAAGTCCAACCCCACCAGCGAGTGCAAGTAACCAAACGGGGCTCTGGCACATTTGTAAGTGCAAAGTCAAACTGCTTTTCACATTGTAGATGTGTGGTGTACTTACAGTAAAAGCAGTCGCCTACTTCTACCCACCATGATTTTCATGGCCTGTACCACGTGTACTAGGGATAAGGAAAAAAAAATTGAATAATTGACTTAAAATTTTCAAAATAAGGTTTTACAAATATAAAAAGGAATTTTAGATATATACAAGGCTATTTACAAAGCTAACACTTGTGTTTCAAAAGCACAGACTGGATGCAAGCCTCTCTTGCACTTTGAACATATGGTTCTAGACCTCCGCTTCAGGCCTTCTTTTGTACACTCCACACATCTACTCTCTCTCTTTTCTGGAAGTTTTTCGAGTACTTCCTGGCTTGTTGAAGGCAGAACTGGAGGTTTCAAGTGATTTTTAACTAATTCATTTATTACTGAATAGTTAAAAGCCCTTCTAGAAAGCTTGGGGTTGTCTTTGGTATGCTGTTCATATAGGATGAAGGAGTTTAGGAGAGCCCTGTGGAAGATGTTGAGGATCTCCTTTCTATAAAATTTTCTTCCTTTTCTTTCATCCATTCCATCCATTGTTCATTGAGATCTACCCCTCCCATGTAGCTATCATAGCAGGTCTGTGGGTAGTCTCTTTGGTCTGACACCTTCTTTTTGCTAGAAGAAGCATCACAAAATGTTGAGAGAAACTTCACTGGAGGTTTGCTCTTCTTTTCTTTGTAAGCTAGGGCCAGTAGATTATTATTTACCATATAAAGGGATTCATCCACACCTAATTTTTCACTGGTTAAGGTTTTAGGAAGTCCCTTCCTATTAGTTCTTATAGTACCAGTCAAATAAGTATGACTGTCCAGTAAGTCCTTGGCTAGGTTGATGCTGGTTATCAAATGATAACCTTTTCCAAGTAGCCTGGATTCCTGGAGCAGATTCATTGGAACGTCATAGGAAAGGGACTTGATAATTGGAGATAATTTCCCTTTATATGGCTTCATTCTCAGACAATAGCCAGTTGTAGATTCACAAAGCATCCACAGCTTGACTCCAAATTGACCATGGTGCTTTTGGGGCATATATTGTCTAAGACGAGTTCGGTTTTTTAGGCACACCAAGCTCTCATCAACTGTAAGATTTTGAGTAGGCTTATAATAATATATAAACTTGTTGTTCACATGCTCTATGAGCTTCTCAAATCTTGCAGTTGGGTTGTAATCAGGATGAGAACTTGGAACCAGGTTGGAGTCATCAGAGAAAGACAGCTGTAGAGCAACTCTCCCTTTAGACATAACTTTACCAAACCAGGGAGTCTCTAACAATTCACACACACACACACACAAACCTTTATTAAGACACACTGGTCTTACAGAGGATTCTCCTTGGGGTTACAAGACGGAGAAACCTATGAAAGTGGGAAATATACAAAGGGGTAAAAATGGAGAAGAATTATATACACACATGATAAATATATGAAGATTATTATTTGAATGATCCTATGGAAAATAAGAATATGGATCTGGAAATATGGATGGAAGAGGTGGAGAGCGAAAAGTCTCTAGCAATTCATTCTTGCTCCAATAGTCCCTGATTTGGTTCTTCTTCACAATGCCCATATTGAAGATGACACCAATAAAGGCCATCATCTCATCCAAAGCAGTGTCCTTCCAGGCCAGCTTACTAGAAAATGAAGACAAATTGTCCCTATTACTTGATAAGAAAGTTTGGGCACATTTATTGATAAAATCCACAATATCTTTAATCAAATTCATTGTAATGAATAACAAAAAGTATTCAATAGGCCGGATAATAGAGGGGGGGAAAGTGCTGTGAGACCACAAACTTCTCCAAAAGTCAATGATTTGGATGTGGAAAATGGAGTATAAATTCTTACCAAAGGGTTTGGCTGGTTTTCATCTACTTCTTCATCACTTTCTTCAAACTCAGAAGACAAAGAATGAACTTCAGGGTCCTCAGAAAATCCAGAGCATTCTGTACCGTAAGCCATTTTTTTAAGAATTAAAAAAAAAAAAGGAAATCACAAGACAAAGGAAATAAAACACAAGCTAACGTCTAGAGACAAGTCCAGAAGTAAGATGGGAGGTGATAAAAATAGCCCGCCACCATCCCCCCCCCCCCCCCCCCCCCTAGTATTATATAATGTGATAAAGATGTTTTAAAATCATTTTATATCTTTGAATATCTTGTTGAAAATTGAGCAATCCATTTTAATTACTTAAATATAATTAAATATAATAATATATTGGGTATTTTAATAAATTATTTTGATCCAAAATAATCGTTATTAATTTTAAATCTTTGAATATATATTTAACAAAACTTTGCCTAGGATTTGTCTTGATTTTTAAATTAGACATAGGGGTACATGTATGTTAATCTTCTTCTTCTTCTTTCTTATCTCCACTCAATCACACTAAGGTATCAAGCTTGTAAAGCTTGAGATTTTTGATGGTGTCTGCCGGGGAAGAGTAGACCTCATCAATGGATGAGTCAATACAGTCAATAATATGTCTTGGGGTTGCAGGCTGAGAATTGCACTTAGCACATATGTATATGTATGTTATTGATAAGAAGAACCTATCATCTAATGATTTCTATTATTATTCAGTATTAATGTAAGGAAATTGGTCAATTAAGGGAATTAAAACAAAGTGACCACTATTAAGAGACAGCCTCTTCTTGTGTGTATGGCTGTCCTTTAATTATTCGGGTCAAATTTTTGAAAAGTAAAAAAAAAAAATTGCCAAACCGTGGCTATAGTGAACCAAAAGCTCTGTCCCATTGGGGTCCACTATAGAGGGGTTTTACTGTATGTATTAATGCTATTTTGTCCCTGATACTAAAAGTTAATCATGAAAATAAAAAAATAATAATTACAAAAAAAGTACACACACAATGGTTTCAATTAATATCATTAATTTATATTACAAAGCTATTTTTAAAAAATATTATTTTAGTGAGTTAGATGATTAGCTAATCATATAACCTTAATTCAACACTTCCTTTAATTCAACCGAAAGCTCTGATCCCTTGGGGTGTTGAATTAAAGAGGTTTGACTGTATATATATATATATATATATTAAAAATAAATAAGGCATCTCCTGACCACGAGCACATGTGCTTTTTAGATGGCAGAGCGCCATCTAGTGGAGCAAAAATAAACTAAACGTTTATTTAGCTTGCTCAGAGATATTTGGCCAACCCAATTTCTTGATAAATCAAGAAAAGCCATCCACGAACGTGTTTCGCGCTGTTGACGCTTTTCAGCGTGGAGAAGGCTGTAACCACTGCGACCAAAAAAAAGATTTTTGGTCCCAATGGCTTCCTGAGAAATCAGAAAATGGGTATTTAAGGCCAAATTTGCGTAAAGACGCTTAACACATGAAAAAAACAATAGAAAAAAAAAAAGATAATGCAAACGCAAATTTGGCCTTAAATACCCATTTTCTGATTTCTCAGGAAGCCATTGGGACCAAAAATCTTTTTTTTGGTCGCAGTGGTTACAGCCTTCTCCACGCTGACAAGCGTCAACAGCGCGAAACACGTTCGTGGATGGCTTTTCTTGATTTATCAAGAAATTGGGTTGGCCAAATATCTCGGAGCAAGCTAAATAAACGTTTAGTTTATTTTTGCTCCACTAGATGGCGCTCTGCCATCTAAAAAGCACATGTGCTCGTGGTCAGGAGATGCCTTATTTATTTTTAATATCAACACCTGACCCACTTATCTTTTTTTTTTTTTTCTATTGTTTTTTCATATATATATATATATATGAGAGAATTCTCAAAGCGATCTTGTTCCCTGAGGAAGTTTGGCGAGTTGCCACACGAAATATCGGAAATAAAAACTTTATGATCCAAAATAAGCATTTTTTAAATATTGTGATATATGGATTGCTCTATTTTCAAACATATATACAGTAAAACCCCTCTATAGTGAACCCCAATGGGACAGAGCTTTTGGTTCACTATAGCCACGGTTCACTATAGCCACGGTTTGGCTATTTTTTTTTACTTTTCAAAATTTCTAGACCGTATAATTAAAGGACGGCCATACACACAAGAAGAGACTGCCTCTTAATAGTGGTCACTTTGTATTAATTCCCATAATTGACCAATTTCCTTACATTAATACTGAATAATAATAGAAATCATTAGATGATAGATTCTTCTTATCATTAACATACATGTGCCTCTATGTCTAATTTAAAAATCAAGACAAATCCTAGGCAAAGTTTTATTAAATATATATTCAAAGATATAACATGATTTTAAAACATCTTTATCACATTATATAATACAATGTTTACTTGGAAAAATGGCTCTAACACCTTGTTGCTTCAAAGCATTCTTCAAGCATTGCACCATTCAAATAAAGTTAAGTGTTTTTCTTCCATTTCATTTTCCCACATATTCTTCTAGGTATAGATTTCATTTTTTTAAACCTGTCATGCAAAACATTGCTGACTTTAAAATCACCATAGTTAATGGCATAAAAATAGTTTTTGTTTCATCACGGGACCATTTATTTGGATTTTTTTTTTTTTTAGCCCTAAAACGTACGATCGCGATCGCGGCAAAAGTTGAGGTTGATTCCTCTTTGTAACAATTTTTAATAGCTTTATATTTTATCTTTTATAATAGAAAATTTATATTCTCTTATTTTAATATGTTCTTAACATTTTGCCTGTGTTGTTTCACTTTGAAAAGTTCTGAAAATGGCCTTTTTTTTTTTTTTAAGAAATAACGTTTTTGTTTTTAAAATGCCTTTGTTTTCTTCATTTTGGAAGCCATTTGTATTTTTATATTTCAAATTTAACGGATGCAAATATATTCTATTTAATAAAAATACAATGTGTTAAAATTTATACAACATACAGCAAAAATAAAGTGCAAAATTCAAAACAAACAATGCCGCTAAATTTATTGTTTTGAAATCGCGATCCACGAGCTGAAATATGCTCAAAATTTGGTTGTTTTAATTATTATTTTTTATTACAATTCTAAGTTCGTTATAAGCATAGTATTTTAAATAGATTTTATTATTTTGGGACCGAAAATAGGTTCGTTATAGGGGTAGTTCGTTATTCTAAAAATCGCAAAGTTCGTTATAACGATGGTATTTTCAATGGAATGGAATTAGGAATCGGCGTGGGTTCGTTATAAGGGAAGGTTCGTTATAACCAGGGTTCGTATTAGCGGGGTTTTACTGTACGTATATACATATTTTTTTATTTAGTTAGTTTGTATTTAAATATTGATCATTGTTGAATTTTAGGAGTTATCATATTTACTGAAATTTTTAATTATTATTTTGATTTTGTTTTATAACAACAACAAAAAGCTTTATTAAGACCTTTTAGTCTTATACAGATTCTCCGAGCAGAAATGTAGGATACATACAGGAACAACAGTAATAGTACCTTAATGGTAATACAGTAGAACTTGGATAATTCGAACTTCTTTAATTCGAAAACCTCTTTAATTCGAATATTTATCTTGGTCCCTAGAATTTCCTATAAATATAATTTCCGTTTTAATTCGAATCTTTGGATAATTCGAATTTTTTTTATGGTCCCTTGGGGTTCGAATTATCCAAGTTCGACTGTATATTTATATACAGGAAAAATTATATAAAAACAATCAAACTAATAAATTAGTCTGGGTAAATTGGAGGAAAAGAAATTTATTATACATGGATTTACTGTGGATTCACCGCAAACTTCTACTGTCCTTACTGCGATGAAAAAATATATTGGGAGTGCTTGGCTCATTAGTAGTGAACCTTCCCAGCGGTTTCGCCAATTTAATCTACCAGACCGCTTCTCAGTTATTGCTTTGTGTTAATTTATGTCTAACTGACCTTGTACTTCTTGTTTGCAGAAGAGCATTGCTCGAAGCAAATATTTGAATGTGATTCTACTGTCCTATAAGCTTATGTCCATAGTTTTCTTGAAAACCATTTCTGAGATTCCACCCTTCAGTGCTGTGTATATAAACAGAATCGTCCAATACAGTATTAGAGCTCTGAGAAGCGGTCTGGGGGATTAAATTGGCAAAACCACTGGGAGGGTTCACCACTGATGAGCCAAGCCCTCCCAATATATTTTTTTCATCGCAGTAAGGACAGTAGAAGTTTGTATTAGGGCGACGTCATATTTCAGATCTGGCCAAATGTCACGGGGTCCTTGTATTATATATAAGAGAAACATTCGTGCTTTTAAATCCTTTCATTTTATATGTATAGATGGCGCGTTATTGATTTGTGTTATATTGTGTTTATGCTCGTATATTTTGTAAGTGCAAAGTCAAACTGCTTTTCACATATGTAGACATGTGGTGCACTTACAGTAAAAGCAGTCGCCTACTTCTACCCACCATAATTATCATTGTGTCCTCCCAAGAGAACAACAGTCTTTGATTTCTAGACTTAAGTCTGGTCATCTACGGACAATGACTTTCCAGAATGGTTACAAGGTTTTCCCACTATGTACTAAGTGTCAACCTGCAACCCCAAAACACATTATTGATTGTATTGACTCATCCATTGATGAGCTCTACTCTTCCCCGGCAGACACCATCAACAAGCTTTACATGCTTGATACCTTAATATGATTGAGTGGAGATAAGAAAGAAGAAGATTATTATCATGGCCTGTACCATGGGTACTAAGGATAAGCAAAAAAAAAATGTTTATATATTCTATTGCACTCTTCTTCCCATCTCCTCCACATATTTAACATGACAATTATTGCATCCTGTGGAATATATTGCTTTCTTTTTATTAATGGGTTCAATGATATTTATTTTAGTTATTTTTTAGCTATATGGAGCCTATATTAGGGAAATTGCTATAATGTGTTTTAATTCCAAAAGTTTTTTTTTTTTTTTTTTTGTTTCTGGCTATGGATGTATGTGAGTATGGAATATAACATATTGCTTTATATATTTCTGTGTCTTTTTATTTAGAACAAAAAAAAAAAATGTTTAGTGGCCGTATCGAATTTGCATATTGAAAAACTTTGCATATTTTCTTATGCATCATGTCATTTTAAATACCTGACTGCTGTTTTGTACTTTTAAGTGCCTTATTTTTAAAGTTATGGAGCAAAAAAAAAAAAAAACAGGTGTAACTAGTGTAGTTTGGGCACGAATTCACTAAAATAAAAAAAAAAAGTAAAAAATATTAAACGTTTATATATAGCCAAAATTTATTTATTTTTAAATGGGTACCAAAATGGTTGAATGTGCTTACCTTCTAACTGCTATAAAAATATAGGATAATAAGAGGAAAATTTACGAGCAGTTACATTCAAAACTAAACCAAGCTGACCACCTTTTTGAACAATCATTTGTAAACAAAAATACAACGTATCCAGATTGTATAGCAGAATAGAAAAACAATTATAAAAGATAGTTTGAAAAAAAAAATCTTAAATTTATTTTAGAAAACGAAAATAAAAAGTAAAAATTATTTATTTAAAATGTGAAACAGTAATTTCCACATTTATGATATTTTAATATCAATCTTTCTTAATTAAGTACTTGAGTATCTATGCATGTTTTTGTTCAGGCTAGCTTCTAAATAGTTGAAACGATTTTGATAAAATTTCGCAGGCCTATATAGAAATCTATGATAAAATAATAAGCTATTTATAGTTTTTAAAAATCATTTTTATTTTGGAGTTGAAGGGGGATAATATGGAAACTTAGCCCAGCCATGATCACTCAACCAATTTCGACAAAATGTGTATATCATAAGAGGAGCATTGAATGAAAAACTAAGCATGTGAATTTTGAAATTTTATTTTTCTCTCTTGATAATCACGAGTTCTCAAATATGTTTCAAATGCCCATCTAATTAATCATAAAATATATTTTAAAAATCATCACAATAATGAATAGAAGTCAGTCAGGTATATAATATAATGAAAAAGACATCTCCTGGCCGCTCAAACCATCATTTAAAGATTGCAAAGAGCCATCTTGGGAATATTTATCAATTTAAAGTTTATATAAATTTATTCCTGAGTATTGGCTACACAACTACCCCTTTTTGATATCTCTCTCTATATACGAGAGAAAAAAAAACATGCGTTTTAAGTTGATGGCTTCCTCAGCGTGTTGTAGGCTGTATGTTTCTGGATTTTAAGACAAGAGGCTTGTTTTGAGAAATGAAATGTGTATTTCAAAGAATCCCTGATAAATTAAGAAAATCTCATAAGCTAATACTCAGGAATAAAATTAAACCTATGGTTATTTTATATTTATTCCAATAGATAACGCTCTGTCATCTTTAAATTCTCATTTGAGTAGTCAGAAAATGCCATTTTCCTCATTATAAATATTAATGCATATGTGTTAATATTTTAAACTTCTTTAAATATATATAATTCACTATATTTTTTGCACAAATATACCATGGATTGGTAATACAGAAAGTTTCTCATAAGAATATTTATTGTGTATATAAAAAATTGTAAATACTTATAATTTTTCAGCTCTTTTGAGTTTAAATCCACTATAAATCACAAAATGCGGTGACTTGTTTCCTAAATTTAAAACTTAATATATTTTGAATTACATATTAATAAAATAAAGTGGGAATGGTTAAATCATCACAGGAAGCACCCATTTCTTAAGATTTTAAATTATAGAATTTTGGTTCTATTTTACTCTACTTTTGTCATTGACTTCCCACAAATCATGTTTCTACAGGAATAGTAACAATTATGACCAAACAATTAGATTTAATCCTCTCAGAAATCATATTAGCTATAACAAAGCAGTTAGGTGTAATATAACATAAAATGATTTAAAAGCGCGAATGTTTCTTTTATACATAAAACGAACTTCTACTGTCCTTACTGCGATGAAAAAATATATTGGGAGGGCTTGGCTCATCAGTGGTGAACCCTCCCAGCGGTTTCGCCAATTTAATCTACCAGACCGCTTCTCAGAGCTCTAATACTGTATTGGATCATTCTGCTTTTATATGCTACACTGAAGGATGGAATCTTAGAAATGGTTTTCAAGTAAACTATGGACATAAGCTTATAGGACAGTAGAATTGCATTCAAATATTTGCTTCGAGCAATGCTCTTCAGCAAACTATAAATACAAGGCCATTAGGAATAAATTAACACAAAGCAATAACGCGCCATCTATACATATAAAATAAAAGGATTTAAAAGCGCGAATATATTTTTTCCTCCCAATATATTTTTTCATCGCAGTAAGGACAGTAGAAGTTCGTTTTATGTATAAAAGAAACATTCGCGCTTTTAAATCCTTTTATTTTATATGTATAGATGGCGCGTTATTGCTTTGTGTTAATTTAGTTAGGTGTAATAGTAATAATTTTGTGATATTGAGATTTAATAAAATATGCAGCTTATAAATAGAAGCTCTTCAACAAATATTTATTTTGAGAGTATGAAGTTACATTGGATTTATTGAATTTAACAATGATTTTTTTTTTTCAAAGTGTATACTTCTTTCTCCACCAATTCATGGCTGATGGGAGGCCACTCTAGTAGAGTCCGCCTCATTAGCACCATGTAGGGAGATTGCATCTTGAAGTCAGAGGCGATTGTCAGGATTATCTATTGTTGATCAGGTTTAGCGGGCTGGTAGTTGTTCAGGTCGGATATACTGTCCTATCATGGCCAAGGATTTATACTTGGAATCTAGGAAGGCAAATACAAATGGGTGGTTTGCACAGAACATAATGGGATTTATCAAAGTCTCATTTGGCTTAGGCAAAGAGCCTGTACCCTCCTGTATCCTGAGCCAACTGGCTTCTAAGACATCTGAAAAGAAGACGTGGCCTTTATGACTAAGTCCTTCCAGATTGGCATCTGTTTTGCTGAACATTCTCGTCACGCCAAGTTTTCGCAGCTGCCTCTTGAGGGAGTACTCCCGGTATATCTGCAGCAATCATCATAGTTAGTGATTCAGTGTTATAGTTTGGTACTATGGCTGGATCTACTATTAATAGTATAGAAAGTTAAAGTTTACTTACATTTTCATTACAGATACAAATAATAATGTGCTTGTGTGTTAAACAAAAGATTAACAGATATGAGGAAGGTTTACAAACACATTCTTAGTGATAATGATAAATGTCAAAAAAGGTCATAGATGCATTACATTTTAAGAGTAACCACAATGAATCAACATATGCTATTTTGTAATAATTTTGTATTCCTTTAAACTTCAGGAAGAATCCCCTTTTCTTCAGGTCAAAAATCAAGCCATTGTAAAACGAGATAAAAATTTATTGAATCTTGATTTATATACTTTTCATCTCGTTTTACTATTTTCTTTCTTCTTTTTCTTTTTTGCCTGAATAAAGTAGTTCTTATATGAAAAATCGCTAAGTTCAAATTATTGAGAGATAGTATCTGTTCGTTCACTATGGTCAGAGAGCATTCCTATCAATTCAATTATTGATATTTCATGAAAAATTGTGTCAATTTTTAAAATATATAATATTCCCTGAGGAACACTGATCTTTCCAGCTCACCCACCATACACACCATGATTCATTTTCAGCGTTACTACAATGAAGATTTAATTTATATAATGAGACAATGGACATAAGAAAAGAAATTATTTAGTCAATAGCTTGACTGGTGGTTGGTAGAATTATGGTGTGAAAAAATATTATTTTAAGGTAACATTTTAATAAGGATATAAATTCAGAAACATAGAAAGCAAGTAATAATCGGATTGTCTTCCTGTAATAAAAATAAAAAACATCCTTTTAGTGTTTGTTCCAAATCATTTCACAATACTATGCATTTTAGTTCATATTGCTCTGAAAAAGGCATTAGCCTCGAGAGATATAAGTATGTCGATATATTGTTATTATAAAATGTTTATTTAAGAGAACACCTAGAAAAAACAATAAAGAGTTGCAGCATCTAATGCCTTTTTTGTAATTTGTCGAAATACGCAAACCTGCGATAATGAACCCAGAGTAGATGCTCACCACAAATTTAGGAAGGCAGACCCGGACGTAAGAATGGCGTACAATGCACGCAATCTCTCTGAGGATGCGACCGTTCTCAAGGTGGAGGATGCGGCGCACGCGGCTGATGCCGGAGATGTCGTTGGGTAGCAGGATGTAGAGGTTGAGAGATCGTACAACAGTCGGTAGTTCCACGGCGGAGAATCCCATCTCGGGGAAGTTGCTGTAACCAAACCAACCCTCTGTATGCATTATGTAGGTTGGTACAGGCTCCTCCTCGCAGGACGTGTAGAAGTCCTCCACGCAGGTACTGCTGTTCAGAAAGGTATTGTGCCATGTTACATCGAAAATTGTAACACTGAAGAGAAGTGCGCGGGTGAATTCGTCCACGCTGTGTTCCAAGAGAGGTGAGGAGATTATGTGACCTTGAGAAACGGCACGGATCCAATCCATAATACGATCTTGAGTGCCAGATTCGTCTACAAAATCGACTTGGGTGATATTGATGTTGAGATATTTGCGAAGAACTTCGCGATATTCGGGTGTGATAACGAAGTTTTGTTGAACAAACATCTGATGCCGTACGGATAGTACATTCAGAGAATCTGCTAACTCTAGACTGCTCAACGCTCGGCTTACTGCATCCATTAGGTAGTGTTGTGGTAATCGACAACTCCAACGGAGTAAATCCCTCAAGTCTTCGGCAGTCTGGTTCCGACTGGCTTCTAGAGCAGCTGAAAGAGAAGCTACAACTCCTGCTGGTCCGAATACCACGTTGGGACTCCGATCGTGGCTCTCTGTTAGCAAGCGAAGTATCTCGCTTCCTAGAAAGGCGTTCCCCACACCGTACAGTACACCGGCCTGCTCTTCCGGCTCTAGCATACGGAATTGCAGAGGTTGCATCGAGATCATCTTCAAACCTGTAGACACAACCGCATACTTATCAAATTCTATGCATATCATAGAACATCCTAAATTCATAAAATCATCTCAAAGGGTCATTAGCATTGATGTTTTGAACTTAAAATATTATCGAATTTCATTTTCAAGATACTCTATATTTTTATCTCATTTTATATTAATATCAATGTTATTATTTTCTTCTATGGTAACTTTCATACATAGATGTGCTTTCAAATTTTACGTATTTTTAATTATCTTTGTACTTTTTCTTATATTTGATATATGAGGAAGTCTTAATGAAAGAAAACATGAATAAAACTGTTGAAACTTTTGCTAAAACAATTTTGAAAATCTTCTCACTTGCAAGAAACTATATATAGACAAAAAATTAAACGTTTAAAATTGATATTTTTTTAATTAGTAAAATTTCGCAAAATAATATGCCCTTTTCAATGGCTTCTTAAAGATTATTTTTTATAATTATCATCGGAATTAATGATTTGTCAATAACTTAGATATAGAAGTGAAATTCTGTTATAGACATATTCTTTTGAATCATTGATATTTAGGCATCATGAACTCTTCTGACATAATGAGAGCTTCAAATTTCGACCTAGATTCAGCGGAAAGACAAACAAATCGGGGCCCAAAATAGTCAAATTGAACATACCTAATGTGAGATAGAAAACCATTAAAATTTGCATTTCTACAACGCATTTTTAGGATATAATTTTGGGCGTTGCTGGTAGAAACGTTTGCTTATAAGCATCTCCAATATTTCGATTTTTAGAAAGAGTTTTTCAGATTAGGTAAAGCCTCTGGTTACCCAGTGCCTTTCCAAGTCTTTCTTAGGGGCATTGTTTCCACATCCAAGCAACATCATCAGCTCCAGTATCTTTCTGCAGAACTAATACTCCATATTGATCACTTTTTCATATCTCTTTCAAACCATATGATTCTAATAATCCAAATTTGACTTAGAATTCTATATACGTATATATTGATCTATTTTATATTTATATGAATTTGTGCATTTTTAAAGGAAATTTTGGTAATGGATCTGTGGAGAAAAACCTTAATTGGAATGATCGCAATTTTGATTTGATTTAGGCCATTTGATTAGCTTTTTTGGGGGAGCACCTGAAACCCAAGAAAATCTTTTGCGTCATAAAATTTATTGATTCTTTTTCTCTTCTACAAATAATGAAATTTACAGAAAGAATTCCGAAACAACTCACATTTGTGAATGCTTAATAGTGAGTATTCTCTATTAAGTTGGGGACAAATTTTCGAATTGTTCATCAACGGACCTAACCACAAATCTTATACACTAAGGAGGTAAATTACTCTCATATATGACTTATAGAAAAATATTTACATATTTAATGTAGAAAATTATATATTGATTAAGACCGTTAATGAACCATTCGCTCGAAAGCTCGACCGTTATATGGTACTCATTGCTGGTGTCTTTTTTACAAATATTTTGAGTTATAGAAGATATTTTAGTGGTTATTGTGGGGTGTTATAACATTGGGATAGATATTGTTGGATCCTGTAATATATTTTGTATTCAATTTTTGTATATTCTACAATCAATTCTCTCTTTCTCTCTCCCCCCCCCCCCCCTCTCTCTGTATTTAACCTTATATAATCTTATATGGACATTAAAATAAGGTAGTTTCAATCCCAATCTCTCTCTATCTAATCAGCCTCTTCAGACCACTAAGGTGACTCTAACTCATTCCCAGATCCCATATGTGACTGATTGTTGTTGTTGTCGTGTCCAATGAAGAGCCTCAGATGTCTCCGTACATCTCTATCACAGCAGTCGTTCTCTATCTTGGGTGTGTAAAGCTGCTGTACTGGGTCCATGTCAATTTTCTGTTGCTGTTATTGTGTCCAATGACGAGCCTCAGATGTATCCATGCATCTCTCTATGACAGCAGTCGCAATGTCCACTATCTTGGGTGTGTAAAGCTGCTGCTCTGGTTCCATGTTAATTTTCTTCATGGCTGCGGCCATTGCTGGGCATGAGAATATGTGGGTAGGTGTTAGTACCACACCAGGACAATTTTTGCATGTCCTATAGGTTCTTGTACCATCTGGATGTATTGTCATTCCTTTATAGTGTTTCATTCTGAGTCTTGTTTTATTGCTTTTGTAATTCTTCTCTCAGAGTTTATTTCGCATATTTGATCTTTTCTTTAGCATTAAATACTGACATTTGTTCTTTCCTTTGGCTCAACTTTCTGGCTTCCTTATGTGATGGATTATTTAGGAAAATTATAGCAAGCGCGATTTTGCCCAGATCTCAAATGGAGAAGTTTACGACTTCTACTTAATCATAGGGTTCTTCTGAGCAAATTCATCGGAATTACAATAATGTATGTTTGGAAAAGAGCTCCGATCTACGCGGTTCCGACTTCAAGGCCGCTTGTGATTCCAGACGTCCACCCATTGGGATTCGTCTGATGTAAATATGTATATTTAATTTTATTTTTATTTTGACTCTCCTGACTAAGATCAATAATTTATTTTAATTATCATTGTCTCTCTTTCTAAATAAAAAAAATTCTTTATATATATAGTAGACCCTTCCTGTAAAGGACATCTTTTTGCAGAGCCAAATTGTCCTTTGGGGAGAGGTGTCCTCTTACCGTAGAGTTGCTAAATTGTAAAAATGGTAATTTTGTAAATGAAAACTGTCCTTTGTGGAGAGGTGTCCGCTAAAAGGAGGTTCTACTGTATAACTTGTATAAAAGCATTCTACCTCTTCTCAAAACAATCTTAATGAGCTTTAATGGCATCCTTATATATTGAAACTGTATATTTTGGTAATAGACTTTATTCTTTCAGTCACGCCCCACACACAAATACACTCATGGACAAAATTTAAGGAAGTGTAAAGTCATTGATATCGCCGGTTGTCTAGTTATTATTATTACATATTATTATTATTACATATACACACACTTGGTTATCGTGAATGTTTTCAATAAAGGTCACTGTAATATCTTTCAGGATTATTGTCTGAATCCCGATATACACACTGAAAAAGATGCAACTTCCTCAAGTTTTGTCCATGAGTGTCTCTGAATTATAAGGTATCTAACACTCTATTTTCTTATTCTGTAATGGTAAATTTTTATCGAGTACGAACAATTTTATTTTATATATTACATCGACACATTTTTAAAGATTAATTATCCTTGAAATTGTATGGGACTTTGATTCCAGTAAAAGGCTTGTTGCTGCTGTGGTATATAGTCACAGTGTAGAAAATACTATACTATACCTACTACATATAGGTTTCTCTCTGTATTCTTAGTTCTCTTCTCTTACTCTGTAAACTGGCGAATCCTATATAGGACGAGAGGTCCTCAATAAAGGCTTTTGTTGTTGTAATTATCCTTGAAATGAGCTCTCTACATTTGAGACTGTGGACAAATGCTTTCCTTAGTGACTTCGGTCTAGGTAACCCACTATCCAATGGTGTGAACAAATTCCCTAAAATATTATCCAATAAAAATATGGGAAATTCCATATCAGTTTTATTTTGAGCCATATTCATTTCAGGATAAATCTCTTTAAAATTTGTTTTTATCTCCTAGTTATGCCACAGTTTGGAAAACGATGTGAACTAGATACTAAGGAAAGTAAATTGACTTGTTCCACTATATGTATGTCCCATATGTAAATACCTGTTTTTTTTTTACTCTTTTCGCTCTCCACTTCTTCCATCCATATTTCTAATTTTTTTTCTTCCAAATCCATATTCTTATTTTCCATAGGATTATTCAAATAATAATCTGTATATATTTACCATGTGTATATAATCTTTCTCCATTTTTACCCCTTTGTATATTTCCCACTTTCATAGGTTTCTCCGTCTTGTAACCCCAAGGAGAATCCTCTGTAAGACCTGTGTGTCTTAATAAAGGTTTGTGTGTGTGTGTGATTCTAAGGAAAGACTTTCGTGAGGATAGAGGGAGATCAGAATTATCAGTTTTAAGAGAAATAACTTGAATATAACTCAACAACAACTGCTTTATTAGGACATTTCCGTCCTGTAAGGACTCGCCATACATCATTTTCATGAAGTTAAATATAACCCAATCATTTTCAAAAAGGAGAAATCTTGTAGGATTTGATTAGACAAAAGTAAACAAGACGATAAACATATGCCATTTATTAGGTTGCTTCCTATGGGAGCAGTAGTTCCGATGTTTTCTAGGAACGTGGTAGGGAAAGGAAACTCTTTAGATCGAGACCTTGTGGGGAGGACGATCGAGAAAAGGAAAGAGTTCTCCAGTAGAGTTTCGTCACCTGGACCTGTCAGGTAGGCTGCGGCGTAGCTGTGGGGAGGAGGCGGTAGAGGAGGAGTCCGCTGATGTAGACTCGGACGGTGAGTAGGACTTGAAGAAACGGGTGATAATGGGGGCTAAGGATGGGAGAGCTACTGCTGCCAGGCCGGACAACGGAGTGGGCAGGGGTGCCGTGGCCTTCCATCGCTTCCCGCCCGGCACGGGGATGTACTGCACCTCGTCCACCGCAGACCCTCGCCATGTCGATAGGCCGCCGATCACAAATAGCCGCGACTCTGCACACAGCTGGATAACTCTTGACATGGAAAGCTGGTTTTGAGAGAATGATATTGTCATAGAGAATAATGAATCAAATAATAAAATAGAAACATATTTTAATACTTATATTCGCCATTTTTTAATTTGATACAATGTGAATCACTTTGATTTTGCGTACTAGTCTTAATTGTAAAAAAACTCTTTAACGGTAATATTTCAACACCTTTATTTTATCAATAAATTCTTAAATCTTCATTTTGATTTGAACCATTCCTCATTCTCACTACCGTGACAATATAATTAGAGAACTCTTCGTTATTGAAATAGTCTCTCCTCTAAATTGTACACGGATTGTGTGTCCCTCCCTTTACTGTCTCTTGATTAGCGTATTTTTACCATTGGCGGATGTTAATAAAATTGTATGAAAATTTGAATCTGGGAAGTCGAGAAGAAGTCGTAACAAGGAATCGTTAGAGGAAAAAAAGAGGGAGGAGGGATTCTACCAACTCTGAGAGTGTGTCTCTACAGATTGAAAAAAAAAAAAACTGTCTAGAGCTGAGAAGAAATCCTTACAAGGAATCGATAGTATGAGGAGGATGCGACCCTACCTATCCCTACCGCAGCCAGGTCGTGCAGAGAGGTCTTCAGCGAGACGAGGTACTTCCAGTCATTCTCCCTAGCCTCGTAGTAGAGGACGTCGTTGATGCTGTCCATCATCTCGTGACGTAGGAGCGTGTTGCGGTACGCACCACCCAGGAGGTACACGACGCCCTCGTAGCTGACGAGAGTGGAGAAGGAGCGCGGGGAGGGCAAGCTGGCCTTCTTCTCCAGCCACCTGCACGCACCGCACGCTGAGTCCCCGGACTGGCGACGGGACGGGGAGACAACTCACACTTGGCATTGGGTGTCGTACGTCTCGACGTCGGCCACCACGAAGGTCTTGGCGTTCTCGAAGGTCCGCACCAGGCCCCCGGCCACCCAGATGTAGGAGTGGTGGACCGCCACGGCCATGCCCATCTTGGGCGTGCACAGCGCGTGGGTCTCCTCCCACATGCCCTCCTTCACCGTGTACTTCTCCATCGACGCCAGCAGGCTGCCGCGCAGCTTGGACTTGGGATCGCATTCACTCAACCTTTGGGGGAAAAATCACCCGGGAGAGAGATTTCTTGTATCAATCTTCCAATATCAGATCTCAAGCCTTGACACCCTTCTACAGGAGAATTTATGACAAACTACGACGCCGTCTATTAGATACAAAGACCTAATAGGCGGTGTTATGGCCACTCATCAACCCTCCAGTAGAAAAGGACGTCAAGACCCGACAGCTTTAAAAGATTCATACAAGAAACCTTTCCCTGGGGAGGATTTTTCCCCAAATGATATGATTCAAATAATTATCTACATTGAATTCACCCAATCTATCACCTAGTAACCCTCACAGAGGGGAGAAACCACACTAGAAGTAATAACCATAAATGAAGCCACTCCACTTATAGGTTAACCAAAAGTAGAATCCAACCAAAATCAGCATAGTCCTCAACGCCTACGACCCAATTTAAACGCTCAATAAGATGGATGACATATTTTGAATAAATCATAAAACGAGCGGTAAGTAGAGCAACAAGTTTCTTTATATACCAGGTCTATTGGTATGAAACGCGAAAATGGGCGCCAGAGGCCGCTGTGCAACTTTATTTGAGCCGACGGTGGCGCTGTTGTAGGCGTTTTGTTCTTTGACTCACGTGTCATCAGCATGCGTGCAGTTTTAGAAAAATTCAAATCGTGAAAAATTTCTGGAGCCTGTGGAAAATGGCGATTTCCGAGCCAAAAAGTGCCCATTTGCGGGAAGTTTTGTTGTTCGCCTTCAACTGGAAGAAAAGTGCCACTGAAGCCCACCGAATGCTCGAGGAAGTTAACAACGACCACGCTCTGAGCAAATCGCAGTGTTACAGGTGGTTTAAAAATTACAAAGTGGCGATTTTGAACTTGATAATGAACCACATGGAAAACCGCCCCAAAAGTTCGAGGACGCTGAACTGCAAGCTTTGTTGGATGAGGACAGTACCCAAATGCAGGAGAAACTCGCGAAACAGCTCCAGGTGTCTCAAGGTGCTGTTTTTCTACATTTAAACTGCCTCGGAATGACCCAAAAGCTTTCCAGATGGTCCCCTACGAGTTGAGCGAAAGGCAGCAAAAGCGGCGTCTGGTAACCTGCGAAGGGCTGCTCACCATGCATGAAAAGAAGTCATTTTTGCACCGAATCGTAGCTTCTGATGAGAAATGGATCCACTTCAGCAATCCTACGCGCCAAAAGTCGTGGGGCCTGCCCGGCCAATTTCCAAAACAGACGCCTAGGCCCAATCGCTTCGGAAAAAAGGCAATGCTTTGCATATGGTGGGACCAGACCGGCGTAGTATATTTCGAGCTCCTGAAACCTGGCAAAATGGTCAATACTAGTCGCTACGAACAACAAATGCACAGTTTGAGAGAGGCGTTGAATGAAAAAAGACCGGAATGGCGTGAAAAGCACAACAACCTGATACTACAGCATGACAACGCTCCAGCCCACAACGCTACGGTGGTCAAAAACACCATAAAAGACTTGGGCTAGGAACTCTAACCCCACCCGCCGTACTCACCAGACTTAGCGCCGTCGAACTACCACCTTTTCACATCTTTAGGACACGCCCTAAAAAACCAGGAATTTTCGAACTCGGACATACTCCGAAAATGACTTGTTGACTGGTTCGACTCAAAAGGAATAGAAATTTTCAGACTAGGAATTCGAAAATTGCCTGAAAAGTGGTCCGAGTGTATAGCTAATCAGGGCAGTTACTATGAATAAAAAATCTTTTGTTGTATGGAATTGGTGAACTTTTGAATTCACTGAAAATTTTCGCGTTTCATACTAATAGACCTGGTTTATAAAAAAAACTTGAACGAAACGTCGAGAGTCTACGGAGAGTCCCTGGAGGTTATGAGGGGAGGAGCTTCAAAATAAAATGTATTTTAAGACAACGTATGCTTATATATTTAGATTTAAAAAAAAAAAGGATAATGCGACCTTTTTCTCTGTCAAAATAGATGTATACAAAGGGGTCATTTATCGACAAGGTCGGTGACAAAGCCACACTTTACCTGTTTTGGCAGAATGCCCTTCATTACTTGGACCTATGCTAGGATACGACCGATGCTATCCGTCCCCGAGTGGCTAACTATGGTACTCACAAGCCGCACTCGTCCTTGCCGCCCAGGGCGTAGATGATGCCGTCGTAGGCGCACACGCCGTGGTACATGCGCGAGTGCTTCATGTCCCGCAGCCGCATCCAGGTCACCGTGGTGACGTTCAGGGCGAAGCACGACCTCGTCGGGAGCATGTCGCCGTTGACGGTGTCCCGCGGGTCGCAGCCGCCTGCCGACAACTTATTGGCGAACAAAAAAAAACTCAATCATACCTTTAAGCAATCCATGGCTAAGTTTCTTGCACCATTTATATTTCTCTAGTTTTAGGGCTAACATGGCTTTCAACACAGGAGCAGGAAGTTATACTTCTATGTTATATTAACTTCTGATCTAAGGGAAGAAAACCAACTTTACCTGACTAATACAAAACAAGTTGCTTGCAATAAAGACCAATACATTAAGTTTAATAGATTCTGCAGGATGTATATTTCAAGGCGAAAGTGTTGACTGTACATATTTCAAGCTACTATTTCTAATTGCTATATGCAAAATTTGACATCGAACGTTTAATTTTCATGATTCCTAATGTTCAATTGTGTTAATTGTATATAATTTAAAATATACACGCAATTATCCTAATTGTAGATATGGCGTGTCTCTCCCAACTGTTAAATAAATAAATAAATGTTAGCCCGAAAGCTAGAGAAATTAAAATGGTGCAAGAAACTCAACCCTGGATTGCTAGTTGATTTTCTTGAATTATTAGTCAGGGGATGAACGTTTATATAAAACTCAATGAGGTTGGAAAACATACACATCATATATATATGCAATAATATTGATTTATTTAGCACAGTTTTAAAAGAGTATATCTAATCTATTTAATCATTTTTTTTGTGCTTTCATCATAATTTGTGATATTTTGTTATCAATTTTTTTTTTATCATAATTGGTCTAATCAAGCGAATCACTTTGTGCTGTCATTTATGAAGTCAATAAAATACCTGCACGACAAGCTGTTCAAAGAGAGAGACGGGGTGATCCAACCAGACATTGCTTCCCGCAGCCATGAGGTGACTTTGATACGTGTCTGTCCAGGTAGGTAGTCGACCCGCGAATCTCGACAACATCGGATGTAGTTCCTTCACCATCCCAGCTGATCTCGTGACCGCTTCCACCCAGTGGAATCCGAAACGTCCTTTCTGGGCTTCACCATTGTCGCCTACTACAACACTCAGCCATATCGACTGCCAAGATAAACGAGCATTTTACGACGCTCGCCGTATATATATACTTTATTTTCACGACATTTATTTACGGAAACATCTAAAATCGAAACAACTCTCATCAAATGCATTCAAATCTTCCCAGTTGGTAAATTGAAGAAATATTTTCAGCCCGACAGCAGAGGACATGTCTCAGGACAGCAGTAAATCCACACAATTTACAGAGGCATTCTTTACTCGATTCATAGAATGAGATTCAGGTGATCGCAATGTGGTGGTTGCTCTACAACCTCGTTAGAGTCCCGTATATTTCTTGTCACCATGCCGGGAGTGGGTAATTTGCGTGCCTGCTGCCTTACCTTGGATGTGGTAGCCGTTTCTCACTCTCCCTCTTAGGAATCGAACCCTGATTCCCGATTCATAGAATGAGGCATTCTTACAAATCAATGATAGGTTGACTTTATGAATAGACCACGACTTTTTTTTTTTTTTTTTGCATTCTCCTACCATGATACCGTGATAAGGCTGGTCCGGCGTTTATTATTGTTTCCAGATAAGAGACCTGGATAAAGTCTTCAAATCCATTTGGACCCTAACTCCAAATACACTAGGCAATCAATCAGAAACCTGATTCTTCTTCAGAGGTCTATATTCTGGGCAATCAAACATTGTCCTGATTCTCTTTCGGAGGTCTACATTGGACAATCAAACATTGTCCTGATTCTCTTTGGGAGGCCTACACTTACAACCAAACAGCATCCTGATCTACTGACCTAGTTCATTCAGACACCCAAATATTCGGATCATTCTTTCGAAATTCTTTCTGGGTCTCGTTGCATCAACGCTGGGCGTTCAACGTTTCCAAGTTGATATTAATGAAAGTAAAAAAAAAAGTCGAATTTCAATGGGCTTCTTCATTAAATATTTAGAAAGCTCTCGAGCGTGTTAACTGTGCTTTGGAACCGAGGAGAAGTCAGCTCTCCAAAGCTTGTTAGATATGTAAATAAATAAGCACCTTGCAATTCGTCCTTTTTTAAAACCTTTTAACATATTAAAGCGAAGTATTTAATATTTTACAAGCATTTATTATTTTACACTAGTATTAACAGAGTATCATTTTTTTATGTTTATATTTTGATACTCTGTAATCTTCCCCACATTGCTTATCTTTTGTTTATCATTTATAGTTTGTCCTTGCCTTAAATAAATTGCTGTGTCATACTGAAGTTTGTTTTGGACAATCAAACATTATCCCGATTATCTTCTCTACTGGTCTCCATCCCTGCTTCTCATTGCATCAAGGCGTTGTTTCCCTGACTTCCCCAAGCTTCCTCCACCCCTGCGATGACACCTCAACAGCCAGATCTTAGGATCCCTTGCCACCAGTTTGCGTTCTGCGCGCAGCCATGTTGGGGCTAGAAGACCTTACCAGAAAGGCCAATTAGCCCGGAATTCAAGAAACTGAAGTTTGTTTTTCCTAATTTTCCACTTGGCAATATATCTGCGAGTATAGCTTTAGATTAAGAAGTTGGAATTATGGTATCCTGGAAGCGCGGGATGTCTGACCTACAGTAGGACGTACCAATGATGTAGATGACATCGTCGTAGTAGACGGCGCGGTGTTGGTGACGTGGTACTGGAAGTTTGGCTACCTTCTGCCAACTGTTGTCGCTGGGGTCGAACCGGAACACATTGCTACCTGCATCACAGGGCAACCCTTACACCGCCTACCTAAACACGTCGTTTCACTAAATAACAACAGAGAGTTATACAAATTGTAACCTCCTTGTGTTTGTTTTAACGTTAATCAATAAGAGCCGAGATATTACACATGGTTATATCTTTACCTCAATTGCATATAAACAATCTGTAACTCTCCGCAGAAGATAATCAGTGATAATTATAAGCTCTCAGTGATAAATAATAATGTAACGATATACAAATACGAATTAATTATGATATATAGAGTCCAACCCCACCAGCGAGTGCAAGTAACCAAACGGGGCTCTGGCACATTTGTAAGGGCAAAGTCGAACTGCTTTTCACATGTGTAGACATGTGGTGCGCTAACAGTAAAAGCAGTCGCTAACTACCCACCATGATTATCATGGCCTGTACCACGTGTACTAGAGATAATAATAAAAAAAATGATAGACTGTAGGTGTGTCAGCTATCGTTACACAAAGGATCTCTTTTAAGACCCGTGTGTAAGATATTTTCAGGTTATGTTGAAACTGTACAGGGGGAAATCAGAGTCAGGATTGCCTTGAGTACGGGATGAGCAGGACGGTCAAATAGTTGGCTTAAATACCATAACCATGATTCCATCATTCCACCCTACAGTGTTATATACAGCATATACATACATTCATATAAGCAGAATCGTCCAACACAGTATTAAAGCTATAAAAAAAGCGGTATGGAAAATTAAATTGGCGAAATTGCTGGAAGTGTTTACCACTGATGAACATAGCCCTCTCAATGTTTTTTAATCGCAGTAAGGACACCATTGGATAGTGGGCTACCTACCCGAAGTCTGTACGCTTTCGCATTAAAGAAAACAGAAAGTTTGTTTCATTTGTAAGAGAAAAATCCATACTTATTGGTTTTATAAAAGCACAGGGCGCCTCTTCCGTCAAAACTAGACGCCATCTAGGTTTTAGTTCTAACTGTCGATACTTATTGTTCAGTTTCTTAAAAGATTAAGGAAGAGTTGAGAAGTAATGCTGGTCACTCACATATCGAGATCTTGTTCTGTTCTGTGGGGTTGAATCCTCCCATGACGACGATGCACTGCTGGTTGCGGAACCTGAGGCCGCACTCCACGTCGGGGGGGATCTTGATGAAACTGTCCACGACTGTGGCGTCCGGCATGGGACAGCGCAGTAGGTTCTGGAGGAAGGGGTCGTTGAGCTGGCCGTCAGACAGGAAGCCGTGGCACTCGCCTGTCTGCACGACAACTCAGCCCATCTTTACCACACACAAAACAAAAACAAACAAACATAAAACACGGTAGTTTAATTATGACGCGCCATCTATATGATAGAAAAAGGAAGCGTGGGGATCGTTGCAACCGGCGCCGCTTGGTGGCGCTGCTCCGAAAACTGACCAATGGGCGTTGCCCGCCGACAACCGACAATTTTTTTTTTGTCTTCTCCTAACTGTCTTGTTTTTTCGCTTTGTGCGGATGTTTTCTCACTTATATTATGTATATCCATTTAAATAAATATATGTTCACTCAAAATTACTGGATGATACAATGATGTTTCATCAAGGTCTCCTCCTTGGTTTATATAAATTCTACAAGGCCGCAGTCAGAGAGCGTTCGGAGGAGAATAATGGATTCGCCGAATGTCGTGGTTTATTTGGATGTGAAAAGTTAAGACTAGAACGCGACTAGGTCCAAACTCGTATTTTCAGGGATACGCAAACCTTGATATATGCACGATGGAATCTGTGACCACTGAAAATGCGTCGGATCTGTAGGCTTTTGGTGGGTTCTGTATTGCCTGGAGTATAGGAGCTCTATCTGTGCTTCCTTCCTGCGGTTAATCTGTACAAGACCGGTGGTCTTAATAAAGTTGTGTGTGTATCTCCCTCCTTCAGTGTCTTCCTCTATTGAGGGAGTGAGCCACATAATCTCTCCATATCTCCCTCCTTCAGTGTCTTCCTCTACTGAGGGTGGGCCACACGGTCTCTCCATATCTCCTCCTTCAGTGCCTTCCTCTACTGAGGGTGGGCCACACGGTCTCTCCATATCTCCTCATTCAGTGCCTTACTCTACTGAGGCTGGGTCACGTGGTCTCTCCATATCTCTTCGTACATGTGTTGTCCAGAGTCCACTGTGACCGACCCTTGTGAGGCGCGGTGTAATTCCTGAGGTGTAAACCATCGAGTATGGGTGGTAGTTACCCTGTACTTCTGGAGGAACCCGCAGTACTTCTTGCGGGTGAGGAAGCCTCGGTAGTAAGACTGGATAATGGGGGCGGCCCAGGCCTGCTTATCCTGTAGTTTGGAGAAAGCCACGCGGGCTAGATGGCCTCGGTAATGTTTCTGGATTAGGATGGCCGACCTTTCCAGGTCGCACTCGGTACAGAAGAAAGGATCGTACATGGAGAGGTCCTGGGAACACACACAGCGTATCCAATCCCTCGCAACAACATCCAGGGGCACCTACCCACAGCAACGTCGGCACGTTGTAGAGGAACATACGCGGGATGCACGAGTAGGGCCTGAAGTAGGCTTCGGATCCTTGGCTCTTAGCTGCGATGTAGCTGGCATGGCACAACACAGCTACGATAGGTCAGCTGTTCTTGTCACATCGCTAGTAGATTTGTGTTCTTTTTACCTCAAAGTACACTCATGGACAAAACTTAAGGAAGTTGTGCCTTTCAGCATGTATATCGGGATTGAGACAATAACTCTGAAAATTATAAGATACACAATGACTTTTATAGAAGATACACGAGATAACCAATTGTGAACAAAATTCCTTTGTCTCCTTCACACACACACACCTACACAAAAAAAAAAAAACAGACGATCGGCTCAATCAAATATATTCCACTTCCTTAAGTTTTGTCCATGAGTGTACGCCTCCTTTTTAGGGCAATTTTCACGATATATTATAGGCTTTCGACAAAAGGCCACATTATCTAATATCGAGCAATTATCAATCTTCTTATCCCCATCATCGCGGCAACTTTCCTAAGCTTAACTGATCACCTGGCTAAGAACAAACTAGCCCACAGATAATGCAGGGTACATCTAGAATGTCGCTAAGACCACCGGTACTGGTCCTGCCGCTGCTTCAGGCCTCTCATCTGGGAGGTATTCATCATCCAGGGGCCCCCTGACCTACAGGGCTGAGTCTTCCGACGGGGACTGAATGACGATGCTTTGGCCATCCTGGTGTCTGCCAAGACTTACCAATATAGGTTCTATTTCAATATTGAACTGAGAGCGGTTCGGGTAGATCCTGTCCTTGTCTGGAGGAGGACTCTCTCAAGATAAAGAAGCCTTCTTTTCACTGAGAACAGCTGTAAATATATTTCCTAATATTTTTCTTTCTCTTTTACTATTTAATTATTGACTAAATCGAAGAAAAAGAAACAGTACAAAAGTGAAATTGTACTGTAGGATCAGGTGAATAAAAAAATTAAGAAAAAGGCATTTTCTGATCGTGCAACTTCAGCAACTTTTAGTTGTACGTTCAGGAGATGCCATTGACTAATAGTCAGTAAACTATATTGAATTGTCAGAATTGTCTAGGATGGATCACCAGGTAGCCTTGAGGAGCATGAGCTGGATCTCGGGCATCTCGATGTTGCCGGGGAGGATGGGTGGATGGTAGCAAGCCAGGATCTCTTGGATGGTCATCAGGGGGAAGCGGACACAGGACATGACCTCGAGGATGTATGGCTCGCGGTCGATGTACCGGTAATCCAGCCAGCGGATAGCGGCCAGAAACACGGCAATCTCGCTGCGACACGGCCGTTCTAGTCTACAGTACCTACAGTATGTAGATAGATCTACCTGCTGGCTCCGATAGGGTTGACGTTGAGGATCTCACAGAGGTTGGAGACATGCAGCTCGAGGAACTCGAAGGTCTCCACCACCTCGTCAAAGTGGGTGCCCAGGACCTTGTAGGCTTTGGCCCACGCGGTGCGGATGCCGAGTTCCTTGGACGTCACGTAGAGGTACAGGATACTCAGTACACCGCCGATCTTCCCCGATAGGATCTGCGCGGACACTTCTCATAGTGTCTCTATACCTGCAGAGCTGGGTGTTCGGGCGGGGACTGAATGACGACGCTTTGGTCATCCTGGCGTCTACCAAGACTTACCTATATAGGTTCTATCTCTATATTGAACTGAGAGAGTTTCGGGTAGATCCTCTTCTGGAGGAGAACTCTCTCAAGATGAAAAGATGCTTTTCACTGAGAACAGCTGTAAATATATTTCCTCATCTTTTTCTTTCTATTTTACTATTTAACAATTGAATAATTTGGAAAAAAATGTAGTAAAAAAGTGAAATTTTACTTGGATCGGGTGAATAAATTAAGAGGTATTTCTTGGTCGTGCAATTTTTCATCACAAACTCTATAAAAATAACATTTTCCTAACTATCTGTTCTCTATAGACTGATAGGATGACATTTGAAGAAAGAATCATAGACGACTATAGGACTAATTTCTGCCAATGTTTTGCATTAAACACATTTGAATTTTATTGATTCAATACAAACGAACAAGGGAGAAAAATATACACTATCATTAAGGATGAAGCGCTTATTTTGGATTAATTATTATTTATTGGTAAAGTTCAATATTTGAATCCGAGCCAACCGTCTTCAAATACACAATATGTATCTAGAGAATACTTTTCTCTGAACTGCTGAATTCTGGAGGCATATCCCTTGAAGAAGATAGGCGGATGGCTTGATAGAGATATTTGAGGATACCAATAAAATATAATTGATCAAAAATAAGCCTTTCATTCTAAATAATTACATATGTGAATTGCTATCTATATTTTAAAAGACTCAAGATTATGTACGTACACTCATTGACAAAACTTAAGAAAATAAAATTTCTTTAATTTTGCCGGTCGTCTATTTTTTTTTTAAAGGAGACAGATAAAATTTTGTTCACACTTGGTTATCTCGTGTGTCTTCAATAAAGGTGTATCGAATATCTTTCAGAGTTATTGTCCCGATATACACGCGGAAAGGTACAACTTCCTTAAGTTTTGTCTATCAGTGTAGTCTAAGGTCTGGGAGGCTCCCCCAACTGCAGAACGTCCTTCTCCAAGCGATGTCTGATGCCGCCCTGATCAATTTCCTGAGCACGTGTGAGTTCTAAAACTAGCGTCGAGAACGTTCAGCTATAGTGCCGCAATGATCAATTCCTTTAGTCTTCGCAACACGCGGCTTCTAAAACCAATGGCCAGATCTTGCAGCCGTGGTGCCGCCTTGATCAATTCCTTGAGCATTTGTAACATGCTGCCTATAAAGCTAATGCCCAGATATTTTGTAGCTCCCTGGTACCGCCCTGATCAATTCCTTGAGACTTCGCAATGTGCGGCTATCTTGCAGCTGTGGTCCCATCTTGATCAATTCCTTGAGCCTTTGTAACCGGGGGCTAGATCTTGCAGCTGTGGTCCCACCCTGGTCAATTCATTTAGCCTTTACAACGGGTGGCTAGATATTGTAGCTGTGGTCCCAACTTGATCAATTCCTTGAACCTTCACAGCGGGCAGCTATATCTTGCAGCTGTGGTCCCACCCAAATAGATTTCTTGAGCCTTCACAGCGGGCAGCTATATCTTGCAGCTGTGGTTTCACCCTGGTCAATTCCTTGAGTCTTCACAACGGGCGGTGGATCTTGAAGCTGTGATTCCACCCAAATAGATTCCTTGAACCTTCACAGCGGGCGGCTAGATCTTGCAGCTGTGGTCCCACCCTGATCAATTCCTTGACCCTTCACAGCGGGCGGCTAGATCTTGCAGCTGTGGTCCCACCCTGATCAATTCCTTGACCCTTCACAGCGGGCGGCTAGATCTTGCAGCTGTGGTCCCACCCTGATCAATTCCTTGACCCTTCACAGCGGGCGGCTAGATCTTGCAGCTGTGGTCCCACCCTGATCAATTCCTTGACCCTTCACAGCGGGCGGCTAGATCTTGCAGTTGTGGTCCCACCCTGATCAATTCCTTGAGCCTCCACAACAGGGGGCTAGAACTTGCAGCTATGATTCTATTCTGATGAATTCCTTGAGCCTTCACAACGAGCAGCTAGATCTTGCAGCTGTGGGCTCATTCTGATGAATTCTTTGAGCCTTCGCAACAGGCGGCTAGATCTTGCAGCTGTGATCTCATTCTGATCAATTCCTTGAGCCTTCGCAACAGAGGGCTAGAACTTGCAGCTATGATTCTATTCTGATGAATTTCTTGAGCCTTCACAACGAGCAGTTAGATCTTGCAGCTGTGGTCTCATTCTGATCAATTCCTTGAGCCTTCGTAACAGGGGGCTAGAACTTGCAGCTGTGATTCCATTCTGATGAATGCAGTGAGCCTTTACAACGAGCAGCTAGATCTTGCAGCTGTGGTCTCATTCTGATGAATTCTTTGAGCCTTCGCAACAGAGGTCTAGAACTTGCAGCTGTGATTCCATTCTGATGAATTCCTTGAGCCTTCACAACGAGCAGCTAGATCTTGCAGCTGTGGTCTCATTCTGATGAATTCTTTGAGCCTTCGCAACAGAGGTCTAGAACTTGCAGCTGTGATTCCATTCTGATGAATTCCTTGAGCCTTCACAACGAGCAGCTAGATCTTGCAGATGTGGTCTCATTCTGATGAATTCTTTGAGCCTTCGCAACAGAGGTCTAGAACTTGCAGCTGTGATTCCATTCTGATGAATTCCTTGAGTCTTCACAACGAGCAGCTAGATCTTGCAGATGTGGTCTCATTCTGATCTATTCCTTGAGCCTTCACAACAGGGGGCTAGAACTTGCAGCTATGATTCCATTCTGATGAATTCCTTGAGCCTTCACAACGAGCAGCTAGATCTTGCAGCTGTGGTCTCATTCTGATCTATTCCTTGAGCCTTCACAACAGGGGGCTAGAACTTGCAGCTATGATTCCATTCTGATGAATTCCTTGAGCCTTCACAACGAGCAGCTAGATCTTGCAGATGTGGTCTCATTCTGATCTATTCCTTGAGCCTTCACAACAGGGGGCTAGAACTTGCAGCTATGATTCCATTCTGATGAATTCCTTGAGCCTTCACAACGAGCAGCTAGATCTTGCAGATGTGGTCTCATTCTGATCTATTCCTTGAGCCTTCACAACAGGGGGCTAGAACTTGCAGCTGTGATTCCATTCTGATTAATTCCTTGAGCCTTCACAACGAGCAGCTAGATCTTGCAGCTGTGGTCTCATTCTGATGAATTCTTTGAGCCTTCGCAACAGAGGTCTAGAACTTGCAGCTGTGATTCCATTCTGATGAATTCCTTGAGCCTTCACAACGAGCAGCTAGATCTTGCAGATGTGGTCTCATTCTGATCTATTCCTTGAGCCTTCGCAACAGGGGGCTAGAACTTGCAGCTGTGATTCCATTCTGATGAATTTATTGAGCCTTCACAACGAGCAGCTAAATCTTGCAGCTGTGGCCTCATTCTGATATATTCCTTGAGCCTTCGCAACAGGGGGGCTAGAACTTGCGGCTGTGGTACCACCCTGATAAATTCCTTGAGCCTTCACAAAGGGCGGCTAGATCTTGCAGCTGCAGTCCCACCTAAATGAATTTCTTAAGCCTTCGCAATGTGCAACTTTTAAAACCAGCCGCCAGATCCTGAAGCGCTGTCCTTACTTTCCTGAGCTTTCATAACATACGGCCTCTAAGACCGTGACCAGCCTTGCCTCGATCATTTCTTTGGGTCTTCTTAAAGCACAGCTTAATTCCAATGTTAATTATTATATTCAGCTAAATTTAGAGATAAAAAACTTCATCCTGTATAGGGATTCAATCATTCTCCATTTCTATGCACTCTGAATTATAGTTTGAAGTCGTTATACTATTCATTAACTCTATCTGAGAGAAAGATCCATTTAAATATATTTAGCTCCATTGTTGTTAAGCCAACGTTTCCAAAAAAATATATTTTTCTTCAATTATATAATGCCCCCCCCTCCGCCAAGTAAACATCTCTTATCCAATAGCAGCTATCTATAGATGAAATAACTCCAAATGAAGCTTCACATCTCGTAATTGATAGATTTCCACAAGACACACAGAACTAAGCTGTTGAATATATTTTAATTCAATTTTAGACTTTAATATTTTATTTATTAATTAATAATTATTTCTTTTAAATGTTTTAAAATATATATCTTGTCACATTGCTGTAAAATTAAGAATGTAAATAACTCTCAGGTAAAAGTTGTATCTTTTTTTTTTTGTTCTTTTAATTTCTAATAAACTATTTTCATTTAACTAAAATCGTATGTATTAATTTTCTATAATAAAACCTAAAACCATTCTAACATAAGCCACATTCTTGTTTACATTACAAAAATTTCATACTTGGAAAACTTCACTCAGTTTTCTTTCACTTTTTTTAGAGGGTCACAAACTTTATTCACAATTTTATAGTAAGAAATGGTGTACATGCGTGAGAAAGGGGCACCTCTTTTCAATAAAATAATGTATTTTTTAAGGGGAGAGGTGTTCTTTGTCGAACGTACTCTCTCTTGAGTAAATTGTTAAAACGAAAGAAAAGTATCGAGAAAAATATATTTTAACATAGTATTTATTAATTTTATTATTTTTTTATTTAACAGAGTGGTCATTTTTATGTTTTATATCTTGCGACTCTGTAAATTTCCCTCGTGGCTTATCTTTTGTTTACCTTTGTTTACCTGTAGGATACTGACATGGATTTGACTTGCTTCTGCCAAGGAATCCATCGAAGTCTTGGAACTTTGTCCCTATTACCTTTGCGTCCTTTTTCTTGCGGCGTGAAGAGCGGCTTTGTCGTCGTATCGTCTATAGGGACATCGTCATCTTCGAGGGAAGTCTTGGCTTTAGCACGGCGGTGGAATCCTGGAGTCAGTCTCCGAAAATGTAGATCACATCACCCATGGCTTCAAGGTCTTCTCGGCGATCTTCAGTTTGTCTTCCCTAACTTACCCAGCAATATAAACGAGGAAAAAGACCAATTAAGAAGAAGAAAGACTGAGTCTTAGAACCTAGGAATCAGTATCACAATAAGCCAACCATGTAAATACATGAAGACACCGCAATGAGATGAACGTGTACATATTCTTTATTGTAAATACACTCATGGACAAACTTAAGGAAGTTTCGTATTTTGACGTGTATTCTCGCCCCTTCCACCTCGACTGCACTTCAGAATACCCCATGTTGTTAAAGGATTTCCTCGTCTTTTTTCATCGTATATATATGTGTTGTGTATGTGCTCATCTCTGTTTCTCGAGAGCCACCATCGACTTGATACTTGGTCAATAGAGCTTGCTGAATTTCATAAGTGTGATTATTTATTTGTGCTAAGATATGGATTAAAAGGCGTTTTTTCCATTATTTTGTAAAGGCAAGGTCGAACCAGAAATCATGCCGCGTTAAGTCAGGGAAGAACTTACGTCGGCACAGACGCAGGTGATCTCCTTCATCTGCAGAAGACGGGAGGCTCGGTAGACTTCCCCGATGTTGTTGGGCGTCAGCTTCAGCTTGCCCGTGTACATGTAGGTCAGGAGCACCTCGAACGCCCGTTCTGTGATGTTGTGAAGCTCCACCTGGAGTACATCACCAACCTGGTGGCTAGACAGGTGACAAGTGTAGTGTACTCCTTGTGTACTCAGTACCGACAGTCTGTTTAGACGTAGATACTGTACGTAGTGTCATCGATAACCCGGGCACTCCATAAACCCAGGTTATACCTACATCAACAACAACAGATGATATTTACCAATACCTTTCTTTATTTTAAACCCCTGGTTCCAAAATAACTTTACTAGGTGCCGATCAAAAAGAGCAACCTAACTTATGATGTTTACAACAATGTTGTTGTTGCTGTCGTGTCCAAAGAAGAGCCTCAGATGCCTCCATACATCTCTATCACAGCAGCAGCAATGTCCACTATCTTGGGTGTGTAAAGCTGCTGTTCTGGGTCCATGTCAATTTTCTGTTGTTGTTGTCGTGTCCAAAGAAGAGCCTCAGATGTCTCCATACATCTCTATCACAGCAGCAGCAATGTCCACTATCTTGGGTGTGTGAAGCTGCTGTTCTGGTTCTATGTCAAATTTACAACAATGATGTATATATGTGAGGGTTTTTCACATATTAAAATGAAAGTGTCCAATACAGGATACAATACCTGTTCATGGCTGTCGGGAATCGAGGGTTTTAACCACTCGTCCTCCGACTTCTTTATTCTAAACTCAGCGAGTTTTCAAGGAAGAATCTGTTACTTCAACCCCCCCCCCCCAACAACAAAAACAACAACAATAACTTACGTAGATGAGAATGAGGACTCACCCCATGGATGTCATCAAGGCCCGGGAAGAGCAGGTGTTTCTTGAGGAAGGGACAGTAGCAGGTGAGGACGGACTTGTGGGCCTGGAAGGAATGGTTGCCCACACGGACCGTGATGTCCGTCATATTGGATTGGACCCACAGGTTGAAGGCGTGGATGCCCAGCTTAGCTCGGTGGGTATTGAGGGGGTCTCCGTGCTCGACCACCTCTGGGATGGTCTGTGTGTCACAGTTTAGGTCAGATGCTATCCATTCCATTTGGCCGCATTGCCTTGATCAACCAAGCCTGTACGTTACAGAGGAGATCAGATGGCATCTGTTCCCTCTGGCCGCATTGCCTTGATTAACCAAGTTTGAACGTTACAGTCAGATGCTCTTCGTACTTTGATCTCATCTCTGTTCTCGACCACTCTTGAACTGGTCTTTTTTGATGTTACAGTACAAGTCAAATGTCATCTGTACTTTGGCCTCATCTCTGTGCTCCACCACTTCTGAGCTTTTCTGTGCGTTAGAGTGCAAGTTGAATGCCATCCGTACTTTAGCCTCATCTCCGTGGTTGACTACCTCTGAACTGGTTGGCACGTTACAGTGCAAGTTATATGCCATCCGTATATTGTAATCTTTGGCATAACAAATCTGAAGAGCTCTCGCAATCTACGCCTTCAGAAACACTGCCCAAGATATTTAATAATGTATTGTTCTGCCTCTCTAGTCAGTCTTACATTGAGAGACGGATATATTTATAGGGAAATCCTTCTCTGAACAACATGCAGTGTTCGAGGTGGAAGGGGCAAGGACACACCCAGCTACAAGAACCTACAAGATGCAGGCGAGGGAAGTCCTACAGGGGAAGGAGTGACGCGGAGACGGTAAATACACTCGCTGATGATTTATTTAATCAGGTGGCGACCACACTTTGCTTCAGCGAGCGCGAACTGGGACAAAGCTCTACTACACACACGGGCAGTGTGACGGCCTCGGCAACCGTCAACCTGACTACGCATGCGCGAGTGCACTCTGGCGACTCGCGCGGTAAACAAGAAGGCTTGATCCCAACGGCCGTTACTTCTTTTCTCTTTATATATTTCTGGCTTTAAATAAATTAATTTTAATTATAATTTTATCAGCGGCCTTTCCACAAGCCGCACCAACACATCACGCAACCATCCCACAAGTTCATATGGCTGTTTTTCCTGGACGGACGTGCACTGTGAACCCTTGGTCCAATATTTTCAGGGGGCAAATTAATGACTTTCTAGAATAGGGTAACCGTGAACTGACTAAGCCTTCTAAGTCGACTCTTAATTTGCATACTCTCTCTCTCCTATACATTCTCCCACAGCACCTATAATGTGAATGAATGATTTATTACAACAAGAGAGTGCCAATAATGGCAACTTAACATACGACAAGCATATAAATAAAAAGTGTCACTGGGGGAAATTTTTGTCCAATTTACACTAACAGACGAAACTTAAGGAAGTTGTACCTTTCAACATGTATATCGGGATTCAGACAATAACTCTGGAAGATATTACAGTGACCTTTATTGAAGACACATATATACACTCATGGACAAAACTTAAGGAAGTTGTACCTTTTAGCATGTATATCGGGATTCAGACAATAACTCTGAAAGATATTACAGTGACCTTTATTGAAGACACATATATATACACTCATGGACAAAACTTAAGGAAGTTGTACCTTTTAGCATGTATATCGGGATTCAGACAATAACTCTGAAAGATATTACAGTGACCTTTATTGAAGACACATATATATACACTCATGGACAAAACTTAAGGAAGTTGTACCTTTTAGCATGTATATCGGGATTCAGACAATAACTCTGAAAGATATTACAGTGACCTTTATTGAAGACACATATATATACACTCATGGACAAAACTTAAGGAAGTTGTACCTTTTAGCATGTATATCGGGATTCAGACAATAACTCTGAAAAATATTACAGTGACTTTTATTGAAGACACCCGAGATAACAAAGTGTAAGCAAAATTGCCTCGTCTCCTTCAAAAAAAAAAAAAACAAAAAAACAGACAACTGGCAACATCAAAGACTTTCCACTTGCTTAAGTTTTTGTCTATGAGTGTACATTAAGGCATATGCGACGGCGATACCTCTGTATTCGAAACTAAAGCACTCACTAAGTGAAAAGGTTAGATGGGAGTAGAACTAGGTAACTCACCACGAGGGATCCTGCGACCATACCATGGGCCAAGATGGAGGGCAGCTCTGGGGTGTCTCTCTGGCCGCACTGCATGCACCCACCATTGATTACGTCATCCCCTAGGTAAATGGATAGGTATTTATGTATATAGAATATAGTAGGAAGCAGGATACTGGAGGCTTGAAGTTGTGGAATCATGGCTGTAGTGGACAGAGCCAAGTATACATACGCACTAGAACATTAACACAGATGCGGCAGTTTCAAGAATAACTAAATCTGAAAAAAAAGATACCTCATAAAGCCCCAAAATAAAATAGATACAACGATGATAAATTGCATTATCTAGGCGGTCGATTCTGATCACCAAAACGGAAAATTACTCGACCGGAAAAAATATACTCATGGACAAAACTTAAGGAAGTGTAAAGTCTTTGATGTGTTTTTAAAGGAGACAGAGACAATTTTGTTTACACTTTGTTCTCTTGTGTGTCTTCAATAAAGGTCACTGTAATATCTTTCAGAGTTATTGTCTGAATCCCGATATACATGCTGAAAGGTACAACTTCCTTAAGTTTTGTCCATGAGTATAATACTCGGGTAGCAATCTAATTGTTTCTTGGGATGTATGGAGGCCATTTACCCGATATGCTATAAGTCCATATTTCATAAACGGACGAGTGGGTAAAACCCTCGATTCCCGACGGCCATGAACCAGGATCGATTCCCGCTTTGGGCCCTTTGTTTTAATATGTGAATAACCTTCACATATATTAATCATTGTTGCAAATATCATAAACTAGGTTGCTCTTTTTGAGCGCTATACATAATAAAGTGATTTTGGAAACAATAAATTTCATAACCCTTTACAGTAATACTCTGTGAATATCTCAATAAAATTACAAGCTTTAATTATAAACCTGGTAGATTAAACTGGCGAAACCGCTGGGAGGGTTCACCACTGATGAGCAAGGCCCTCCCATTAATTTTTCTATTGCAGTAAGGGCAGTAGAAATTGTTTTATTTTAAAAGAATCATACGCGTCTATAATTAAAAATTAATTAAAATAATTTTTTATCGTATATAAACCGTAGGAAGTATTTTTTTCAATGTAAGAGGCGTATCTTGTATCTACAATAATTTTCAAATTTCAATATCTTGAAAAGTATCGCTCTTGCCTTTATAAAGAGGAACGATTCAATAAACTAATCATATAGGAAATACATATAAATAATTAAAATATAATTTTAAAACCCATTACGCTTTTGGAAACATTTAAAGCTAAATTGATGAGGTCATAATAGTTTCGAATTTTCATAAACCTCTGTTTGTTTCTATATCCGCAAAGGTGATGTATGACATACGGAGAGATAAAGCGGATGACGGGAGATAAGGATAGACCACGTAACCACAGTATATAAAATTTCAAAAGGAAGGAGATTTTTCTATTTTTTAGTTTATTAAAAAGGGGAGAGCGCGTACGCAGTCCCCACTACCAAAAATTACGCGCCCCAGCTACCCCAGTTTGGGGAAGTGGCCAGGGTCAACCGAGCCGCTGTGCAATGGCAAGGTCTCTCCTGGGGGCACGAGATTGTGGAGCCTCGTGACACCGACGCCAGGTAAGTATGCCTATCCATGGTCTGGGCCGCCACCCAACCTCAATGGAAAATTTACATAACGGGTCGTTAAAGAAATATTAGAGATATTATGAAACAATTAAAATATTTCGTGTTAATTTACTACATTATAATCAAATATACTAATAAAAATAATTTATAAAAGAAATATTTCTGATAAAAGACAGAAAAGTTTTTACTACTTTCGCCATCTATTGACTAAATTATGAACTATTTTTAGTATTTCTCCCTTTCCGTGTTTTCTGTTTAAAAAAAAAAAAATAGCGATTTTTGGGTAAATTATGTTTATGTAAAATTATATAAAATATTTACCAAAATTTTAAAAATATATATATTTATCATTCTGAAAAAAAAAGAGCAATCAAAATTTAATTCTATAGATAATAAAAAGACAAATATTTTTATTCAATCCAATATATACCTTTTTATTATCTATATATATTTATTATATAATTAAAATATATATTTTAAAAAGGAGGTAAGTTATTTATATAATTTTTAATCAATATATTTTTCGTGTGTGTGTGTTTTTATATATTTAAAAAAATGGTTAACACGTTTAGATGGGAAAGAAACATCTAGTATTAGCTGTGCACCCCGTTTTTATCACCCCGGTTATTTAACCGACTTACTTCTTGGAAATTTTGCCGGGAGGATATTGATCTAAAGAGACAAGGGTCGCCTCTCCCGTCAAAATAGACGTCAAAACCAAACACCATCTTTTGACCGTCGCCGCAAACTAGCGGTCTTTGTCACCGACCCGAGGCCGCTAGTTTGCGGCGACGGTCAATAGATGGCGTCTGGTTTTGACGTCTATTTTGACGGGAAAGGCGATCCTTATCTCTTTAGACTTACTTCTTGTCTTTGTCAGAGGGCTGCATTTTAACTTTTGTTCGTTCATTTGTTACAGATTGAAAAGGTTAGGTTATTTATAATACATTGGAGATATTGGAAGGTTTTTTTTTTATATATAAGGTGGAAAACACAGCTGATATTATGTAAATTTTTATAATATACATATTGTAAATATGTGAAATAGTTATAAAATAGAAACCTGTAAACATAGTTAGGGATTTGAATTGTAATTAAGAAAAACTTCTCTCGCTGGTGGGCGGTCGCGTGAAACTGCTCTCGGAGGCAGGTGCGCGTGCAGAAAGTCACTTGCTAGTGTTCTCGCCGGCAGTCGCCTGCTTTTTGTTCTAAAACGTTCTTTTAAAAATAAACGAGCGGTAAACAACGGTCTTCGGTTGTTTTTAATTTTAGCTTTCGAGGCGTAAAGGGAAGTGACCCTACGTTCGCAAACCTATAAACTAAACTTGCTAGTTGCATAGCTCATTTTGTATCAATTTTTACTGTAGAAGGGCGTTATCCCGAAAGCTCGAAAAAAAAAAAACGTTTAATATAAAAGATACTCATCCTTAGACGTTTATTTTATTATCTGAAATAAAAAAAAAGTGATCGTGATGGGATGTTTTGCAGGTTAGTGCTGGGTGATAGTTAAAGATTTACTGATTTGATTTTAAGAATAATGGATGCCAGCCTCTATCTTTACGGCTTAGGATGACGTTTATAAATTGTGGCATATATATAAGTACCATATTAGGCACTTCTCCCTTTACAAACACATTAAAACAATATACAGTTAAACCTGTCTATAGCGCCCCCTCTAAATAGCGCCTTCCTCTCTATAGCGCCCATTAAAAGTGACCTGTCTATAGTCTTCTTCTTCTTTCTTATCTCCACTCAATCACACTAAGGTTTCAAGCTTGTAAAGCTTGTTGATGGTGTCTGCCGGGTCTGCCTATTTTGGTGAGTCCCAAGAGGGGGCGACAGGTTTAACTGTATATAGTTTATCATCCCAGGAACAAAACGCAATGGTTGTGATAAAGAAAGTTCCACAACATCAGTTTTGAGGAATTCAGAAAAAAAAAGCCAACAACCTATATACTTTATTCAAATTTATTCAACTATAAATACAAAGCGTGATGTCCTCCCGCCAAGGACACTGGCGCCCAAAGGAAAGCAATACAAGAGAGAGAGAACGCTTCACGATTTTGCGTGTCATCCTTGCGCAGGGGCCATGCTAATCTTCTCTGTATCGTTCCAATTTTAGTATATGTACCGCCGAACAAGCGTGAGAGAGAGAGAGAGAGAATCTATTTACATATCCAAAAACATATGCACAAAGGCATTTACCATATTCTTGAAATTGGTTTCAAACAAGCATACTATATACATAGGTAATTTAATTTAAACGCACCTCAAAATAAAGAAAAAAGAAAAAAAAAACATATATACAGCACATACAGTTACAATTATACCTAACACTTGAGATTATTTAAAAACTTTGATATAAATTTACAAAATCTATTGAATTCAATGTATGAAACCCTGCTGGATATCAGTTCTCTTGGATCGGTACAGAGAATACCGTTACTGAGTCTGTAGTCTTGAAATGCTGGGCACTTAAGTAAAAGATGAGTAGAATCTTGAATGCGGCATCCACAAAAACAGCCCGGATCCTCCGATGCGCGAATTATTTCCAGAAATTACCATGGTTGGTTACAAATTGTGTGTTGTGGAAATTTGGGCGGAAATAATTTGGAATACCCCGGTTGAAAAAACTTGTAAATGTCTCGTTTGTATTATTCAGTAAGAGCAACATTCTTTCGTCTATATAGGATTTAATTATAAAGGGAATATCGATGTTGTATTTTTGCTTGTCCTCGAACGATAAATTATTCAAGTCATATTTCATATTTTTTGCTTCAATGTAATCTGCAATCAATGGAGTTTTAGCCAAACTGTGAATACAGTTGTACGAAGTTGTCTTGTAAGCTTGGATACTCCATATTAATTTCTGATATTGCATTGAGTTTAATTTTTGTATCGATTTTTTATTTAAAAATTTGAACCAAATTTCTGAGCCGTATGTTAAAGTTAATCTGAATAAAGATTTATACAATGTAATTCTTTTTTGGGAGCTCAAACCCCAAGATTTACTGCAAAGAGAGAATAGAAATCTTTTTATACTTTGAGTTCTGCTCATTATTTCCTCTATATGAAAAGCAAAATTCAATTTATTTTTTCTTCTATGATTTGCAATTGTTATTCCTAAAATTTTTATTTTTTTACTGGTGAAATTAATCCACTTTTAAATTTAACTGGGATCTTCTCTTTATTATGCAAATATAAAATGTTTGTTTTTTTCCGAACTGGTTTCTAACATATTCTTAATACACCATAATTCGATAGTATTTAATGCTTCCTCTATATCTATTTTTAGTGATGTTAGATCTTTATTCCAGCATATTACCGATATATCATCCGCATAACAAATCAACTCACAATTGGGCACCTGAAAATTCATCAGCAAATCATTCAGGACACCCCTTAGTAATTGGCTTTAAAGTTGTTAAATTGTCGTAACTGAAAGAAATGATCCTGGAGTTTAAATATGATTGTAGAATTTTGATCAATTTTTCCGGTAAATTATCTGAGTCTATTCTTTTGATGATCGCTGGCCACCAGGCATTATCAAAAGCCCCCGAGATGTCTATTGTAACTAGTGCAGACAGTTCTTTTTGCTTATGCTCCATTAATACATCGATTATAGTATTCAAAGCAGTGATAGTTGACTTAGACTTGATAAATCCGTGCTGCCTCGAGCTTAACAGATTGTTTTGAATATAAAATTCATATATTTTATTTTTGAGAATATTTTTTCACAAGAATCTTTGAAAATTTTGATAATAAAGATATCGGACGGTAGCTTTTAGCTGATTCATAATTGGTTTTGTTGGGTTTGGCTATTATTTTGAGTGCTGCTGTTTTCCATTTTTTCGTTTTCGTTCATGCTCTTCGTTACCATTAAATTTATCCACATATTAAATTTAGCTGCTAAAGATCACGAGATCGAAAGCTTTTTAAAAATATATATATTGTATACGTGGTATAAGTCATGCTAATCATGGCGGGTAGTTAGAGACTGTTTTTACAGCAAATGCATCACATATCTACATATGAAGAAATCAGTTCGATTTTTGGAATTATAAGTGTGTCACAGATCACCGTTTGGTAACTTGCCCTCACTGGAAGAGGTTAGGCGTTCGCAATTGAAAATCAATTTTTATTATTTTCAGAAAAAAAAAAAAAAAAAGTGCCCAAAGTGGGATTCGAACCCGGGTCGAGAACATCTGGAATCGAAGGTTTGTACCATTCCTCCATAAACCCAACAAGGTACTTTTGTATTTCGCTTTCAAAGTAGTATTTTATTTTCAAAATAACGGCGTCACACACCTATGTTTAAAAAAAAAAAAAAAAAGGCATATCCTGACCAGGAGCACATGTGCTTTGCAGAGCGCCATCTGGTGGAACAGAAATCAACGCGTTCGTGGATGGCTTTTCTTGATTTATCAAGAAATTGGGTTGGCAAAATATCAGGGAACAGGTTAAATCAATGAATAGTTGATTTCTGTTCCACACCAGATGGCGCTCTGCCTTCTGAAAAGCACATGCGCTCCTGGTCAGGATATGCCTTTTTTTATTTTTAAAATCAACACCTGACCTTTTTATTTTTATTTTTTATTTTCTATTGTTTTTTTTTTCACACCTATGTTTGTGTCGTGAAAGATGTGATAAGATAGCTCAAAGGGTTTGAAAACCACACTCACACAAGAGGGGGTATCTACTTACGAAGTCTTCGGATGGAGAAGAGCTGTTAGCTTTGACCAAGGATTCCTCGGAGGAGCAGGGGGAAGAACTGCTAGTGGACGTCAGCTTCTCGCAGCTGGCCTCGGTTGCTACAGGAGTCACAGGTCAAAACTGGTCCGTAGGTCTAACAGACATTTTCTACGGTATCCAATTATGTTGAATGCTCGAAGATTTAAAACTGTCTACAACTCATGGACAAAACTTAAAGGAAGTACCTTTTAGCATGTATATCGGGATTCAGACAACAACTCTGAAAGATATTACAGCGACCTTTATTGAAGACACACGAGATAACCAAGTGTGAACAACCTCTGTCTCCTTCAATAAGATAGATGACCGGCGACATCAAAGATTTTACACTTCCTTAAGTTTTGTCCACACACATGAGTGTTCTGAAAATAGAGCAATCCATACTTGAATCATTAGATAGTAAAAAGTCATATATATATATATATATATATATTTTTTTTTGCTTATCCCTAGTACACGTGGTGGTACAGGCCATGATAATCATGGTGGGTAGTTAGCGACTGCTTTTTCTGTAAGCGTACCACATGTCTACACATATGAAAAGCAGTTCGACTTTGCACTTACAAATGTGCCAGAGCCTCGTTTGGTTACTTGCACTCGCTGGTGGGGTTGGACTTTTGCAAAAATCGGGGGCCATTGGAGCATTTTTTTTAACAGAAAAAAAGTGTCCAATGCGGGAATCGAACCCGGGTCGTAGTGGTCGGAAACCAAACGGTTTAACCAGCCTTCCACCGACCCCCCAAGTCATATATTGGATTGAATAAAATATTTATTTGCCTATATTTCGGTTGGCCGAATGCCAACCTTTATCGAGGCATTACATTTTTGTATACACACATACATGTGTAATGGTTTATACAAAAATGTAATGTTTCGATAAAGGTTGGCGTTCAACCAACCGAAATATTGGCAAATAAATATTTTATTCAATCCAATATAAGCCTTTTTACTCATGAGTGTATATTATTATTTATTTAGAGAGAGTCCTATGGAGAGAAACTTACCTAGACTGACGTTGACCACGATGGGTTCCTCATCCGGACATGTATACTGAGATTGGTAGTCCCCCACGACCTGCATGTCACCCCACACTGTCAACTCTCCCCACTACCTAGTCTCTTACATTGATTTCCTTCTTATATACACCTGTGTTTCTAATTTGAATGTTTATAAATATGTAATTATAAATATATCCTTACAACGCTGAACACTCGGATTTTCCTGGAAAATCTCTTAAAGATTTCTTGAAAAAGCCATGGTCCACCTGTGCTGTGTGAGCAGAAGAGCTTAAATTGACTGTTCCATTATATGTATGTTCCATATGTAAATACCTGTTTTCTTTCTCCACTTCTCCCATCCATATTTCCAAAAATATATATATTTTTCTTATTTTCCATAGGATTATTCAAATAATAATCTGTATATACTTACCATGTGTATATAATCTTTCTCCATTTTTACCCCTTTGTATATTTCCCACTTTCATAGGTTTCTCCGTCTTGTAACCCCAAGGAGAATCCTCTGTAAGACCTGTGTGTCTTAATAAAGGCTTTTGTGTGTGTGTGTGTAATTATAAATATATATGTAATTAAAAATAAAGAAGGCATCTCCTGACCACGAGCACATGTTCTTTTTAGATGGCAGAGCGCCATCTAGTGGAGCAAAAATAAACTAATTTAGCTTGCTCCGTGATATTTAGCCAACCCAATTTCTTGATAAATCAAGAAAAGCCATTCACGAACGCGTTTCGCGCTGTTGGCGCTCGTCAGCATGGAGTAGGCTGTAACCACTGCGACCAAAAAGATTTTCGGTCCCAGAGGCTTCTTGAGAAATCAAGAAATGGGTATTTAAGGCCAAATATTTTTGCTCCACTAGATGGCGGTCTGCCATCTAAAAAGCACATGTGCTCGTGGTCAGGAGATGCCTTCTTTATTTTTAATATCAACACCTGACCCACTTTTCTTTTTTTTTTCATTGTTTTTTCATATGTAATTATAAATGTTTAATATAAAAACCGTTCTGCTATTCAAAAATATTTGAATATGATGAAAAGTGAAAGTCGATGGACTCATAATAAAAGTCGGTGGACGAGTGGGTAACACCCTCGGTTCCCGACAGTCATGAATCGGGATTGAATCCCGCGTTAACATTTTGTTTAATATGTGAATAACCTTCACATATTATTCATTGTTCAATTATCATGAACTAGGTTGCTCTTGCTGAGCGGTACCTATTAATGTGATTTGAACCAGGATGGATTCATCCATCGTTCCAAGTTTCAAAAACCACTTTATTAGGTATCGCTCAAAAAGAGCAACCTAGTTTATGATATTTGAAACAATGAATAATATGTGAATTCACATTTTAAACAAAATGTTAACGTGGAAGTTCCAAAATCACTTTATTAGGTACCGCTCAAAAAGAGCAACCTAGATCATCATATTTACAATGTACATAACCATCCCCCACAGTAAATATGATGATCTAGGTTGCGCTTTTTGAGCGGTGGCACCTAATAAAGTTATTTGGGAAACTTGGAACGATGGATGAGTGAGTAACACCCTCCATTCCAGACAGCCATGGGATTGAATCCCGCGTTAATATTTTGTTTAATATGTGAATTCATATATTATTCATTGTTGTAATTATCATAAACTAGGTTGCTCTTTTTGAGCGGTACCTAATAAAGTGATTTTGGAACAAGAACAAGATACAACGAAAGGTCTTGATAAAGGTGTATGTATCATATATAAATACCCGTATTAAAAAAAAAATATCAGTTCGCTTTACATTATACTCCATAAAATTCCCTTTAATACCTTTTTATAACTAGATGTATGAATATAGGTTGAAAAAATACCTAAATTTTAGAAGTAAAGATATAGGCTGCCTGGCCGGCATTCATATTTCTATGAAAAATAGACACTTCGGCCAGTTGGAGTTTTTTTATTTTTCTCAACGTTTCGATAAAAAAAAAATTTCTTCGTCAGGAGAAGTAAATAAAATAAAACATTTGGCAAGGCGTTATAAGAGCAATTTTTAACGCCTTGCCAAATGTTTTATTTATTTCTCCTGACGAAGACAAAATATTTTTGTTGAAACGTTGAGAAAATAAAAAACTCTAACAGGCCGAAGTGTCTATTTTTCCATATAAATAAATTTTAGAAATCTTTAAAATAAACTTGCACAACGAGAGTAGCTTTCAATTTCCAAAGGATCGCTTCCAAGTTAAATGCTTCTCAACTGGACCTATTTCTCTATAGTGTGAGACCAACAAGCTTGGTAAATATATGGTTTATATGCTACATTAGCGCGCCATCTGAGAATTCGAAACTATTATAGACGCGTATGATTCTTTTTAAAATTTAAACAATATTCTACTGCCCTTACTGTAATGAAAAATTAATGGGAGGGCTTTGCTCATTAATGGTGAACCCTCTCAGCAGTTTCATCAGTTTAATCTACCATACCGTTGTTATATTGCATTTTTTAGGTTTTCCTTTTATAGTGATACTGATGCTAGATTCTTGGAAGAGGTATTTTAGATGAACTATGGACATAAGCTTTGAGGACAGTAGAAATATATAATTAGCAAGTAAGCTGCTGTTCTGGGTCCATGTCAATTTTTTGTTGTTGTTGTTGTATTCAATGAAGAGCCTTAGATGTCTCCATACATCTCTATCACAGCAGTCGCTATGTCCTCTATCTTAGGTGTGTAAAGCTGCTGTTCTGGGTCCATGTCAATTTTCTGTTGTCGTGTCCAATGAAGAGCCTCAGATGTCTCTATGCATCTCTATCACAGCAGTCGCAATGTTCCCTATCTTGGTTGTGTAAGGTGCTGTTCTGGGTCCATGTCAATTTTCTGTTGTTGTTGTTGTATTCAATGAAGAGCCTCAGATGTCTCCATACATCTCTATCATAGCAGTCGCTATGTCCACTATCTGGCCTAGCTTTGAAAGATGTATTTAAGGGAGGCAACTTTGCGATTATCCCGTTCCATTCGGAGAGTAAAGCTACCGTCAGAGCAACAGGGGACGTACCAGGTCTTCCTTGGGATCCTTGAGGCACTCGACCGATACTTGGGAGGCCACGGAGACCTGCGTGGAAGAAGGGAAGGAGGCGTCCTCGCTGAGCGTGGTCCAGGAATGGTCCGGCTTCGTGTGGTCCGGCTTGGGTCGGAACCTCCGGTGGAACCTCGAGGTGCTGGAGCGGTAGTCGGTGGGTCGCTGGGGACGTATGGCGGCCATCGATTCTGCAGAAAAACCTGTGCTATAGAAAGTGGAACAATTCACCTTTTAAAACTCTTTATTCAGACATTATTAACTACATATCATTCTTTACACATTGTAATACTTACATTTGAAAGTATCCATAGCTATATAAACATAGTAAAGTCAGTTTTACATGAGGTAAAGTTTTAATTTAACAAGTATTATTGAATATAGAGACATTAAGAGAGTATATATTTACACCATTTATATCTATATATACATTAGATATGAGCCTCTAAAAGTGAGTCAACCTCGATGTTGTAGTCACTAAGTGTGTTCACTAAGTTAAGATGCATAGCTGGGATCGTACTGTGATATCGGAGGATACAGAATAAATAAATAAATACCATAATACCGCGTTGATTCTGCATTCAAACAACTATAAACACCCAAAGCATTTGATTTTAACTCTTTATTGACGAATTAATGTAACATATTTTCTCCGAAAGCTTGATAGATTTGTAAATAAATAAAAATATTTTAAAAATAAAATTTTCCCTGAAGGCCTGATGTTCATATTTTAAATACCATAATTATAACAAGAGTGAAAGAAAGAGATGATTTTAATAAAAAAATATAAAGGACCATTTCAAAGGAAGAAGTATTACCCTGTATATTTTATAATTAAAGGTGGTAGCAGTTTGTTTAGACGAAGCGTTTGTCTTTTTATTGGCGGAGCACGACCCTCTTCTACTGGCTGTAAAGATATAAAGCTAACAAGACAGGGAGAATTACAATATGAAATCAGTCTTTCTAGAATTCTACCACTATAGAGCCAGTAGAAAAGCATCGTGTTATGGTAAAAGTTTGCGTTTTTTCCACCAATAAAACTTGGCGGAGTTTTACGGGTGAGAATCCACGAGTCTTGACGGCTATACATTCCACTAGGGCATCTTTTTATCCAACATATCTTATTTTTAATATCCATATCTTCTCTTCCACAATATGGGGCGTCTTCCTCTAAATTTATTCTTTTTGAATTCAGTGGGTTTGGAGAGAGTAATTTTCCGTCAAAATATTACTTATGAAAACAATTCGCTATATGTTTTATTGACAATTTTTTTTCTTATCCCTAGTACACGTGGTACAGGCCATGATAATCATGGTGGGTATAAGTAGGCGACTACTTTTACTGTAAGTGCACCATATGTCTACACATGTGAAAAGCAGTTCGACTTTGCACTTATAAATGTGCCAGTGGTTTGGTTTGGTTACTTGCACTCGCTGATGGGGTTTGACTTTTGCAAGAATCGGGGGCCAATGAAGCATTTTTTTTTATAAGAAAAAAGTGGCAAATGCTGGAATTGAACCCGGGTCGTAGCGGTCGAAAACCAACAGTTTAGACCATCCTTCCACCGACCCCCTTATTGACAAAAGTAGTGAAAAGCAGGACCAATGCATTGGCTTTTAACAAATTCTGAGAACAAGAAGCTCTATTTATTTTATTATACTATAATCTTTATTAAAATGTTTCCTTTTTTAATGTCATTATTCTTGGACTTTTTAGAAATGAATAGTATATTCAATTATATATTTAAAAATTACGATTATATTAAAATATTCCTACACTATAGTGAAAATAGAAAGTTTAACACCCAGAAGGAACTGAATGAATACCATGAAACTTGCAAATAGTATATAGACTATTAAATAGAGCCCAAATGATTTTAAAATTTGAAATAATTTATATCTAACTATTTTTAAACATTTCGCATCCAATATTTCATTATTAATTACACGCACAAAAAGTTAATTTGAACCAAATTTTCCGTGTTTTTTTCTTCTTCGACAACTTACGGTTAAAACAATATCATTTTCATTTTAGAGTATATTATTTGAAATAGTTTTATTGAAAAATATATAATTTTTGTTTGATAAGGCTTAAATTTTACTAAAACTATAAAAATAAATGCCGTAAAATAGCTTTCTAAAAGCTTTGAATCATTACAAAATAAGGGAATAAAAAATAAATTAGTTATTATTATAAATTATATCTTGGTGTACGTGTGTGAACACACAAGACACCATTTTTTGTTTACATCCCCAAATGTCAAAATGGATTAAATTAAATTCATCCACTAAAGATACATACTTGCTTTTTAAAAGGTATATCACAAAAATTTATTTAATTTAAATTTATTTGTAATCTCCTTTTTTAAAATAAAAACTTAATATATTTTTTTCTATTTTCTTATCTATAATTTTACCTCAACACAAATGCTTAAAAAAAACTTTCACTTCTGACACCTATCGGTATATTTAAAAAGGTATTCATAAAAAAATAAATAAAAATGTAGCATATAATTATAAAACGCATATTTAATTATTAAAGAAAATATAAATGTCTGTGAAAATTATTAACTAAAATATTAGTCTAGATTTAAAATATGTATATATAAAAAATATATTTTCAAAAAAATAATATTAATAAAATAATTGATTTATGATCATCGGCATTTTATAATTTTAAATATATTCAATTCTTTTACGGAATTTATACAAATATAATGTGTGTGTTTAAGATTCTTAATATAAATATTTGTTGTTTAAAAAATAACGTAAAATTTTAAAATTATATAAAAAATTTTAAAACACGAATAAAGAATTTTAAAAAAAGAAGAAATTAAATAGGTTTTCAAAAGAAAATACTAGACGTATAGCCTTCTTGCTTTGACCTGTTAGTGTCTGAATAATGTTTGCCCATTCTTAATAGTTTTAAAAAATATATATAATATAACTAATCATTATCATGCGCAGTAGTAATAGTTCAGCTATATAATTTTCTCTTTTTCTACTTCCATCGTGTAGCCTACATAAAAAAAAAAAAGTCAAAGTTGCTTTGGCTGCCACCAAATGCTATAAAGGCCTGCTTTATGATTCCATTGAAATTATCGCTAAAAGTTGCTCTGAATGCCACTAAATGCTATAAAGGCCCATCTTATGATAACAGATATGATCCCCCGAAGTTTATCTAGCTGCCACCAAATGCTATAAAGGCCCGCTTTATGATGTCATTGAAATGATCGCCCAAAGTTATTATTGCTGTCCCATATGATTATGAATGCCCTTTTCATAATGCCATTGCAATGATCACCCAGTTTCCTAACACCCCTGCTGATAATACATAAATCAAGTCTATCTTAAAATAATTTTTATATTATATTTTTTCAATGGTGGCAATAAAAATTGGGAGAAAAACAAAAATATTCTCTTTTTAAAAAACAAATGGTTAACCAATTCTAACACATATTTGTAATTTTGTTATATATATAAAAAAAATTGTCATTTTAATAACCCATTAAACATATAATGTAAACCTCTAACTCGGTAACCTATTGAACAACAAAGAAGCTGGTATCTTAGTGGTTTAACTAAACTGTAGGCAGCTTGAAGCCTTTGTTTTAAATAATATATATCTATATTTTTACTCTTAACACACTCAAGGACAAAACTTGAGGAAGTTGTACCTATGCATCATATTAATATGCAATATTGCAGTAAGGGCAGTAGAAAATTATTTTATTTCAAAAAAATAATCATACGCGTTGTTTTGTTTCTTTAAAAATCAGGATGCGAAGATGAACAATTATTTATATTTATTTTAAGAGAGGGAACTTCCTAACTTATGGCTTATTTATCAATTATATATTTACAGCCTAACTCGAGCTGTTTCTATCTAAAACATAAACAAACATGATGATAACTATTCTTTTTTGTATTCTATGAATTATTTACAGTTACATCACACGTATGTCGGAAATAGATAACAGATGACGCGCTAATATACATCATGTTAAAACGCCAGTTTTGTTTAATTCAAACACAAAAGCCAACCGTGTATCGGGCTATTGCCCTCATGCCTTCGATTTCGTAGCATCCTACGAAAGGAATTATGAAATTGGTTGAAATTGTGCCAAAAGGTGTTCAAGCTGATGAAGTAACAGGTGCCGATTTTCAGGCTAGAATTCAACATAAAAGGTATATAGCATATAGGTTAGCTTTTATCTGAATTTATCAAAACGGGTGATGTGGCTCATTCCTCAATCATTCACCGTAAAGTTTTTTACTGGGGGTATAAAAATAATGTATATTAAAGAGAGGCCTCTTTTGGGTACATATTTTTGTATGTTAAAAATAAAGAAGGTATTTCCTGACCACGAGCACATGTACTTTTTAGATGGCAGAGCGCCATCTAGTGGAACAAAAATAAACTAAACGTTTATTTAACTTGCTCCGTGATATTTGGCCAACCCAATTTCTTGATAAATCAAGAAAAGCCATCCACGAACGCGTTTCGCGCTGTTGGCGCTCGTCAGCATGGAGTAGGCTGTACCTTGTATACTTGTTTGTGTGCGTGCGTGTGTTTCTGCATGTATGTGTATAGTGTGTGGATATGTATGTGTATAGTGTGTGGATTTTATTAGAGCTAGAAGAGGCTGAAGTCACTCTCGACAAGTTTATTCAATCCCCCCGCCCCTCGCCAGGAGACGTGTCGTGATAGCGGCTGCAGGCTTTCTCGGAGCCCTTGGGGATGATGGGCGGCAAGGTCACGGCGGCCGTACCGGACAGTGGAGTGGGCAGCGCGGCCATGCAGCGCCAGCGTCGGCCGTTGGGGTACATGATGGCCATGACATCTGGCATCACGTCTCCCCGCAGCGTGGACAGCCCGCCAATCACGAAGAGGTGACACTCTGAGACATCACGGGACAACATTATGGTCTTTCCAGGACACACGTGTGACCCTCTGTGACATTAAGGACAACATTATTGTCTT
>CP092869.1:85488867-85537583 GCA_030710605.1 Cordylochernes scorpioides | reverse complement strand
AGGTCAGGAGCACCTCGAACGCCCGTTCTGTGATGTTGTGAAGCTCCACCTGGGGTACATCAGCAACCTGGTGGCTAGACACTGGTAAGTGTAGTGTACTCCTTGTGTACTCAGTACCGACAGTCTCTGTTTAGACGTAGATACTGTACGTAGTGTCAGCGATAACCCGGACACTCTATAAACCCAGGTTATACCTAGACCAACGACAACACATATTTTCCAATACCTTTCTTTATTTTATACTCCTGGTTCCAAAATAACTTTACTAGGTGCCGATCAAAAAGAGCAACCTAACTTATGATATTTACACAATGTTGTTGTTATTGTCGTGTCCAAAGAAGAGCCTCAGATGCCTCCATACATCTCTATCACAGCAGTCGCAATGTCCTCTATCTTTGGTGTGTAAAGCTGCTGCTCTGGGTCTATGTCAAATTTACAACAATGATGTATATATGTGAAGGTTATTCACATATTAAAATGAAAGTGTCCAATACAGGATACAATACCTGTTCATGGCTGTCGGGAATTGAGCGTTTTAACCACTCGTCCTCCGACTTCTTTATTTTAAACTCGGCGAGTTTTCAAGGAAGAATCTGTTACTTCAACTCCCCCAACAACAGAAACAACAACAATAACAAGAACTTACGTAGATGAGAATGAGGACAAAGGAGGACTCACCCCATGGATGTCATCGAGGCCCGGGAAGAGCAGGTGTTTCTTGAGGAAGGGACAGTAGCAGGTGAGGACGGACTTGTGGGCCTGGAAGGAATGGTTGCCCACACGGACCGTGATGTCCGTCATGTTGGATTGGACCCACAGGTTGAAGGCGTGGATGCCCAGCTTAGCTCGGTGGGTATTGAGGGGGTCTCCGTGCTCGACCACCTCTGGGATGGTCTGCGCGTCACAGTGCAGGTCAAATGCCATCTGTTTCCTTTGGCCGTATTGCCTTGATTGACCAAGTCTGCGTGTTACAGTGCAAGTCAGATGCCATCAGTACTTTGGCTTCAACTCTGTGCTCGACCACCTCTGAGCAGGTCTGCACGTCACCGTGTAAGTCAGATGCCATCAGTACTTTGGCTTCAACTCTGTGCTCGACCACCTCTGAGCAGGTCTGCACGTTACCGTGTAAGTCAGATGCCATCAGTACTTTGGCTTCAACTCTGTGCTCGACCACCTCTGAGCAGGTCTGCACGTTACCGTGTAAGTCAGATGCCATCAGTACTTTGGCTTCAACTCTGTGCTCGACCACCTCAGAGCAGGTCTGCACGTTACCGTATAAGTCAGATGCCATCAGTACTTTGGCTTCAACTCTGTGCTCGACCACCTCTGAGCAGGTCTGCACGTTACCGTATAAGTCAGATGCCATCAGTACTTTGGCTTCAATTCTGTGCTCGACCACCTCTGAGCAGGTCTGCACGTTACCGTGTAAGTCAGATGCCATCAGTTCCCTTTGGCTTCATCTATGTGCTCGACTACTTATGAGCAGGTCTGTACGTTACCGTGTAAGTCAGATGCCATCAGTACTTTGGCTTCAATTCTGTGCTCGACCACCTCTGAGCAGGTCTGCACGTTACCGTGTAAGTCAGATGCCATCAGTTCCCTTTGGCTTCATCTATGTGCTCGACTACTTATGAGCAGGTCTGTACGTTACCGTGTAAGTCAGATGCCATCAGTACTTTGGCTTCTTCTCTGTGCTCGACCACCTCTGAGCAGGTCTGCACGTTACCGTATAAGTCAGATGCCATCAGTACTTTGGCTTCAATTCTGTGCTCGACCACCTCTGAGCAGGTCTGCACGTTACCGTGTAAGTCAGATGCCATCAGTTCCCTTTGGCTTCATCTATGTGCTCGACTACTTATGAGCAGGTCTGTACGTTACCGTGTAAGTCAGATGCCATCAGTACTTTGGCTTCAATTCTGTGCTTGACCACCTCTGAGCAGGTCTGCACGTTACCGTGTAAGTCAGATGCCATCAGTTCCCTTTGGCTTCATCTATGTGCTCGACTACTTATGAGCAGGTCTGTACGTTACCGTGTAAGTCAGATGCCATCAGTACTTTGGCTTCTTCTCTGTGCTCGACCACCTCTGAGCGGGTCTGCACATTACGGTGCAAGTCAAATGCCATCTTTACATTGACCCCATCTCTGTGCTCGACCACCTCTGAGCTGGTCTACACGTTCCGCCTCTCTAGTCAATCTTACATTGAGCGACGGAGATATTTATAGGGAAATCCTCCAACAACATGCGGTGTTCTGAAGTGCAGTCGAGGTGGAAGGGGCAAAGACATACTCAGCATCAATAATCTACAAGAAGTAGGCGAGGAAGTCCTACAGGGGAAGGAGTGACATGGAGACGGTAAATGAACTCGCTGATGATTTATTTAATCAGTTCATATGGCTGTTTTCCCCGGACGGACGTGCACTGTGAACCCTTCAGGGGCCAAATTAATGACTTTCTAGAAGAAGGTAAAAAGTTGCATAGGCTAACGTGGACTGACTAAACCTTCTAAGTCGAATCTTAATTTGCATACTCTCTCTCTCTCTCTCCTATACATTCTTCCACATCACCCATAATGAATAAATTATTTATTGCAACACATATAGAGTGTGTCATTACAATGGCAACTTAATATACGTTCAATAAACATCTAAAAAGTGTCACTGGGAGGTCACATTTTGGTCCAATTTACACTAACAGACGAAACTTAAGGAAGTTGTACCTTTTAGCATGTATATCGGGATTCAGACAATAACTCTGAAAGATATTACAGTGACCTTTATTGAAGACACGCGGGATAACCAAGTGTAAACAAAATTGCTTCGTCTGCTTAAAAAAAAAAAACAAAAAAAAAAAAACAGACAACTGGCAACATCAAAGACTTTCCACTTGCTCAAGTTTTTGTCTATGAGTGTACATTAAGGCATGTGTGACGGCGATACCTCTGTATTCGAAACTAAAGCAGTCACTAAGTGAAAGGGGTTGATGGGAGTAGAACCAGGTAACTTACCACGAGGGATCCGGCGACCATACCATGGGCCAAGATGGAGGGCAGCTCTGGGGTGTCTCTCTGGCCGCACTGCATGCAAACACCATTGATTACCACATCCCCTAGGTAAATGGATAGGAATTTATGTATATAGAATCTGGTAGGAAGCAGGATACTGGAGGCTTGAAGTTATGGAATCATGGCTGTAGCGGCCAAGTATATATATACACTAGAACACAGATGCGGCAGTTTCAAGAATAAGTAAATCTAAAAAAAAAATGATACCTCATAAAGCCCCAATGTCAAATTATATTGACAAATATTTGCATTTTAAAAATCTTATCTCAGATTTTAGTGGAAAGGATTTTGTTATCGTTTGATTGTGAACCAATCTCTCACGTCTTCTCATTGGACGAATGTGGCCATGTTTGTATATATAAGGGGGCTATGGTATTGCGAGAGGGAAGTGTGGTGGATTATTGTGTGGAGACGCTTAAAGTGTTCTCTGCGTGCTTTATCCGTGTCTGGTGATCTCCTCGCATACCTGTGTAACCCCGGTCCGATCCCTACCAACGCAACAATAAAGATAAGTACTGTGTGTGTGTGTCTTTTTATTTTATTTAACAAATTGTGAAGGCTGGTTAAACCGTTTGGTTTACGACCACTACGACCCGGGTTCGATCCCCGCATTGGACACTTTTTTTTCTGTTTAAAAAAAAAAAAAAAAAAAAATGCTCCAATGGCCCCTCGATTCTTGCAAAAGTCCAACCCCACCAGCGAGTGCAAGTAACCAAACGGGGCTCTGGCACATTTGTAAGTGCAAAGTCGAACTGCTTTCACATGTGTAGACATGTGGTGCGTTTACAGTAAAAAGCAGTCGCTAACTACCCACCATGATTATCATGGCTTGTACCACGTGTACTAGGGATAAGCAAAAAAAAAAAAAAAAAAAACTTTTTTTTAATGTTGTATACTCTTGAGTGTACGTTTTTTCTGTGTTTAAGTTACTCTTACTGTAGGCCCTAGTTTATTGCATTTTGTGTTAACCCGAACGAAGTAACAATTGTCACCAAAATAAAATAGATACAACGATGGTAAATTGCATTATCTGGTTAGCCGATTCTGATCACCAAAACGGGAAATTACACGACCGGAAAATATACACACATGGACAAAACTTAAGGAATTGTAAAGTTTTTGATGCGTTTTTAAAGGAGACAATTTTGTGTCATCAATAAAGGTCACTGTAATATCTTTCAAAGTTATTGTCTGAATCCCGATATACATGGTATAAGGTACAACTTCCTTAAGTTTTGTCCATGAGTGTATATATGTGTGTCTTCAATAAAGGTCACTGTAATATCTTTCAAAGTTATTGTCTGAATCCCGATATACCTTTTAAAAGGTACAACTTCCTTAAGTTTTGTCAATGAGTGTATATATGTGTCTTCAATAAAGGTCACTGTAATATCTTTCAGAGTTATTGTCTGAATCCCGATATACATGCCAAAAGGTACAGCTTCCTTAAGTTTTGTCCATGAGTGTATATATGTGTGTCTTCAATAAAGGTCACTGTAATATCTTTCAAAGTTATTGTCTGAATCCCGATATACCTTTTAAAAGGTACAACTTCCTTAAGTTTTGTCAATGAGTGTATATATGTGTCTTCAATAAAGGTCACTGTAATATCTTTCAAAGTTATTGTCTGAATCCCGATATACATGGTATAAGGTACAACTTCCTTAAGTTTTGTCCATGAGTGTATATATGTGTGTCTTCAATAAAGGTCACTGTGATATATTTCAGAGTTATTGTCTGAATCCCGATATACATGTTAAAAGGTACAACTTCCTTAAGTTTTGTCCATGAGTGTATATATGTGTGTCTTCAATAAAGGTCACTGTAATATATTTCAGAGTTATTGTCTGAATCCCGATATACATGTTAAAAGGTACAACTTCCTTAAGTTTTGTCCATGAGTGTATATATGTGTGTCTTCAATAAAGGTCACTGTAATATATTTCAGAGTTATTGTCTGAATCCCGATATACATGGTATAAGGTACAACTTCCTTAAGTTTTGTCCATGAGTGTATATATGTGTGTCTTCAATAAAGGTCACTGTAATATCTTTCAAAGTTATTGTCTGAATCCCGATATACATGGTATAAGGTACAACTTCCTTAAGTTTTGTCCATGAGTGTATATATGTGTGTCTTCAATAAAGGTCACTGTAATATCTTTCAAAGTTATTGTCTGAATCCCGATATACATGCTAAAAGGTACAACTTCCTTAAGTTTTGTCCATGAGTGTATATATGTGTGTCTTCAATAAAGGTCACTGTAATATCTTTCTGAGTTATTGTCTGAATCCCGATATACATGCTAAAAGGTACAACTTCCTTAAGTTTTGTCCATGAGTGTATATATGTGTGTCTTCAATAAAGGTCACTGTAATATCTTTCAGAGTTATTGTCTGAATCCCGATATACATGCTAAAAGGTACAATTTTCTTAAGTTTTGTCCATGAGTATAATACTAGTGCAGCAATAGAATTGTTTCTTGGGGTGTATGGAGGCCATTTACCCGATATGCTATAAGTCCATATTTCATAAACGGACGAGTGGGTAAAACCCTCGATTCCCGACGGCCATGAACCAGGATCGATTCCCGCTTTGGGGCCTTTGTTTTAAAATGTGAATAACCTTCACATATATTATTCATTGTTGCAAATATCATAAACTAGGTTGCTCTTTTTGAGCGCTATACATAATAAAGTGATTTTGGAAACAATAAATTTCATAACCCTTTACAGTAATACTCTGTGAATATCTCAATAAAATTACAAGCTTTAATTATAAACCTGATAGATTAAACTGGCGAAACCGCTGGGAGGTTTCACCATTGATAAGCAAGGCCCTCCCATTAATTTTTCCATTGCAGTAAGGACAGTAGAAATTGTTTTATTTTAATAGAATCATACGCGTCTATAATAGTTTCGAATTTTCATAAACCTGTTTCTTTCCTTATCCGTAAAGGTCTGGAAGGCGTAAAAGGGGGAGAAAAAACGGATGAGGGGAGATCATGTGGCATAAGCACAGTAGAAAAAGACTGAAAGGGAGGAAATTTTTCTGTTTTTTAGTTTATTAAAAAGGGGAGAGCGCGTACGCAGTCCCCACTACCAAAAATTACGCGCCCCAGCTACCCCAGTTTGGGGAAGTGGCCAGGGTCAACCGAGCCGCTGTGCAATGGCAAGGTCTCTCCTGGGGGCACGAGATTGTGGAGCCTCGTGACACCGACGCCAGGTAAGTATGCTTATCCGTGGTCTGGGCCGCCACCCAACCTCAATAAAAAATTTACATAACGGGTTGTTAAAGAAAAATTAGAGATATTATAAAACAATTAAAATATTTCGTGTTAATTTACTACATTATAATCAAATATACTAATAAAAATAATTTATAAAAGAAATATTTCTGATAAAACACAGAAAAGTTTTGACTACTTACGCCATCTATTGACTAAATTATGAACTATTTTTAGTATTTCTCCCTTTCCGTGTTTTCTGTTTAAAAAAAAAAAAAATAGCGATTTTTGGGTAAATTATGTTTATATAAAATTATATAAAATATTTACCAAAACTTTAAAAATATATATATTTATCATTCTGAAAAAAAAAAAGAGCAATCAAAATTTAATTCTATAGATAATAAAAAAGACAAATATTTTTATTCAATCCAATATATACCTTTTTATTATCTATATATATTTATTATATAATTAAAATATATATTTTAAAAAGGAGGTAAGTTATTTATATAATTTTTAATCAATATATTTTTCGTGTGTGTGTGTGTTTTTATATATTTTAAAAAATGGTTAACACGTTTAGATGGGAAATAAACATCTAGTATTAGCTGTGCACCCCGTTTTTATCACCCAGGTTATTTAACCGACTTACTTCTTGGAAATTTTGCCGGGAGGATATTGATCTAAAGAGACAAGGGTCGCCTCTCCCGTCAAAATAGACGTCAAAACCAAACACCATCTTTTGACCGTCGCCGCAAACTAGCGGTCTTTGTCACCGACCCGAGACCGCTAGTTTGCGGCGACGGTCAATAGATGGCGTCTGGTTTTGACGTCTATTTTGACGGAAAAGGCGATTCTTGTCTCTTTAGACTTACTTCTTGTCTTTGTCAGAGGGCTGAATTTTAACTTTTGTTCGTTCATTTGTTACAGATTGAAAAGGTTAGGTTATTTATAATACATTGGAGATATTGGAAGGTTTTTTTTTTTATATAAGGTGGAAAACACAGCTGATATTATGTAAATTTTATAATATACATATTGTAAATATGTGAAATAGTTATAAAATAGAAACCTGTAAACATAGTTAAGGATTTGCATTGTAATTAAGAAAAACTTCTCTCGCTGGCGGGCGGTCGCGTGAAACTGCCCTCGCCGGCAGGCAGGTGCGCGTGCAGAAAGTCACTTGCTAGTGTTCTCGCCGGCAGTCGCCTGTTTTTTTTTGTTCTAAAACATTCTTTTAAAAATAAACGAGCGGTAAACAACGGTCTTCAGTTGTTTTTAATTTTAGCTTTCGAGGCGTAAAGGGAAGTGACCTATAAACGCTCGCAAACCTATAAACTAAACTTGCTATAGCATAAAAAGAGATGAAATCCTCTGAATAATGTAAGTATAAGAGTTCAAGGCATGCGAGGATGCGTTTCTTAAAGATTTTAATATGGGCGAGCTTTCGGGTTATCAACCCTTCTACAGGACAACATATCTGAGTAAAAGTGCATCTTATATACATATCCATATTGAGAAAATTAGCATATATACAAGAAAACTATAAACATATTAACATAATTGGTGAAAAAGTAAAAATAAGAGAAAGCTGCGTGTTCTGAGTATGCTAAGAAGTAAAATCAAAAATAGTTGTACAAAAGGATACGGTTGAATTTAAGACTGCAATAGAACCAATTATGTTAATATGTTTATAGTTTTCTTGTATATATGCTAATTTTCTCAATATGGATATGTATATAAGATGCACTTTTACTCAGATATGTTGTCCTGTAGAAGGGTTGATAACCCGAAAGCTCGCCCATATTAAAATCTTTAAGAAACGCATCCTCGCATGCCTTGAACTCTTATACTTGCTATAGCATAGTTCATTTTGTATCAATTTTTACTGTAGAAGGGCGTTATCCCGAAAGCTCGAAAAAACGTTTAATATAAAATATACTCATCCTTAGACGTTTATTTTATTATCTGAAATAAAAAAGTGATTGTGATGGGATGTTTTGCAGGTTAGTGCTGGGTGATAGTTAAAGATTTACTGATTTGATTTTAAGAATAATGGATGCCAGCCTCTATCTTTACGGCTTAAGATGACGTTTATAAATTGTGGTATATATATATACGTACCAAATTAGGCACTTCTCCCTTTACATACACATTAAAACAATATACAGTTAAACCTGTCTATAGCGCCCCCTCTAAATAGCGCCTTCCTCTCTATAGCGCCCATTAAAAGTGACCTGTCTATAGTCTTCTTCTTCTTTCTTATCTCCACTCAATCACACTAAAGTTTCAAGCTTGTAAAGCTTGTTGATGGTGTCTGCCGGGGAAGAGTAGAGCTCATCAATGGATGAGTTAATACAGTCAATAATATGTCCTGTCTATAGTACCCCCTCTCTATAGCAACCTATTTTGGTGAGTCCCAAGAGGGGGCGACAGGTTTAACTATATATAGTTTATCATCCCAGGAACAAAACGCAATGGTTGTGATAAAGAAAGTTCCACAACATCAGTTTTGAGGAATTCAGAAAAAAAAAGCCAACAACCTATATACTTTATTCAAATTTATTCAACTATAAATACAAAGCGTGATGTCCTCCCGCCAAGCACACTGGCGCCCAAAGGAAAGCAATACAAGAGAGAGAGAACGCTTCACGATTTTGCGTGTCATCCTTGCGCAGGGGCCATGCTAATCTTCTCTGTATCGTTCCAATTTTAGTATATGTACCGCCGAACAAGCGTGAGAGAGAGAGAGAGAGAGAGAGAGAGGGAGAATCTATTTACATATCCAAAAACATATGCACAAAGGCATTTACCATATTCTTGAAATTGGTTTCATACAAGCATACTATATACATAGGTAATTAAATTTAAACACACCTCAAAATAAAGAAAAAAGAAAAAAAACATTATATATACAGCACATACAGTTACAATTATACCTAACACTTGAGATTATTTAAAAACTTTTATATAAATTTACAAAATATATTGAATTCAATGTATGAAACCCTGCTGGATATCAGTTCTCTTGGATCGGTACAGAGAATACCGTTACTGAGTCTGTAGTCTTGAAATGCTGGGCACTTAAGTAAAAGATGAGTAGAATCTTGAATGCGGCATCCACAAAAACAGCCCGGATCCTCCGATGCGCGAATTCTTTCCAGAAAACTCCCGAAATTACCATGGTTGGTTACAAATTGTGTGTTGTGGAAATTTGGGCGAAAATAATTTGGAATACCCCGGTTGAAAAAACTTGTAAATGTCTCGTTTGTATTATTCAGTAAGAGCGACATTCTTTCGTCTATATAGGATTTAATTATAAAGGGAATATCGATGTTGTATTTTTGCTTATCCTCGAACGATAAATTATTCAAGTCATATTTCATATTTTTTGATTCAATATAATTTGCAATCAATGGAGTTTTAGCCAAACTGTGAACACAGTTGTACGAAGTTGTCTTGTATGCTTGTATGCTCCATATTAATATCTGATATTGCATTGAGTTTAATTTTTGTATTGATTTTTTATTAAAAAATTTGAACCAAATTTCTGAGCCGTATGTTAAAGTTGATCTGAATAAAGATTTATACAATGTAATTCTTTTTTGGGAGCTCAAACCCCAAGATTTACTGCAAAGAGAGAATATAAATTTTTGTATACTTTGAGTTCTGCTCACTATTTCCTCTATATGAAAAGCAAAATTCAATTTGTTTTTTCTTCTATGATTTGCAATTGTTATTCCTAAAATTTTTATTTTTTGTACTGGCGAAATTAATCCACTTTTAAATTTAACTGGGATCTTCTCTTTATTATGCAAATATAAAATGTTTGTTTTTTCCGAACTGGTTTCTAACTTATTCTTAATACACCATAATTCGATAGTATTTAATGCTTCCTCTATAACTATTTTTAGTGATGTTAGATCTTTATTCCAGCATATTACCGATATATCATCCGCATAACAAATCAACTCACAATTGGGCACCTGAAAATTCATCAGCAAATCATTCAATAAAATTGTCCACAGAAGTGGAGAAAGCGGACCGCCCTGAGGACACCCCTTAGTAATTGGCTTTAAAGTTGTTAAATTGTCGTAACTGAAAGAAATGATCCTGGAGTTTAAATACAAGGTATGTCCCATAAGTTCCCGGACTGGGTCCATAAAAAAAAAAAGGTAAGATTTTTTAAATTTTTTTTTTATTAAAACTTTTCAAAGTAATCCCCCCTTGCTTCAACGCACCAGCGCCATCGTTTCTCCCAATTGTCGAAACAGTTTTTATAAGCCTCTTTTGGAATGCTCTTCAATGCTAACGGCGATTTTTCTATTATGTCATCCCTGGTGTCAAAATGTCTTCCTTTTAGAACTGCTTTAAGTTTGGGGAACAGGAAAAAGTCATTTGGTGCGATGTTTGGGGAATAGGGTGGTTGAAGTAGGATTTGTGTCCCGTTTTTCGCCAAAAAGCTAGTCATCAAGTGCGCTGTGTGAGGGCGAGCATTGTCATGGTGTAGGATCCAGCCACCATTAGTCCATTTTTCTGGCCTTTTTTTCTTTTAGAATCGCTTCCATTAGACGGCGAAGAATGCCCAAATACATTTCCTTAATAACTGTTTGGCCTGCAGGAAGATACTCGTGATGAACAATGCCCTTGTTATCCGAAAAAAGCGACCAGCAACACCTTGTTTCTGGATTTTTTGGGTCTAGGCTCACCCTAACCTCTCCACTCGGCAGATTGAGGTTTGGTTTCAGGGTCATAGCCATAGACCCATGTCTCGTCGCCTGTGATTATCTTGTCTTTCCATTCTGGATCCGTTCTTGTCATTTCCATCATGTCCTCACAGGTTGCAAGCCGACACAGTTTTTGCTCATTGGTGAGGAATCTTGGGATGAATTTTGCAGGAGTCTTTTTGAGCTTCAAATCTTCGGTTACGATCCTTCCAATCGTTGTTTTAGAGATGCCTGTGTCTTGCTCTAGCTCCAGCAAAGTGGTTCGAGGATTTTCTTTTATCAAATCGGTGATTTTTTGCACATTTTCATCAGTCCTTTGAAATTTTGGGCGTCCTTGACGAGGATCATCTTCAATGGAAATTCTGCCAGCTTTAAATCTAGAATACCATTCAAAAACAGTTGTTCACTTTGGGGCGTCATTGGGGAATGCTTTATTAAGCATTTAAAACGTTTCGGTTGCTGATATTTGAAGTTTCACACAAAATTCTATGCAAATCCTCTGCTTCAATTTTTGTTCCATCGTAAAATCGCCGCAGCGCTAGGTGTGACCTTTAAATAAATTAGAATAACCTTGGCGCGCGCGCAAGTACCGCCTCGATATTGGTACCACCGTGTAGCCAGATATTTTTTCTATAATAAACAGTCAAATTCATTTACATTTTCATTTATTTATTTATTTTTATGGACCCAGTCCGGGAACTTATGGGACATACCTTGTATGATTGTAGAATTTTGATCAATTTTTCCGGTAAATTATCTGAGTCTATTCTTTTGATTATCGCTGGCCACCAGGCATTATCAAAAGCCCCCGAGATGTCTATTGTAACTAGTGCAGACAGTTCTTTTTGCTTATGCTCCATTAATACCTCGATTATAGTATTCAAAGCAGTGATAGTTAACTTAGACTTGATAAATCCGTGCTGCCTCGAGCTTAACAGATTGTTTTGAATATAAAATTCATATATTTTATTTTTGAGAATATTTTTTCACAAGAATCTTTGAAAATTTTGATAATAAAGATATCAGACGGTAGCTTTTAGCTGATTCATAATTGGTTTTGTTGGGTTTGGCTATTATTTTGAGTGCTGCTGTTTTCCATTTTTTTGTTTTCGTTTTCGTTCATGCTCTTCGTTACCATTAAATTTATCCACGATATTAAATTTAGCTGATAAAGATCACGACATCGAAAGCTTTTTTAAAAAATATATATACTGTACACGTGGTATAAGTCATGCTAATCATGGCGGGTAGTTAGAGACTGTTTTTACAGCAAATGCATAACATATCTACATATGAAGAAATAAGTTCGATTTTAGGAATTATAAGTGTGTCACAGATCACCGTTTGGTAACTTGCACTCACTTGGAAGAGGTTAGACGTTCGCAATTGAAAAGCAATTATTTTATTATTTTCAGAAAAAAAAAAAAAAAAAGTGCCCAAAAGTGGGATTCGAACCCGGGTCGAGAACATCTGGAATCGAAGGTTTGTACCATCCCTCCATAAACCCAACAAGGTACTTTTGTATTTCACTTTCAAAGTAGTATTTTATTTTCAAAATAACGGCGTCACACACCTATGTTTAAAAATTAAAAAAAAGGCATATCCTGACCAGGAGCACATGTGCTTTGCAGAGCGCCATCTGGTGGAACAGAAATCAACGCGTTCGTGGATGGCTTGATTCTTGATTTATCAAGAAATTGGGTTGGCAAAATATCAGAGAACAGGTTAAATCAATGAATAGTTGATTTCTGTTCCACCAGATGGCGCTCTGCCTTCTGAAAAGCACATGCGCTCCTGGTCAGGATATGCCTTTTTTATTTTTAAAATCAACACCTGACCTTTTTATTTTTATTTTTTATTTTCTATTGTTTTTTTCACACCTATGTTTGTGTCGTGAAAGATGTGATAATATAGCTCAAAGGGTTTTAAAACCACACTCACACAAGAGGGGGTATCTACTTACGAAGTCTTCGGATGGAGACGAGCTGTTAGCTTTGACCAAGGATTCCTCGGAGGAGCAGGGGGAAGAACTGCTGGTAGACGTCAGCTTCTCGCAGCTGGCCTCGGTTGCTACAGGAGTCACAGGTCAAAACTGGTCCGTAGGTCTAACAGACATTTTTTACGGTATCCAGTTATGTTGAATGCTCGAAAATTTTAAAACTGTCTATAACTCATGGACAAAACTTAAAGGAAGTACCTTTTAGCATGTATATCGGGATTCAGACAACAACTCTGAAAGATATTACAGCGACCTTTATTGAAGACACACGAGATAACCAAGTGTGAACAACCTCTGTCTCCTTCAATAAGATAGATGACCGGCGACATCAAAGATTTTACACTTCCTTTAGTTTTGTCCACACACATGAGTGTTCTGAAAATAGAGAGATCCATACTTAAATCATTAGATAGTAAAAAGTCATATATTGGATTGAATAAAATATTTATTTTCCAATATTTCGGTTGGTTGACCGTCAACCTTTATCGAGGCTTTACATTTTTGTATACACACATACATGTGTAATGGTTTATACAAAAAAGTAATGTCTCGATAAAGGTTGGCGTTCAACCAACCGAAATATTGGCAAATAAATATTTTATTCAATCTAATATATGACTTTTTACTCATGAGTGTATATTATTATATATTTATTTAGAGAGAGAGAGCCCTATGGAGAGAAACTTACCTAGACTGACGTTGACCACGATGGGTTCCTCATCCGGACATGTGTACTGAGATTGGTAGTCCCCCACGACCTGCATGTCACCCCCACACTGTCACCTCTCCCCACTACCTAGTCTCTTACATTGAATACCTTCTTATACCTCTGTTTCTAATTTAAATGTTTATAAATATGTGTAATTATAAATATATCCTTACAACGCTGAACACTCGGATTTTCTGGAAAATCTCTTGAAGTTTTCTTGAAAAAGCCATGGTCCACCTGTGCTGTGTGAGAAGAAGAGCTTAAATTGACTGTTCCATTATATGTATGTTCCATATGTAAATACCTGTTTTCTTTCCTTTTTTGGCTCTCCACTTCTCCCATCCATATTTCAAAAAAATATATTTTTTTTTTCTTATTTTCCATAGGATTATTCAAATAATAATCTGTATATATTTATCATGTGTATATAATCTTTCTCCATTTTTACCCCTTTGTATATTTCCCACTTTCATAGGTTTCTCCGTCTTGTAACCCCAAGGAGAATCCTCTGTAAGACCTGAGTCTCTTAATAAAGGCTTTTGTGTGTGTGTGTGATTATAAATATATATGTAATTATAAATAAAGAAGGCATCTCCTGACCACGAGCACATGTGCTTTTTAGATGGCTGAGCGCCATCTAGTGGAGCAAAAATAAACTAATTAAGCTTGCTCCGTGATATTAGGGCAACCCAATTTCTTGATAAATCAAGAAAAGCCATCCACGAACGCGTTTCGCGCTGTTGGCGCTCGTCAGCGTGGAGTAGGCTGTAACCACTGCGACCAAAAAGATTTTTGGTCCCAGAGGCTTCTTGAGAAATCAAGAAATGGATATTTAAGGCCAAATATTTTTGCTCCACTAGATGGCGCTCTGCCATCTAAAAAGCACATGTGCTCGTGGTCAGGAGATTCCTTCTTTATTTTTAATATCAACACCTGACCCACTTATCTATTATTTTTTTCTATTGCTTTTTTCATATGTAATTATAAATGTTTAATTTAAAAACCGTACTGCTTTTCAAAAAAATTTGCATATGACGAAAAGTGAAAGTCGATGGACTCATAATAAAAGTCGGTGGACGAGTGGGTAACACCCTCGATTCCCAACAGTCATGAACCAGGATTGAATCCCACGTTAAAATTTGTTTAATATGTGAATAACCTTCACATATTATTCACTGTTTCAATTATCATAAACTAAGTTGCTCTTGCAGAGCGGTACCTATTAATGTGAATTTCAACCAGGCGATGGACTCATCCATCGTTTCAAGTTTCCAAAATCAATTTATTAGGTACCGCTCAAAAAGAGCAACCTAGTTTATTATATTTGTAACAATGAATAATAAGTGAAGGTTATTCACATATTAAACAAAATGTTAACGCGGGATCCGATCCCTGTTCATGGCTTTCGGGAATCGAGGGTGTTACCTACTCGTCCATCGTTCCAAATTACAAATAACTTTATTAGGTGCCATCGCTCAAAAAAAGCAACCTAGATAATCATATTTACAATGTCTATAACCATCCCCCACAGTAAATATGATGATCTAGGGCGCTCTTTTTGAGCGGTGGAACCTAATAAAGTTATTTGGGAAACTATAGGAGAACTAAGTCCGTTGAAGAGCTTTCACCTCGATAGCTCACCTTTTAGATGTAAAATAAAAGATACTCATTCTAAGCTTATTTTAAATAACTGTGGATGTATATATACGAAGAATTTATATAAGGACTTTCTGCATCGCTTTGTATTGGGGTTGGCCTAGCTTTGTTGTTGTTGTGGTGTCCAATAAAGAGCCTCAGATGTCTCCATGCATTTCTATCAGAGCAGTCGTTCTCTATCTTGGGTGTGTAAAGCTGCTGTTCTGGGTCCATGTCAATTTTCTTTTGTTGTCGTCGTGTCCAATGAAGAACCTCAGATGTCTCCATGCATCTCTATCATAGCAGGCGCAATGTTATCTATCTTGGGTGTGTAAAGCTGCTGTTCTGGGTCAATGTCAATTTTCTGTTGTTGTTGTCGTGTCCAATGAAGAGCCTCAGATGTCTCCATGCATCTCTATCATAGCAGGCGCAATGTTATCTATCTTGGGTGTGTAAAGCTGCTGTTCTGGGTCAATGTCAATTTTCTTTTGTTGTCGTCGTGTTCAATGAAGAGCCTCAGATGTCTCCATGCATCTCTATCATAGCAGGCGCAATGTTCTCTATCTTGGGTGTGTAAATCTGCTGTTCTGGGTCAATGTCAATTTTCTGTTGTTGTTGTCGTGTCCAATGAAGAGCCTCAGATGTCTCCATACATCTCTATCACAGCAGTCGCAATGTCCTCTATCTTGGTTGTGTAAGGTGCTGTTCTGGGTCCATGTCAATTTTCTGTTGTTGTTGTGTTCAATGAAGAACCTCAGATGTCTCCATACATCTCTATCACAGCAGTCGCAATGTCCTCTATCTTGGTTGTGTAAGGTATTGCTCTGGGTCCATATCAATTTTCTGTTGTTGTTGTTGTCGTGTCTAATGAGCACAGCAGTCGCTATGTCCTCTATCTTGCCTAGCTTTGAAAGATGTATTTAAGGGAGACAACTTAGCGACCATCCCGTTCCATTCGGAGGGTAGATTCTACCGTCGCAGCAACAGGGGACGTACCAGGTCTTCCTTGGGATCCTTGAGGCACTCGACCGATACTTGGGAGGCCACGGAGACCTGCGTGGAAGAAGGGAAGGAGACGTCCTCGCTGAGCGTGGTCCAGGAGTGGTCCGGCTTCGTGTGGTCCGGCTTGGGTCGGAACCTCCGGTGGAACCTCGAGGTGCTGGAGCGGTAGTCGGTGGGTCGCTGGGGACGTATGGCGGCCATCGATTCTGCAGAAAAACCTGTGCTATAGAAAGTGGAACAAATTACCTTTTAAAACTCTTTATTCAGACATTATTAACTACATATCATTCTTTACACATTGTAATACTTACATTTGAAAGTATCCATAGCTATATAAACATAGTAAAGTCAGTTTTACATGAGGTAAAGTTTTAATATAACAAGTATTATTGAATATAGAGACATTAAGAGAGTATATATTTACACCATTTATATCTATATATACATTAGATATGAGCCTCTAAAAGTGAGTCAACCTCGATGTTGTAGTCACTAAGTGTGTTCACTAAGTTAAGCATAGCTGGGATCGTACTGTGATATCGGAGGATATGTAGCAAATACACAGAATAAATAAATAAATACCATAATACCGCGTTGAATCTGCATTCAAACAACTATAAACACCCAAAGCATTTGATTTTAACTCTTTATTGACGAATTAATGTAACATATTTTCCGAAAGCTTGATAGATTTGTAAATAAATAAAAATATTTTTAAAATAAATTTTTCCCTGAAGGCCTGATGTTCATATTTTAAATACCATAATTATAACAAGAGTGAAAGAAAGAGATGATTTTAATAAAAAAATATAAAGGACCATTTCAAAGGAAGAAGAATTACACTGTATATTTTATAATTAAAGGTGGTAGCAGTTTGTTAGACGAAGCGTTTGTCTTTTTATTGGCGGAGCACGACCCTCTTCTACTGGCTGTAAAGATATAAAGCTAACAAGACAGGGAGAATTACAATATGAAATCAGTCTTTCTAGAATTCTACCACTATAGAGCCAGTAGAAAAGCATCGTGTTATGGTAAAAGTTTGCGTTTTTTCCACCAATAAAACTTGGCGGAGTTTTACGGGTGAGGATCCACGAGTCTTGACGGCTATACATTCCACTAGGGCATCTTTTTATCCAACATATCTTATTTTTAATATTTATATCTTCTCTTCCACAATATGGGGAGTCTTCCTCTAAATTTATTCTTTTTGAATTCAGTGGGTTTGGAGAGAGTAATTTTCCGTCAAAATATTACTTATGAAAACAATTCGCTATATGTTTTATTGACAAAAGTTTTTTTTTTCTTATCCCTAGTACACGTGGTACAGGCCATGATAATCATGGTGAGTATAAGTAAGCGACTACTTTTACTGTAAGTGCACAATATGTCTACACATGTGAAAAGCAGTTCGACTTTGCACTTATAAATGTGCCAGTGGTTTGGTTTGGTTACTTGCACTCGCTGATGGGGTTTGACTTTTGCAAGAATCGGGGGCCAATGAAGCATTTTTTTTTTTCAAATCAGAAAAAAAGTACCCAATGCTGGAATCGAACCCGGGTCGTAGCGGTCGAAAACCAACAGTTTAGACCATCCTTCCACCGACCCCCTTATTGACAAAAGTAGTGAAAAGCAGGACCAATGCATTGGCTTTTAACAAATTCTGAGAACAAGAAGCTCTATTTATTTTATTATACTATAATCTTTATTAAAATGTCTCCTTTTTTAATGTCATTATTCTTGGACTTTTTTGAAATGAATAGTGTATATAATTATATATTTAAAAATTACGATTATATTAAAATATTCCTACACTATAGTGAAAATAGAAAGTTTAACACCCAGAAGGAACTGAATTAATACCATGAAACTTGCAAAGAGTATATAGACTATTAAATAGAGCCCATATGATTTTAAAATTTGAAATAATTTATATCTAACTATTTTTAAACATTTCGCATATCCAATATTTCATTATTAATTACATGCACAAGAAGTTAATTTGAACCAAATTTTCCGAGTTTTTTTCTTCTTCAACAACTTACGGTTAAAACAATATCATTTTCATTTTAGAGTATATTATTTGAAATAGTTTTATTGAAAAATATATAATAATTTTTGTTTGATAAGGCTTAAACTTTACATAGACTATAAAAACAAATGCCGTAAAATAGATTTCTAAAAGCTTTGAATCATTACTAAATAAGGGAATAAAAAATAAATTAGTTATTATTATAAATTATATCTTGGTGTACGTGTGTGTGAACACACAAGACACCATTTTTTGTTTACATCCCCAAATGTCAAAATGGCTTAAAATAAACTCATCCGTTAACGATACATACTTGCTTTTTAAAAAGTATATCACAAAAGTGTATTTAATTTAAATTTATTTGTATCTCCTTTTTTAAAATAAAAACTTATGTTTTTTTTTCTATTTTCTTATCTATAATTTTATCTCAACACAAATGCTTAAAAAAACTTTCACTTCTGACACCTATCGGTATATTTAAAAAGGTATTCATAAAAAAATAAATAAAAATGCAGCATATAATTATAAAACGCATATTTAATTATTAAAGAAAATATAAATGTCTGTGAAAATTATTAACTAAAATATTAGTCTAGATTTAAAATATGTATATATTAAAAATATATTTTATAAAAAATAATATTAGAAAAATAATTGATTTATAATCGTCTGCATTTTATAATTTTTAAGATATTTATTTCTTTTACGGAATTTATACAAATATAATGTGTGTGTTCTCAGAAATCATATAAGATTCTTAATATAAATATTTGTTTTTTAAAAAAATAACGTAAAATTTTAAAATTATATAAAAAGTTTTAAAACACGAATAAAGAATTGAAAAAAAATATTAATTAATTAATTAAATAGGTTTTCAAAAGAAAATACTAGACGTATAGCCTTCTTGCTTTGACCTGTTAGTGTCTGAATGAATGTTTGCCCATTCTAAATAGTTTTTAAAAATAATAAAATATAATATAAATAATCACTATCATGCGTAGTAGTAATAGTTCTGTAATATATATTGCTATTTTTCTCTTTCCATCGTGTAGCCAACTTTAAAGACATAGTAAAGGTGCTTTGGCTGCCACCAAATGCTTTATGATTCCATTGAAATTATCGCTAAAAGTTGCTCTGACTGCAGTTATAAAGGGCCACTTTATGATTTCATTGAAATGATCGCCCAAAGTTATTATTGCTGTCACCATATGCTATGAATGCCCTTTTCATGATGCCATTGTAATAATCATACCCAGTTTCCTTAGCATCCCTGCTGATAATACATAAATCAAGTCTATCTTAAAATAATTTTTATATTATATTTTTTCAATGGTGGCAATAAAAATTGGGAGAAAAACTAAAATATTCTCTTTTTAAAAAACAAACGGTTAACCAATTCTAACACATATTTGTAATTTTGTTATATATATTTAAAAAAAACTCTAACTCGGTAACCTATTGAACAACAAAGAAGCTAGTATCTTAGTGGTTTAGCTAAACTGTAGCTTGGATTGTAGGTAGCTTGGATCACGTGATCGGAATCTGCAATGAAACCTTTGTTTTAAATAATAATCTTTTTTTTTTTTTGCTCTTAACACACTCATGGACAAAACTTGAGGAAGTTGTACCTATGCATCATATTAATATGCAATATTGTAGTAAGGGCAGTAGACAATTATTTTATTTCAAAAAAATAATCATACGCGTGTCGGAAATAGTTTAACTTTCTAATAGCAGATGGCGCTCTAATATACATCATGTTAAAACACCAGTTTTGTTTAATTCAAACACAAAAGCCAACCTGTATCGGGCTATTGCCCTCATGCCTTCGATTTCATAGCCTCCAACGAGATGAATTATGAAATTGGTTGAAATTGTGCCAAAAGCTGTTCAAGCTAGTGAAGTGACAGATGCCTATTTTCAGGCTAGAATGCAAAATAAAAGGTATATAGCATATAGGTTATAGCTTTTATCTGAATTTATCAAAACCGGTGATGTGGCTCATTCCTTAATCATTACCGTAATTTTTTTCTACTGGGGGTATAAAAATAATGTATATTAAAGAGAGGCCTCTTTTGGGTACATATTTTTGTATGTTAAAAATAAAGAAGGTATTTCCTGACCACGAGAACATGTACTTTTTAGATGGCAGAGAGCCATCTAGTGGAGCAAAAATAAACTAAACGTTTATTTAACTTGCTCCGTGATATTTGGCCAACCCAATTTCTTGATAAATCAAGAAAAGCCATCCACGAACGCGTTTCGCGCTGTTGGCACTCGTCAGCGTGGATTAGGCTGTACCTTGTATACTTGTATGTGTGCGTGCGTGTGTTTCTGCATGTATGTGTATAGTGTGTGGATTTTATTAGATCTAGAAGAGGCTGAAGTCACTCAACAAGTTTATTCAATCCCCCCGCCCCTCGCCAGGAGACGTGTCGTGGTAGCGACTGCAGGCTTTCTCGGAGCCCTTGGGGATGATAGGCGGCAAGGTGACGGCGGCTGTACCGGACAGTGGAGTGGGCAGCGCGGCCATGCACCGCCAACGTCGGCCGTTAGGGTACATGATGGCCATGACATCTGGCATCACGTCTCCCCGCAGTGTGGACAGCCCGCCGATCACGAAGAGGTGACACTCTGGGACATCACGGGACAACATTATGGTCTTTCCATGTCACACATGTAACATTCTGTGAAATCACTGGACATAGTCCCAAAATAGTGGACATTGCGACTGCTATGATAGAGACGTAAGGAGACATCTGAGGCTCTTCATTGGACACGACAATAACAACAACGACTAGGGCGTTTCTAGGTCACACGTGTGATACTCTGCGACCTCACCGGGCAACGTTATGGTCTTTCTGTGTCACACGTGTGATACTCTGCGATATCACTAGGCATTATCCCTAGATAGAGGACATCGCGACTGCTGTGATAGAGATGCATGGAGACATCTGAAGCTCTTAATTGGACATAACAACTACAACAACTAGGCATTGTGGTGTTTCCAGGTCACACGTGTGACACTCTGGGACAACATTATGGTCTTTCTGTGGCCAACGTATGACACTCTGTGATATCACGGGACAACGTCATGGTCTTTCCAGGTAACACGTGTGACACTCTGTGATATCACTAAGGACTATAGTATTTCCAAGTCACACGTTGGGACAAAACTCATCCACTAACAGATGGTATTCAGACATTACAGGAAAAATATGTATCATACAATTCAGAAATTTTCGCTTCATTGTACCTTTTATCATGTACATCAGGATTCAGACAATAACTCTGAAAGACATTACAGTGACCTTTATTGAATGCACACGAGATATAACCAAGTGTGAACAAAATTGACTCTGTCTCATTAAAGAAAGAAAAAAAAAAAGACAACCGGTGACATCAAAGACACTTCCTTAAGATTTGTCCATGGGTGTATACTAGAAAGGTCCATAACTAACGAATAAATCTTTCCTAATTTATACAAAAATATTGTAGAGAAATATTAATTATATTTTATGTACAGATTATTATTATTTTTATATTTACACCAATACCTCGCTTTGCGTCGTTTCGTTTTTGCGTTTTTTTCGAAGTTGCGTCGCTGCTTAATTTTTACTGATTTTCACTGTGCGTCTTTAAATTTTCGAAGTTGCGTTGTTTTGGATTCGAGTTTTTAATTTTTTTTTTTTTTAATTTATTTTCCTAAAATATGGCAACACCTTTGTTTTTGATTGCGCCTTCACATATTTTCACTTTGCGTCGTTTCAATTTGCGTCGTGTTTTTTTTTTGGAACGTAACCCCGACGCAAAGTGAGGTATGGGTGTATATTATTTGTATATATATTTTTTGTTACTCCGGAAACTTCCCTCATTGCTTAACTTTTATCTTATAAATGTTGATTTGTACCTTAAATACATTTCTGTGTCATTCTGAAGTTTTTCTTTCCTGATTTACTACGTTTCAATACGCACACACAAGCCTTTATTAAGACACACTGGTCTTATAGAGGATTCTTTCCGAGATTACAAGAGAGATAGGCCTGTGAAAGTGGGGAATATACAGAAGAAAAAAAAGAAAGATTATGTAAGTATGATATATACATACACATACATATATACAACATAACAACAAAAGCCCCAAGTCTTACAAAAGACTCGACGGCAGGATCCAAGAAACAAAGTAAGAAAAAGACAAAGAAGTGAACAAAAAATATATATATATTTTTTAAAATAATATATATATACACATTCACTCAATTCAAGGTAACAGTAATGAACGTTTCAATATAATAAAAAGAGAAATAAAATTTATAATTAAAATATTTAACAAGACAATATATCAAATCACAGTGTAGTTAAATATTCAACCGAAATATTTAATAAGCAGTCTCACATGTCTACTACCGAAATAAGTTTTTTTAAATGTGCCAGTTTCTCTCTGAGTCCTTGGCAGATAAGACTTATGTCTACCTACACGACCAGATCTACAGTTCGGCAGGGAAATATGAGAATGTCATCGTTGGAAATATTTTGGATAATCACACTGATAGACAAACCTTAAGGAAGTTGTACCTTATAGCATATATATATCGGGATTCAGAAAATATCTCTCAGAGTTATTTTCTGAATCCTGATATATATATGCTATAAGGTACAACTTCCTTAAGTTTTGTCTATCAGTGTCACCTGGAACAGTAAATTTTGAAAAATACAAAATCTTGTCAGGCATAACCTTTCTTGTACGTTTTTTTTTTTTGGCCGAGCTTTCGACTATAAGGAAGGGTAGAAATGTTAGAAAATTCGGCCAAATGAAAACACCGTACAAGAAACGATTTGCCTCACGAGATTTTGTATTTTTTTGACATCTTGTCGATACATTTAAAAGTACACAGTCTGCACTATTTTAAAAATATAATTATATATGCAACTATAGATGGTAAATTTGCCGGGAGGAAATTGATCCATAGAAGTATAGGGCGCTTCTCCCGTCAAAATAAACGTCAAAACTTGACGCCATCTAGATCCTGTGTGGATCTCATGGAATAAAGTCCGCCCTAGACTGACGAGAGCCATTAGCCCGAAACCATGGTCTCTAGGTGGACGCTTCTCAGTTTGCCAAAGCTGGTGTTGTGGCTTTGTCACCGAACCGAGGCCGCTAGTTGCGGCGACGGTCAATAGATGGCGTCAGGGTTTGACATTTATTTTGACGGGAGAGGCGCCCTATGCTTTTATATACAACTATGTACATTGAAAATGGCGCCTCTGTCATCACTGTAAAGTTTGGTAGAGAATCACCAGCGGGTCTCCTGCGACACCACGTATTTAGTGATCTACGAAGATTACGAAAACCGTGCAAGAAACGATTTGCCTCGCGAATTTTTACTTTTAATTTTATTGTAAACTATACGGGTGACCCGGGCTTCGCCCCGGGATTGACCCGTGTGCATATCTACCCGAGTAATATATATTTAGATAAGATTTTTTTTTTATATAATTGTTTGTTATTAGCATTATCTATTTGTTTGCATCAGCATAATTTAACCTAATCCTTGATAGAGGGCGCTGTTCGTGAGCTAAGTAGAATAATTTGAATATATAGTTTTAATAATTGATTTATATATTTTTTAAAATAGCCTATCGTCTTCCCCGTATTTTTTTTTTTTTTACCTAGGTATGGAAATTTTTGTTTGAATTAGTGAACTACTGCGAATTTGTATACCGGACATACAAACAAACAAACATACAAACATTGATTTTTATATATAAAGATAATGAAATACTCTCTGCTCGCTCAGTATTTGGGAGAATTCTGGGCCAACTAACCGATAGCCACGACGGTGATGTCGTGACACGGCGTGTTGAGGCTGACAAAAGGCTTCCACTGGTTGTCCTCGTAGTGCAGGACGTCGTTCATGCTGTCCAACTGCTGGGCCTTCACCACGTTGTTGCGGTAGACTCCGCCCAGCATGTAGATGTAGTCGTCACAGCTGATGAGGGTACCGAAGGTACGAGGCAGAGGCAGGGAGGTCTTCTTTTCAAGCCAACTACAAACACAGTATCTACTGTATTCTATTCTGGTTTCAAAATAACGTTACTAGATTCCGCTCAATAATATATGTTGTAATATATTCTAATATATACTTATATATCATATGTAATATAGTATAATAACCAAAACTGTAAAAACAATTAAAATCGCCAGTTCGGCCATTATGTAATGCATGACAAAATAAAATTCGATTGAAGTGACAGCCGGCGCCAGGACAGGAGGAAGGTCTCCGAAAAACATGTCGGGGTTCCCAGGTGTAGCCCCTTTGGCTCAAAACAGATCAGTCCGCTTTGAGACACGTTGATTGACAGACCCTTCTCTTCAGATCTCCCCTGACCGGCGTCGGCTTCACTTGCTCTCTAGCCATCTCTGTGGTGACATCCAACATGCCTCGTCCTTTTGTGTAATCCCAATCACGCCTGAAACCACTCTAATCATTGTGGCCACCACGACTGCAACCAACATACCACACTACATTCATCCTACAGAATAATACACATTACAACATATATATATATATATATATGAAAAAACAATAGAAAAAAAATAAAAATAAATAAATAAATAAAAGATAAGTGGGTCAGGTGTTGATATTAAAAATAAAGAAGGCATCTCCTGACCACGAGCAAATACCCATTTCTTGATTTTTCGGGAAGCCATTGGGACCAAAAAATCTTTTTGGTCGCAGTGGTTACAGCCTTCTCCACGCTGACGAGCGCCAACAGCGCGAAACGCGTTCGTGGATGGCTTTTCTTGATTTATCAAGAAATTGGGTTGGCCAAATATCAAGGAGCAAGCTAAATAAACGTTCAGTTTATTCTTGCTCCACTAGATGGCGCTCTGCCATCTAAAAAGCACATGTGCTCGTGGTCAGGAGATGCCTTCTTTATTTTTAATATATATATATATATATTATGAATATTTTGTTTTGTTGTTGAAAAAGATAGAGAATTTTAGGTGCAGTCGTGAAAATAGGAAAGATAATTATTTACCCATCAATCAAGTAGTTTTTATCCTGAATTACTTGAAGCAAATTACACATATAATCATTTTTCACAGTAATATAGAATTTATAAAATTAATTCTATATTCGTGATTTAAAAAAATAGGTAGGTTAACTATACATATTTACAACAATATTCAAAGTATTCTAAATCTATTGTCAAAAATAAAAGAATAGTCAATGATGAAAGTAAAATACATGTTTAAAAAAAATAAAATATTTGCATTTTAGATTATATAATATACCTATCCCCCGATTTACACGGTACTTGTTTTACACGTTTTCACTTTTACACGGTTTTCCAAATAAGTTTTTTTTTTGTTTTTATCGCACTATACTAAATGCTACTGTGATTGAACACATGCGCTGTGTACACATCTCACGAGGAATCCCGAGCTTATGTGCTGACTACATATTTTAACCTGTCAATGCATTTATTTTTATTTCTGTGTACACCTATCCCCCGATTTACACGTTTTTCTCAGTAACGTATCTACCGTGTAAATCGGGGGATAGGTGTATATATATTAATCTACCTTTGTTGTCAGGATTGCTTAAATTTTAACAGGAGCTAATGTAGAAAGGACTAAAAGAGACCTCTCAGGAGACAGCGAATGTTTATCTTCAAGGTAATATTCCACGTTGAAGGTGTCACTCACATCTTGCAGTGGATATCGTAGATCTCAACGTCCGACACCACGAAGGTCTTGGCATCCTCGATGGTCCGTACGATACCTCCGACCACCCAGATGAAGGCGTGATGAGCGGCCACACCCATTCCCATCTTGGGCGTGCACATTGGACTAAGCTCCTCCCACCTTTCTTCCTTGATGTGATAGATCTCCACCGAAGCCAGCAGACTGCGCACAAGATAAGAATGTTTGGAATAGATACATCTGCATCAAACAATCAACTATGTTTCAGAGTCCTTCTCTGTCAGGGAAATGATTCTTCTGAGAAGAGTGACAAAATCACTGAATCGTTGGGTATGAAATAAAAATATGTTAGGTAGAGATATATAAAAATATATCGAAATCTAATAACTAATAGCATTGACATAGTGAATAAGCAAGTAGAAATACAAGGTCTGTAGTAAGGTCTTTAAAGATATTATTTGAGAATATATATAAGAAAAGAAAATACTTTTATTTTATTATTTTATTTATTATTTACTTTATTTTTTATTTACGCCAAAAATAATTATTGTTATAAATTGCATCGATATATGGCAATTAAATTTATAAAGGCAGAATTATTAATGATTATAAAGGTATGCTAAAATAGAATAAAACTGTTCAGTTGATAGTGTGATTTTGGTATAGGTATTTCTACTTTAATTGTCAATATTGGGAGAATTTTCTCTGGGAGAAATGATTTTCTTTCTTGGTTAAAAAATCCTTAATTGCTAACTATGTAAATATTTGTAATTTTTTCATTAGTTATTATTATTATTATTTTTGGTTTCAATTGTTTCTGTGAAATAGTTCTCTGATTTTGGTGTTGTTGTTTGACGCAAGCATCCTTTGTGAGGATATCTCGTCTGATTTGATAAAAAATAAATAAAATAATTGGAAGAATGGTAGATTCTTTACCGTCCATATTCGTCCTTGCCACCAATAACGTAGATGATTCCTTCATGTTGACATACGCCATGGTACATTCGAGAATAGTACATGTCGTTCATACGTGTCCATTGAGCTCTCAGCACATTGAATGAGAAACAGGATCTGTTAGGTACCAGCTCGCCGTTGATGGTTTCACGAGGATCACAGCCTCCTGTACATACAGATCAATCATTCAGTATTGGTAGACCATTGGTTGGTTACATCGCTAACCAATAATATAGATGTAATTATTGTAGTACACCGCCTTGTGCTGATGACGTGGCACGGGGAGCTTGGCCACTTTCTGCCAGTAGTTCTCCCTGATGTCATACCGGAAGATGCTGCTACCTGGAGACATCACGACCATGAATTAGAAAGAGAATATGCTGTTGTAGTTGGATGGTAGAAAATATGCTAATAGATACAACATAAAAACATGGTCATTAAGAAGGAGATACAAAAAGAGCTAAAGAGATATGACAAGAGCAACTAATGGATAAAAAGAGAGACAAAAAGAGCTAAACGGATGTGAAAAGGGCAACCAATGGTCAGAATAAGAGACAAGAAGAGCTAAAGAGATGTGAAAAGGGAAACTAATGGATAAAAAGAGAGACAAAAAAGCTGAAGCTATGTGAAAAGAGCAACCAATGGTCAGAATTGGAGACAAAAAGAGCTGAAGCTGTATGAAAAGGGAAACCAATGGATAAAAAGAGAGACAAAAAGAGCTGAAGCTACGTGAAAAGAGCAACCAATGGTCAGAATAGGAGACAAAAAGAGATAAAGCTATGTGAAAAGAGTAACCAATGGTCAAAATGGTAGATAAAAAGAGCTAAAGCTATGTGAAAAGAGTAACCAATGGTCAGAATGGTAGACAAAAAGAGCTAAAGCTATGTGAAAACAGCAACCAATGGTCAGAATGGGAGACAAAAAGGGCTAAAGATATGTGTAAACAGCAACCAATGGTCAGAATGGGAGACAAAAAGGGCTAAAGCTATGTGAAAACAGCAATCAATGGTCAGAATGGGAGACAAAAAGGGCTAAAGCTATGTGAAAACAGCAACCAATGGTCAGAATGGTAGACAAAAAGAGCTAAAGCTATGTGAAAACAGCAACCATTGGTCAGAATGGTAGACAAAAAGAGCTAAAGCTATGTGAAAACAGCAACCAATGGTCAGAATGGGAGACAAAAAGAGCTAAAGAGAACACAGAGAAAACAGAAACCAATGGTCAAAATGGTAGAAAAAAGAGCTAAAGCTATGTGAAAAGAGCAATAATGGTCAGAATGGGAGACAAAAAGAGCTAAAGAGATGTGAAAAGAGCAACCAATGGTCAGAATGGGAGACAAAAAGAGCTAAAGAGATGTGAAAAGAGCAACCAATGGTCAGAATGGGAAACAAAAAGGGCTAAAGCTATGTTAAAAAAGCAACCAATGGTCAGAATGGGAGACAAAAGAGCTAAAGAGATGTGAAAAGAGCAACCAATGGTCAGAATGGGAGACAAAAAGAGCTAAAGTTATGTGAAAAGAGCAAGGAAGAGACTAACAGACAGCCAGGTTGTCCATGTTGGCCGGGTTGATGCCGCCCAGTAGGATGATGCACTCCTGGTTCTTGAACTTGAGTCCCTCTTCGCGGAAGTACTTCTGGATGCGGATGAAGCTGTCGTTGACGATGACACCGCGACGTGGGAAGTGGAGCAGGTCGTGTAGGAAGGGGTCGTGCAACAAGCCATTGGGCAGGTAGCCTTCGTATGCCCCTTCCTATACACGCCGTGGACAAGGCACGTGTTAGAACCAGGTTTGTCAACTACCCAATGTAGCTTGCCTGCCGAAACTGAATAATAGATCACAACAACCACAATCCTTCCAAAAAATTTATTCAATTTTGTGAAAAGAAATTTTGCTTTGAATTCAGTTTTCAAGCTTTATGAATATAACTAGAAAGAATTTTAAATTTACATTGGCTTTTCCCGAAAATAAAAATACATTAAATAAAAGGTTATTATCTAAAAATTTAATATTCATTAGTATTTATGACTTAAAATAGGCGTAAAATTTTTGATAAGAAATGACTGATAAAGTGTTATTGTATCTCCACAATAAAGGGGGGGAAGTTCGACCACACCTCCCTGCGGTCCCGTATTTGACCAAATTCTGGTTCGTTTCCAAGGTGACTAACGTGGCAATGACATCCATTTTCTAATGAAGAGCAAGATAGAGGACATTGCGACTGCTGTGATAGAGATACATGGGAACATCTGAGGCTCTTCATTGGACACGTCAACAACAACACAATAAAGTATCAGATGTCTGAGAACCCTTCACCATTTTGCGCCTGATCCATGCGCAGAGGCCGTGTTAATCTTCTAAGCATCATTCCTATCATTGTACCGTCCAACGAGAGTTTCACAGGGACCATGATAATCTATTCTATATCTTTTGACTATTGTAGTAATTGTACCGTCCAATAAGTTTCACATGGACCATGATAATCTATTCTATATCTTTTGACTATTATAGTAGTTGTACTGTCGAATAAGAACCGCAGGGGCCTAATTTTCCAGGCAGAAGAACCAATCTGTATGTTTTTCCATGTTAGAACGACGACCCACCTTGTACTTCTGCAGGAATCCGTTGTACTTCTTGCGCGCCAGGAAGCCACGGAAGTAGGACTGGATGATAGGAGCGGCTTTGTTCTGTGTAGAACGCAGACGACTCAGCAAATAGCGCGCAAGATGGCCGCGATAGTGCTTCTGGATGGTAATAGCCGCTTTCTCCAGGTCACAGTCCGTGTAGAAGAATGGATCGTACATCGACAGATCCTGGGACAGACAGATTTGTTACATCTCCACGTGATGGACAGAGCGATAGATCCTGGGACAGACAGATTTGTTACATCTCACTTAGTCTACGTGAAGTACAGAGCTAAAGACTAGATGACAATATTACAATATACAATACCTAGCTTTTTATAAAGCACAATTTGGATTATAGATTATAGATACAAGAAAATAAGACCTAATCCATGGATCTGGTCTTATTTTCTTGTATCTATACGTAGCTTTTGTTAAGGTCTAAAGACGAGCAAGTTTTCTTGCATAAAAAAGGACTTTTGATTGGCTTTTTTAACGCTAAGACAAAAATTATAATTCTAAAGAGAATAGAGCCAAATAATATATTTGAATGGATGAATTTACACAGTAGAAACTTTAAAAAGGTATTTAAAAATTAATACCCTCTAATTAACAGATTTGTTATATTTTAATTATTATTCATGATGAAATTGTGAAAAAGTATTATAATTACAATTATATTCTCACAATGAGTGTCTTTTTTATTTAAAAATGCTAGCTTTCAAGCGTTATTCGCTCTTCAACGGGCTTACAAAAATATCGACTTAATCCCACTAGAAATATTTACAAAAACAAAAAAACTTGTATCTATACGTAGCTTTTGTTAAGGTCTAAAGACGAGAAAGTTTTCTTGCATAAAAAAGGACTTTTGACTGGCTTTTTTAACGCTAAGACAAAAATTATAATTCTAAAGAGTATAGAGCCAAATAATATATTTGAATGGATGAATTTACACAGTAGAAACTGTAAAAAGGTCTTTAAAAATTAATACCCTCTAATTAACAATGGTCAACCCTCCCAAGCGGTTTCAGCCAGACCGTTCTGGTAATGTATGGCGATGGCTATGATCATGATACTGCCCGGATTTCTGTAGCTCAGAACGCCAATTCTACTCGTGTAGAAGGGCTCCAAGGCCCGAAAGTTTGATTTAATCCTTTGTAGAAAGGCTCCAAGGCCTGACGACTTCAGTTAATCTCGTGTAGAAGGGCTAAAAGGCCCGAAAGTTTGATTTAATCCTTTGTAGAAAGGCTCCAAAGCCCGAAGACGAGTTAATCCCGTGTAGAAGGGCTAAAAGGCCAGAAAACTTTAGTTACTCCCTTGTAAAAGAGCTAAGAGGCCCGAAAGCTTGAGTTAATAAAATATTCATAAAAGAACCCCTTATCCCTAGATGCTTTTTCCCAAATGAATTGATACAGGGGATTGTAATTTTTCGTACACAATATCCCTCCAGGTAGTTTGCGTTCTGAGCTATAGAAATCCGGGCAGTATCATCATCATAGCCATCGCCATACAATACAAGAACGGTCTGGCTGAAACCGCTGGGGAGGGTTGACCATTGATGAGCCAAGCCCTCTCAATATATTTTTCATCACAGCAGGAATTGTCCAATAAAATATATATTGATTTTTAGATAGTAGCACACAGAGAAAAATAAATTACCCATCAACAAAGAGATCTATAAAAGATTTAAAACTGCGATATATACGTGACGCCAACGTGAGCACACATCTCGAGACAACTGTGAATATTGTAGGAAAACTAACTCCATGTAGTAGATAATGTACATAGATGGAATCATATATAAAATCAAAGGTCACCTCTCCCGTCAAAATAGACGTCAAAACTAGACGCCATCTATTGACCGTCATCGCTTTGTCACTGACCCGAGACCGCTAGTATGCGACGGTGGTCAATATGAGATAACCAAGTATGAACAAAATTGTCTCTGTCTCCTTCAAAAATACAGACGATCGGCTAATCACAGAATTTCACTTCCTAAAGTTTTTTTCGATTAGTGCAGGGGTGGCGAACGTGCGGCCTTAAGGCCGCATGTGGCCTTTTCATAAATTCAAAATTATAATTTTTGTTTCGCAGTTTTCAATTACTTTCATTATTTTATTAAAATTATCTAATACGAATGTCATATATTATATAATATATATAATATTTATGGAGAGAGAAATATGGAAGACTGCAGTTATTTATCCTCGTCTAAGACAACACGCACGAATAATTCTTTCATGTTTTGGAAGTACATATTGCTGCGAGGCAACATTTTCATACATGACTCAAATTAAAACCCGCCTAAGAAGTCAAATAAGTTATGTTCATTTGGAAGATCAACTTAAATTACGTACCACGTCAATTGAACCAAATATTTCTTTTTTTTTTGTCATCCAATAAACAACCACAGAAATCCCATTAAATTTTCTAGATTGTAAAATTAAAAGTCAATTTTTTTGGAATTTATTAATTGTATGTAATTTTGAAAAAAAAAACTATTTAATTGCAATAAAAATTATGTATTTTAATTTTGTATATAACTCCCTTTAATTAAATCGTACATATATATATATTTTTAACAAGTGTTATCCCCTCCCCCCCTAATAACGTTTCCCTGTAAAATTTCGGAGTGTTTGAATAAAAAGACCGTTTTGCGTTTTATATATATATATATATATATATATTTATATTATGGACAAAATAAATTTTGTAAAATATATATATATATATATAGCCGTGCGGCCACGCGTCGCGCGAGCTCCGCATCTTTCGCTTCTTTCATCCCTTTAAATCAACTTTACTTAAATTTAAATTATATCATCTTATTCGCCTTTACTCAAGCATCATTTCAAGCCATCTCTTGTAAAATTTCATCGATCTTTATATTTTCCCTATTTTTCATAACTTAGCAAAGTTACAAATTGTAACTTTGCATCATCGCCATGGCAACGGCCAAGCCGGTCGTTGCCTCATCTTCATCTGCATCTATCACTCGGAATGCAAATTTTCCATCAAAATCGCACATCATTACCGAATCATTACCTCACCAATCAACAAATGACGAAAAAATCATAAACGTGCAAAATCAGAGAAAACGATTCACCTCTGAAGAACTCAAAAAGTTCGATGAAAATAGAAGGAAAACCTATGAAGGAAGAAGCAACTCTATTAAAGCTACAATCCAATTTAAGGCGATTCAAGACGCCACGGCGGAAGAACACCTGATCGGAATTGCCGATCTAATAGGCTTCGAAAATATACACTCCATCGGTAGAATAAATGGGCAAGCCATTGTTTCCGTCGCGAATACAGAGCTGGCTGAATCGCTCCTAACAAAAGGGTTCAAGGTCGGAAACGAGGTAATCTATCCCTCGCCACTTTTCAGAACCTCCAAGAAGTACATTCTCTCCGGCGTCCTGTCCTTCATACAGGATAAGGACATTGAAAAGGCCCTCGAACCATACGGACACATGATTAGCATCAGGCCTATTCCCTTCCCCACTGAAAATCCACTCCTCAAGCATCTTTCCTCACTAAGGAGGGAGGTTGTCTTTAAAACCAAGGAAAATGCATCGATGCCCGCCGTCATCTCCATTAGTTATATGGACCAAACATTTAAAATATTTATAGGAGAAGACGTGACCTGTTCCGGTTGCAGACGGCACGGTCACATAAGAACGCGATGCCCATTCGACCCCGAGATCAGGGAAAAAGTAACAAGATCCTTCGCTGACGCCCTATATCCGACTTCACAGCCACAGACCCCGAAACGGCCTCCAACGGAGAGAGATGTCCCCACTGCGAGAGAAATCAGGACTTCCTCGAAAAAGACACATCCCGCGACAAGCCCTGACAGAAAATCAAGACCAACCCCCCCAGGCGGAGGAAAAGCCACCCACTCGTGTTCTGAGTCGGATATCTCCACAGGGACATTTTCTCTTAGAGAAGAAACATCTCTCAGGTGCGAAGAATGGTCGATGGACTCCTCCCAGCTCCAGAATGAGTTGAAAGAATGTGAAAAAGGTGACAATCCCGAAGTAGATAAGATCATAGCAACAATTTACAGGAGAGCTGATCTCTCCAGACAGACCAAAGTCCTACAACAGCTCGAAATATATCCCGACCTGGAAACCAAGATCTCCCGCCACCTCAAGAAATGGGAAGACATCAAGTTCAAAACATTCGATGACCTTGACTTTGACCAGAGAAAAGCCATAAATGACAAAGTGGGAAGAATGAGATTAATACTATCTATACTTAGAGAAGACTCTGCAAGCGAAAATGAAGTATCTGCGATGTTTAAGAGACCGATCGGGTGGTATCGGGAAGACAACGTCAAACAACGAGAAAACAAAAAACAAGATAGAAAAACGGTGTCAACCCCCCCGGGAGCGAAGACAACCCCTCCGCTGTGGAAGGACAAGGAGATGGACGGAGAGACTACGACAAACAGATTGACGACATCTTGATGCTTTCTCATTGTAAAAACTGCCGATTGTAATTGCCTCCTTTTTTTTTCAACTGAATAAAGACCGTTTTTTGCGTTTATATATATATATATATATAGATGCGGCCTTCTCAAAAATTGTAAAATGAAAATTGGCCTTCTAATATAAAAAGGTTCGCCACCCCTGGATTAGTGTATGATTGCTTGTGCAATTCGTTCTGAAAACTGGAAGAGTTCTGCAATCTGGGTTTATAAATACTGTAGAGATTGTCTGTATAGCTCCTAATCTGTCTCTTTTAGAATGTTTTATAATTCAACATGGTCTTTATACGGTGTTATGTAGGGAAATTATAAGATTATTGTTATACTAGACGGGTGACCCGGGCTTCGCCCCGGGATTGACCCGTGTGCATATCTACCCGAGTGATATATATTTAGATAAGATTTTTTAAAATAATTGTTTGTTTTTAGCATTATCTATTTGTGACCCGGGCTTCGCCCCGGGATTGACCCGTGTGCATATCTACCCGAGTGATATATATTTAGATAAGATTTTTTTAAATAATTGTTTGTTTTTAGCATTATCTATTTGTTTGCATCAGCATAATTTAATCGTTGATAGAGGGCGCTGTTCGTGAGCTAAGTAGAACAATTTGAATAAATAGTTTTAATAATTGATTTATATATATTTTTAAATAGCCTATCGTCTTCCCCGTATTTTTTTACCTATGTATGGAATTTTTGGTTTGAATTAGTGAACTACTGCGAATTTGTATACCGGACATACAAACAAACATACAAACATTAATTTTTATATAAATAGATTATTTAGAAAGAGGAGTGTAGTGGAAAACTGGTATACAGTAGAGACTAATAAAAGCCTAAATCCTAAAAACATAGATAATCTCGGTCTCTCCTGTAGGTTGTCTATTAACAGAGACTCTTTTATGTCAAACTTATATATATTAGTATCCCTAGTACACATGGTACAGGCTATGATAATCATTATGGGTAGAAGTTAGCGACTCCTTTTACTGTAAGTACACCACATGTCTACATATGTGAAAAGCAGTTGGACTTTACACTTACAAATATGCCAGAGCCCCATTTGGTTACTTACACTCGCTGATAGGGTTGTACTTTTGTAAGAATCGGGGGCCATCGGAGCATTTTTTTATCAGAAAAAAAGTGCCTAATGCGGGAATCGAACCCGAGTAGTAGCGGTCGAAAATCAACAGTTTAGACCATCCTTCCATCGACTCCCATGACAAACCTAGTCATGATGAATATTTGAACAAAATAAAGTCTTAGAGTAAAAAAAAAACATTAGACATCTCTATGGATAATTTAAGAAAAAGACAGCTTCTGATCGTGAACCTAAGAGTTTCTGATGGCTTGCGCCATCTGTTGCGCCACAAATTGAAGGCGGGTCTGCTTTGTGACTCTGTCCGAATTTACTTATATTTTTCTCTCAAATATTGAGATATTGCTTTCCCCTCCCCTGACTCTTTAAGATGGAGTCCATATGGCATCGGCAGACCAGTTCCTGGCAGGGCTTGAACCATCAGCTCGGCCGAGAGTGAGTTGGATGCTCTGGTTGTGCCACAAATGGGGGGCAAGCCATCATCAACTTCAAGTTGCATTATCAGGAGATGTATTTTTCTTAACTTTTCCACTTGATCCTCCAGTACAATTTCAATTTTGTACTATTTTTTCAGGAATAAGTTTCTTCAAAAAAATTATATAATTAAGATCTCTAACTTTCGGGCATAAATGCCCTTTTACAGTAGAAAATAAGATACTCTTTAAACATTCAAATTCAATTATTTTATAAACAAATTGAGACAAAAAATATATATATTTAATGTATTAAATAAAGCCTGAAATATATAGACAACTAAAATATATGACTATGGAAGAAGGATTACTGTTTAAACTGTAGTTATCATATTTTCTCCAGTAGAAAGACTTTCACGCCCGAAGGCTAGAGATCTGAATTACAAATTAAAAAAAGAAATTTATCCCAGGAATGCGAAAAATAGAACAAATGGGAAATTGTACTGAGATAAGGTAAATAAATTAAGAAAAAGGCATCTCCTTATCGTACAACTGAAAGTTTCTGATGGTACAGCAACTTTCAGTTGCACGATAAGGTAATGATAATTTTATTAATTTATCCCAGGAAATCAAATTTTTCTCACTCTAGTATTAATACAAAGGATTATTTTATTGAAAAAAGAAAGAAGTTTCTGATGAGAGACCATATTTAGATTAGGCGCTCTCTCATGGGAGGCTCTATAATAAAAATGGTCAAAATATTTTCTTTGCTTATTCAATAAAAAATCTTTAGAGAGAGAGAAGGGGGAGACCTACTAGAAGGTCACGTAAGTCTACTCTATAATAAAAATAGTCAAAATGTTTTATTTGCTTATATTTAATAAGAATTCTAAAGATTATTTAGAGAAGAAGACCCACTAGAAGGTCACGTTCTAGAAAAGAGGTCCAGTAAAAGCAAGGACCTACCCAAAGCAGAGTGGGGACGTCATAGAGGTAAGTCCTGGGAATGCAGGAGTACGGGCGGAAGAAAGCTTCGGACCCCTGGTTCTTTGCCGCTATATAGCTGTATCATCATATGCAACTTGAAGTATATATATATATGTAGTAATATATGTAAATATACACAACATTTTCATATGCCTTCATATATTTTCTTTGACTTGAGATTTATAAATGATCCAACATGCTGTCTAGATGTTGAAACACCATCTTTTGTTGGCTTGTCCTCTGTCAAACCAAATTGTACTCGCTTACTTTGACATAATGCCATCTTTCTGTATATACTCAATCTTATGAACACTTTGGCAAGTTTAGAGCAATTTGTACATAGATTTATAAATCACTACTAATTCATCGTGTAAATAATTAAAGATATATATGTAAATAATTCTAATATAGCACAATAGTCTGATAGACTTCGTGCTTCTGTGATAAAAAAATAAAAATATGCATCATAATTATAAAATAGTATTACAGCCCCAAAATGTAGATAAACTTCAATACGCCAGATATGCGATATCATGTAATCACAAACAATAAAGTTTCATTGAAATTCCACAACTTTCAAGTCAGGGCGAGGTTTAGTTCCGTCAAGATTACGTCATTTCCTCTCTGGGAACTTCCATAAGTCGTTAGTGAGTTTTACGACGGCCGTTGTGTGGAAACCGACAAACAGACCGACCAAAAACAGATCATCTCTCCCTCTCGTGCAGATCAGACACACTCAAGAAAAGCTAACCACGTACGAGTTTAGTTAGCTGAAGAAAGGCTTGTGCCCGAAAGCTTTCTTTAATCAAGTAAATAAATATATATATATAATATACATATATTTTGGTTGTTGTAGTAAACAGTCTGTAGAGACAAAGGTGATTGAAAAGGCCAAGGGATCAAATGTAAATTGAAGGTAAAAGTTCTGCCATTTACCAGGTCGCCTTGAGAAGCATGAGTTGAATCTCTGGAACTTCTATGTTGCCAGGAAGGATAGGCGGATGGTAGCAAGCAAGGATTTCCTGGATGGTCATCATGGGGAAGCGGACGCAGGACATGATCTCAAGGATGAAAGATTCACGGTCCATGTACCGGTAGTCTAGCCAACGGATAGCGGCCAGGAACACGGCGATCTCGCTGGAATCAACCACAATGTCCTTTCAAACCATGTATCTCAATTACGATCAATTCAATGATCATTCCTATTAGAGAACTTCCATAAGTCGTTAGTGAGTTTTACGACCACCGCCCCTGGATACCGACAAACAAGCCGGACAAAAACATATTTACCACTCTTGCTGATCAGATACCCTCCTTGATCTTGAAGAGTTTTCAGCTGCTGGTCTATCTTAGATGTTATACAACCTGTCTCATCCTTTATGTATTTATAAATATTATTATGAAAAACAAAAGAAAAATAAAAGATAAGTGGGTCAGGTGTTGATATTAAAAATAAAAAAGGCATCTCCTGACCAAAGCCGATCTCTTGGCCAAATATCTCGGAGCAAGCTAAATAAACGTTTAGTTTATTTTTGCTCCACTAGATGGAGCTCTGCCATCTAAAAAGCACATGTGCTCGTGGTCAGGAGATGCCTTTTTTATTTTTAATATATTATTATATTTTAACATTTAAATAAAAAGACATATATTGGATCAAAATATCATTTATTCTACTAATATTTCAGTTGGCTAAACGCCAACCTTTATCAAGGTATTATAACATATTAATATGTCTAAAGAGACAAGGGTCGCCTCTCCCGTCAAAATCTATATATATAATCTATCTATATATTAATGTGTGTCATCAACAAACTCAGCACCATATCTTGGGGGTTCAGCCAACTGAAATATTGATAAAATAAATGATATTTTGATCCAATATATGCCTTTTTAATTAAATATTTATTTATGGATTGCTCTATTTTCAAAACGATATTTGAACATATAAATAAGAAAAAATAATTGGAAAATGGTCAGTTATTGATATTGTAACAAAGTATTTATTAATTTTATTATTTTTATTAACAGAGTGGTCATTTTTATGTTTATATTTTACTACTCTGTAAATTCCCCTCGTGGCTTATCTTTTGTTTAGCATTCATAGTTTGTCCTTCCCTGAAATAAATTGTTTTCTCCTCCTGAAATTTTTGTCTTCCCTAATTTTCCACGTGGCAATATGATATGAATAAAGACATATATTCCTGACTGCTCACATATGCATTTTTAGATGGCAGAGCCCCATCTATCTATTATAAGTCGGTGGATGAGAGGGTAACACGCTCGATTCCTGACAATAAGTCGGTGGATGAGAGGGTAACACGCTCGATTCCCGACAGTCATGAACCGGGATTGAATCCCGCGTTAAAATTTTTTTTAAATATGTGAATAACCTTCACATGTTATTCATTGTTTCAATTATCATGAACTAGGTTGCTCTTGCTGAGCGGTACCTATTAATGTGAATTTGAACCAGCCCCATATAGTGAGACAAATATCCAAATAAACGTTGATATAACTTGTTGCATGATATTTGGCCAAATACCTATTCTTGATTAATCAAGAAAAGCTAACCACGTACGCGTTTTCGGGCTGCTGGCCCTCGTCATTGTGGTGCAAGCTGTACCTCTCCTAGAGGTTATCTGAGAAATCAAGAAATGGGTATTTAAGGCTAAATTTGCGTAAATATGATGTTCATGTAAAATAGTAATGAAAATTAAGGAGAAAAGATTTTTATTCAGATAAACGTGTGACAAGCTTTCGGGCAGTCACGCCCTTCAAGTCATGACCTGTTGAAGGGCGTGACTGCCCGAAAGCTTGTCACACGTTTATCTGAATAAAAATCTTTTCTCCTTAATTTTCATTACTATTTTAAATACTCAATGGAGAAAGTTTTCATGTAGTTCTGATGATGTTCATGTGATAAAAAAAAAAGGTCAGGTGTTGATATTAAAAAGAAAAAAAAAAGGAATTTCCTGGCCGTTCACATGAGAATTTAAGATGGCATATGTTTATATTGTTACATAAATTTTAATGCGTCTTACATTTATTCAAAATATTCTATGATATTTAATATTTATTTTATCTATTTAATATTTTATATTTATCTATGATAAATAATATTTAGATTATCATCATTCCTTATTATAGTTTCATTCCTTTTGTAATATTTATTGTACATACATCTTGATTGGTTATTGGAGCGAGAGAGGACCTAGACGAAGACGGCGGATCACGACCTACGAGGAAGACCACGAATAAATAAATACAATAACGTTGGAAGGTAATTTATTTTTATTTACTTTTATTTATTTACTTTAACTTTTATTTATTCGCTTTGAATATGGAAACCCGCTCGGGAAACGTGTATAACACCAAGAAGGAAGAAACCAAGGTCGACGACCCTGCAAAGCTGCAACTTGGTGCAACAATATGTACCAAAAGAGAGCCACCTCTCCCATTAATCATGATGAACAATGCATCATAACGATGCACTCTTCATCATAACAGTAAAAACTTTACCAATGATCACAATTTCGGCAAATTCAGACAAAAATCTAACCTGTATACTATAAATTATGAAAAAAGGCATCTCCTTATCGTGCAACTGAAAGTTACTGATGGCTTGCGCCATCTATCGGAATAAATATCAACTATTCTCGTTGATTTTTAATTATTCCAGAATTGGCCAAATACCCATTCTTGATTAGTCAAGAAAAGCTAACCACGGACGTGTTTCGGGCTGTTGGCCCTCATCAGCGTGGTGCAAGTTGTACCTCAACGACCAAAAAAATTGGTCATTAAGGCATCCTGAAAAATCTTGAAACGGGTAGTTAAGGCCAGAATTGCGTGAGAACGATACACAATGTGAAAAAGCTTGCACCATGCTGATGAGGGCCAACAGCCCGAAACGCGTCCGTGGTTAGCTTTTCTTGATTAATCAAGAATGGGTATTTGGCCAATTCTGGAATAATTAAAAATCAACGAGGATAGTTGATATTTATTCCGATAGATGGCGCAAGCCATCAGTAACTTTCAGTTGCACGATAAGGAGATGCCTTTTTTCTTAATTTATGCACCTTATCCCAGTACAATATCATATTTGTACTATTTTTCACAACTATATACTATAGTTTTGGGCTTTTAAACTTCACCACCTTTAACTCCTGTTTGGAAAATTCGACCGATTTCATCAACCCTCTCATAGGATGATATGAAATCGAAGACGTCCCTGTACTGATAAGGACCATAGCTCGAAACCATTGAATATAAGTTAGCATTTTGTCTGAATTTGCTGAAACAGGTTGTTTGAAGTTTATATGTTAATTTTGAAAATGTTCTTATTTTTTAATTCATGGAAACATTTTTCTGGCAGACATATTCAAATTTTTTATCATAATCATTTTTGGACATTATTATATATATTTTTTCTTAGTTAGTTATCAAATTATTTTGTAATTGTAGTTTCTTTTTTGTTTTGTTGTGTTCCTTTTTAAGCAATAAAATATATAAAATATTCAAGCATATGGAACCAACATTACAATTATAATTATTTTATTTCCAAAGCGCTATATCCCGCAAGGGATACTTGCGCCAAACAAGGAAAAAAGTTTATTTACATAAGTTATTTACATTATTCAACGTATGAAAACATTAGAGATCCAGATTTTGTAGAAAGTTTAGAATGTATTTACAAAATGAATTGAACTTTAAATATGATTTTTTTTTTATCGGAAATCAAATCGTTAAGTTCACAAACAACTAGTTCATTCTTCATTCTATAATCTTGAAATGCTGGGCAATCGATCAGTAGATGTCTTGTAGTTTGTTCCTCAATACCACAAAAGCAACTTGAATCCTCCACTGCCTTTATTCTATTTTAAAAAACTTTTGAAATTTCCGTGGTTTGTAACAAATTGAGTATTATAACCAATTATTTTTTAATTTTTTTTTGTACACTTCTTTATTTCTTTCTTACTTTGCTTCTTGGATCCTGCAGTCGAGTCTTTTGTAAGACTTTGGGTCTTAATGGGGGCTCTTGTTGTTATGTTGTATATATGTATATGTATGTATATATCATACTTACATAATCTTTCTTTTTCTTCTTCTGTATATTCCCCACTTTCACAGGCCTATCTCTCTTGTAATCTCGGGGAGAATCCTCTATAAGACCAGTGTGTCTTAATAAAGGCTTTTGTGTGTGTGTGTGAGTATTATAACCAACATCGATTCATTTTTAAAACAAAGCAAAATCATAAGCTTATATAACTTTCACTTTTTCATACACACAGGTGTTGTGACTCAGTCATTATCACACACACACACACACACACACACACAAAAACCTTTATTAAGACACACAGGTCTTACAGAGGATTCTCCTTGGGATTACAAGACGGAGAAACCTATGAAAGTGGGAAATATACAAAGAGGTAAAAATGGAGAAAAATTATATACACATGGTAAATATATACAGATTATTATTTGAATAATCCTATGGGAAATAAGAAAAAAAAATTGGAAATATGGATGGGAGAAGTGGAGAGCGAAAAGAGGAAAGAAAGACTCAGTCATTATCAACACCAATAAAACATTTCACTATGGAAATAAACAAGTACATCGTTCTGATGTATAATTAAAGAAAGATGTCCCTCTTTTTGTACATGAATATCATCCTCCCGTAACTTTAAGTTGAATATGTCCATATGTATCAGAATAGATACCTCCTTCATTAAAATGTATTGAAAAAGACATTTTGTTTATCCCCCAGTACAAAAAGTAATGATGGTTATAACCTATACACCTTCTCCCCCGATTTACACGGTAGATACGTTCCTGAGAAAAACGTGTATAAATCGAAAATTAAAAATTTTTAAAAATTAGAAATACAGACACAGTGTACGTGTGCAGCAAGTCAGCACATAAGCTCGGGATTCCTCGTGAAATGTGTACACAGCGCATGTGTTCAATCACAGTAGCATTTAGTATAGTGCGATAAAAACAAAAAACTTATTTGGAAAACCGTGTAAAAGCGAAAACGTGTAAAACAAGTACCATGTAAATCGGGAGATAGGTGTATACTATAGTGTTGGAGCTAGGGCTGTCATCAATACAAAAAATGGGGAAAATCACATGAGAACGCCTTTGCAGTCTCAGAACAACTTTTAACGTCTTGCCAAATGCTTTATTTTTATTTAATTCTCCTGACGAAGACAAAAGATTTTTGTCGAAACGTTGAGAAAAAAAAAAAAACTCTAACTGGCCGAAGTGTCTATTTTTCATATAAATATGAATACCGGCCAGGTAGCCTCTATCTTTATGATGAGAAATGGTGTTATGGAGAGGAATAGGTTTACCTGCTGGCGCCGATAGGGTTGACGTTGAGGATCTCAGTCACATTGTCCACGTGCAGCTCAAGGAACTCGAAGGTCTCCACTACTTGGTCGAAGTGGGTGCCGAGGACCTTGTAGGCCTTTGCCCAGGCTGTGCGGATTCCAAGATCCTTCGATGTAACATAGAGGTACAGGATGCTCAGAATCCCTCCAATCCTTCCAGAGAGGATCTGTACAAACAACACGATTTTCTATGCCACTGCTGTGTCAAAGATGGTTAAATGAACACGCTGGATGGCTAGAGATTTATGTTCGACTACCTCCTTTTTGTTTTATTCACAACAACAACAACAACAACCAAAAAGGCTTTTATTAGGGCCCATTGCCCTGTATGGATTCGTCATACAACAACAAAACAATACAGCATTTCTTCTCCCTTTCCCCATGTGCACGCGAGTCTTTGTTTGAAAGGGGATTTATTTAGGCATCTGTTCTAAAACTTTTCTCATTACCTCTTTTGTGTATGAATCTATTTACAATTGATCTGTAGAAATTATAGAGTTCTATTGCTATATTTTTCTTTTCTGAAATAGTTCACAGCGTCTTCTATAGGTCCCCACTGTTTGTATTGATGGTACGCATCAATGAGGGGAGGAATGTTAAGATTTCTGTTATTTACATAATTTTTTCTTTTTTTTGTTGTATAATTTGCATATTTGATCATTGTTGTCAGATCACGTGTGACTGAGAATTGTATAAATAGAGCGAATGAGTTGTATATTGAGTGAGAGAGAAAAATAAAGGCTGTCTGTCTGCTAGCTCGCTTCGTAGTTTCTTCCAAGGTTACAACATGTATACAACATGTGTATTATGGGAAGAACAAGATAGTAAAATACAGAGAGCATTATCCAACCGACGTTAATAAGAAGGAGTATGGCTTTACTGCTGAACAAATGGGCTTCTTCCTTTCTGATTGGCCCATTCTCTTCCCCAGTCTACAGGTGGTGGACAGTTTTAGCCTCCTTTGGATGTCGTCACAACAATATATATAGCACGTACTGAATAATTAAAACATGAATAACAGTTAAATATATTTCTGTGAAAAATAGACAATTCGGCCAGTTAGAGTTTTTTTATTTTCTCAACGTTTCGACAAAAATATTTTGTCTTCGTCAGGAGAAATAAATAAAGTATTTGGCAAGGCGTTAAAAATGGTTCTGATGTTGCAAGGGCGTTCTCGCGTGATTTTTAGAATTTAGTACAATATCTAAAGCACGAGTCAAATATTAAACTCGTCAAAGACTATGATCTTAAATATATAGTGTAGTTAAATATATGGTACTAGACGAATGACCAGAGGAATTCTCGGATTCTTCTAATGTAAAATTTTATGAGTGTATATATAGTAGGAAGAGTTATTTTATCAAAATCAAATTAAAAGTAGGCTATTTGCATTTTGAGCTGTGTATATATTATAATTATTTTTTGTTTTGTTGTTGAAAAAGAGGTGCAGTCGTGAATAAAGAAAGGTAGTTATTTACCTTTCAAGTAGTTTTTTATTCTGAATTACTTGAAGTAAATTACACATAAAATTATTTTTCACAGTAATATAGAATTTATAAAATGAATTCTATAATCGTGATTTAAAAAAATAGGTAGGTTCAACTATACATATTTACAACAATTATTAAAGTGGTATATTCTAAATCTATGGTAAAAAAAATATAGAACAGTCAATAAATGAAAATGAAATATATGTTTTTAAAAATATAAAATATTTGCATTTTAGATTATATAATATATATATGTCTTCTTCTTTCTTATCTCCACTCAATCGTATTAGGGTATCAAGCCTGTAAAGCTTGAGACTTTTGATGGTGTCTGCTGGGGATGAGTAAAGCTCTTCAATGGATAAATCAATACAGTCAATAATGTGTAGCTGTATAAAGTAAACTTATCATATGCGATAAGAGTTTTCCCTCACATAAACAACCAACCGGTATCAATATTACGTGGAACATACATCAGTGCAGACGCAGGTGATCTCCTTCATCTGCAGAAGACGGGAAGCTCGGTAGACTTCCCCGATGTTGTTGGGCGTCAGCTTCAGCTTGCCCGTGTACATGTAGGTCAGGAGCACCTCGAACGCCCGTTCTGTGATGTTGTGAAGCTCCACCTGGGGTACATCGTCATAAATTCTTTGTTAAACATAAAAAAAAAGACAGATTTAAACTTACTCCTTGAATTTTGGTTAAACCCGGATAGAGTAGGTTCTTCTTAAGAAAGGGGCAGTAGCAAGTAAGCACGGCCTTATGTGCTTGGAAGGAATGTCGTCCCACTCGGACTGTAATGTCAGTCATGTTAGATTGGACCCAGAGATTGAAAGCGTGTAGTCCGAGCTTGGCATGATGGCGGTTGGTCGGATCATCTTTCTGGACTTCCTCTGGGATCATCTGTAACACACATCAGCTAGGTATCACGGCAGTCCATCGCAGACTAAGCTGTACCAACCTGTAGGGAGGACACCATGCCCTGGGCCAAGATAGGAGGTAGTTCTTCAGGGGGCCGTTGCAGCAGGTTCTGTCACACAACCACAGCATTGACCTCACGCACTATACTCACCAACTCCGTCTTTGCCGGTCCCAAGCCCGGATGAAAAAGGAGGAAGGGGAGCAGTAACAAACTCACTAAAAAACCTAGGCTCAGCTGGCCTGGCTGATAGTACCCTGTAAGGGCTCCTAATCCAGGGATACAGGATGAGCAGCGTTTGTACTCCATGTTAGGAGCGGCTGCTCATGGCGCCTGTTCCTCATGTCAGAGGCAGCCATTTCTTTTGGAGCCAAGTCGGCCTGCCACTGAGTAGTGCTCCCAGTCTTAATGACAAAGGCAGACGCATTCTACTTCACCAAGTCATAATCCCAAGCTTTACAAGCTTGATACCCTAATATGATTGAGTGGATATAAGAAAAGAAGAAGAAGACTATTCTCATCTCAAAGAAACAAGAACACGACAACATCATTGCAATCTATAGGCAGTATTCCAGAGTGGTGGTTAACCGTTTTACTGAAGGAAGGAATGGAGCGAAGACCTGAAAGAGAAAAGAAGAGAATGAAATTCATTAACATTTATACTTCTCTCTCTAGACGTCATGATGATGGGTAAATATTGAATCAGGGCAATGTTTTTGCTTCTTCTTCTGAGGGTTGATTTATTCCTATTATTATGATGGAGAGAATTCAGGTGTAAGTCAAATATGGCATTACATATCCGATATTTCTAGCTAATTTTCTATAGAGTATAGAGCATACAAGAATTGTGAAGAGGTACATCAGTAATGTGAGGTATTTAGAAGAGCTAGATAGCACTTAGTGTCGAGCAGGTTGGGTAGGTAACAGCACTTTGGCAAGAGACTCACCCGGTAGCACAACTCTTCGTCATAGTCCTCGATGAGGCTGTATTCCTTGTGGCCGCCCTTGCTGCAGCCTTCTGAGGAGGTGTTGTTGGATCCACTGCTGGTGTAGGCGATCCTCCGGGGGCTGTCGTACTTGGCCTTGGTCTTCTCGGTCACCGCTGCGGGGACCGTGTCCGTAGTGACCAATCCCTACACACACCGTGGGTACTTCAGTCTCTCCCAGCTCTATCTCACCACCTTCCTCCATACACAATTTCTTTTTAAGAATATATAATTTAATTTTGTAAAATATCAGTAAACAAATCTAAGGCAATAGCTTACTATATATTTTTTTAGATTATCATTATGTAAGGACCAGTCAGCAAGTGAATGACTTTGAGACGAAGAGTAAAACCTGTTCAATTTCTATGTAAATAACACAAGATGATTATTACCTTTCCCAATTGGGAGAATCTGTATGGGGCAAGTCCCTAATAAAGGCTTTTGTGTGTGTAATTAAATTTTGTATATTGCAAAAACATTCACAATTATTCTTCCTGCGTTAGTTTTCTATCAAATTGACTGTCACTAAGGATACACCTAATGATAGGTTGACAGAGAGAGAGAGAGAGAGAGAATTCTAAAAAAAACTAGTTTCCTTCAGAAATATTCAATCTATCCGCTTTTGAAATAGTATTCCTCAGTTCTGCTAACCATCATAGTACTAATTGTAGTCTTCAGTCAAGCACACACACACACACATACACAAAAGCCTTTATTAGGGACTTGCCCCATACAGATTCTCTCAATTGGGTAAGATAATAATCATCTTGTGTTATTTACATAGAAATTGAACTGGCTTTACTCTTCATCTTAAAGTCATTCACTTGTTGACTGGTCCTTACATAATGATAATCTAAAAAAATTATATTAAGCTATTGCCTTAGATTTGTTTACTGATATTTTTGAAAGCAATACGTAGGGTGAAATGTTGGTGTTTTCAGTCAAGCAAACCCTCTATAATTGCTCAGTAACAGCAATATCTTGACAAGCTCTTCGTTTCTCTAACACCTCTAAGATCCATGATCGTCATTTAGAAAGATGATCAAACGTATTGTGGAGCGAAGAACCTGTTCTGAAAGTTTCCCACAGGAAGAACTGATATCGTAGATGTTCAAAGTGGTATTGAGGCTTGTAGATTTTGGTAACTTACTGCGTAGACGTTGGAGATGATCTGAAACAAACGAACACAACTTTACTCAGACATTCTACAATGATTCGGATGTTGGAATATTACACAGAGTAACAATGGCTATAGATGAGCTCATGTTTGAAAAGGAACTTGTATGTATATAATTTGTTGTTTTCATGTAGACATATATACCAAGATTTGTTTTGTATAATTGCTATTAATAATAAATAATATGCAAAGTTTAATTGGTTATGGATTCAACCTACTTACTTACTTTAATTACATAACACCTGAAGTGAATGGATGGAAGCATTTATTCCTATTGTAACTTGATCTCAAATCAATATGACGGACTGTATAAGCGAATAGATAGTCAGATAGGTCGATAAGATACAATTTGGATTATAGATTAGAAACATAAGGTAACAACATCAAATACAAATGAAATGTGCGACGTTTTGGTTAACAGCGTTGTTACCATTCATTCAGTACTTTAACTCCGCCTTTTCCGGTCCAAAGCCTGAATGAAAAAGGAGGAGGGGGAGCAGTAACAAGCTTGCTAAAAAAACTGGGCTCAGCTGGCCCAGCTGATAGTACCCTGTAAGGGCTCCTAATCCAGGGATACAGGATGAGCAGCGTTTGTATTCCATGTTAGGAGCAGCTGCACATAGCGTCTGTTCCTCATGTCAGAGGCGGCCATTTCTTTTGGAGCTAAGTTGGCCTACCACTGAGTAGTGCTCCCAGTCTTAATGACAAAGGCAGACGCATTCTACTTCACCCAGACCCTAATATGATTGAGTGGATATAAGAAAGAAGAAGAAGAAGATTCAGTACTTTTGTCTGATAATAGTAACAACGCTGTTACCGAAATTGTCCTACTATTTATTTGGTAGGCAAAGTCTGACTATTACGCAAATATGTAAATATGTAATTCATTCTGTTGCGCCATCTGTTATGAGAATTTGTAACTATTTTAGACACGTCTGATTCTTGTAAAAATTAAACAATAATTTACTGCCCTTACTGTAATGAAAAGGCCCTCCCATTAATTTTTCTTTGCAGTAAAGGCAGTAGATTATTGTTTAATTTTCAAAAGAAAGCCCCGGGGCCATCAAAGTATTAAAACCA
>CP092869.1:85419731-85488767 GCA_030710605.1 Cordylochernes scorpioides | reverse complement strand
TCCATGTCACACATGTGACATTCTGTGAAATCACTGGACATAGTCCCAAAATAGTGGATATTGCGACTGCTATGATAGAGACGTAAGGAGACATCTGAGGCTCTTCATTGGACACGACAATAACAACAACGACTAGGGCGTTTCTAGGTCACACGTGTGACACTCTGCGACCTCACCGGGCAACGTTATGGTCTTTCTGTGTCACACGTGTGATACTCTGCAATATCACTAGGCATTATCCCTAGATAGAGGACATTGCGACTGCTGTGATAGAGATGCATGGAGACATCTGAAACTCTTAATTGGACATAACAACAACAACAACTAGGCATTGTGGTGTTTCCAGGTCACACGTGTGACACTCTGGGACAACATTATGGTCTTTCTGTGTCACACGTATGACACCCTGTGATATCAAGGGACAACGTCATGGTCTTTCCAGGTAACACGTGTGACACTCTGTGATATCACTAGGGACTATAGCATTTCCAGGTCACACGTGTGGACAAAACTCATCCAATAACAGATGGCATTTAGACATTACAGGAAAAATATGTATCATACTATTCAGAAAATTTCGCTTCATTGTACCTTTTATCATGTACATCAAGATTCAGACAATAACTCTGAAAGACATTACAGTGACCTTTATTGAATGCACACGAGATAACTAAGTGTGAACAAAATTGACTCTGTCTCATTAAAGAAAGAAAAAAAAAAAACAGACAACCGGTGACATCAAAGACACTTCCTTAAAATTTGTCCATGGGTGTATACTAGAAAGGTCCATAACTAAGGAATAAATCTTTCCTAATTTATACAAGAATATTGTAGGGAAATATTTATTATATTTTATGTACAGATTATTATTTTTTTTATATTTACACCAATACCTCGCTTTGCGTCGTTTCGTTTTGCGTTTTTTCGAAGTTGCGTCGCTGCTTAATTTTTACTGATTTTCACTGTGCGTCTTTAAATTTTCGAAGTTGCGTTGTTTTGGATTCGAGTTTTTAATTTTTTTTTTAATTTATTTCCCTAAAATATGGCAACACCTTTGTTTTTGATTGCGCCTTCACATATTTTCACTTTGCGTCGTTTCAATTTGCGTCGTGTTTTTTTTTTTTGGAACGTAACCCCGACGCAAAGCAAGGTATGGGTGTATATTATTTGTATATATATTTTTTGTTACTCTGTGGAAACTTCCCTCATTGCTTTTAACTTTTATCTTATAAATGTTGATTTGTGTTTGTGCCTTTAATAAATTGCTGTGTAATTCTGAAGTTTGTCTTTCCTAATTTACTACGTTTCAATATAATAAAAAGAGAAATAAAATTTATAATTAAAATATTTAACAAGACAATATCAAATCACAGTGTAGTTAAATATTCAACCGAAATATTTAATATAAGCAACCTCACATGTCTACTACCGAAATCTATACATATAAAAATGAATGTTTGTTTGTATGTCCGGTATACAAATTCGCAGTAGTTCACTAATTCAAACCAAAATTTCCATACATAGGTAAAAAAATACGGGGAAGACGATAGGCTATTTTAAAAATATATATAAATCAATTTATAAAACTATATATTCAAATTATTCTATTTAGCTCACGAACAGCGCCCTCTATCAAATATTAGATTAAATTATGCTGATGCAAACAAATAGATAATGCTAATAACAAACAATTATTAAAAAAATCTTATCTAAATATATATAACTCGGGTAGATATGCACACGGATCAATCCCTGAGGGAAGCCCGGGTCACCCGTCTAGTATTTAATATAAGCAGCCTCACATGTCTACTACCGAAATAAGTTTATAAAAATATGTAAGTTTCTCTCTGAGTCCTTGGCAGATAAGAACTATGTCTATTACACTACCAGCTCTACAGTTCGGCAGGGAAATATGAGAATGTCATCGTTTGAAATAATTTGGATAATCACACTGATAGACAAACCTTAAGGAAGTTGTACCTTATAGCATATATATATCAGGATTCAGAAAATAACTCTGAGAGATATATTTCTTAATCCCGATATATATATGCGCTATAAGGTACAACTTCCTTAAGTTTTGTCTATCAGTGTCACCTGGAAGAGTAAATTTTGAAAAATACAAAATCTTGTGAGGCAAAACCTTTCTTGTACGTTTTTTTTTTGGCCGAGCTTTCAAGTATAAGGAAGGGTAGAAATGTTAGAAAGTTTGGCCAAATGAAAAAAACTGTACAAGAAACGATTTGCCTCACGAGATTTTGTATTTTTTTGACATCTTGTCAATACATGTAAAAGTACACAGTCTGCACTATTTTAAAAATATAATTATATATACACAACTATAGATGGTAAATTTGCCGGGAGGAAATTGATCCATAGAAGTATAGGGCGCCTCTCCTGTCAAAATAAACGTCAAAACTTGACGCCATCTAGATCCTGTGTGGATCTCATGGAATAAAGTCCACCCTAGGCTGACGAGGGCCATTAGCCCGAAACCATGGTCTATAGGTGGACGCTTCTCAGTTTGCCAAAGCTAGTGTTGTGGCTTTGTCACCGAACCGAGGCCGCTAGTTGCGGCGACGGTCAATAGATGGCGTCAGGTTTTGACATTTATTTTGACGGGAGAGGCGCCCTATGCTTTTATATACAACTATGTACAATGAATATGGCGCCTCTGCCATCACTGTAAAGTTTGGTAGAGAATCACCAGCGGGTCTCCAGCGACACCACGTATTTAGTGATCTACGAAGATTACGAAAACCGTGCAAGAAACGATTTGCCTCGCGAATTTTTACTTTTAATTTTATTGTAAACTAGACGGGTGACCCGGGCTTCGCCCCGGGATTGACCCGTGTGCATATCTACCCGAGTGATATATATTTAGATTTTTTTTTTTTATAATTGTTTGTTATTAGCATTATCTATTTGTTTGCATCAGCATCATTTAATCTAATCTTTGATAGAGGGCGCTGTTCGTAAGCTAAGTAGAATAATTTGAATATATAGTTTTAATAATTGATTTATATATTTTTTTAAATAGCCTATCGTCTTCCCCGTATTTTTTTTTACCTATGTATGGAAATTTTGGTTTGAATTAGTGAACTACTGCGAATTTGTATACCGGACATACAAACAAACAAACATTGATTTATATATATATAGATATAGATAATGAAATACTCTCCGCTCGTTCAGTATTTTTGAGAGTTATGGACCAACTAACCGATAGCCACGACAGTGATGTCGTGACAGGGCGTGTTGAGGCTGACAAAAGGCTTCCACTGGTTATCCTCGTAGTGCAGGACGTCGTTCATACTGTCTAACTGCTGGGCCTTCACCACGTTGTTGCGGTAGACTCCGCCCAGCATGTAGATGTAGTCGTCACAACTGATGAGGGTACCGAAGGTACGAGGCAGAGGCAGGGAGGTCTTCTTTTCAAGCCAACTACAAACACAGTATCTACTGTAGATATATTCTATTCTGGTTCCAAAATAACTTTTTTATTATTATCCCTAGTACACGTAATACAGACCATGATAATCATGGTGGGTAGAAGTAGGTGACTGCTTTTACTCTAAGTGCACCACATGTGAAAAGAAGTTCGACTTTGCACTTAAAAATCTGCCAGAGCCCCGTTTGGTTACTTGCACTCGCTGGTGGATTTGGACTTTTGCAAGAATCGGGGAGCGATTGGACCATTTTTTTTTTATTAGAAAAAGTGCTCAATGCGGGATTCGATCCTAGGTCGTAGTGATTAACGGTTTAGATCACCCTTCCACCCCTCCAAAACCACTTTATTAAGTACCTCTCAAAAAGAGCAACCTAGCTTATGATATTTACAACAAAGAATAATATATGAAGGTTATTCACATACTAAGAAATAGTGTCTAATTCGTATAGCAGTTCTTAATTTTCATAATTAAGTTTGGTCATCTAAGGACAATGGACTTCCAGACTGTTTGAAAGTTTTTTCCCATTATGTGCCAAGCGTAACTACCAATTCATTGATTCAATGACCTTTATATGATTGAAAGGAAGATAGGAAGAAAATTACCAAAGGTTATACTTCTAATGGATGATCTACTGGATTGTCTAATTTATACTATAACAGTTGACATAATTTTATTGACATCTTGTCAATACATGCAAAAGTGCACACAGTCTGTACTCTTATTTTAAAATAATAATTAGATATATACAACTAAAATATTTTATTCAATCCAATATATTCCTTTTTTTATTATCTAATATACAGCTAGGTACACACAAAATGAATATGTACATGGCGCGGCAGAGTTTGATGGAAGATCGCCAGGGGGTCTCAAGCTACACCACGCATTTCGCGCCCTACGAAGTAAACGTAGATCGCGTGCTTCGTCGCTTAGGAGATTTATACTAGAGAGAGCCGAAAACTCTTCAGGAGGCTACAAATGTAGATATTCATGAGGATTATCTTATTCAGTACTAGATGTATGCTTTTACTACACCGGATGGGTTTAGTATATATATAAATTAGATTACCTTTACCGTGAGGGTTGCTTAAATTTTAACAAGAGCTAATCTAGAGAGGACTAAAAGAGAGCTCTCAGAAGACATCGAATGTTTATCTTCAAGGATAATACTTCTAAAGAAAGGTGAATGTCACTCACATCTTGCAGTGGATGTCGTAGATCTCGACGTCCGACACCACGAAGGTCTTGGCATCCTCGATGGTCCGTACAATACCTCCGACCACCCAGATGAAGGCGTGATGAGCGGCCACACCCATTCCCATCTTGGGCGTGCACATCGGACTAAGCTCCTCCCACCTTTCTTCCTTGATGTGGTAGATCTCCACCGAAGCCAGCAGACTGCGCACAAGATAAGAATGTTTGGAATAGATACAGCTGCATCAACCAATCAACTATGTTTCAGAGTCCTTCTCTGTCAGGGAAATGATTCTTCTGAGAAGAGTGACAAAATCACTGAATCGTTGGGTATGAACTAAAAATATGTTAGGTAGAGATATATAAAAATATACCGAAATCTAATAACTAATAGCATTGACATAGTGAGTAAGCCAGTAGAAATACAAGGTCTGTAGTCTTTAAAGATATTATTTGAGAATATATATAAGAAAAGAAAAAAACTTTTATTTTATTATTTTATTTATTATTTACTTTATTTTTTATTTACGCCAAAAATAATTATTGTTATAAATTGCATCGATAGATGGCAATTAAATTTATAAAGGTAGAATTATTAATGGTTATAAAGGTATGCTAAAATAGAATAAAACTGTTCAGTTGATAGTGTGATTTTGGTATAGGTATTTCTACTTAAATTGTCAATATTGGGAGAATTTTCTCTGGGAGAAATGATTTTCTTTCTTGGTTAAAAAATTCTTAATTGCCAACTATGTAAATATTTGTAATTGTTTTTTTTTTCATTGGTTATTTTTATTATTATTTTTGGTTTCAATTGTTTCTGTGAAATAGTTCTCTTATTTTGGTGTTGTTGTTTAACGCAAGCATCCTTTGTGGGAATATCACGTCTGATTTGATAAAAAATAAATAAAATATTGGAAGAATGATAGATTATTTACCGTCCATATTCGTCCTTGCCACCAATAACGTAGATGATTCCTTCATGCTGGCATACTCCATGGTACATTCGAGAATAGTACATATCGTTCATACGTGTCCATTGAGCTCTCAGCACATTGAATGAGAAACAGGATCTGTTAGGTACCAGCTCGCCGTTGATGGTTTCACGAGGATCACAGCCTCCTGTACATACAGATCAATCATTCAGTATTGGTAGATCATTGGTTGGTTACACCGCTAACCAATAATATAGATGTAATTATTGTAGTACACCGCCTTGTGCTGATGACGTGGCACAGGGAGCTTGGCCACTTTCTGCCAGTAGTTCTCCCTGATGTCATACCGGAATATGCTGCTACCTGGAGACATCACGAATGTAAATTAGAAAGGGAATGTGCTGCTATGGTTGGATGGTGGAAAATATGCTAATATAGATACAACATAAAACATGGTCATTAAGAAGGAGATACAAAAAGAGCTAAAGAGATATGACAAGAGCAACTAATGGATAAAACGAGAGACAAGAAGAGCTAAAGGAATGTGAAAAGGGCAACCAATGGATAAAAAGAGAGACAAAAAGAACTAAACGGATGTGAAAAGGGCAACCAATGGTCATAATAAGAGACAAGAAGAGCTAAAGAGATGTGAAAAGGGCAGCCAATGGATAAAAAGAGAGACAAAAAGAGCTGAAGCTATGTGAAAAGGGCAACCAATGGATAAAAAGAGGGACAAAAAGAACTAAACGGATGTGAAAAGGGCAACCAATGGTCATAATAAGAGACAAGAAGAGCTAAAGAGATGTCAAAAGGGCAACTAATGGATAAAAAGAGACAAAAAGAGATGAAGCTATGTGAAAAGGGCAACCAATGGATAAAAAGAGAGACAAAAAGAACTAAACGGATGTGAAAAGGCAACCAATGGTCATAATAAGAGACAAGAAGAGCTAAAGAGATGTGAAAAGGGCAGCCAATGAATAAAAAGAGAGACAAAAAGAGCTGAAGCTATGTGAAAAGGGCAACCAATGGATAAAAAGAGAGACAAAAAGAACTAAACGGATGTGAAAAGGGCAACCAATGGTCATAATAAGAGACAAGAAGAGCTAAAGAGTTGTTAAAAGGGCAACCAATGGATAAAAAGAGAGACAAAAAGAGCTAAAGCTATGTGAAAAGAGCGATGAAGAGAGACTAACAGACAGCCAGGTTGTCCATGTTGGCCGGGTTGATGCCGCCCAGTAGGATGATGCACTCCTGGTTCTTGAACTTGAGGCCCTCTTCACGGAAGTACTTCTGGATGCGGATGAAGCTGTCGTTGACGATGACACCGCGACGTGGGAAGTGGAGCAGGTCGTGCAGGAAGGGGTCGTGCAACAAGCCATTGGGCAGGTAGCCTTCGTATGCCCCTTCCTATACACGCCGTGGTCAAGGCACGTGTTAGAACCAGGTTTGTCAACTACCCAATGTAGCTTGCCTGCCTAAACTGAATACTGAATCATAACGACCATAATCTTTCCAAAGAATTAATTCCATTTTGTAAAAAGAAAATTAGGCTTGAATTCAGTTTTCAAGCTTTATGAATATAACTAGAAAGAATTTTAAATTTACATTGGCTTTTCCCGAAAATAAAAATACATTAAATAAAAGGTTATTATCTAAAAATTTAATATTCATTAGTATTTATGACTTAAAATAGGCGTAAAATTTTTGATAAGAAATGACTGATAAAGTGTTATTGTATCTCCACAATAAAGGGGGGGAAGTTCGACCACACCTCCCTGCGGTCCCGTATTTGACCAAATTCTGGTTCGTTTCCAAGGTGACTAACGTGGCAATGACATCCATTTTCTAATGAAGAGCAAGATAGAGGACATTGCGACTGCTGTGATAGAGATACATGGGAACATCTGAGGCTCTTCATTGGACACGTCAACAACAACACAATAAAGTATCAGATGTCTGAGAACCCTTCACCATTTTGCGCCTGATCCATGCGCAGAGGCCGTGTTAATCTTCTAAGCATCATTCCTATCATTGTACCGTCCAACGAGAGTTTCACAGGGACCATGATAATCTATTCTATATCTTTTGACTATTGTAGTAATTGTACCGTCCAATAAGTTTCACATGGACCATGATAATCTATTCTATATCTTTTGACTATTATAGTAGTTGTACTGTCGAATAAGAACCGCAGGGGCCTAATTTTCCAGGCAGAAGAACCAATCTGTATGTTTTTCCATGTTAGAACGACGACCCACCTTGTACTTCTGCAGGAAGCCGTTGTACTTCTTGCGCGCCAGGAAGCCACGGAAGTAGGACTGGATGATAGGAGCAGCTTTGTTCTGTGTGGAACGCAGACGACTCAGCAAGTAGCGCGCAAGATGGCCGCGATAGTGCTTCTGGATGGTAATGGCCGCTTTCTCCAAGTCACAGTCCGTGTAGAAGAATGGATCGTACATCGACAGATCCTGTGACAGACAGGTTTGTTACATCTCCACGTGATGGACAGAGCGACAGATCCTGGGACAGACAGATTTGTTACACTTCACTTTGTCTACGTGATGTATAGAACTAAAGACTAGATGACAATATTACAATATAAAATACGTAGCTTTTGATAAAGCACAATTTGAATTATAAATTATAGATATAAGAAAATGGATAATCAATGGATCTGGTCTTAATCTTGTATCTATACGTAGCTTTTGTTAAGGTCTAAAGACGAGCGAGATTTGTGAAAAAAAAAAGGCTCTTTGACTGTCTTTTTACGCTAAGAAAAGGACAAAAAATATTATTTTCTAAAGAATAAAGCCAAATAATATATTTGAGAGGATGAATTTACACAGTAGAAACTATAAAAATGTCTTTAAAAATAACACCTTCTAATTTATAGATAACTCAGTGATTTGTTATATTTTGATTCTTATACAACTATTGCTTGATTTAATCATTTATATATAGTTAGATAAAGAGGGGAGGAGGTTGCTTCTCTAGACGCCATCTATTGACCGTCTTCGCAGACTAACAGACTCGGGTCGGTTATAAAACCATAACACCAGCTTTGACAAAGCTTCAGTTAATCCCTTGTAGAAAGGCTCCAAGGCCCGAAATTTTGATTTAATCCTTTGTAGAAAGGCTCCAAGGCCTGAAGACTTGAGTCAATCTCGTGTAGAAGAGCTTAAAGGCCCGAAAACTTTAGTTAATCCCTTGTAGAAGGGCTTCAAAGGCTAAAAACCTTGAGTTAATCCCTTGTAGAAGGGCTTCAAAGGCTAAAAACCTTGAGTTAATCCCTTGTAGAAGGGCTTCAAAGGCTAAAAACCTTGAGTTAATCCCTTGTAGAAGGGCTTCAAAGGCTAAAACCCTTGAGTTAATCCCTTGTAGAAGGGCTTCAAAGGCTAAAAACCTTGAGTTAATCCCTTGTAGAAGGGCTTCAAAGGCTAAAAACCTTGAGTTAATCCCTTGTAGAAGGGCTTCAAAGGCTAAAAACCTTGAGTTAATCCCTTGTAGAAGGGCTTCAAAGGCTAAAAACCTTGAGTTAATCCCTTGTAGAAGGGCTTCAAAGGCTAAAAACCTTGAGTTAATCCCTTGTAGAAGGGCTTCAAAGGCTAAAACCCTTGAGTTAATCCCTTGTAGAAGGGCTTCAAAGGCTAAAAACCTTGAGTTAATCCCTTGTAGAAGGGCTTCAAAGGCTAAAAACCTTGAGTTAATCCCTTGTAGAAGGGCTTCAAAGGCTAAAAACCTTGAGTTAATCCCTTGTAGAAGGGCTTCAAAGGCCCGAAAGCTTGAGTTAATCCCTTTTAGAAGGGTTTCAAAGGCTAAAAACCTTGAGTTAATCCCTTGTAGAAGGGCTTCAAAGGCTAAAAACCTTGAGTTAATCCCTTGTAGAAGGGCTTCAAAGGCCCGAAAGCTTGAGTTAATCCCTTTTAGAAGGGTTTCAAAGGCTAAAAACCTTGAGTTAATCCCTTGTAGAAGGGCTTCAAAGGCTCAAAACCTTGAGTTAATCCCTTTTATAAGGGCTCAAAACCTTGAGTCAATCCCTTGTAGAAGGGCTTCAAAGGCTCAAAGGCTTGAGTAAATCCCTTGTAGAAGGGTTTAAAAGGCTCAAAACCTTGAGTTAATCTCATGTAGAAGGGCTTCAAAGACTCAAACCTTGAGTTAATCCCTTTTATAAAGGCTCCAAGAGAGGTCCGAATGCTTGTGTGAATTAATAGAAGATTCAAACAAGAAACTTATCCGTACATCTTTTTCCCAAATGAGTTGATAGAAAGGATTTTGATTTTTCAAACACAATATTCCTCAGGCTACAAGAACCCGCGTAATATCATAGCCATAGCAATACAATATTGAAGTGATCAAGCTGAAACCGCTGGGGAGGGTTGACCATTGATGAGCCAGGCCCTCTCAAGGTATTTTCTCTTCACAGTAGGCGAACTCTCTATGAAGAAAACATATAAATATTTATTTTTAGATAAAAGAGCACAAAGAAAAATAATTTACCCATCAACAAAGAGATCCATAAAAGATTTAAAACTGCGATATATACGTGACGCCAACGTGAGCATACATCTCGAGACAAGCTGTGAATATTGTAGGAAAACTAACTCCATGTAGTAACTCAAATGTGCAACTCTGCTGGATCAAAGGCCACAGCGGTATTCCAGGAAATGAACTGGCGGATCAGGCGGCAAAGGCTGCAGCACATTCTAATCTGCCACTATCCTTTAACACCCTCCCAAAGAGCGTCGCGCGCGGTAAAAAAAGAACAGATAGCCCTCAAAATGTGGACAGACCTCTACATCCAAGATTACTCCACCAGAAATCTACGAAGATTTGCTGCTACCCCGAAACTACTCCTCCAAATGCTTCGAAACATCAAGCATGGATCTACCTCCACAACAATCTTGACCGGCCATGGTTACATTCAGGCAGACCTTGCAACGGTATCGAAAGAAGACCCAACTTGCCCCCACTGCCAAGATGAAGACCAAACCGTAGACCACCTCCTCTTCACTTTTGCCCAACCTTCCAATACCAAAGATTCCAGACAGCCACTCTCCTAGGTATCACCAACATATGTCCAGCATCCCTAGAAAATCTCCCAAGAAAGAAATCTGCCTGGCGACACCTCATTAATTGGACTTCCACTGGCATTGTATATAAATCCAAGAAGACTTAGGTCAGAAGGACATCCCGGGTAGTTGGCGACTTCTGTACGCTCCAGGAACCTGGGTTACTTAAATAAATAATAGTATTTTTTTTTTTCGCGCTGAATAAATATTTAGAGCAATTTGAATGTATCCATTATAAAGGTGTTTATATTTCATCAAATACGCCGACAAATTATCGCTTTTTACATTGCAAATATAATTTGAAATAAAGTTAATATTTTTTGATAAATCGATACATTTTAACTATAAAATACTTAAAATAACATTAGAAATGAATTGAAAACTGATATCTTAAAAATTTAATATCGATTTAAAAATATATGAACGGAATGTAAACAAACACAAGTGTTGCTTCATGTAGTAGATAATGTACATAGATGAAATCATATATAAAAGCAAAGTTCACCTCTCCCGTCAAAATAGACATCAAAACTAGACGCCATCTATTGACCGTCATCGCTTTGTCATTAACCCGAGACCGCTAGTATGCGACAGTGGTCAATATGAGATAACCAAGTATGAACAAAATTGTCTCTGTCTCCTTCAAAAATACAGACAACCGGCTAATCACAGAATTTCACTTCCTTAAGTTTTGTCCATTAGTGTATGATTGCTTGTACAAATCTTTCTGATAACTGAAAGAGTTCTGCGATCTGGGTTTATGAATACTGTGGAAGTTTTTTTTTTTTCAGTTTACTGCATTTTTCAATAGAATTTGTTTTGCGATTTGATTTTCGCAGATATCTCTGCACTAGTTTGAGGCTCGAAGCTGTACCTTTCAAGCATACAATCAGCTTTCAAAGGGCTTTCAGAAAGTATTAAATTCGGCATACCTGCAAAACACTTATTCACCCGCCAAGGCGGAAAACGTCAGAGCTCTGTGGAGGTTGTTTGTATAGCTCCTACTCTGTCTCTTTTAGAATGTTTTATAATTCAACATGGTCTTTATACGGTGTTATGTAGGGAAATTATAGGATTATTAATATGTTATTTAGAAGGAGGAGTGTAATGGAAAACTGGTGTACAGTAGAGTCTAATAAAAGCCTAAAGCCTAAAAACATAGATAATCTCTCTTGGAGGTTGTCTATTAACAGATACTCTTTCATGTCAAACCTATATATTATATTACGATGCACTAGCGCGTCATCTGTTATCAAAATACGAAACTATTATAGACGCGTAATATTCTTTTTAAAACAAAACAATTTCTACTGCCCTTACTTCAATGGAAAATGGTAGATTAAACTGCCGAAACCGCTGGGAGGGTTCACCACTGATGAGCCAGCCCCTCCCTTTAATTTTTCCATTGCAGTAAGGGCAGTAGAAATTGTTTTATTTTAAAAAGAATATTACGTAGTTTCGTAAATTGATATTATATTATCCCTAGTACGCGTCATACAGGCCATGATAATCATGGTGGGTAGAAGTTAGCGACTGCTTTTACTGTAAGTGCACCACATGTCTACATATGAGAAAAGCAGATCGACTTTACACTTACAAATATGCCAGAGCCCCATTTGGTTACTTATACTCGCTGGTAGGTTTGACTTTTGTAAGAAACGGGGGCCATTGGAGCATTTTTTTATCAGAAAAAAAGTGCCTAATGCGGGATTCAATCCCGGGTAGTAGCGGTGGAAAATCAACAGTTTAGACCATCCTTCCATCGACTCCCATGACAAACCTAGTCATGAGGAATATTTGAACAAAACAAAGTCTTAGAGTGAAAAACATTAGACATCTCTAGGTATAAATTAAGAAAAAGACAGCTTCTGATCGTGAACCTAAAAGTTGCTAATGGTTTGTGCCATCTGTTGCGCCACAAATTGAAGGCGGGTCTGCTTTGTGACTCTGTCCGAATTTACTTATATTTTACCCTCAAATATTGAGATATTGCTTTCCCCTCCCCTGACTCTTTGAGATGGAGTCCATATGGCATCGACAGACCAGTTCCTGGCAGGGCTTGAACCATCAGCTCGGCCGAGAGTGAGTTGGATGCTCTGGTTCAAATCACATTAATAGGTACCGCTCAGCAAGAGGAACCTAGTTGAAGATAATTGAACAATGAATAATATGTGAAGGTCATTCACATATTAAACAAATTTTAACGCGGGATTCAATCCCGGTTCATGACTGTCGGGAATCGAGCGTGTTACCCTCTCATCCACCGACTTTTATCATATGTTGGATGCTCTGGTTGTGCCACAAATGGGGGGGCAAGCCATCATCAACTTCTAGTTGCATTATCAGATGTCTTTTTCTTAACTTTTCCACTTGATCCCCAATTTCAATTTTGTACAATTTTTTCAAGTATAAGTTTCTCCAAAAAAATTATAATTAAGATCTCTTACTTTCAGGCATAAATGCCCTTTTGCAGTAGAAAATACGATACTTTATTTAAACATTCAAATTCAATATTTTTTAATACACAAATTGCAACAAAAATTTAGAAAAATACTTTAAACAAATCATAAAATATAGACAACTAGAGGATACGACTATGGAGGAAGGATTACTTAATATAAAAACGTAGTAAAAAAATGGTCAAAAATGTTTTATTTGGTTATTAAATAATAATTCTGAATATTATTTAGGGAGGAAGACCCTCTACAGAAGGTACCTCTGTAAGTCTATAATAAAAATGGTTAAAATGTTTTATTTGGTTATTAAATAATAATTCTGAATATTATTTAGAGAGGAAGACCCTCTACAGAAGGTACCTCTGTAAGTCTACTCTATAATAAAAATGGGGTCAAAATGTTTTGCTTTCTTATTTTCTGAAGATCCTTTAAACCCACTAGAAGGTCACGTTATAGAAAAGAGGTCCAGTAAAGCAAGGACCTACCCAGAGCAGAGTGGGGACGTCATAGAGGTAAGTCCTGGGAATGCAGGAGTACGGGCGGAAGAAAGCTTCGGACCCCTGGTTCTTTGCCGCTATATAGCTGTATCATCATATGCAACTTGAAGTATATATATATGATATATTAAAATATTATTCTATTTAAAATTATATTTCATAGATCCAAATACTCTGTTAAATCGACCGCCAGAGGTCATGCTTCCCCAATAAAAACTCGTTGTTGTTCTTTCCCGATTGCTTTGTGGTTTTATATATTCCGCTTTACGAGGCCATTGGGGCTCAAAAATCATTTATTTTGGTTAGCAGCCCCGTAAATAAAGATATTTTCTCTCTTTCCCGATTGCCGGCTCAAAACTTTTGTACATTATGTAAATAATATTTTATTTTTCCTTTTTCTACTCGCTTTAAGCCAGGCAGAACTTTAATCAAATTATGTTTTTTTTATATATTCCATAAGTTCAATTAAAGCAATATCTGATCAAAACCTTTTTTTTTCAAGATTTTAACCACGACTGCATCACCATAACTTAATCCTCAAGACAAACAAAATCAAGCAGAAAAATCTCATTTTTATATAACATATATGTAGTAATATATGTAAATATACATAACATTTTTATATGCACAATAATTATAAATAGTGTAACAGCTCCAAAATGTAGATAAACTTCAATACACCAGCTTGGGGATATCATGTAATCACAAACAGAACAATAAAGTTTTATTGAAACTCCGCCACTTTCAAGTCAGGGCGAGGTTTAGTTCCGTCAATATTACGTCATTTCCTCTCGGGGAACTTCCATAAGTCGTTAATGAGTTTTACGACGACCGCCGGACACCGACAAACAGGCCGACCAAAAACAGCCGTATCTCCCACTCTTGCAGATCAGACATCCTCCTTGACCTTGAAGCGTTTTCAGCCGCTGGCCTATCTTAAGTTTCATCCAACCTGCCTCGTCCTTTGGGTTACCCATAAATACCTGAATCCACTGGGCCCCATGAATGCTAGTGCTTTTGGTACGACATATATGCAAATTAAATTAAAATCCAGTTAAACCTGTAAGCGTTTGGTTGATTTGGTAATTCATTTTGATTAATAATTGTTTATATATTATGTCAACATATAAAATAAGTCGTCATACGTGTTCAAGTCTTTATTTTTTTGAAGCTAAAAGGTTGACAAAGATTTTCAAAAAATAACCTTACCTTGTAGGAATTGCGATTTTCTCTTTTAAAATATAAAAGTCCAAGTCAGATTTAGCAAAATCTGTTTTTATAAAATATTGCTCCCCTTTATTAAATTATTAACGCATGTCTCGGTTTTAAGAATGGATCTAGAAAACGATGGCTAGCTTCCTGTGAATCTTAAAAATAATTTAAAGCATATCATTATATCAGAAATATGATGCCTTAGCGCGCCATCTGTGCTAAAAAATTTAAACTATTTTTGACGCGTATGTTTCTTTCTAAAATAAAACCCTTTTTACTGCCTTTACTGTGCAATGATAAAATAATGGGAGAGTCTGGGTCATCAATGGTTAACCTTCCTTTCTTCGGATAACTAAAACTTTTAAAGAAAAAAAAAAAGGCATTTCCTGATCGTGCAACTGAGAGTTGCTGATAACTTGAGCCATCTATCGGAATAAATATCAACTAATCGTTAATTTTTAATTATTCCAGAATTAGCTAAATACCTTTTCTTGATTAATCAAGAAAAGCTAACCAAGTACGCGTTTATTTAGCTTAAGAAAGGCTTGTGACCGAAAGCTTACTTTAATCAAGTAAATAAAAGAGTTACGGCGTTCTATGGTTTCCACAAGTCCATATCTCAGAAGAAGGCCAAGTGACACTCACTCCTCACTTTCTTACTGCTACTCTTTTTGTGTTGTTTTTCTTGCTTCCCTCTTCCTCTTTCTTATTTTTTTTTCTTTTTCTTCTGTCTATATCGTTGTTTCCTTTGTCTCACTGCTTTGTTCTTATGCATACCTCTGGTGAATCCTGTATAGGGTCAGTGACTCTAAATAAAGGCTTTTTGTTGTTGTTGTAAATAAAAGAGTTAAGGCGTCTTATATGTATTTTTGTTGTTGTAGTAAACAGTCTGTAGAGACAAAGGTGGTAGAAATGGCCAAGATATCAAATGTAAATTGAAAGGTAAAAGTTCTGCAGAGATTTACCAGGTCGCCTTGAGAAGCATGAGCTGAATCTCTGGAACTTCTATGTTGCCAGGAAGGATAGGCGGATGGTAGCAAGCCAAGATTTCTTGAATGGTCATCATGGGGAAACGGACGCAGGACATGATCTCAAGGATGAAGGACTCACGGTCCATGTACCGGTAGTCTAGCCAACGGATAGCGGCCAGGAACACGGCGATCTCGCTGGAATCAACCACAATGTCCTTTCAAACCATGTACCTCAATTACGATCAATTCAATGATCATTCCTATTAGAGAACTTCCATAAGTCGTTAGTGAGTCTTACGACCGCCGCCGGATACCGACAAACAAGCCGGACAAAACATATTTACCACTCTTGCTGATCAGACACACTCCTTGACCTTGAAGCGTTTTGAGCTGCTGGTCTATCTTAGATGTTATACAACCTGTCTCATTCTTTATGTATTTATATACTATTAAGAAAAAGGCATCTCCTTATCGTGCAACTGAAAGTTGCTGATGGCTTGCGCCATCTATCGGAATAAATATCAACTATTCTCGTTGATTTCTAATTATTCCAGATCTTGATTAATCAAGAATGGGTATTTGGCCAATTCTGGAATAATTAAAAATCAATGAGAATAGTTGATATTTATTCCGATAGATGGCGCAAGCCATCAGCAACTTTCACTTGCACGATAAGGAAATGCCTTTTTCTTAATTTATGCACCTTATCCCAGTACAATATCACATTTGTACTATTTTTTCACATATATTATTGTATTTTAACATTTAATTAAAAATACATATATTAGATCAAAATATCATTTATTTTACTAATATTTCAGTTGGCTGAACGCCAACCTTTATCAAGGTATTATAACATATTATTGTATCTAAAGAGACAAGGGTCGCCTCTCCCGTCAAAATCTATATATTCCATCTATATATTAATGTCTGTCATCAACAAACTCAGCACCATATCTTGGTGTTCAGTCAACTGAAATATTAGTAAAATAAATGGTATTTTGATCCAATATATGTCTTTTTAATTAAAGATTTATTTATGGATTACTCTATTTTCAAACCGATATTTTAACATAAAAATAAGAAAAAATAATTGGAAAATGGTCAGTTATTGATAGTGTAACAAAATATTTATTAATTTTATTATTTTTATTAACAGAATGGTTATTTTTATGATTATATTTTGCTACTCTGTAAATTTCACTCGTGGCTTATCTTTTGTTTACCATTCATAGTTTGTCCTTGCCTGAAATAAATTGTTGTCTCCTCCTGAAATTTTTGTCTTCCCTAATTTTCCACGTGGCAATATTATATGAATAAAGACATATATCCTGACTGCTCACATATGCATTTTTAGATGGCAGAGCCCCATCTATCTATTATAAGTCGGTGGACGAGTGGGTAACACCCTCGATTACCGACAGTCATGAACCACGATTGAATCCCGCGTTAAAATTTTGTTTAATATGTGAATAACCTTCACATATATTATTCACTGTTTCAATTATAATGAACTAGGTTGCTCTTGCTGAGCGGTACCTATTAATGAGAATTTGAACCAGCCCCATATAGTGAGACAAATATCCAAATAAACGTTGATATAATTTGTTCCGTGATATTTAGCCAACCCGTTTTCTTGATAAATCAAGGAAAGCAAACCACGTATGCGTTTTCGGGCTGTTGGCCCTCGTCAGCGTGGTGCAAGCTGTACTTCTCCTAAGAGGTTATCTGAGAAATCAAGAAATGGGTATTTAAGGCCAAATTTGCGTATATACGCTGTCAATGTGGGGGGGGGATGGTAATGATCAGGTGTTGATATTAAAAACATAAAAAATGAATATCCTGACCGTTCACATGAACATTTTAGATGGTATATGTTTATATGAAAAACAATAGAAAAAAATAAAAGATAAGTGGGTCAGGTGTTGATATTAAAACTAAATAAGGCATTTTCTGACCACGAGCACATGTGCTTTAATATCACGGAACAAGTTAAATAAACGTTTAGTTTATTTTTGCTCCACTAGATGGCGCTCTGCCATCGAAAAAGCACATGTGCTCGTGGTCAGGAAATGCCTTATTTATTTTTAATATGTTTATATATACCAAAAGAGGAGCACCTCTCCCATTAATCATGATGAACAATGCATCAGAACGATACACTCTTCATCATTATAGTAAAAACTTTACTAGTGATCACAATTTCGGCAAATTCAGACAAAAATCTAACCTGTATACTATGGTTTGGGGCTTCAAACACCTTTTTGGTAAATTCGACCGATTTCATAAAACCCTCTCGTAGGATGTAATGAAATCGAAGCCGTCCCTATACTGATAAGGACCATAGCTCGAAACCATTGAATATAAGTTAGCATTTTGTCTGAATTTTCTGAAACTGGTTGTTTGAATTTTATATGTTAATTTTGAAATTATTCTTATTTTTTAATTCATAGAAACATTTTTCTGGCAGACATATTCAATTTTTATCATCATCATTTTTGGACATTTTTTTTTTCTTAGTTAGTTATCAAATTATTTTGCAAGGGTAGTTTCTTTTTTGTTTTGTTGTGTTCCTTTTTAAGCAATAAAATATATAGAACTAAGGTGTAATATTTAATTCAAGCATATGGAACCAACATTACAATTACAATTATATTATTTCCAAAGCGCTATATCCCGCAAGGGATACTTGGGCCAAACAAGGAGAAAAGTTTATTTACATAAGTTATTTACATTATTCAACGTATGAAAACATTAGAGATCCAGATTTTGTAGAAAGTTTAGAATGTATTTACAAAATGAATTGAACTTTAAATATGATTTTTTATCAGAAACCAAATCGTTAAGTTCACAAACAACTAGTTCATTTCATTCTATAATCTTGAAATGCTGGGCAATCGATCAGTAGATGTCTTGAGGTTTGTTCTTCAATACCACAAAAGCAACTTGAATCCTCCACTGCCTTTATTCAATTTAAAAAAACTTTTGAAATTTTCGTGGTTTGTAACAAATTGAGTATTATAACCAATTATTTTTTTTTATTTTTTTGTTTACTTCTTTATCTCTTTCTTACTTTGCTTCTTGGATCCTGCAGTCGAGTCTTTTGTAAGACTTTGAGTCTTAATGGGGGCTTTTGTTGTTATGTTGTATATATGTATGTGTATGTATATGTATATATCATACTTACATAATCTTTCTTTTTCTTCTTCTGTATATTCCCCACTTTCACAGGCCTATCTCTCTTGTAATCTCGGGGAGAATCCTCTATAAGACCAGTGTGTCTTAATAAAGGCTTTTGTGTGTGTGTGTGTGTGTGAGTATTATAACCAACATCGATTCATTTTTAAAACAAAGCAAAATCATAAGCTTATATAACTTTCACTTTTTCATACACAGGTGTTGTGACTCAGTCATTATCACACACACACACACACACACAAAAACTTTTATTAAGACACACAGGTCTTACAGAGGATTCTCCTTGGGGTTACAAGACGGGGAAACCTATGAAAGTGGGAAATATACAAAGGGGTAAAAATGGAGAAAGATTATATACACATGGTAAATATATACAGATTATTATTTGAATAATCCTATGGAAAATAAGAAAAAAAATTGGAAATATGGATAGGAGAAGTGGAGAGCGAAAAGAGGAAAGAAAGACTCAGTAATTATCATCACCAATAAAACATTTCACTAGGGAGATGAACAAGTACATCGTTCTGATGTACAATTAAAGAAAGATGTCCCTCTTTTTGTACATGAATATCATCCTCCCGTAACTTTATATTGAATATGTCCATATGTATCAGAATAGATACCTCTTCCATCAAAATGTATTGAAAAAATACATTTTGTTTATCCCCCAATACAAAAAGTAATGATCGTTATAACCTATACAACTATCCCCCGATTTACACGGTAGATACGTTCCTGAGAAAAACGTGTAAATCGAAAATTAAAAATTTTTTAAAATTAGAAATACAGACACATTGTGCGTGTCCAACAAGTCAGTACATAAGCTCGGGATTCCTCGTGAGATGTGTACACAGCGCATGTGTTCAATCACAGTAGCATTTAGTATAGTGCGATAAAAACAAAACAAAAAACGTATTTGGAAAACCGTGTAAAAGCGAAAACGTGTAAAACAAGTACCGTGTAAATCGGGGGATAGGTGTATACTATAGTGTCGGAGCTATGGCCGTTATCAATTTTAAAAAAAAGGGAAAAATCACGTGAAAACACCCTTGCAATCTCAAAACAATTTTTAACGCCTTGCCAAATGCTTTATTTTTATTTACTTCTCCTGACGAAGACAAAAGATTTTTATCGAAACGTTGAGAAAATTTGAAAAAACTCTAACTGGCCGAAGTGTCTATTTTTCATATAAATATGAATACCGACCAGGTAGCCTCTATCTTTATGATGAGAAATGGTGTTATAGAGAGGAAAAGGTTTACCTGCTGGCACCGATAGGGTTGACGTTGAGGATCTCAGTGACATTGTCCACATGCAGCTCAAGGAACTCGAAGGTCTCCACTACTTGGTCGAAGTGGGTGCCGAGGACCTTGTAGGCCTTTGCCCAGGCTGTGCGGATTCCAAGATCCTTCGATGTAACATAGAGGTACAGGATACTTAGAATTCCTCCAATCCTTCCAGAGAGGATCTGTACAAACAACACAAAGATTTGCTATGCCGCTGCTGTGTCAAAGATGGTCAAATGAACACGCTGGATCGCTAGAGATCTCTTTTCGACTACCTCCTTTTTATTTTATTTACAACAACAACAACAACAACAAAAAGGCTTTTATTAGGGCCCATTGCCCTGTATGGATTCGACATACAACAACAAAATAATACAGCAATTTTTTTCTCCCTTTCCCCTTGTGCACCCGAGTCTTTGTTTAAAAAGGGATTTATTTACACATCTGTTCTAAAACTTTCCTCACAACCTCTTTTGTGTATGAATCTATTTACAATTGATCTGTAAAATTATATAGTTCTATTGCTATATTTTTCTTTTATGAAATAGTTCACAGCGTCTTCTACAGGTCCCCACTGTTTGTATTGATGGTACGCATCAATGAGGGGAGGAATGTTAAGATTTCTGTTATTTACATCATTTTTTTCTTTTTTTTTTGGTATAATTTGCATATTTGATCATTGTTGTCAGATCACGTGTGACTGAGAATTGTATAAATAGAGCGAATGAGTTGTATATTGTGTGTGAGAGAAAAATAAAGGCTGTCTGTCTGTCTGCTAGTTCGCTTCGTAGTTTCTTCCAAGGCTACAACATGTATACAACATGTGTATTATGGGAAGAACAAGATAGTAAAATACAGAGAGCATCATCCAACCGACGTTAATAAGAAGGAGTATGGCTTTACTGCTGACCAAATGGGCTTCTTCCTTTCTGATTGGTTCATTCTCCCCCCAGTCTACAGGTGGTGGATAGTTTTAGCCTCCTTTGGATGTCGTCACAACAATATATATATAGCACGTACTGAATAATTGAAACATGAATAACAGTTAAATATATTTCTGTGAAAAATAGACATTTCGGCCAGTTAGAGTTTTTTATTTTTTCTTAACGTTTCAACAAAAATCTTTTGTCTTCGTCAGGAGAAATAAATAAAAATAAAGCATTTGGCAAGGTGTTAAAAATTGTTCTGAGGTTGCAAGGGCGATCTCACGCGATTTTTCGAATTTAGTACAACATTTAAAGCACGAGTTAAAATATTAAACTCGTCAAAGACTATGATCTTAAATATATAGTATCTCTATATCTCTATATATATATATAAAAGTCAATTTCTGTCTGTCTGTCTGTTTCGCGATAAACTCAAAAACTACTGAACCAATTGGTACCAAATTTTGCATGTCGCTTTTTATAAACCTGAGGAAAATTTTCGACTGCATTTTGATTAGTATTTTTGGCTATTTCTTTTTTTTATTTGAAGAACTTTTTTTTACGCGGACTAATCCGGAATGGAATGAATACCTAAATATGGCCATTTTTTTAAAGCATCGGTAGTTCAGTGGTAGAATGCTCGCCTGCCACGCGGGCGGCCAGGGTTCGATTCCCGGCCGATGCATTTTTTTTTAACAATTTTTAAAACTCATTTTATATTATATCTTCTATATATATAAAAATGAATGTTTGTATGTTTGTTTGTTTGTTGGTTTGTATGTCCGGTATACAAATTCGCAGTAGTTCACTAATTAAACCAAAATTTCCATACATAGGTAAAAAAATACGGGGAAGACGATAGGCTATTTTAAAAAATATATAAATCAATTATTAAAACTATATATTATTAGTCAGAAAATGATGATGACGATATTGCTGTATCATGTAAGATTATCAGATACAAAATTATATCGGGGAAAAATTCCAAAAAGCAGAGACCATGGGTGAAACCAGCTCATTATTTTGTACGCAGGAACAAAATTCTAAGAGAAAAACATTCATTCGAGCAGAAAACAAAAGCCAGATAATCTTTCTATAAAAATATCGCTTCTCAGACACAATGTTTGGAGCGGGACGTTTCACAAGAGTGACATCCACGCCGCCAATTTATAATTGTAACGAATAGTATTTAAATAAAAACATTTATTCGGGTAAAACCCGGGCGTTGCCCGGGTCATTCGGCTAGTAGTTAAATATATGGTACTGGACGAATGACCAGAGGAATTCTCGGATTCTTCTCATGTAAAATTTTTTGAGTGTATATAGTAGGAAGAGTTCTTTTATCAAAATCAAATTAAAAGTAGGCTATTTGCACTTTGAGCTGTGTATATATTATAATTATTTTTTGTTTTGTTGTTGAAAAATAGGTGCAGTCGTGAAAAAAGAAATATAGTTATTTACCTTTCAAGTAGTTTTTTTATTCTGAATTACTTGAAGTAAATTACACATAAAATTATTTTTCACAGTAATATAGAATTTATAAAATGAATTCTATAATCGTGATTTTTAAAAATAGGTAGGTTCAACTATACATATTTACAACAATTATTAAAGTGGTATATTCTAAATCTATGGTCAAAAATATAGAACAGTCAATGAATGAAAATGAAATATATGTTTTTAAAAATATAAAATATTTGCATTTTAGAAGATATAATATATATATGTCTTCTTCTTTCTTATCTCCACTCAATCGTATTAGGGTATCAAGCTTGTAAAGCTTGAGACTTTTGATGGTGTCTGCTGGGGATGAGTAAAGCTCATCAATGGATAAATCAATACAGTCAATAATGTGTAGCTGTATAAAGTAAACTTATCATATGCGATAAGAGTTTTTCCTCACATAAACAATCAACTGGTATGAATGTTACGTGGGACATACGTCAGTGCAGACGCAAGTGATCTCCTTCATCTGCAGAAGACGGGAAGCTCGGTAGACTTCCCCGATGTTGTTGGGCGTCAGCTTCAGCTTGCCCGTGTACATGTAGGTCAGAAGCACCTCGAACGCCCGTTCTGTGATGTTGTGAAGCTCCACCTGGAATACATCGTCATAAATTCTATGTTACATTCTTTCTCTTTTTCGTATAACTAACTTGCATACTAATTCTGTACATGTTTCAAATATCTTTCTTTCTTTTATTTCAATTTTTTTGTTTATCTTTAAAGTGCAAGTGTCCCTAGGTGGACATAGCACTCTAAGTCGAAATAAAGAATGTTACATCTAAAAAGAGAGTTTTTAACTTACTCCTTGAATTTTGGTTAAACCCGGATAGAGTAGGTTCTTCTTAAGAAAGGGGCAGTAGCAAGTAAGCACGGCCTTATGTGCTTGGAAGGAATGTCGTCCCACTCGGACTGTAATGTCAGTCATGTTAGATTGGACCCAGAGATTGAAAGCGTGTAGTCCGAGCTTGGCATGATGGCGGTTGGTCGGATCATCTTTCTGGACTTCTTCTGGAATCATCTGTAACACACGTCAGCTAGGTATCACGGCAGTCCATGGCAGACTTAGCTGTACCAACCTGTAGGGAGGACACCATGCCCTGGGCCAAGATAGGAGGTAGTTCTTCAGGAGGCCGTTGCAGCAGGTTCTGTCACACAGCCATAGCATTGACCTCATGCACTATTCTCACCAACTCCGTCTTTGCCGGTCCCAAGCCTGGATGAAAAAGGAGGAGGGGGGAGCAGTAACAAGCTCACTAAAAAACCTGGGCTCAGCTGGCCTGGCTGATAGTACACTGTAAGGGCTCCTAATCCAGGGTTACAGGATGAGCAGCGTTTGTACTCCATGTTAGGAGCGGTTGCTTCATGGCGTCTGTTCCTCATGTCAGAGGCGGCCATTTCTTTTGGAGCTAAGTCGGCCTGCCACTGAGTAGTGCTCCCAGTCTTAATGACAAAGGCAGACTCATTCTACTTCACCCAGTCATACTCTCAAGCTTTACAAGCTTGATGCCCTAATATGATTGAGTGGAGATAAGAAAGAAGAAGAAGACTATTCTCACCTCAAAGAAACAAGAACACGACAACATCATTGCAATCTATAGGCAGTATTCCAGAGTGGTGGTTAACCGTTTTACTGAAGGAAGGAATGGAGCGAAGACCTCAAAGAGAAAAGAAGAGAATGAAATTCATTAACATTTATACTTCTCTCTCTAGACGTCATGATGATGGGTAAATATTGAATCAGGGCAATGTTTTTGCTTCTTCTTCTGAGGGGTGATTTATTCCCTTTATTATGATGGAGAAAATTCTTCAGGTGTAAGTCTAAGATGGCATTACATATCCGATATTTCTAGATAATTTCTGGAGAACAGAGATGTCTATAAAGTATAGAGCATACAAGAATTGTGAAGAGGTACATAAGTAATGTGAGGTACTTAGAAGAGCTAGGTAGCACTTGATGTCGAGCAGGTTGGGAAGGGAACAGCACGGTGGATGAGAGGGTAACACGCTCGATTCCCGACAGTCACGAACCGGGATTGGATCCCGCGTTAAAATTTGTCTAATATGTGAATAACCTTCACATATTATTCATTGTTTCAATTATCATGAACTAGGTTGCTCTTGCTGAGCGGTACCTATTAATGTGATTTGAACCAGACTTTGGCGAGAGACTCACCCGGTAGCACAACTCTTCGTCATAGTCCTCGATGAGGCTGTATTCCTTGTGGCCGCCCTTGCTGCAGCCCTCTGAGGAGGTGTTGTTGGATCCACTGCTGGTGTAGGCGATCCTCCGGGGGCTGTCGTACTTGGCCTTGGTCTTCTCGGTCACCGCTGCGGGGACCGTATCCGTAGTGACCAATCCCTACACACACCGTGGGTACTTCCACTCCAGTCTCTCCCAGCTCTATCTCGGCCACGGGGACCGTGTCCGTAGTGACCAATCCCTACACACACCGTGGGTACTTCCACTCCAGTCTCTCCCAGCTCTATCTCGGCCACGGGGACCGTGTCCGTAGTGACCAATCCCTACACACACCGTGGGTACTTCCACTCCAGTCTCTCCCAGCTCTATCTCGGCCACGGGGACCGTGTCCGTAGTGACCAATCCCTACACACACCGTGGGTACTTCCACTCCAGTCTCTCCCAGCTTTATCTCGGCCACGGGGACCGTGTCCGTAGTGACCAATCCCTACACACACCGTGGGTACTTCCACTCCAGTCTCTCCCAGCTCTATCTCGGCCACGGGGACCGGGTCCGTAGTGACCAATCCCTACACACACCGTGGGTACTTCCACTCCAGTCTCTCCCAGCTCTATCTCGGCCACGGGGACCGTGTCCATAGTGACCAATCCCTACACACACCGTGGGTACTTCCACTCCAGTCTCTCCCAGCTCTATCTCGGCCACGGGGACCGTGTCCGTAGTGACCAATCCCTACACACACCGTGGGTACTTCCACTCCAGTCTCTCCCAGCTCTATCTCGGCCACGGGGACCGTGTCCGTAGTGACCAATCCCTACACACACCGTGGGTACTTCCACTCCAGTCTCTCCCAGCTCTATCTCGGCCACGGGGACCGTGTCCGTAGTGACCAATCCCTACACACACCGTGGGTACTTCCACTCCAGTCTCTCCCAGCTCTATCTCGGCCACGGGGACCGTGTCCGTAGTGACCAATCCCTACACACACCGTGGGTACTTCCACTCCAGTCTCTCCCAGCTCTATCTCGGCCACGGGGACCGTGTCCGTAGTGACCAATCCCTACACACACCGTGGGTACTTCCACTCCAGTCTCTCCCAGCTCTATCTCGGCCACGGGGACCGGGTCCGTAGTGACCAATCCCTACACACACCGTGGGTACTTCCACTCCAGTCTCTCCCAGCTCTATCTCGGCCACGGGGACCGGGTCCGTAGTGACCAATCCCTACACACACCGTGGGTACTTCCACTCCAGTCTCTCCCAGCTCTATCTCGGCCACGGGGACCGTGTCCGTAGTGACCAATCCCTACACACACCGTGGGTACTTCCACTCCAGTCTCTCCCAGCTTTATCTCGGCCACGGGGACCGTGTCCGTAGTGACCAATCCCTACACACACCGTGGGTACTTCCACTCCAGTCTCTCCCAGCTCTATCTCGGCCACGGGGACCGGGTCCGTAGTGACCAATCCCTACACACACCGTGGGTACTTCCACTCCAGTCTCTCCCAGCTTTATCTCGGTCACGGGGACCGTGTCCGTAGTGACCAATCCCTACACACACCGTGGGTACTTCCACTCCAGTCTCTCCCAGCTCTATCTCGGCCACGGGGACCATGTCCGTAGTGACCAATCCCTACACACACCGTGGGTACTTCCACTCCAGTCTCTCCCAGCTCTATCTCGGCCACGGGGACCGTGTCCATAGTGACCAATCCCTACACACACCGTGGGTACTTCCACTCCAGTCTCTCCCAGCTCTATCTCGGCCACGGGGACCGTGTCCGTAGTGACCAATCCCTACACACACCGTGGGTACTTCCACTCCAGTCTCTCCCAGCTCTATCTCGGCCACGGGGACCGTGTCCGTAGTGACCAATCCCTACACACACCGTGGGTACTTCCACTCCAGTCTCTCCCAGCTCTATCTCGGCCACGGGGACCGTGTCCGTAGTGACCAATCCCTACACACACCGTGGGTACTTCCACTCCAGTCTCTCCCAGCTCTATCTCGGCCACGGGGACCGTGTCCGTAGTGACCAATCCCTACACACACCGTGGGTACTTCCACTCCAGTCTCTCCCAGCTCTATCTCGGCCACGGGGACCGGGTCCGTAGTGACCAATCCCTACACACACCGTGGGTACTTCCACTCCAGTCTCTCCCAGCTCTATCTCGGCCACGGGGACCGGGTCCGTAGTGACCAATCCCTACACACACCGTGGGTACTTCCACTCCAGTCTCTCCCAGCTTTATCTCGGTCACGGGGACCGTGTCCGTAGTGACCAATCCCTACACACACCGTGGGTACTTCCACTCCAGTCTCTCCCAGCTCTATCTCGGCCACGGGGACCATGTCCGTAGTGACCAATCCCTACACACACCGTGGGTACTTCCACTCCAGTCTCTCCCAGCTCTATCTCGGCCACGGGGACCGTGTCCATAGTGACCAATCCCTACACACACCGTGGGTACTTCCACTCCAGTCTCTCCCAGCTCTATCTCGGCCACGGGGACCGTGTCCGTAGTGACCAATCCCTACACACACCGTGGGTACTTCCACTCCAGTCTCTCCCAGCTCTATCTCGGCCACGGGGACCGTGTCCGTAGTGACCAATCCCTACACACACCGTGGGTACTTCCACTCCAGTCTCTCCCAGCTCTATCTCGGCCACGGGGACCGTGTCCGTAGTGACCAATCCCTACACACACCGTGGGTACTTCCACTCCAGTCTCTCCCAGCTCTATCTCGGCCACGGGGACCGTGTCCGTAGTGACCAATCCCTACACACACCGTGGGTACTTCCACTCCAGTCTCTCCCAGCTCTATCTCGGCCACGGGGACCGGGTCCGTAGTGACCAATCCCTACACACACCGTGGGTACTTCCACTCCAGTCTCTCCCAGCTCTATCTCGGCCACGGGGACCGGGTCCGTAGTGACCAATCCCTACACACACCGTGGGTACTTCCACTCCAGTCTCTCCCAGCTCTATCTAGGCCACGGGGACCGTGTCCGTAGTGACCAATCCCTACACACACCGTGGGTACTTCCACTCCAGTCTCTCCCAGCTTTATCTCGGCCACGGGGACCGTGTCCGTAGTGACCAATCCCTACACACACCGTGGGTACTTCCACTCCAGTCTCTCCCAGCTCTATCTCGGCCACGGGGACCGGGTCCGTAGTGACCAATCCCTACACACACCGTGGGTACTTCCACTCCAGTCTCTCCCAGCTTTATCTCGGTCACGGGGACCGTGTCCGTAGTGACCAATCCCTACACACACCGTGGGTACTTCCACTCCAGTCTCTCCCAGCTCTATCTCGGCCACGGGGACCGTATCCGTAGTGACCAATCCCTACACACACCGTGGGTACTTCCACTCCAGTCTCTCCCAGCTCTATCTCGGCCACGGGGACCGTGTCCGTAGTGACCAATCCCTACACACACCGTGGGTACTTCCACTCCAGTCTCTCCCAGCTCTATCTCGGCCACGGGGACCGTGTCCGTAGTGACCAATCCCTACACACACCGTGGGTACTTCCACTCCAGTCTCTCCCAGCTCTATCTCGGCCACGGGGACCGGGTCCGTAGTGACCAATCCCTACACACACCGTGGGTACTTCCACTCCAGTCTCTCCCAGCTTTATCTCGGTCACGGGGACCGTGTCCGTAGTGACCAATCCCTACACACACCGTGGGTACTTCCACTCCAGTCTCTCCCAGCTCTATCTCGGCCACGGGGACCGTGTCCGTAGTGACCAATCCCTACACACACCGTGGGTACTTCCACTCCAGTCTCTCCCAGCTCTATCTCGGCCACGGGGACCGTGTCCATAGTGACCAATCCCTACACACACCGTGGGTACTTCCACTCCAGTCTCTCCCAGCTCTATCTCGGCCACGGGGACCGTGTCCGTAGTGACCAATCCCTACACACACCGTGGGTACTTCCACTCCAGTCTCTCCCAGCTCTATCTCGGCCACGGGGACCGTGTCCGTAGTGACCAATCCCTACACACACCGTGGGTACTTCCACTCCAGTCTCTCCCAGCTCTATCTCGGCCACGGGGACCGGGTCCGTAGTGACCAATCCCTAAACACACCGTGGGTACTTCCACTCCAGTCTCTCCCAGCTCTATCTCGGCCACGGGGACCGGGTCCGTAGTGACCAATCCCTACACACACCGTGGGTACTTCCACTCCAGTCTCTCCCAGCTCTATCTCACCACCTTCCCCCATACAAAATTTTGTTGAAGAATATATAATTTAATTTTATATACTGAAAAAACATTCACAATTATTCTCCCTGTGTTAGTTTTCTATCAAATTGACTGTCAATAAAGATGCACCTAAAGATATGATGCACTAACGCGCCGTCTGTTATGAAAATTCGAAACTATTTTAGACGCGTAAGATTCTTTTTGAAATTAAACAATTTCTACTGCCCTTACTGCAATGCCCTCTCATTAATTTTTCATTGCAGTAAGGGAATAGAAATTGATTAATTTAAAAAAGAATCTTACGCGTCTAAAATAGTTTCGAATTTTCACACCTAAAGATAGTTTGAAAATTCTAAAAAACTTGTTTTCTTTGGAAATATTTGATCTATCCGCTTTTGAAATAGTATTCCACAGTTCTGCTAGCCATCATAGTACTAATTGTAGTCTTCAGTCAAGCAAACACTCTAGAATTACTCAGTAACAACACTATCTTGTGTGTGTGTGACAAGCTCTTCGTTTCTCTAACACCTCTAAGATCCATGATCGCAATTTAAAATGATGATCAAACGTTGTATTGAAAAGCGAAGAACCTGTACCGATAGTTCCTCAGGAAGAACTGATATCGTAGATGTTCAAGGTGGTATTGAGGCTTGTAGATATTGGTGTAACTTACTGCGTAGACGTTGGAGATGATCTGAAACAAACGACCACAACTTTACTCAGACATTCTACAATGATCCGGATGTTGGATTATTACACAGAGTAACAATGGCTATAGACGAGCTCGTGTTTGAAAAGGAACTTGTATATATATAATAATTGTTGTTTTTGTTGTTTTCATGTAGACATATATACCAAGATTTGTTTTGTATAATTTCTATTAATAATAAATAATATGCAAAGTTAAATTGGTTACGGATTCATCCTTCTTACTTTAATTACTTAATACCTGAAGTAAATGAGTGAAATAATTTATTTCAATTGTAACTTGATGTCAAATCTATATTCCCGACTGTATAAGCGAATATATAGTCAGATAGGTTGATAAGGTACAATTTGGATTATAGATTAGAAACATAAGGAAACAACATCAAATACAAATGAAATGTGTGACGTTTTGGTTAACAGCGTTGTTACCATTCATTCAGTACTTTAACTCCGCCTTTTCCGGTCCGAAGCCCGGATGAAAAAGGAGGAGGGGGAGCAGTAACAAGCTTGCTAAAAAAACTGGGCTCAGCTGGCCCATCTGATAGTACCCTATAAGGGCTCCTAATCCAGGGATACAGGATGAGCAGCGTTTGTACTCCATGTTAGGAGCAGATGCACATAGCGTCTGTTCCTCATGTCAGAGGCGGCCATTTCTTTTGGAGCTAAGTTGGCCTGTCACTGAGTAGTGCTCCCAGTCTTGATGATAAAGGCAGACGCATTCTACTTCACCCAGACCCTAATATGATTGAGTGGAGATAAGAAAGAAGAAGATTCAGTACTTTTGTCTGATTATACTAACAACGCTGTTACCAAAATTGTCGCACTATTTATTTGGTGGGCAAAGTCTGACTATTACGCAAATATGTAAATATGTAATGCATTCTGTGTTGCGCCATCTGTTATGAGAATTTGTAACTATTTTAGACACGTCTGATTCTTGTAAAAATTAAACAATAATTTACTCTCTTACTGTAATGAAAAGGCCCTACCATTAATTTTTCTTTGCAGTAAAGGCAGTAGATTATTTTTTAATTTTCAAAAGAAAGCCCCGGGGCCGTCAAAGTATTAAGACCAGATCTATGAAATCAGAAAATAAACTCTAAAGTAATTTACTTCCAATCAATAAATGATATTCAGAACTACAAGTATATTACTAAATGAGCATGTTCGGTGTAGATAGGGGGAACCTACCCTGGAATCTGACGTAGATGACGTGCTTTCGTTCTCCGAGACGGTGTAAGATGTCCCAGAAGACGTAGACGGAGGACGTGGCCGCGATAGTGTCAACGGCAGCGCTGGTGGTGTAACAAAGGATCCAGAGACAGTATCCCGACTTTCGAACTCGGAAGTGATGTTCCATCTCGGGCTACGATTCATCCTCATACTGGCTGACATCTCAGTCGTGGAGTCAACTCCCGAGTAGGTCGTTGTCAGAGCGCGCTGTGACATTGGCTGTTAGGATCAGCAGAAATGGCTGACTGAAGACTCCACACTTACCTCAGACACTGCCATGGGTGTGGATGGCGACCCGTGCATCCGGCGAGAGTATTGTTTCTCAGTGGACGGAGAGATCTCCCGTTCAATACTCGAGAGGTTTGGAGCCTGCGCAACATGTATCTACAGTATCTACTTGACCAAAGCATTCGGCTAACAGAAACAGAACGACTGGGAAAGGCTTCATACTAATACAGTAGACCCTCCTATAACGCGAGTTTTTACAACGCGATTTCGTACAACGCGATAAAAAAAATTGCGACAAATTTATTCATACAACGCGAATTTTCGTATAACGCGTTATAAAATAAAATACATGATATTTGTCACTAACAATTTACCCTAACAACATTCGCGTTATACAATTTTATTTCGTACAACGCGAATTCCTATAACGCGATTTCATACAACACGGAACACATTAATCGCGTTATAGGAGAGTCTACTGTATATACAATTGTATATACAGTAGAAATACCTCCCTATAAAGAATACCTAATTGAAGAGACAAAGTATCCTTTAGGGAGAGCTGTCCTCTTACCGGAGAATTGCTAAATTGTAAAAATGGTAATTTTGCAAATGAAAACTGTCCTTTGTGGAGAGGTGTCCACTACTGGGTATCCGCTAAAGAGAGGTTCTACTTGTATTATAAGGTGATAACGTGCTATCTATATATATGACCTGGAAGCATCAAAGCACGAATGTTTCCTACAAACACACAAAAAGACTTCTACTGTCCTTACTGCGATGGAAAAAAATATTGAGAGGAGCTTGAATAATCAGTAATGAACCCTCCCAAATACAGTATTTGAGCTCTAAGAAACGGTCTGGTAGATTATGTTGAGGGTTCAGGCGAGAATCCTCACGCCACTTTGCGCCTGGCTGCGCCAGTGTGGCGGCAGGAACCGGCCGAGACTGGAACCCGGCAGTTTGGTTTTGGTTTTGGCTGCGAGCGGGAGTATCTCCGCGTCTGGCGGTGTGTGATGTTCTCCTTATGTTCCAGCACTGGTTATAAATAAAACCGGTACCAAGGGAGCTCCGACGACTCAGAGTGGATTATTGACAAAACAACGGGCGCAACACAACAGATTAAATTGGCGCAACCACTAGGAGGGTTTACCACTGATAATCCAAACCTTCCAAAAAATTATTTCATCGCAGTAAGGACAGTAGAAGTTTGTTTTATGTTTAAAAGAAACATTCGTGTTTTAATGCTTAAAATTGATATATAATAAACGTTCTTACCCTGATTTATAATTTAATAAAATTCGATAAAATAAAGACATCTCTGTGGCCAGAAAAATTGTTTTTATTTTCTCAAAATTTCGACAGAAATATTTTTCATCGTCAGGAAAAATGAAAATTAAAGTATATAGTAAGGCGTTAAAAATGATTATCTGTGCAAATTGTCTTTTATTTTTGATGTAAATGGACTTAGAGTTACACAGACGTATAAAAATAATAAAATTGTATATATATTTATTTATTGGGTTTTGACTAGAGACTAGAGTAAATATATTCTGTCGAGAGATATGTAAATCAGTTTGGCCTTACTCCAATGAGTCTTTTAGACAAAAGGTATGCGTACATCGTCCCTAGCGAGCACATTGTGGTAGGCCTGCTATCGGGACACACGTGGACGGACAGTTTCGCCCACAGGATAGGCGTCATTGACGATCCTTCCTGCCCTTACTGCGACGCTGACAGGGAAGAAACTCTGTCTCACATCGTGCTTGAGTGCAGCAGCCTTGATGCCCTTAGATTCCCCCTTCTTTCCACCTGTGCAGAAGAATTAGGGTACACTCCGCGGTCACTCAAAGACTTTATTTTCAACAGGAGCACTTGGCGAGCCTGCCTGGAGTTCCTAAAGGCCTCTGATAGACTTAAGCCACGCGTCCGCGCGGAGGATTCCGATCACCTGAGTGACTCGGACTCCTCACCTCATGGTTAACACCGGTCATTGGCGGCTGCCCGTAGACGTAACTCTGGCCTGTGCCGCTGCTTAAGATCGGTTTCGCGACCTGCCCTGCGTATGTGATCGCCCCTGACGCTGTCTCTGTAACCCAATGACAGAGGGCAAATGGTTTGGCGATTCGACGGCGCGGGCTGCTCGAGAAATCGACTTACGCAGCGACCCATTTGAACGCGCTATGCAATCCATAGTGTACTTTTCTGGTTGGTCGTCTTAGCACTGGTACCCTCACCAGTAATCTTACCTAAAACTTTAATATATTCATTTTTACAAAAAAAAAAAAATAAATAAATAAATAAAATAATAATAATAATAATAATAAATAAATAAAATAAAAAATAATCTATCTTTTCCCATCAGTTGCTGAATCATTCTCGCTTTATCTAATATTCTTATTTAAACAACAGCTGTCTTTCTTTTATTTTCCCTGGCCTGGGGAATCTAACCTTTTTGAACAGCCTTGGTTGCGTGCAGCACCTTAATACTTTGACATTGTGCATTGCGGCTTGTCTGCCTGCTACACCTTTTGGGCTTAAAAATCGTATACTTTAATCATCGCGGTCTGTCTGCTCTCCACGGTCACCCCTGGGCTCAACTCCATTGAACCCGTCTCTGCCACCCCCTGAACTCCGCGGATCACCACCCTGCTTCCCCCCCGGTCCTCCTCTACATCCCGGCTCTCCTGGCCTCACCTGGCGATGATCCCTGGCCACCCATCCCCAGGCCCCTCCAACTATGCTTTGTATATATTCCGCTTTATGCGTCCATCGGGGCTCAAAAATCATTCATTTTGGTTAGCAGCCCCGTAAAAAATAAAGATATTTTCTCTGTAAATCAGTTTTGTTTAATTTTTGGATAAAATTTGTTTTGTTAAATTGCTTCTATGTAAATATTTTTAAAGAAGGAAAATAAACTTCTTTTTTTTATATAATTTTTATAGCTACAGGGATACATCTTCAAGAAAATTAACAACAAAATCTTTTGTTTTCGTCAGGAAAAATGAAAGTATTTGGTAAGGCATTAAAAATGATTATCTGAGCAAATTGTCTTTTATTTTAAAAAAATAGGAATGCTGGCCAGGCAATCTTTATCTTCAAGAAAATCAATAAAGGGATAAGTTCTTGTACAATTTCTCTAACTTTCGAGATAACATGCTCTTCAACCGAAGCTAAAGTTATATCCAAGTTGCTCCTTTTGAAGGGCATGTTAGCCCGAAAGCCTAGGAAATTGTGCAAGAAACAGCCCTGGATGCTTTATTGATCTTCTTAAACAATTGATGTATGCAATTGATATTAAAAGGCTTTTTTTCTTTTTTTTTTGGTATTCGATATTACCGCTGTTGCTGGATGTTTTAAGAAGACCAATGTTCAATATTTCGTATTGAAAAGTATAATAAACAAAACTTCTCCAAATGACCAAGAGAGTTAAGAATAGAATCCAACTAAAAGGTTGCAGCTAAAATGGATCTACTTCACATATTGAGGACTGGGACCATGAGTCTACGTTTCATAAGGAAACCGACTGCCTAGACTCAATATTAGAACCAACAATTCCAGTTGAAGAATGAAAGCAAAAGACTGTGTATAAAAATGATAACAGATTAAGTTAAAAAATGGAACCAACAGCCCAAGTTGAAGAAAACATACAGCCAATAGCCCAAGTTGAAGAATGGGACCAACAGCTCAAGTGGAAGATATAACCAACAGACCAAGTTGAAGAAAACATACAGCCAATAGCCCAAGTTGAAGAATGAGACCAACATCTCAAGTGGAAGATATAACCAACAGACCAAGTTGAAGAAAACATGCATCCAATAGCCCAAGTTGAAGAATGGGACCAACTGACCAAGTTGAAGAAAACATGCAGCCAATATCCCAAGTTGAAGAATGGGACCAACAGCTCAAGTGGAAGATATAACCAACAGACCAAGTTGAAGAAAACATACAGCCAATAGCCCAAGTTGAAGAATGAGACCAACATCTCAAGTGGAAGATATAACCAACAGACCAAGTTGAAGAAAACATGCATCCAATAGCCCAAGTTGAAGAATGGGACCAACTGACCAAGTTGAAGAAAACATACAGCCAATATCCCAAGTTGAAGAATGGGACCAACTGACCAAGTTGAAGAAAACATACAGCCAATAGCCCAAGTTGAAGAATGGGACCAACAGCTCAAGTGGAAGATATAACCAACAGACCAAGTTGAAGAAAACATCAAGCCAATAGCCCAAGTTGAAGAATGAGACCAACAGCTCAAGTGGAAGATATAACCAACAGACCAAGTTGAAGAAAACATGCATCCAATAGCCCAAGTTGAAGAATGGGACCAACTGACCAAGTTGAAGAAAACATACAGCCAATAGCCCAAGTTGAAGAATGGGACCAACAGCTCAAGTGGAAGATATAACCAACAGACCAAGTTGAAGAAAACATACAGCCAATAGCCCAAGTTGAAGAATGAGACCAACAGCTCAAGTGGAAGATATAACCAACTGACCAAGTTGAAGAAAACATACAGCCAATAGCCCAAGTTGAAGAATGGGACCAACAGCTCAAGTGGAAGATATAACCAACAGACCAAGTTGAAGAAAACATACAGCCAATAGCCCAAGTTGAAGAATGGGACCAACAGCTCAAGTGGAAGATATAACCAACAGACCAAGTTGAAGAAAACATACAGTCAATAGCCCAAGTTGAAGAATGGGACCAACAGCTCAAGTGGAAGATATAACCAACAGACCAAGTTGAAGAAAACATCAAGCCAATAGCCTAAGTTGAAGAATGGGACCAACAGCTCAAGTGGAAGATATAACCAACAGACCAAGTTGAAGAAAACATACAGCCAAAAGCCCAAGTTGAAGAATGGGACCAACAGCTCAAGTGGAAGATATAACCAACAGACCAAGTTGAAGAAAACATACAGCCAATAGCCCAAGTTGAAGAATGGGACCAACAGCTCAAGTGGAAGATATAACCAACTGACCAAGTTGAAGAAAACATACAGCCAATAGCCCAAGTTGAAGAATGGGACCAACAGCTCAGGTGGAAGATATAACCAACAGACCAAGTTGAGGAAAACATACAGCCAATAGCCCAAGTTGAAGAATGGGACCAACAGCTCAAGTGGAAGATATAACCAACTGACCAAGTTGAAGAAAACATACAGCTAATAGCCCAAGTTGAAGAATGGAAACAACAGCCCAAGTTGAAGAATGGATCCAACAGCCCAATTTAAAGAAATCACCAACAGCCCAAGTTGGAAAATTCAACCAACAGCTCAAGTTTAAGAGTGAGTCCAACAGCCCAAGTGGAATATAGAACAAACAGTCCAAGTTGGATAATAGAACCAACAGCCCAAGTTAAAGAATGGAACCTGCGGTCCAAGTTAAAGAATGGAGCCAACAGCCCGAGTTGAAGAATGGAGCCAACAGCCCAAGTTGAATAATTCAGCCAACAGCCCAAGTGGAAGAATGAAACCTACAGACTGGATTTAAGAGCAGGAGATCCCACTCACCACGAAGGACGATACTTCGTACTCCAGAGTGGTGCCGCTCTCAGGAGAAGTCGGTTTGCTCCGCAAGCGACGACGCACATGGGAGGATCTCTGCTGCGGCCCGGTGTCAGACGATGTGTGTCAAGTGTCGTCGGCTTACCTTGGCCAGCTCCGTGTAGTGCGGAGTCGAGGAAGGCGTGGACATCGTGTATCTTGATTCTACACGTCACACCCGTATATAGTCGTATGTTACATTGCCCCTTTTTCTTTCTTTTTAACAAATAACTTTTTCTTATCCGTCGGATATTCTATGTCGGAGTTTGAAAGAGGTCGTGCCATTGGACGTTTTGACGGGAGAGGTGCGCTATACTTTCATAGATTAATTTCCTCTCAGCAAAATTTCCAATCTATATTTTGATCATAGATTTGGCCTAGCCACTTTGTCAGCTCAACAGCTAAAAGCTTAGCCTTTTAGCCCTGGCTAAAAGCTTTACCTTTTAGCATGTATATCGGTATTAAGACAATAACCCAAAACGATATTTGATATACCTTTATTGGGGACACACGTGATAACAAAGTATGAACAAAATTGCCTCTGTCTCTTAAAAAACAAAAAAAAAAAAACAGACGACCGACGACTTAAAAATACGAAACTTTCTTAAGTTTTGTCCATGAGTATATATATATGACGTGGTATTGCATTTTATTAATATATTTAAAGGTTGTGTAGCATTGATCTATTTTAGAGTTAGATTTGCGCTTTTTGAAAGAGCTGTAGTTTTAAGATAAAAAGAATATAGGAAATTTCTAAAATGTGTTGTTATCATCCAAACTCGTTTTTTATTATATGGATAACTAAATTTCAGTACTTACCTCACCTGAGTGCTTTAATTACAATCTTGGAGAACACCGATAGAAATGAAAGCAGTAGCTCTGGACAACACACAACAATAATATTAGTACAATATTGAACAATATTTATAACAATTAAATATAGAAATTATAAGGAAAATAGCTTCCGAGAGGATGTGTTTCTTGATTTATGATTACAGACATACACACAGACATACAGGAGCAGGAAACCGAACGTGAGGATCAGTTAAGAGACCTCTTCCAACAACTGAACGATGAAACTATCCTGAGGCACCTATACAAGCGAGGGATGGACATAGACAATGTCGTGCTTGCGGTACTGTATCTTAGGGAGCATTTCCTCGCGGATACCTTACCTAAACACAAGATCATTCTTGTCAAATTCCTTAACACTGTCATCGAGCATGCTAGGGACAAGGATTCCATAACTCGCAACGGCCTGTCTGAACTCAAGACGGCTTTAAGTTCCTGATGAAATCCAGACGTCCCTCCGTCTGTTGTATATATTTCTCCCTATTTTGACCTGTAACCTCTCTCCCTACTGTTGACTAGATGTCAATAAAATGTTTTTAATTGTCAATTGTCACACACACATACATACACATAAACACACATAACTATAACAACTTTTTGTTTTTCTGTAGAAGGGAATTAGAACAAGAAAACTAGAGATTTTTAAAGATTTATATAATAAATCTATCTTTTTAAATAATTTTGAATAACACTATGCAGCGCTGAGTTTGTTTATACAAATATATAATGCCTTGACAAAGGTTGGCGTTCAGCCAAGAATAAATATTTTTATTCAATCCATGCACTCACACAGATACATACCTACACAAAGCCTTTATTAAGACACCAGTATTATACAGATTCTCTTCTCTCATTGCCGACTTGAAACAATATCCCCACGATGATCAATCATCATCATGTAGTGGAGGAGACAACGATGAATCTAAGTTATTTTTTTTCTGTTTACTGCTTTGTAAAACATATATATGATTTATGAGAATATACAATGAAACCAAAAAAAAATCACCCTCGGAAATCATTTTATAATGAAATATAGAAACGAAATGGAACTATTAAGTACGAATTTCATTTTTCAAATAAAGCAAACTTCTAACTATCCTTATCTCAATGATAAAATATTGAGAGGGCCTGGATCATCAGTGAAGAACCCTCCATGCGGTTGCTAACTTAATCTACCATACCACATTTTAAAGTTCGATTATTGTATTGAACGATTCTGCTTATATATATCCAACTTAAAGGGTTGAGTATTATTTTTGGTATTTATTCAAACTATGGACACAAAATAATATTTTTTTTTGAAAATAGAGCAATCCACATTTAATTCATTAGATAATAAAAAGGCATATATTGGATTTAATAAAAGATTTATTTTGCCAATATTTCGGCTGGCTGAACGCCAACCTTTATCGAGGCATTACATTTTTGTAATTTAAAAAAAAATGTAATGCCTCGATAAAGGTTGGCGTTCAGCCAGCCGAGATATTGGCAAAATAAATCTTTTATTATATTTATTATCTAACAAAATAATATTTTAGAGGACAGTAAAATTGCATGTAAATTTTTGTATCGAGTAATGCTCTCCAGTAAATAATTGATACAAGGTCTTAAAAATAAGAGACACTTAGCAAAAAAAAAAAATTATCAACGATACTAAAAAAAAATTTTCCTCGTCAAAAAAAAAATCAAAGCATTTGGAAAGGCATTATAAATGTATATCATACACATTTCATATATCAGATACATTTATAACGCCTTGCTAAATGCTTTTTTTCCATGACGAGGACAAAATATGTTTGTCGAAACGTTGAGAAAATGAAAATATTTTCTGTTAATCTGTTCTAAAAATCTGTTTAAGAACAATGAATGCCTGCCAGCTATCTTCAAGATGATACAAAGTCAGTTAAGCATGGTTCGATCATGCCACCATCGATCAATTAGCCAATCTTCTTAACCCTCTCCATCTCTTGCTGCTAGCTCAACTCTTTCTGTTCACGGAACTTTCCTAGTACAACTGTGTCCCTTCGTTTTGTGGGGAAAATCCCAAGTCATCCATTCTGCCTCGACCACAACTGCCTGTACTCTGTGAAAGCTGTGAAAGGTTTTCTAAGGTGCAGAGAGGTATTGGAAAACTCTACCACACTTTGACCGTCCCTCTCGGTTACCACATATATATATATATATATATATAGTAAAGAGATTTTAACTATGACAAAAAGTAGCTTCACAAAAATTTATATCAATTTTTCAAAGATATACGACAACGATAAGATATAACAAGTGTCAGATAGAAATAGAAGTTTCTCTCAAAATAAAGTTTGATATAAATAACACAATCTCGAATAATTAAGATACACTTATGAATAAAACTTAAGGAAGTTGTACCTTTCAACATGTATATCGGGATTCATACAATAACTCTGAAAGATACGCTCATGGACAAAACTTAAGCAAGTTGTACCTTTTAACCATGTATATCGGGATTCATACAATAACTCTGAAAGATACTTGATACACATTGATCCTTATTGTGAAGAAACACGAGATAACATAGTGTGAACAAAATTTCCTCTTTCTCCTTAAAAAAAAAAAAAAACAGACGACCGGAGGCATTCATATTTTTAAAACTTTAAAAAGGGATGCGAAATGCTTCTCTATATAAATATACATATATAATAAATAAATAGTTATAAAATCTATATACTATACTAGACATCTATAAAAACAAACACTGTTAGGACAAAATAATCTTGGGTATCTTTAACTTTTTATTTATTTATAACGTATTTTAATGTTAATAAAGCTATAGCTAAATGATTAAGTATATTCCTAAACAGATTGCAGAAGTGTATATGTTGTTGTTTCAATAACTATCTATTTGTGTATAGTTAGGATTCTCATTTCATAGTTATAAGAAGTGGAAATGATTCTAGCCGCTTGCTCTAACAATGGGCATTATTAATTGTTATTATTGCAAGCAATCAAACAATTTTTTAAAGGAATTGCCTGCATGGAAACCATGGCATTCCTAACTTCTTTTGAATTTTCCTAAACTTATGATTAGAAAAAAAATTAAAAAGTCAAACGCGTTGATCATATTACAAATTTAATTTGTCTTCCTTTCCTTTCTCTATCGATTCAAAGATGGCACGATATTATAATTTGACCCTTGATTTAAGGAAAATCAAACTAAGTATAGAAAATTGATAAAATAAAAAATATTTTCAAATTAATATTAAATTTGAGTTTGGTTTGGGGATAGAAATAAGAAAAAAAAAAAAGAAGTTCATAATTGATCAAATCATTGTAACTACTTCTAAATAATAATATTTATGATCTTTTGGAATTTAAATGATTAAAGATTAAATCGTTTGAAAGAATTTTTTTTAACTCAACGATACTTTTTGCTGCTTATTTTCTTATATTTTCGGAATAATCAAGAATTCTTTTAAAATGCATTCAATATTTCACGATAATATATATTTTAAATTCTATAAATAATATATGAATTAATTTCATATTATCTATTCATTCAGCTTCTCGGTGTAGAATACCACTGAAAGATTGGAAATTTATTATAGATAAAAATGAAAAGTATTGGTCTCTATGCGAAATATACCAAATATTAAAACTAAGCGCTTGAATATGTCGACACTTTGCGATATGAAAGATAGTTCGCATTTACTTCTTTTTTAAATGACATAAGAATTATATAAAATCAAATATAAGATTCCATCTATATATTTTCGTTTTTTTTATCGATTTTTTTTTTATAAATTGAATTTGTGATAGTAAAGAGAATATTTTAAATGTAAATAAAGCAAAATAGTTAATATGTATATACACCCTTTTGCTTTTTATATATTTAAAATATATGGAATATAGGAAATGAGAGAACGCCAATACTTTTGATTTGGAAGTTAGGAACTAAGACAGAGTGAGGAGTTAGAATTGAAATATTTGGGTTGGAAAATTTGGGGAAGGGTTAGGTATTGGAGTGTATATGCATGGTGTTAGGGAAATGTAGGAATATATGGGAATCAGCGAGAGATATAGGAAGAATTGCAGAATAACTTAAAGCAGTTTGATGCAGTAGGGAAACGTTTAGAGATGGTAGATCCTCAACAATTAAGGATGCGCGCGCAAAGAAGTTTCTGGAGAAGAGAACTGGGGGTGTTTTCTGAGAGTACTCACTTAGATTGCCGCTAAATAGCTTATTGACAGGTATCGGTATTCAACAATAACTGACTAATAATGGATAGATTATTGTTGTCTTTGCAAGACTCCATCCCATGAGAGACTTGTCGCCCAACCTAAGATTCTTCAGAGAGTAATCTAATCTCTAAAAAACTTTAAGGAAACTTCTCATTTAAATTTACATATCAATTATTACCACAGATAGTACTCAACTAAAAGTTTATCTCTAGAATTCATAAATTCCATTCTATAGCAATGAAGGATGAGAGAGAGAGTCTGCCTTAGTAAAATGTTCTCAGCTTCAAGGATTGAAAAAAAAAATACAAATCTGATATAATTTATTGCTGTCTTTAATATAATTTAAAATTCACAGAAAAATATTCAATATAGTCAAATAGTGCTACAAACCCAAAATTTCATACCTAAGCAAAAAAAAAGAAAACGTCTGAAGTTAGCTCAATATTGCAAAATTTTCTTTGAACAAAAAAAAAATCTTTGCCCTTCAAAATGTATATAACAATTTAATAAATTGTGAATTAGCGTGAAAAAGGCCAACTATTTGCATTATTTAAAAAATAATCCTTCAATCAAAATATAATCGTTTTCGTAATGGAAAAAAGGAATTAGTTTCGAATCTTGTTAGGGCATTGCTGGAAGTTTGCACTTTGGCTGGGATTGCGAAATATATTTTTGATTGATTGATGCATATTGCTTAATATGAGACTATTTCTTATTGAAAGATAATATATATATACAAAATAATGAATATACAAAATATAATAAATGAACCAAATTTTTGAAGTATTTGAAAGAATGGAGGAAAGAACAAACCACGAAACATATTTAAATATATTAATTAGTTTGTATATTTTAAAAATCTCGTTGTATATATCTTAATTAATATTAGAGTTGAATGCTACGAATGGATATTTTTTCTGATAACTTCATGAATTCTCGTTTTCCCTCCCAATCTTCAATATACATCCTAACCAATACTATCAACGTCTGGTGATAAATATATATATAGATAAATTTAAATCAAGCTCTTAGAGAGTGATAAAAATATGAGATGTAATAATTTGTAAGATTGCTAATGTGTAAAAAACACATTATGTTCATTACAATGTCCTTTTTTATCAATTGGAATGCAGGGCTTAAGTTTATAAATGTTATTCAGCGCCATGTTGATTATTTCTAGGCCATTGGATCTGAATGCATCACTCACGTAGAAGCTTAAGAGGTAGAATTTTCTGGTCATTTTGTCACACACCAGAGTGGGCTTCTTTATAATAATGTTTCAAGACAAGATATCTCTGCCATAAAATATAGTAAAAGTATAAATATATTTACCCTGCGGAATAGACGCTGCAATTTGCTAATATTGTGTTGACGAAAATGTATGAATTTCCTAATATAGTCATATCTTTGAACATTTATTCTCCTTATAGGCTTTATTCAATTATTTTTATTTAACATATTGGAAACGCGAAAAATATTAGTATTAGAATCAAATAAGGAAAATGATATACTCTTATATCTCTCATTAAACACCCTTTTCAAATAAAATAATATTAAAAGTAGAACATATATTATTTTAATTTTGGAAAAAAAAAATAAAAAATATATATTTTCATTTTTCAGGTGGAAATCTATTAAGGGACCGAGCGCAGAATGTTTCCAGTAATTCCCATCCTCTTCATCGAAAACACTGCCGCACCTGTATAGTGATCCTGGGCATGATCTTGTATTACCTTAATAAATATATGTAAATGTGACACAATAAAAGAGAAACTTGAAGCTTGGGGCGAGGATAATATAAAATTAAACTGTACAAAAATAAAATTCAAAAAAATGGACTATTACCAAAGTGTAGTCAAAAACAAGAAAGGGGAAGCCTGAAACACTCACGTTGTGAAGAATACCCAACCAACACGTACTGCAACTTCAAATTCAACTAACTAATAAATATCTGCCAAAAAGCTTCAAAAATGACAGAGGCTGCAGCAACTAACAAAGTTACAGGAGAACAACTTCTCTCTTTAAGCCTTTTTAAAGTATATTACACTGGACAACGAAGATGCACTATACATGAATGACTCGATGACTCTACAGGAATCTACTCTGTGTCAAGGTAAAAACAGCACTGAAAGACACAACCTATTCCAAGGTGGCCTCAAGATAAACTGCTTCAAACTCACTATCCAAGCAATCTTCGCTGAAGCAAGCTCTAAACATACTGACCCAACAATTCGAATCCCATATAGTTGTTAAATCTTCTGATCAGACTAAAGACACAAGAGAAATTTTGAGAGAACCTCAGAACAATCACTCCTCACTGACCACAGAGTAGCTTCAATAAAAGGAATGGGGAAGCTGGTTCTTCACACTAAAACGTCAGAAGGAGCTACAAATTTGGCTTATAAATTACATTACATACACTATCAGATGACTTTTTCTTAATTTGACCTCCTAATCTCAATGCAATTTTACTTTGTACTATTTTTTTCAAAATTTTTGTTCCTAAAAATATTTGCAAGAAAATGTAAATTCTTTCAATAACATGTATTATGGAAAAATTAAAGTTCAGTAAAATAAAGGCAATTATAAATAAATTTTAATATGGTATGATCATAAAAAAAAAAATTATTGAAATATTGCTAAGAAAAAAAATATCACCGATTGTTCTAGGTGGCAGGCTTGTAGCAGTGTTTATCAACATTTCGAAAAACCTGTTTTATTCACTTTTGTCATCTTTGTCCGGCATTAACCATGTCTTTGTATATTGCTCTAGCTCTAAGTTTATACTTGCTTTATAGACTTTACAAAGCAGATGCTGACTTAACAGTGCTTTTCAAGGAAAAATTTGGCAAGAAAATAAGTAAGTCTTTATTTTAAGACTAATAACACTTCCTTTTATACATCGGTTCTCCAAATATCAAATGTTATTTATTCATTTAATAGAATATCCGTGGGTGTATATGAATATATAATATTTTCAAAAAAATACATAGTATTTTTATTTATGTTTCGTAAATTATTTTCAATTTCTACAACATTTCTGAAAACGCGAAAAATTATCATCGTAGTGATAAAACAAAACGGGTCAAGCTAGATTGTGTATTTTTGGCATAAATAAGATATTTAGGGATAAGATCGTTGACATTTGATTATCTAACCAAAGTCTTTCAAATTCAGTGAACACAAAGACACCAAGTTTCCTAACTAAAATGCTCTCAAAGTGCAATTTTTTGACATTGATTGATCACTTTTTAAATAAATTATATTACATATTTTTGATCACCTTTCAAGGATAATGGCAGCTACAGAGATGCCATTTTTAAAGATTAGATTATAATATAGGGGAAGGTTGATGAATATATAAAAAATATCAAATAATTTGGTTAAAGAAGTGTTGAGTCAAATGAACTGCACAAATATGGAAATATTGAAAAAGCACAAATACTTTTTTAAAAAATATTCAATGATATAAACAAGTTAATAAGACCAAATCCAAATAAATAAATACTGTGTGATGTTTCGGTAACATCGTTGTTACCATCTTCATACAAAAGTACAGAATCTATAATTCAAATTGTGCCTTATCATTCAATTATTCTTCTTTCTTATCTTCACACTGGGTGAAGTAGAATGTGTTTGCCTTTGTCATTAAGACTGGGAGCATTACTCAGTGGCAGGCCGACTTAGCTCCAAATGAAATGGTTGCCTCTGACATGAGGAACAGACGCCATGTGCAGCCGCTCCTAACAATGGAATACAAACGCTGCTCATCCTGTATCCTTGGATCTGAAGCCCTTACAGGGTACTATCAGCAGGGCCAGCTGAGCCCAGGTTTTTTAGTGAGCTTGTTACTGCTCCCCCTCCTCCTTTTTCATCTGGGCTTGGGACCGGCAAGGGCGGAGTTAATTTATTATTCAATGATAGACTTTAATGAATCCTTTTTTTATCAATAAAATAGATGAGTCAAACACTAGATTTCCATATAATCATATATAGATATTAAATCTGTGGAACTTTTGATTCTTTCAAAGGTTGGGGATGAGCTCATCAATGAATGATGGGGTTATCAGAAATTTGAACTAATTTTGTGGAAGTGGAACTTGTTAACAAAGTAGTTTGGTAATATACCAGAACAGACTCTCTGTAAAGGACAATATCTAGTGGCAAATCCAAAATGTCGTTTAGAGAGAGATATCTTCTTACCAGAGAGTTTCTATATAGTAAAAAATGATCTTTTTTTTTTTTGCTTATCCCTAGTACACTTGGTACAGGCCATGATGATCATGGTTGAGTAGTTAGTGACTGCTTTTACAGTAACCCTCCTTTTTCATACGGGCTTGGGACCATTATAATCATGGTGGGTAGAAGTTGGCGACTGCCTTTACTGTAAGTGCATCACATGTCTACACATGTAAAAAGCAGTTTGACTTTGCACTTACAAATGTGGCAAAGCTTCGTTTGGTTACTTGCACTCGTTGGTGGGTTTGGACTTTTTCAGGAATCAGGGACCATTGGAGCATTTTTTTCAATTTTAAAAGAATACTACGCATCAAAAACACCTCTCTACAAAGGACAGTTTCCATTGCCAAAATTACAGTTTTTACTATTTAGCAAATATTCGGTAAGAAAAGACATCTCCCTAAAGGTAATTTTGGCTCTGCAAAGAGGTTTTGTCCGTTACAGAGTGATTCTACTCACTACCCTAAACCAATTCTTGGACTCTGTGCCTTTTGATCTTTTCTAGAACTCCTTTGTAGAGAGATGTTAAGGAATGTTGTCTTACAGAGATTCTACTGTATTTTAAAGGTCCTTTTGTATCATCTGCCTCCCCAGTTTACCAAGGGTAATCAGCTGTAGGACAATTCTTGTATCAAATGCAATAAGCAGGTCCTATGGAAGAGGATAGTCATCCCACAGTTCCAGGAATCCCATGGATGCTATGTATATTTAACATATATATTTTTTGCTTATCCCTAGTACACGTGGTACAGGCCACGATAATCATGGTGGGTAGAAGTTGGCGACTGCTTTTACTGTAAGTACACCACATGTCTACACATGTGAAAAGCATTTCGACTTTGCACTTACAAATGTAAGTGTATTGTAACCCCATTTGGTTACTTACACTCGCTGGTGGGGTTGGACTTTTGCAAGAATCGGGGGCCATTTTAGCATTTTTTTTTTTTAACAGAAAAAAAGTGCCCAATGCGGGAATTGAACCCGGGTCGTAGCGGTCAAAAATCAACGGATAAGACCATCCTTCCACCGACCCTCATATTTAACATATGATTGACCACAGCAGAATAACCTCATAGCAGATAATGCTACCCATTCATTCTATCTCATGCCCAGGAACCTCGAACTGGCCCAAAGGAAATCAATGAGATAACACTTGATTTCCTGTTGATGCTTGCTGGTCTTGTAGTCATCTTCTTTCTCATGTTTCAACAGGATACAATTTAACCTGTCTATAGCGCCCCCTCTTGGGACTCACCAAAATAGGGTGCTATAGACAGGTCACTTTTAATGTAAACCGCATCATACTACGTATTTAAAATTGGGTGCTATAGAGAGGAAGGAGCTATTTAGAGGGGGCGCTATAGACAGGTTTAACTATACTCCTATATACAGTTGCCCGGCCATCCTTGCAGCCCTCTATATGGCAGACTTCATTCCAGAAGAGGGCATCCATACGGACAAGGCACCTCAGTTGACTGGTATTGTAATCAAGGTGCATGGACCAATCTGATCTGCTCCATGGACAAGACACCAACAACAGTATACTCCAGCTAGACAAAATCTCTTTACAAAGGACATTTTTGATCACCTAAATGACCAAAATGGTCTAAACCATTGGTTTTCGACTGCTATGACCCGAGTTCGATTCCCGCATTGGGCACTTTTTTCTGTTTAAAAAAAATGCTCCAATGGCCCCTGATTCTTGCAAAAAGTCCAACCCCACCAGCGAGTGCAAGTAATCAAACAGGGCTTTGGCACATTCGTAAGTGCAAAGTTGAACTGCTTTTCACATGTGCAGATATGTGATGCACTTAGCAGTAAAAGCAGTCACCTTTTTCTACCCACCATGATTATCATGACCTGTACCACATGTACTAGGGATAAGTAAAAAAAATACCATTTTTCACTATATAGCAACTCTCTAGTAAGAAGATATTTCTCTCTAAAGGACATTTTGGCTTTGCAACTAGATATTGTCCTTAACAGAGAGTTGGTTGTTCTACTGTATTATCAAACCACTGTGTTAACAAGGTTCCACTGTAGAACATATCAAGAAAATGGTACAAAAAAACATCAATAGAACATTAGATACAAATTGCCTTGAAAATCCTTGATGTCAAGAGTCGTTTAGGAAATTTTCCCTTCTTTCATGTGTGATGCAAGCTGTGACCATGGCTGGCCACCCAACAAACTGGGTCAGTTGGAAAGGTCAAACTGTCTACACCACTCTTCCAGACTGAAACTGACAGATTTTGAAGTTGATAAAGCACAATTTGGATTATAGATTATAATACAAGAAAATAAGACCTAATCCAAATAATTTATTAGTGTGTGATGTTTCGGCAACAACATTGTCACCATCATCCGACAAAAGAATAAAATGGTATTCTTTTGTCTGATGATGGTGACAATGTTGTTGCTGAAATGTCACACACTAATAAATTATTTGGATTAGGTCTTATTTTCCTTTAAATTTAGAAGTTATTAAGAAATTTTAACTCTTTTTTTGACATGATAAGGCACACTTTGGATTATGATTATAAACATAAGGTAATAAGACCAAATCCAAATAGATAGTCACGAAACGCCACACACTATTTATTTGGATTTGGTCTTATTACCTTGTGTTTTTGACATGTACGATTCTTTTTTAAATAAAAATAATTTTCTATTGTCCTTACTTCTTCTTTCTTATCTCCATTCAATCATATTAGGATATCAAGTTGTGATGGTGTCTGTTTGACAACCATCATGACTGGGTGAAGTAGAATGTGTCTGCCTTTGTCATTAAGACTGGGAGCACTACTCAGTGGAAGGCCGATTTAGCTCCAAAAGAAATGGCCGCCTCTGACATGAGGAACAGACGCCATGTGCAGCTGCTCCTAACATGGGGTACAAACAATTGTCCTTACAGCAATGATAAATTGATGGAAGGGCCTGGCTCATTACTGGTGAACCCTCCCAGCGGTTTCACAAGTTTAATCTACCATAAACTATTTTTGACGTGTCACACACTAATAGATTATTTGGATTAGGTCTTATTTTCTTGTATTGATCTTATTACTGTGCAATAAATTGATAAAGAGGGAGCAATCTCTCGAAATATTTTTTTTTATTTACAGATCCAGGTATGCTCTTTTATATAAACTTAATTGATGGATCGCCTTTTAACTCAAATTATTACCTTGTGTTTATAATCTATAATCCAAATTGTGCCTTATCATTTAATCTTCTTCTTCTATCTTATCTCCACTCAATCACACTAAGGTATCAAGCTTGTACAGCTTGAGACTTTTGATGGTGTCTGCCGGGGAAGAGTAGAGCTCATCAATGGATGAGTCAATACAGTTTTATCATTTAATGAAAAAATGCCTGCCACTGAGTAGTGCTCCCAGTCTTAATGACAAAGGCAGACGCATTCTACTTCACACAGTCATGATGGTTGTCAAACAAGCTTGATACCCTAATATGATTGAGTGGAGATAAGAAAGAAGAAGAAGATTTAATGAAATTTTTAAATTGTGGATTGCTTTTTTTTTTTTTTCCCAAAATTGTATCCAGTTGTCACCATTTGTCCAATTTGTCAGAGTTACATTAAGGAAATGTTACCAACACACATGTGTAACGTCAGGAAAATTTCTAAAATTTCTTCCTTCAAAAACTAACTACGAGGAAGATTATTCTTCTATTTTTTTCCTTCAATTTATTAATTTCAGCCTGTTCTCTATTTCAGGTTGGTATAATCTTCGTAAGGCCTTGAGATATGTGATGTAAAACTTGTCAATAGCTTCATCTCTACTAATATTTCCTCTTCTTCTACCTTTTTTTTTTCACACAAATATTATTTTATAGAATTGTCAGCTCAAGTTGAACCTAAATCTATCGCTAAATCAAATCAAATTTTACTTGAATATTGAAAAGACACTTTTCCTTGGAGGCCTGAATAATTTTACTCAAATATCTTTTTAATTCAACACTCTTATAACTACAAGAAACGGGAGGGACAAGCACCGGTTCTGTCCTCCCAAGAGAACAACAGTCTTTGATTTCCAGACTTAAGTTTGTTCATATACGGACAATAACTTTCCAGAATGGTTGCAAGCTTTTCCCACTATGTACTAAGTGTCAACCTGCAACCCTAAAACACATTATTGACTGTATTGGCTCATCCATTGATGAGCTCTACTCATCCCCGACAGACACTATCAACAAGCTCTACAGGCTTGATACTCTGAGTGGAGATTAGATAGAAGAAGAAGATAGGCAGACACCATCAAAAATCTCAAGCTTTACAAGCTTCATACCTTAGTGTGATTGAGTGGAGATAAGAAAGAAGAAGAAGAAGAGAAGAAGATAGCTACAAGAAAATAAGACCAAATCCAAATAAATTAATAGTGTTTGATGTTTGGGTAACAGCGTTGTTACCGAAAAGTCACACACTATTAATTTATTTGGATTTAGTCTTATTACCTTGTAGCTATAATCTATAAACCAAATTGTGCTTTATAAATTCAACACTTACTTTAATTCAATTGAAAATTCTGATCCCTTGGCGGGTGTTAAAGAAGTTAGTACACAAGGTAAAAGGACCAAATCCAAATAAATAAATAGTGTGTGATGTTTCGGTAACAGCGATGTTACCATCTTCAGACAAAAGTGCAGAATCAAACAAGTGCTGGAGATGGTAACAACGTTACAGAAACGTCACACACTATTTATTTATTTGGATTTGGTCCTTTTACCTTGTGTTTATAATCTACTAGACGAATGACCCGGGCAACGCCCGGGTTTACATGATTAAATGTATTATTCAAACACATTAAACATGTGCCCGTTGGCTGCCAGCGAGTAAATGTCTGCGCCCGTTGACTCCCGGCGAGCAAGTGACTGCTCCCGTCGGCTGCCGGCGAGCAAGTGGCTTCCCGGCGCATGCGCGCGCACAGGGAAGCCACGTGCTCGCAGGCAGCGAATGGGCGCGCCCCGCCATCAGATCCACCGCGTTCTAGAGGGCGCTGCTCGTGAGCTAAGTAGAATAATTTGAATATATAGTTTTAATAATTGATTTATATATTTTTTAAAATAGCCTATCGTCATCCTCGTTATTTTTTACCTATGTATTGAAATTTTGGTTTGAATTAGTGAACTACTGCGAATTTGTATACCGGACATACAGACCAACCAACAGACAAACATACAAACATTCATTTTTATATATATAGATAATCCAAATTGTGCCTTATCAAGACCAAATCCAATTTCCAATCCAAGACCAAATTTTTTATTCTTTTGTCTGATGATGGTAACAATGCTGTTACCGAAACATCACACACTATTAAATTATTTGGATTAGGTCTTATTTTCTTGTATCCAAATAAATAAACAGTGTGTATACAACTATTTATAAAGAATGAAGACATTAAGACGCAAATGTTTCTTTTCACAAATAAATCAAACTTCTACTGTCTTTACTGGGATGAAAAAATATTAGGAAGGCTTAGCGCATCAGTGGTGAACCCTCCCAACGGTTTCACCAATTTTTAATCCACCAGACCGCCTCTTTAGAGCTCTAATACTGTATTGGATCATTCTGATTTTATATGTTACACTGAAGACTGGAATCTTAGAAATGGTATTTTAGTGGACATAAGCTATTTAGAAGGTAGAGCACCATCTGGTGGAACAGAAATCAACTATTTATTGATTTAACATGTTCCCTGATATTTGGCCAAGCTCTGCCTTCTGAAAAGCACATGTGCTCTTGGTCAGGATATGCCTACTTTGTTTTTAATATCAACACCTGACCCACTTATTTTTAAAAAATTTTTCTATTGTTTTTTCATAAGCAATTTATTCGGATTTGGTCTTGTTACTTTGTGTTTATATTCTATAATCCAAATTGTGCTTTATCAAAGTAGTTAATCTATATTTTAGCAGGATTTCACATGGATTCCTACAAAGGAAATCTTTAGATGAAAATACCCTGCTACAATATACAGTGGACCCTCGGTTTGCGAGCATAATCCGTTCCAGAGCCATGCACGTACTCCAAAACGCTCGTAGTGCGAAACTAATTTCTTATTTTTAATAATTGAAACTCGGGCAATTCTTCTTGCTACGAACAATTGCACAGTTTCCCACATTTTACATATTTCCCGAATCTGATCTGAAGGGAGGGATCCCAATGAATTTTCATCCATCACGATTACGGGCAACCATCACGAGTTGCTCGTAATGCGAAATTTCACTCGTAATCCGAGGTAAAATTTTTCAAAAAATTTTGCTCGTACTGCAAAAAGCTCGTACTCCAAGGTGCTCGTAAACCGAGGGTCCACTGTAATATAATTATAGTTTTCTCTCTCACTCAGTTCTAATAGGAAAATGTTGCAATATTTTCCTTTATCTTTGATCAGATAAGAGAGATAGTTTTCCTTTTGGAACAATTCCATCTAGTTAATGAAATGATGGTTACCATGTACACTTAGCTGAACAGCTGTTTGACAATATAAATAGAGGAATTTTATTGACCTTTTTTTTAACACACACTCCCATATGCATACAAATATAGCAAGCAAAGATAATTTAAAAAAGATATTTATTTTATTTAAAATTATAATTTCATAGATTCAAATATTCTGATAAATCGACCGCCAGAGGTCACTCTTCCCCTATAAAAACTCATTGTTGTTTGTTTCCCGATGGCCGGCTCAAACCTTTGTACATTATGTAAATAAGTTTTTCATTTTTTTATTCTTATGCCTCAAGCCAGGCAGTACTTTTATCAAATTGTTTTTTTTTTTTTTTAATATATTCCTTTAACTCAATTAAATTACTGATCAAAACTATTTTTCATTATCATAAAGATTTCAACCACGACATGGTCAACATGGTCTAAATACAACCGTAAATCTCATTAATCTTTATTTATAACATATATATGTTATGATTATTTTTTGTTTTGTTGTTGAAAAGAGAGAGAGAGAGGTGCAGCGGTGAAAAAGTAAAGATAATTATTTACCTTTCAAGTAGTTTTTTTATTTTAAATTACTTGAAGTAAAATTACACATAAAATTATTTATCACAGCAATATAGAATTTATAGAATGAATTCTATAATCGTGATTTTAAAAAATAGGTAGGGTTAACTATACATATTTACAACAATAATTAAAGTGGTACAGTAAAACCCCGCTAAGACGAACCATGGCTATAACGAACCTTCCCTTATAACGAACCCATCGAAAATCCGCATTCCATTCCATTAAAATTACCATCGCTATAACGAACTTTTCACTTTTCAAACTAGCGAACTATCGCTATAACGAACCCAATTTTGGTCCCAAAATGATAAAATCTATTAAAAATACTATGCTTATAACGAACTTAGAATTGTAATTTTAAAAAAAAAATTAAAAAACAAAATTTTGAGCATGTTTAAAGCTCGCGGATCGCGATTTCAAAACAATAAATTTAGCGGCATTGTTAGTTTGATTTTTGCACTTTATTTTTGCTGTATGTTGTATAAATTTTTACACATTATACATTTTATTAATTAGAATATCTTTGCATCCATTAAATTTGAAATATAAAAAATGCAAATGGCTTCCAAAATGAAGAAAACAAAGGCATTTTAAAAACAAAAGCATTATTTCATTTAAAAAAAGGCCATTTTCAGAACTTTTCAAAGTGAAACAACATAGGCAAAATGTTAAGAACATATTAAAATAAGAGAATATAACTTTTCTATTATAAAAGATAAAATATAAAGTTATTAAAAATTGTTACAAAGAGGAATCAACTTCAACTTTTGCCGCGATCGCGATCGTACGTTTTAGAACTTAAAAAAAAAAAAAGTCCAAATAAACGGTCCCGTGATGAAACAAAAATTATTTTTATGCCATTAACTATGGTGATTTTAAAGTCAGCAATGTTTTGCATGGCAGGTTAAAAAAAAAAACGAAATCTAGACCTAGAAGAATATGGGGAAACATGAAAGGGAAGAAAAACACTAACTTTATTTGAATGGTGCAATGCTTGGAAGAATGCTTTGAAACAACAAGGTATTAGAGCCATTTTTTTCAAGTAAAAATTGTATTATATAATGTGATAATGATGTTTTAAAATCATTTCATATCTTTGAATATATATTTAATAAAACTTTGCCTAGGATTTGTCTTGATTTTTAACTTAGACATAGAGGTACATGTATGTTAATCATAAGAAGAACCTATTATCTAATGATTTCTATTATTATTCAGTATTAATATAAGGAAATTAGTCAATTAAGGGAATTAAAATAAAGTGACCACTATTAAGAGGCAGCCTCTTCTTGTGTGTATGGCTGTTTTTTAATTATACGGTCTAAAATTTTTGAAAAGTAAAAAAAAATAGCCAAACCGTGGCTATAGTGAACCGTGGCTATAGTGAACCAAAAGCTCTGTCCCATTGGGGTTCACTATAGAGGGGTTTTACTGTATGTTCTGAATCTATGGTAAAAAAATATAGAACAGTCAATGAATGAAAATGAAATATATGTTTAAAAAAAAATAAAATATTTGCATATACCTAGTACATGTGGTACAGCTCTATAAGATCCCAATTCCGTTACGGCCAATATGTTGGTGAGGGATGTGGTAACTTCAGATAAACCTAGATGTCAAGGCCGTCTTGCCCAGCCAGGAAGTTCAAGGCTGAAGTTGCGCTCACTTTTTTTTTTGTTTTTTTTCCATTTCCCTATAGCTCTCTCTTCCATAAATTTTATACCTGTTATACTTAAACACAAGGTAATAAGACCAAATTCAAATAAATGAATAGTGTGCGACGTTTCGGTAACAGCATGCGGTACAGTGAACTTTATTGAAGACACACATATATACACTCATGGACAACACTTAAGGAAGTTGTACCTTTTAGTATGTATATCGGGATTCAGACAATAACTCTGAAAGATAACTCTGAAACATTTATTCTTTTGTCTGATGATGATAACAATGCTGTTACCGAAATGTCACACACTATTAATTTATTTGGATTAGGTCTTATTTTCTGATATAACTCAAATTAATAATAATAAAATAAATAAAAATATAATTAAAACATAAAATATAATAGATTTTCTAACTTAATCGATAACAACAAATTTCCGGTCACATGCACCATCTGGTTGGCTACTTGTGAGTTGACACCCAACAATATATTTTTCCCAGACAAATGGCAATCTTCCCATTTAAATTTTACTACAGTAGAACTACCTCCCTGTAAAGTACACCTAATTTTCAGAGCCAAAGTATCCTTTAGGGAGATGTGTCCTCTTACCAGAGAGTCACTATAGAGTAAAAATGATAATTTTATAAATTAAAACTGTCCTTTGTAGAGAGGTGTCCTCTAGCGCGAGTGTCCTCTCATGGAATGTCCTCTCCACTCAATCATATTAGGTTATAAAGCTTGTAGAGCTTGTTGATGGTGTCTGCTGGGGATAAGTAGAACTCATCAATGGGTGAGTCAATACAGTCAAAATGTGGTTTGGGGTTGCAGGTTGACACTTAGTACATAGTGGGAAAAACTTGTAACCATTCTGGAAAGTCATTGTCCGTAGATGAACAAACTTAAATCTGGAAATCAAAGACTGTTGTTCTCTTGGGAGGACAGAACCAGTGTTTGATCCTCCTGCTCTTCTACTGTATATCTTCTTTCTTATCTCCAATCATATCAGGGTATCAATCCTGTAGAACTTGAACTTGACAACCATCATGACTGGGTGAAGTAGAATGCGACTGCCTTTGTCATTAAGACTGGGAGCACTACTCAGTGGCAGGCCGACTTAGCTCCAAAAGAAATGGCCGCCTCTGACATGAGGAACACTCACCATGTGCAGCTGCTCCTAACATGGAGTACAAACGCTGCTCATCCTGTATCCCTGGAGCCCTTACAGGGTACTATCAGCAGGGCCAGCTGAGCCCAGGTTTTTAGTGAGCTTGTTACTGCTCCCCCTCCTCCTTTTTTATCCGGGCTTGGGACCGGCAAAGGCGGAGTTACATCTTCTTCTTTCTTATCTCGAGAGAATCCCTAGTACACGTGGTACAGGCCATGATAATCATGGTGGGTAGTTAGCGACTGCTTTTTACTGTAAGTGCACCACATGTCTACACATGTGAAAAGCAGTTCGACTTTGCACTTACAAATGCCAGAGCCCCGTTTGGTTACTTGCACTCGCTGGTGGGGTTGGACTTTTGCAAGAATCGGGGGCCATTGGAGCATTTTTTTTTTTTAACAGAAAAAAGTGTCCAATGCAGGAATCGAACCCGGGTCCTAGTGGTCGAAAACCAAACGGTTTAACCAGCCTTCCACCGACCCCCCCGGAGTTACATAAAGTGATAGAATAGATAAAGTGCCATCCAGTACCATCTCTACTACCAGCTACAACAGAAATTTCTCTTTTTTTAAAACATTTTTTTTCCTTTTTTATTTTTAATGATGTTTTGAACATTACTTTGACAATTTATTGCCTTTTTTTTTCACCTTCAGATAGGTGTGGTTGTAGCTCTTTTGGACAATTTATGGCATTTCACAGTCTTTTAAACCTTGAGATTCCCTGTTGATAAAAATTAGGAAATTTTACAAATTTACATATTGATTCATTTCTGGTTCAAGGAAAATTCCTCTCTTTTCTCTCTCTAATTAAAAATCTTAAGTTTGAAAAAAAATCTAAATACAATGGAACCTCATTTACAAATATTTTTATGCAATTCTACTGACCCTAAAAGTTTTTCTATTGTTTGATAAAATACCATACTTAAGATTTTGTCATTCATTGTTTCACATACTTAAACAAAAGCCAGTTTTCATAACTAAAATGACTTTTTTTTACTATTTAGAAACTCTCCAGTAAAAGTGATAAGGCACAATTTGGATTATAGATTATAAACATAAGGTAATAAGACCAAATCCAAATAAATAAATAGTGTGTGATGTTTCAGTAACAGCGTTGTTACCATCTTCAGACAAAAGTACTGAATATATATATTACATATAATACATTCAGTACTTTTGTCTGAAGATAGTAACAATGCTGTTACTGAAACGTCACACACTATTTATTTATTTGGATTTGGTCTTATTACATTGTGTTTCTCCAGTAAAAGGATACTTCTCTAAAGGATGCAAGATAATAAGTCCAAATATGAATAAATAAATTTAATTTATCTCATATTTTTGTTTCAAGTAGGTTTGTACAGTAGAACCTCCCTTGCAGAGCCAAAGTGTCTTTTAGTAAGGAGAGGTCCTCTCACCAAAGAGTTGCTAAATTGTAAAAATGGTAATTTTGCAAATGAAAACTGTCCTTTGTGGAGAGGTGTCTGCTAAAGAAAGGTTCTACTATAATTATTTTGATTAAATTGCTTTGTCATTCCCAAGTTTGCAGTCCTTCTTTTTTTTCATACGAGACAGTATTATATTTAGAAACTAGTATTGTAACAGCATTGTTACCATCATCAGAAAAAATTACTGAATCTAATGATGATGGTAACAACGCTGTTACTGAAACATCACAACTATTTATTTGGTTTGGTCTTATTACCTTGTGTTTCTGTTGTTTTCCAATTGATTACACACAGTGCTCAACGTTAATTATTATTTAATTAACTACAAGGTAAAAGGATTATATATAGATTAAATGGTAAACATGGAGAAAGAGAATATGTCACGTGGCGACGCCGCTTGCAGGGTTACATCAACAGGAAGTGACGTCAGCTCCAGTGTTACCGAGCCAACGGTCCAGCAGTTTCTATTCTAAAAAAAGCACAGGGCACCTCTCAAGTCAAATTAAACATCAAAACTAGATGCCATCTATTGACTGTCGTCGCAAACTAGAGGCCTCGGGTCGGTGGCAAAGTCATAGCACCAGTGTCCTCGGGCGACCCCCTAACTTGCAGACCTGGATCTTTGGGTCTGGCCTCGAAGATGACGACCTGGCCATCCTGGCGTCGGCCAAATCCATCATCTACCGGTACTTCGTACAGGTTGGGCTGACCACCCGCTCATCGCCTGGGAAAGAAGGCTCACCCGCCGGGGCACATCCCCGCATGATCATCTATATTTTAGTTTATTTATTTCCATTTTTAATGTAAATTATTGACAAGAAGTCAATAAAATTTGTTTCAATTGTCATAACACCAGCTCTGGAAAACTGTGTCTACCTAGAAGACCATGGTTTTGGGCTAATGGCCCTCAATAACCTGTCTTTCTTAATTATAATCCAAATTGTACCTAATCATGTCTAGTATCCGAAATTTGATAAAGGATAATTTGGATTATAGCTACAAGAAAATAAGACCTAATCCAAATTATATATATATATAAAACCTAGCTTATTTACTCTTTTGTCTGATGCTAGCAACACTGTTATTGAAACATCACATACTATTAATATATATGGACAAGAAAATGCTCCAATGGCCCCCGATTCTTGCAAAAGTTTAACCCCACCAGCGAGTGCAAGTAACGGGGCTCTGGCACATTTTTAAGTGCAAAGTCGAACTGCTTTTCACATATTTAGACATGTGGTTCACTTAGAGTAAAAGCAGTCGCCTACTTCTACTGACCATGATTATCATGGCCTGTACCACATGTACAACGGATAAGCAAAAAAATATATATTTGGATTAGGTCTTATTTTCTTGCAGTTATATCTAGTATTCTTTCACTCACTCCATCACTGTGTCTCTAAATATGGAGTCGTGTTGTGTTCCGCCAGGTTCTCTGCGGGGGCAGGTGGTGTGGATCACTGGAGCCTCCAGCGGCATCGGAGAATACCTGGCCTATGAACTGGCCAAGTGTGGGGTGAAGCTGGCACTCTCCGGTACCAATGTGGAGAACTTGGAGAAAGTCAAGCAAAAGTGCATAGGTACAACACAACTTCCTTTGAGTAAAATCAATCATTCCTCCAGGGAAGAGTGTCTTCTTCAAAAACATTTTATTGTTCTCTAGCTTTCGGGCACGTACACCCTTCTACAGGAGAAAACATGGTATAATGATACGCCAATAGAACACGAGTTAAATATAATCGGATACTATTTTACATTTTTTTATGAAGATATAAAAATATTATTTTTTACATATTAACTATTGAGACAAAATATTTTAAAAATATATATCTCTAATAAGAGGACAAACAAATGAATAAATATAGGCCACCAGAAATATTGAAATATTTGAAATATTTAATTCTTTATTTCAACTTAGAGCACTATGTCCACCTAGAGACACTTGCACTTTAAATATAAATAAAAATTTTGAAAGAAAAGAAAGATATTTTAAATATGTACAGAATTAGTATGCAAGTTAGTTAGATGAAAAAGATTTAAAAATATATATATATCAACATAATTGATATATGTACAAAAGGTTGGTATGCAAATTTAGTTAAATGAAATCAAATTGTAAAGTATTGTGTGTATTCGAGAAAAAGCAATTTACAGATTAAAAAAAAAAAAATTAAGGAATATTTTTGAATGAAAATATGCAAGATATTAGAGAATTATTCAATTAAAACAATACTAAAAAGAGTTAATTTCTAAATAAAAGTGTATTATTGAATATTTAATCAAAAGTGGAAACTGAAATCTCTGGTACAGGGACCTCTTTTGCTTAAGGATTGGCATTATCACAGTTTTTATTTTTTATTATCCCATTCTATAATTATACCAGGTCATGGAGACTATATTCATAGATCAAATTCACAATCTTGCTAGGGGGTCGGTGGAAGGATGGTCTAAACCGTTGGTTTACCACTGCTACGACCCGGGTTGAATTCCTGCATTGGACACTTTTTTCTGTTTACAAAAAAAAAATGCTCCAATGGCCCCCGATTCTTGCAAAAGTCCAACCCCACCAGCGAGTGCAAGTAACCAAACGGGGCTCTGGCACATTTGTAAGTTCAAAGTCAAACTGCTTTTCACATGTGTAGACATGTGGTGCACTTACAGTAAAAGCAGTCGCCTTCTACCCACCATGATTATCATGGCCTGTACCACGTGTACTAGGGATAAGCAAAGAAAAAAAAAAACAATCTTGCTAGGTTTGGAACTAGTTCCCTTTTTTAGTTGGGAATTCTATTGTCTGAACTTATTATTGTAAAATTTCATAATTAATACACTCATGGACAAAACTTAAGGAAGTTGTACCTTTTAGCATGTATATCGGGATTCAGATAATAACCAAGTGTGAACAAAATTTGCCTCTATCTTCTTTAAAAAAAAATAGATAACTGGTGACATCAAAGACTTTCCACTTTCTCAAATTTTGTCCATGAGTGTATAAAAAAGGTTTGTAAGAAATATAGTTCAACACAAAATTAAGTATACACCTCATATATACACTCATGGACAAAATTTAAGGAAGTTGTACCTTTTAGCATTGGAATTCAGATAAAATCTCTGAAAAGATATTTGATACATAGTGACCTCTATTGAAAATATAAGAGATAACCAAGTGTGAACAAAATTGCCTTTGTCTCTCAATAAAATAGATGACTCGTGACATCAAAGACTTTCAACTTCCTTAAGTTTTGTCCATGAGTGTATAAAAAAGGTTTGTAAGAAATATAGTTCAACACAAAATTAAGTATACACCTCATATATACACTCATGGACAAAACTTAAGAAAGTTGTTCCTTTTAGCATTGGAATTCAGATAATAACTCTGAAAAGATATTTGATACATAGTGATATCTATTGAAAATATAAGTGATAACCAAGTGTGAACAACTTTGTCTCCTTCAATAAAATAGACGATCTTGGACATCAAAGACTTTCAACTTCCTTAAGTTTTGTCCATGAGTATATAAGAATGAGGGTAACAACTCTTTTGCCTAAAATGTAAATGAAAAAAGGTTTGTGAGAAATATAGTCCGCCACAAAATTAAGTATACAGCTCATAAACACAAGGTAATAAGACCAAATCTAAATAAATAGTGCGTGACGTTTCTGTAACAGCGTTGTTACCATCTTCAGACAAAAGTACTGAATGAGAAATTTTACCACAGCATGTTTTAAATAGTTATAAAGTGTGTAAACAAGATATTAGTTTTACAAGATTTACACACTTGATAACAGTAACTATTTAAAACATGCTGTGGTAAAATTTCTCATTCAGTACTTTTGTCTGAAGATGGTAACAACGCTGTTACTGAAATGTCACACACAATTTATTTATTTGGATTTGGTCTTATTACCTTGTGTTTATAATCTATAATCCAAATTGTGCCTTATCATATATACAGCTCGTATGCCAGAGCCTTGTTTGGTTACTTTCACTTACTTGTTAGGTTGGACTTTTGCAAGAATCAGGGGTCATTGGAGCATATTTTAAATAGATAAAAGTGTCCAATGCAGGATTCGATAACCGGTTTAGAACACTCATCTATCCACCTCCCATTGATGAAATATGTCCATAGAATTATAAACAAATGCATTAAGAAACACTCTTCCATAAAATTCATCTCTATGTTATAAAATAAATAAAGCTTCCAGGGTTAAGTTTCTTGTTCAACTTTTTATTTTCAAGCTTTCGGACTTGTCAGTCCTTCAACAGGATTATCACCTTAAAAACTTAATAATAAATACAATTTTTATATACACATTATTATATACATATTTTAAATACTTATTAGATATTGAGAGAGAAAAATATACTACATTATTTCTGTTTGTAAAAATTTTTTTTTGAAAATATACGTGTGTAGTGGATGATACGTGCTGGTTGAATGATATCTCGAGACTTCAAATTAAATTTAATAAATTCGTGAACCATTGTGTTATATATAGAAGACATCTATGTGATAGTATTTGTCCATGTTGTTTCGTATATATCTCTATAGAGACAAAGGTCACCTCTCCCGTCAAAATAGACATCTAAAAACCAGACGCCATCTATTGACCGTCGCCGCAACTAGCGGCCTCGGGTCGGTGACAAAGCCACAACACCAGCTTTGGCAAACTGAAAAGCGTCCACCTAGAGACCATGGTTTCGGGCTAATGGCCCTCGTCAGTCTAGGGCAGACTTTATTCCATGAGATCCACACGGGATCTAATGGAATCTTGACAATCTGCCAAAGAGGTGTTTAGATGGCAAAGTGACTGGGCCATATCTATGGCTAAAATATAGATGGAAATTTTGCCACTGCCAGCTAAACACCTCTTTGGCAGATTGTCAAGATTCCATTAGATCCCGTGTGGATCTCATGGAATAAAGTCTGCCCTAGACTGACGAGGGCCATTAGCCCGAAACCATGGTCTCTAGGTGGACGCTTTTCAGTTTGCCAAAGCTGGTGTTGTGGCTTTGTCACTGACTCGAGGTCGCTAGTTGCAGCGACGGTCAATAGATGGTGTCTGGTTTTAGATGTCTATTTTGACAGGAGAGGCGACCCATGTCTCTTTAGATCAATTTCCTCCCGGCAAAATTTCCACATATATATATCTCTATGTACAGTAGAACTTCCATGAGATGACACCTCTCTACAATTTGACAGTTTCCATCACCAAAATGACAACATTTACTAATTAGAAACTCTGGGAAGAAGACACTTCTCTTTAAATGACACTTTGGCTCTGCAAATTCCCTGTGGATGTAGAAATCTGTTGGATTGAACCTTTCATGCCTTGTGTTCACAGAATGTGGGCCTCTTGGAGACAGCGATGTCCTCTTGAAGCCTTTCGACATCACCGACTTTGATTCTTTCTCTTCTCACATTGAGGCTGTCATCAACCATTTTGGCAAGGTAACTTGATGTTATTATTGATTTCTTCATATTGATGAGACAGAGGCGGGGATGTAGGTCTTGGAAGGTTTATTATGGGGAGTTATTCATCATGGTGGGCCACGGTTACATTCAAGTTGTGACCCTTGACAATTGAAACATATGTAAACATTTTACATTAAAAGTGACCTGTCTATAGCACCCCCCTCTCTATAGCAACCTATTTTGGTGAGTCCCAAGAGGGGGCACTTTAGACAGGTTTAACTGTATTTGGATTAGGTCTTATTTTTTTTCTTGTTGCTATACCTGTTATCTCTGTGAAGCCGTTTCTGAGATAAATATAATAAGTTTAAAAATAGAGAATTTTTCTCTAATTTGAGAGATATCAACAATTTCCAGTTCCGTCTACCATCTGGTCAGTTGTTGACACACAACAACATCTTACCTTTCCAGGAAAACATAATAAGTTTTGTTTGGAAAAATATGCGGCTACATCTACCAATTATTTGTTTAATTCCAGATGTTTCAGTAGCGCACTGTCCCTCTCCGCTCAGGGGAATGGTTTTTTTAGAATAAGTAGAAATTATTTTAAAGGCGTAAGATTCTTTTTGAAATTAAACAATTTCTACTGCCCTTACTGCAATGGAAAAATTAATGGGAGGGCCTGGCTCATCAGTGGTGAACCCTCCCAGCGGTTTCGCCAGTTTAATCTACCAAAGGGAGGGTTCACCACTGATGAACCAGGCCCTCCCATTAATTTTTCCATTGCAGTAAGGGCAGTAGAAATTGTTTAATTTCAAAAAGAATCTTACGTCTTTAAAATAATTTCAAATTTTGATAACAGATGGCGCGCTAGTGCATCAAGTAGAAAATAGTCAAATTGCCTTTCATATGTGTAGACATGTGGTGCATTTACAGTCTTCTTCTTCTTTCTTATCTCCACTCAATCATATAGGGTATCAAGCTTGTAAAGCTTGAGTCTTTTGATGGTGTCTGCTGGGGAAGAGTAGAGCTCATCAATGGATAAGTCAATACAGTCAATAATGTGTTTTGAGAGTTGCAGGTTGACACTTAGTACATAGTGGGAAAACCTTGCAACCATTCTGGAAAGTCATTGTCCGTAGATGACCAGACTTAAGTCTGGAAATCAAAGACACAGTTTTTTTTTTTTTTTTGCTTATCCCTAGTACACGTGGTACAGGCCATGATAATCATGGTGGGTAGTTAGCGACTGCTTTTACTGTAAGCGCACTACATGTCTACACATGTGAAAAGCAGTTCGACTTTGCACTTACAAATGTGCCAGAGCCCCGTTTAGTTACTTGTACTCGCTGGTGGGGCTGGACTTTTGCAAGAATCGGGGGCCATTGGAGCATTTTTTTTTAATTTATTTTTAAAACAGAAAGAAGTGTCCAATGCGGGAATCGAACCCGGGTCGTAGTGGTTGAAAACCAAAAGATACAGTAAAAGCAGTCACCTACTTCTAACCACCATGATTATCATGACCTGTACCACATGTACTAGGGATAAGCAAAAGAAGTAGAAAATAGGATTAAAAAATAATCATTCCCCTTTGAGGAGAGTGACAAAAAGTTACAGAAAGTCAGGAGTTAAATAAATTATTGGTTGATGGGGCTATATAATTTTCAAAAAAAACTTCCAACCAACAAATCATCTTAGAAATATAAGTTTTGTGTTTTTATATAATTTTTATACTTAATCTCATTGCAAAGTTAATTCTTTTGTCTCAAGTACTTTTGTCTCAAGGCAAACCGAGAAGTGTTCACCTAGAGACCATGGTTTCGGGCTAATGACCCTCGTCAGCCTGTGTTTCTAAATTATAATCCAAATTGTACCTAATCATGTCTAATATCTGAAATTGATAAAGCACAATTTGGATAATAGATTATATAGCTACAAGAAAATAATACCTAATCCACAAGGTAATAAGACCAAATACAAATAAATAAATAGTGTGTGACGTTTCGGTAACAGCGTTGTTACCATCTTCAGACAAAAGTACTGAATAAGAAATTTTACCACAGCATGTTTTAAATAGTTATTGTGGTACATGCTGTGGTAAAATTTCTCATTCAGTACTTTCGTTTGATGATGGTAACAACGCTGTTACCGAACTGTTACACATTATTTATTTATTTGGATTTGGTCTTATTACCTTGTGTTTATAATCTATAATCCAAATTGTGTCTTATCATCTGTATTGGATGTTATGTTTAGGATGGAATTGTTCAGCATCATTTCTCTAATTTTTTTTTTAATTGTCCCAAGTACACGTGGTACAGGCCATGATAATCATGGTGGGTATTTAGCGACTGATTTTACTGTAAGTACACCATACGTCTACACATCTGAAAAGCAGTTCGACTTTGCACTTACAAATATGCCAGAGCCCCGTTTAGTTACTTGTACTCGCTGGTGGGGTTGAACTTTTGCAAGAATCGGGGGCTATTGGAGCATTTTTTTTTTTTTTAATCAGAAAAAGCGTCCAATGCGGGAATTGAACCCGGGTCATAGTGGTCGAAAACAAAACGGTTTAGACCATCCTTCCACCGACCCCCTTCATTTCTCTCATTGAAGATGAAAACAATTTGGTGAGGCGGAGACTTGGGTTATCAGTTGTGAACAAAACATTGGTGAAATTGCTGGGAAGGTTGATGCTACTTTGATGATCCAAATTCTTCCTAGTTCTTTTCTATCTTCACTCCAATAATAGTAGAATTTTATTGTCCATGATAAAAATGGAATAATTTCTTTCTCAACTATCTAATAGGCATCAAAAATTGGTAAATTTTCTTTTTTCTTCTTCAGTAAATGTGAACCATTATTCCAAAATATGACTTTCATCGCTCTCTGCTAAACGCTGGGGTTGTCTGTGAGGACAGGTGGATATCCTGGTGAACAACGCAGGCCGCTCTCAGAGGGCTGGATTTGAGACCATCGACCTGCCGGTGGATGAAGCCATGTTCAAGACCAATGTCTTTGGAGCCATCCACCTCACCCGGCTGATGGTGCCCCACTTCAAGAAACAAGGCCGGGGTCACGTGGTGGTCACTTCCAGTCTGGCTGGCAAGATGGGTCAGTATCGCCGGATGTCCAGGGTGATTGTTTCAGATTGGATGTTCAAGATGGTTGTACCAGATTGGATGTTCAAGATGGTTGTACCAGATTGGATGTTCAAAATGGTTGTGCCAGATTGGATGTTCAAGATGGTTGTACCAGATTGGATGTTCAAGATGGTTGTACCAGATTGGATGTTCAAGATGGTTGTACCAGATTGGATGTTCAAGATGGTTGGTGCCAGATTGGATGTTCAAGATGGTTGTGCCAGATTGGATGTTCAAGATGGTTGTGCCAGATTGGATGTTCAAGATGGTTGTACCAGATTGGATGTTCAAGATGGTTGTACCAGATTGGATGTTCAAGATGGTTGTACCAGATTGGATGTTCAAGATGGTTGTACAAGATTGGATGTTCAAGATGGTTGTACCAGATTGGATGTTCAAGATGGTGGTACCAGATTGGATGTTCAAGATGGTTGTACCAGATTGGATGTTCAAGATGGTTGTATCAGATTGGATGTTCAAGATGGTTGTGCCAAATTGGATGTTCAAGATGGTTGTTTCAGATTGGATGTTCAAGATGATTGTTCCAGATTGGATGTTCAAGATGGTTGTTCCAGATTGGATGTTCAAGATGGTTAAACCAGATTTATAAAGAAGCTCCTCTCCCCCGACTTGTGTTTCAAGTTAGGAATTGACCTTCCCTGTGTGTCTACAGGAGCTCCTGGTTCAGCCACTTACTCAGGGACCAAGTTTGCTCTCCATGTAAGTGGTATCTAACTGGCTGCCAGGATCTGTCTGCAATGATCCATCTTGGTGTTCCCCTAGGGCTACTTTGAATGTATGCGGGCTGAGCTGGGACCCTATAACATTGACGTCAGTATGCTCTGCCCCGGCCCTGTGTTCTCCAACATCCTGGAGAAGGCTTACACTGGGAAGGAGAACGAGGTGAGAGTCGTACAACCCCCAACCTCTCGTTGTATGTCTAACTCTCTGATGGACAGCAACTGGGAGGCAAGATGAAGGCCGGAGAACGCAGGATGTCCACTGACCGCTGCTCCCACCTCTGTGCTGTGGCCATCGCCAACAAACTGGATGAAGTCTGGATTGCCCAGAACCCTGTCCTCATATTGTTCTACCTCTCCCAGTACCTACCTACTATCTACCGCAAGTAAGTACCTCATGTTATAATCCCCCTCTGAGGGGGTCGGTGGAAGGATGGTCTAAACCGTTGGTTTTTCAACCGCTATGACCCGGGTTCGATTCCCGCATTGGGCACTTTTTTATGTAAAAAAAAAAAAAATGCTCTAATGGCCCCCGATTCTTACAAAAGTCCAACCCCACCAGCGAGTGCAAGTAACCAAACGAAGCTCTGGCACATTATAACCATGTGAAAAAATAGTAATGTGATATTGTACTGGGATAAGGTGCATAGATTAAGAAAAAAAAAAGGCATTTTCTTATCGTGCAACTGAAAGTTGGCTTGTGCACAACAAATAGTTGATATTTATTCTGATAGATTCTGAGAGATTCTACTGTATTAGGAGATAATCCTCAATGCTTCAAAGATTTAATCTGTAGGGTTGGGAAGTGACTTTAGTCTATATGCTATAAAATTGAATACAGTACAACCTTCCTTTAGCAGACACCTCTCTACAAAGGACAGTTTTCATTTGCAAAATTGCCATTTTTACTATTTAGCAACTCTCCGGTTAGAGGGCAACTTTTCCTAAAGGACAGTTTGGCTCTGCAATTAGGTGTCCTTTACAGGGAGATTCCACTGTATACTTTCAATGCGGCAGTCTACGCTAGTCGCCCCCATTAAAATATGAAACTCCGCCTTTGCCGGTCCCAAGCCCGAATGAAAAAGGAGGAGGGGGAGCAGTAACAAGCTCGCTAAAAAACCTGGGCTCAGCTGGCCCGGCTGATAGTACCCTGTAAGGACTCCAGGGATACAGGATGAGCAGCGTTTGTACTCCATGTTAGGAGCGGCTGCACATGGCGTTTGTTCCTCATGTCAGAGGCGGCCATTTCTTTTGGAGCTAAGTCGGCCTGCCACTGAGTAGTGCTCTTAGTCTTAATGACAAAGGCAGACGCATTCTACTTCACCTAGTCATGATGGTTGTCAAGTCTTAAGCTCTACAAGCTTGATACCCTAATATGATTAGTACGTTTTTACTATCCACGCCCGTTGAAGAACGTTTTGTTCGAAAGCTTGCAGTAATAAAGAAATTTACACAAGAAGCTCCTCTTAATGTTTATTATTGTTTTAATGATAAGAAAGAATATTAAAATATGACACTGCTGACATTAAACCTCAATTATGGAAAGTTTTCTCCACTTTGTCCCCTTCATAAATGTACCATCTGTCTCTGTGTCATCAAGATGTCACCAAGTGTTTGTGACAGGACCATCCTGAAGTATTTCTTCACCAAGGAGTTTGCCAGCAAGCTGAGGGAAGGAAAATTCTAAGAACCATTTTCCTTATCTCACTCTTATCTTTATGCCAAGTATCTTGTGTTGGTTCTTTCTTTATTTTTTTTTGTGATTTACAACACACTTTGTGGGAAGGGAGAAGATTTGAATTACACTTCTCTTACATTCTCAATCACCACTAAGTTTTTCTTACACAAGTGTGGTAAAATTTTCTTCTCTTTCTCTAAGGGGAATCTTCTATCTCTCTACTCATAACCCACAATAAGTAAGTAAGATTGCGTCTCTTTCATTAAACTTAAAAAACATTTATTAATGAGCTTATCTTAGATCAAACATTTGTATTAAAATACTCTGATTTTTTTAACAAGGAAGACCATCTGTGGTCGGCCATGTTGAAATGGTCGGCCATTATGATGATAATTACTGTTATATATATAAGTATAGGGTCTCTCTCCCGCCAAAATAAGCTTCAAAACTAGATGTCATATCCAGCTAGAGGTTTCTCAGTTGGCATGAAGCTTAACTATAGCATACTCATTTAAGGTATTTTTGATATTCATCATAGAACTTATTTACAGGGGGACCAATTAAAATAATATATATTCACAGAACAATTTTTTT